>CM038675.1:60109267-60738545 GCA_021605145.1 Aegilops bicornis | reverse complement strand
ATACTGGCGGCGCCCTCTCACGCCGATTGATGAAGAAGGCGTCCCAAGTATGCTGGTTATCGGGATGCCGGTGGGGATTCATCCGCTGCTCCGGCGTGAGG
Organism: Aegilops bicornis; assembly: GCA_021605145.1. Taxonomy (NCBI): domain Eukaryota; kingdom Viridiplantae; phylum Streptophyta; class Magnoliopsida; order Poales; family Poaceae; genus Aegilops; species Aegilops bicornis. The sequence continues at coordinate 60,738,444 of CM038675.1, read as the reverse complement.
TCGAGGTAGTAGTGGTTCGTGATGGCCGCCCGGCCTGCTGATACCACGAGACGGGAGGGACGGACTGCACGCCGCCGGCTTAGGCTCCGGCCGGTGGGGACGCCTTGGTAGCCCGTGGACAAGGGTAGTTCGAGGCGCAAAGCTCCTCCACCTGCTGGTAGGTTAGAGTGGGTGCGGTGGAAGCCATGAGAGAGTGATGAGAGATTGTAGAGATGTGATAATGCTGGCCAAGCAGACTACATATATGTAGTGAGAAATGGCGGGAAAAATGGGAGCGGGAAGACAGGAGGCGGGAAGAAAGTGGCGGGAAGAAAGAGGCGGGAAGACAGGGAAGAAATGGCGGGAAGAAGAGGAATCGAGCTGGTCATCTAACCTTTAGTCCCGGCTGGTTGGTGCAAGGGACTAAAGGTTAGACAGACAGCGTGGGTAGCGCCTGACATACAATATTAAAATAAAGCACAAAAGAAATAAAACAATACAAATTAAACAGAAAACAATACAAATTAAAAAGAAAACAATACAAATTAAGCAGAAAACAGGTTTGGGGGGCTAAAACCCTAAACTGCAGGACCTTTAATCGCGGTTGGGCGGCGACCAGCGACTAAAATAGCAACAATAAGTATTTTGTTGTAAGTAGAAACAAAATAAAATAAATAAAACAACAAAGAAAACAAAAAAGTGTTTTCAAATTTGAAAACTAATGGCACTAACAGAAAGTTTATAATTTTTCTAAAACTAAAAGCAAAAAGAATTAAAAAATAAAGCAAAGAACAACAAAAAATAAATAATAATGCAGAAAACAAATCAAAAAAACTGGAAAATAATAGTGCCGCCTCTTTGGACCCCCACGGCCTGAATACGACTAGAAACCCTACATGGGCGAGGATTCAGGCCCTTGAGGCCAAGTAGGCCTGAGGCACATAGCTAGTGATGATTAGGCTGAAAGCACTGCAGTTGAGAGGAGCTCGAGGAGGTGGGCGCGGCAGCTTATAAACCACTCTCGAGCTTTCTCAACTAGCGAGGTGGGACTAAACTTTTAGGCGTGAGGCAGCACAAGGCCTTTAGTCATGGTTGGGCAGGCGACCAGCGACTAAAGGGTACCTTTAATCATGGTCTCGTGCCAACCGCGACTAAAGGGGCGTGAGGCATAAAACCGCCAAAAACCCTTTAGTCGCGGTTGGGCGGGCGACCAGCGACTAAAGGTACCTTTAATCATGGTCTCGTCGCCAACCGCGACTAAAGGGGGCTATAAATCTGAGGCGGGGATTCTCGTCTTCTCCGATTCCCTTTGTTCGTCTCTGCCAGCGCCCTCGGCGCCGCCCGCCGTCGCCCTCGCCCTCGGCCGCCGCCGTCGCCCTCGCCCTCGGCGCCGCCCGATCTTGCCGCCTCGCTCGCCCGCCCTCAACCCCACGCCCTCGGCCGCGCCCGGCCTCGTCACCGTCGCCTCTCCGCCTCTCCTCGACACCCTTGGCGCCCGAGGCGATGCCGCCCCATCGCCGCTCGCCGTCACCCCGCCGCTCGTCGGGCCTCGCCCGTTCGGCCTGCCCGGCCTCTGCTGGCGCTTCGCGCTCGGGCTGAACCTACGACCGAGCAACCCCATGGCCATGCGCCTCGCCACACCTCCCCGATCGCTGCTTCATGGCGGCGCCGCGCCGCCCACACGACCCGGCCTTGTCGCGGGCTTGGCTGGCCTCGCCCGGGCGCCCATGCCTGCGCAGCCCTTGGCAGATTAACCCACGTGGCCTCCTAGGCCACTTACCAGTGGGGACCCCACTGTTAAAAAAGAACAAAAAGAAATATGTATAAATAAAAATTAAAAATGATAATAATTAAAAGTAATTAATGCTGATGTCATAACCCTGTTTTCCTTTTATTTAAATCTGTTAATTCCAAATAACTGTTTAAAACTTTGAAAAATCATATTAAATAAACCGTAGGTCGGATCAAAAACTTTATACATGAAAGTTGCTCGAGCAGCGAGACGAACCCGAATCGCTACCCACATACATGTCAGATGCCTCTAACTATCTGAACATGGAACTCTCCCCTCCGGTCTTCTATCGACACGGTCGGGAACCGGAAAACATTCGGTTGAATCCCCCTTCACCTTTATCGTGTAGCCATATGTTAGGTCACTCCGGCACATCATATTGCCACGTTCTGCTTTGTGATGATATGCTTGCTGTATATTTACTGTTTTCCCCTCTTCTCTCCGGTAGACCCGAGACCCGATGCACGCCCTGTGATCGACTACGTCGGCGACCCCCCCTCCTTGCCAGAGCAACCAGGCAAGCCCCCTTTGACCATCCCGATATTGCCCATTCCGTGAAAGGCGTGGTTGTCTGTTGTCCTCGCCTCCCTCTCCGTGTGTGTTGTCCTCGCCTCCCTCTCCGTGGCCGTCGTAAATGCACGCCCGTCTCGCGCTCTACCGCGACACCCTCTCCCACCCTTCCTCGCCCCCTCCTTTTGCCACCGCCCTTTCGCCACCGCCACCGCCACCGCCCCTTCTTCACTTAATTAATTTGTTTTACTACATGTTTTCAGGGGTGACATAATGGCGGACGATAGAGTGACCCGATTATGGACAACTATGATCCGGACGGTGAAGCACATATATTCGGCATCATAAGCGGCGATATTCTATATGTAGGCCGGAGAAGAAGAAGATGATATCTCTTCTTATCTGAACCTTGTGGTGAAGATGAAGGCGCCCGTCGACAAGATGATGCCGAACAAGCGTCGATAAGCAGCGATCTTCAAATGGAAGTAGCAACCACCTCCGTGGCGAGGTATATATATACATTGAGCCTCTGGTGATACAAACTAACTGATTTGAATAAATATGTGTGTACTAGCAGCGCGACTCTCTTTCTTATTTTAGCCCTCGGCGGATCGTCGAAACAATCGATGCGTCGTCAAGCGTGGGCGCCAACCAAGGCGATGAAACAAGGAGAAACATGCACCATCGAGGTTGTCGGCGATTACGGCCGGCAGCGGCTGGAGCCCGCAAGAAACGCCACCAAGTTTGTCAGCCAATGCGGAGCCATTGTTAGAGACAACGTCTCGATCACCGTCGAGGAGTGGAATGAGCCAAAGAAGGCGCGAATTGATGGTTTCACTTTTGTCGATAAGAGAACAAAAAGATTGCTTCAAGAAGCTTATGGAACATTTCGTTCTACCTCAGGAATACAACAAATTCGATGAGGAGGGTAACAAGATTGAGGAAAACAAGGAGAGGAGGAGGCTAGTCAAACAGTTCGCTCTTCATAAGATGGCGGCGCATTAGGAAATTCAAGCAAAATCTAGCCCATGACTTTGTCAGCGAGAACAAGACTCCGGATTTCAAAGGACAATATGAGAAAGCTGAAACATGATTGGCCAGAATTTGTGAAGCAAAAGAAATCGGAGCAGTTCATTCAAATATCGAAAAAAATAAGGAAAATGCGGCTAAGAAGGAGTACAATCATGTTATGGGGCCAGGAGGGTATCGCATTTGGGTGCCTAGGTTGGAGAAGATGGAGAAGCAGTGAGGCGCGAGAATCCGTCAGTGCGGAGGATGGGACCCAAGGGCCAAAAAGGCTGGTGAAATGCGGGCATGGGGCAGCTGAACCGGAGGCGGGGAGTGTGTTTACGGGGCAAATTAATTAAACCCACCCAAGCCCTTATTGGCGCAATGAAGGATGCTCAGCGAGGGAAGATCAAGTTCAGCGAGAAGAGCAGCCAGCGGCGACAAAAGCCCTCGGGAATCCTGAACACGGAGGGCGTGTCACGAGGCATGGGGCACATTCCGTGGAAAATAGGGTTCCCCGAGCGATGACCCGTCTGATTCTGAAGCCGTAAGAGAAAGATGGATCGGGAATCAGATGTTGTGGCGCGGTTGGCATCGGAAATGGATGTGATGAAGAAAACCATGAGTGTACTAGTAGCGAAAGAGATGCAGCTCGGGTGCGGCATGAAGATCATCCGGCGGATCTCGGAAGCCAGCAGCGGAGAAGCGGCGTGGCTTCCACGGAGGCCCCACCGGCTGGTGCGGATGCTGCACCGATCGAAATTACTGCACGGAGCCTCACGGTGGTCGAAATTACTGCACGGAGCCTCACGGTGGTGAAATTACTGCCGGAGCCTCCTCGCTACCCGTGGGCGATATAAAGGAGATGAAAGAATGTCATCTGTATTATCCTATCGGGAACATGTCCATGAAGGTAGCCATCGGCGATGCTTTACCATGTTTACAGGAGCACTCCACCACAACAACCCCATTCAAGATGGCTATGCTCGTGTCACGGTGGAGGACATAGTCCAAGGGTTTGAGGACACGGAGATTGACATTGCTACACACGAAGGGAGAAAAAGACTTGGAGATGTCAAGCGCCATTTCATTCTATGGCAAAAAGTTTATCAAGTTTCGAGGCGGCGCCAAGGACAACAAGTCCACCCCCTCACGGTGGTGGTGGTGGCGATGGCGGCGGTGGTGGTGGTGGTGGTGGTGGCGGTTCACCTACACCTCCGTCACGTCGGCCAGCGCCGCCCCGATCCTAACGTCCGGCGGGTGATCGGCCGCCGCCCCGATCCTCGTCCGTGGTGATCGAGGCCGCCCCAATCCACCTCCGACAAAGAAGCGAAGCAGTCCTGGATTATTAACCCGGACCCTTATGTACCTAAGACCACAAAATGCGGAGCCATCACTGAAGCCTCTCCCCACAAGGCCTTGGGAGCGTAGTGCCGAGGAAGTCGGCAGCGACGCGGCTGCTCATTTGGAGAAATGGAAGGCGGACTGCAAGAAGAAAAGAGCCGAGCCCAAGCGGTATATTACGATGAGCAAAAGAAGTGGGCTAAGTCATTTTTGAGCACACCGTCCCAAGCCATGAAGAATCTGCCCTAACGACTATGCACGTGAACCCGGCGAGGCAGGCACTCATGTTCAGCGAGAACAAAAGAAGCGGGAGAAGGCCGAAAGTAAAATAAGCGGAAACAAGTTGCCCAGCTCGGGGAACAAAGTAAACAATCGATTGCCCGCTTATAGTGGAAGCCTTCTGTCCGGATGCCCCGAGATCATACAAGCTGCGACTGACACATGGATTGATGTAACGAGTGCCCGAGAGAGAACAAGCGGCCAACTTAGGTATTACTCTTCGTGAACTGTTAGGCCTTGATGAGGCGCCCGGTGAAGGAGATAGTAATTACATATGTCAAGAATGGGCCTCTCGTCGAACTGCGGCGAGAAAATGATCTACCTCCACAAATGAAAGGTCTGCTGAAATGGTACAAGGGTTACATAAAAATAAAAAGCCAAAGAATATATTTATGCGGAAGTTAGACATGAGCATCACTTCAAACATTACTATGTACAAATTGAACTGAGTGAATTGTTCAAGCTTTTCAATCTGCTTGAGCTCGACAAATCTATCATCGGTTGCTACGTTACGTAAGTGATTTATTAATTTCTACCCCATCTACGTTCATATTGCCTGCACTATATATATGTCCTAACTATATTGTTGTGTCCGCTATTATACATGCAGAATGAAGATTAAGGAATGCGAGTAAAGGAACATCCATGATGTTGGGTTCATTGACCCACACATCGTTAATGGACATGTGTTGGAGCATCACCCGCTTGACGTGGAGGCGGACTGTAGAAGTTTCTTACAAAGCGGGAACTCAAAAGTGATATTCTATTTCCTTACCATTTTGGGTGAGTGTTTACATCTTGAGCACATTCTCTTTTGTTTACTCCATGCATGGTATGTGGCGGCTAATCGATGAGTTATGCATGACGTCTTGTGCATGTATCGTGTCCGCTGAGGTTCCACTTTGGATTACGCTAGTAATTAAAGTTAACACCTCAGAATGTCTCGTCCACGACTCTCTGAATATGGATGCGACATGAGAAGAATGCTGAAGAAGTAATTATTTTCATTCATTTGCGCTCTATATCGATCGGCCTATTTCGTTCATTTCCTAATATCAAGTAACTAATAACTCTCTTGTTCATTTAATTTTCTTTGCCTCGTAGGGTTTGGAGGCGGTTACGTAGATACAAGGTCGGTGAATTCAAAAAGAGCTAGAATTCAAAAGGTCAAAGGCTAAGAATGCAGGGGATATTCAGCCATAGGAGACCAATCTATGTGGATACTATATGCGTGAGATGATCAGGAGATACACCTCTGGCGGGTTCGAGTGATACCAATGCTCGGAGGAATAGCCTCCGGATGATGCTTGAATCGAAGCTTCGCTTGACCACTTCAAGAGGAACTAGCTGGATGGTTCAGAAGGAAGTCCTCCATCCTAAAGGAGAACACTATTACGAGGGGCGTAGAACTTTATATGCATTAAATCATGTATGGAAACTTGTTCAAAATTGTATATGGTCATCCGATGATATTGAATATATATTGTATATTCCTCTTGAATTCTTTTTGGTTCTAATTTCAAATTTATTTGAAATTGTACATTCATATGCATGTATGTAGTACCGTAGAATATATGAAACTCCTTCAAAATTAAAATAAAGCACAAAAGAAATAAAACAATACAAATTAAGCGAGAAAACAGGTTTAGGGGGGGCTAAAACCCTAAACACATGGCGTACTAATCGCGGTTGGCGGAAAGAACATGACTAAAGGTCCTCTCAACAGTGGAAAAAAGGCCTTTGGTGGCGGTTACTTAGCTGCCATTAGTCAGCGGTTGCGCAACTTTGACAAACAAATCTTGACTAAAGCCCCCCACCTTTAGTCGCGGCTGCTAAACCGCGACTAACGGCCCGTCCACGTGGGCGCAGTGACCGTCAGGCGGAGGACCTTTAATCAGCAGTTCTTACAGCCAACAGCGACTAAAGGCATACAGGTTTAGGGTTTAGCCCCCTAAACCTGTTTTACATTTAATTTGTATTGTTTTATTTCTTTTGTGGTTTATTTAATTTGAAAGTTCATATTCAAATTGAAATGTTCAAATTTGAAAAACAGAAATTCAATCATGGGAGAGTGAGAATGAACATGAGTGATTCTGACAATGATGGTATCATTGCGAGTGGGTCAGTGATCAGGCGGGTGCTGATCTGCGGGGCGTGTGAGCGGCGATCGATACCGGGCGTGGCGGCGTGCGACATTCGGCGTCGTTCTTCTTGGCGGCCCTTCATCTTCACCGTCAAGGTTCAGATAAGAAGAGATATCATCTTCTTCTTCTCCGGTCGGCACATATTGAATATCGCCGTTTATGATGCCGAACATATGTGCTTCACCGTCCGGATCATAGTTGTCCATAATCGGGTCAGCTCTATCGTCCGCCATTATATGGATCCTGAAAACATGTAGTAAAACAAATTAATTAAGTGAAGAAGGGGGCGGTGGCGGTGGCGAAGGCGGTGGCAAAAGGAGGGGGCGAGGAAGGGGTGGGAGAGGGTGTCATGATAGAGCGCGAGACGGGTGCTCCGTGGTCGAACTTGGGGTCGCCGGCGGCAGTCTCGGGGTCTCTAGGAAAGAAGTAACGGAGGAACACAATAAATAACAGAGCAATCAAAGCATCACAAAGCGTAACACGGCAATTGTCTGGCGGTGCTAGGTGTGCCCTAGCAGCGATGGGTCGATACCCGGCGAAAGGAAACATCCGGAAAGTATCGGTGATTCGCATTTTCGGACAGATGAACCGGAGGAAAGTTACGTGTTTGCTATGCTAGGGATGTGTGGCGGACGAACGGGCTGCGTATCCGGATCCGCCTCATCGTTCTGAGCAACTTTCATGTACAAAGTATTTTCATCCGAGTTACGGATTATTTTATATTAGTTATTTAATTAGGTTTACTAAACACAATTAATTAAGTTAATTAATTTAATTAACTGATTAATTAATTAATATATTTATTTATTTATTTTCTAAATTCTCTTCTTTCCTTTTTTTAAATCGTTTACAGGCGTGGGCCCCAATTGTCATTGGGCGAGGGGCCTTAGCGGGCGCCGGCTAGCGCCAAGAAGCGGGTGTGGTGCCCATGCCCGAGGCCGTAGCCTGCCCGGGCGAGGGAGCTGACGAGCTCCCGTGCCAAGGGCGCGATGGCGCCCGGCCGAACAGGCGGCGGAGGGAAGTGGCCGGTCCGGCGCGCCGCCGAGGGCGTCTTGGGGCAGCAGCAGCGCCGCCATGCGGCGAGCGGTAGCCAGCGGCAGACGGCCTGGCGCGTTCGGAGGGCAGGAGGCGGCCGGACGGGGCCCGATGGGGAGCTCACCAAGGAGAGGCGGCGCGCGGGAGGACCGGCGAAGGAGGCGGGACGGCGGTCGGCGCGACGGGGCGAGGGCGATGGCGGGCGGCATCGAGGCGCGCGAGACGAACCGATCGGAGAAGGCGAGAATAGATCGGGCGTGGTATTTATAGCCCCCCCTTTAGTCGCGGTGGGCTCACGAGGCCCATGACTAAAGGTACCTTTAGTCGCGGTCGCCTGCCCAACCACGACTAAAGGTTTTGGGCGGGTTTTTATGCGTTCGCGCCCCACCTTTAGTCGCGGCTGGTGCAGCGACCATGACTAAAGGCCCCACCTTTAGTCGCGGCTGGTCTGGCGACCCGCGACTAAAGGCCTTGTGCTGCCCCGCGCCCAAAAGTTTAGTCCCACCTCGCTAGTTGAGAGAGCTCAAGAGTGGTTTATAAGCTGCTTGCGCCACCCTCTCGAGCTCCTCTCAGCTTCAGAGCTTCAGGCCTAATCTGTCACTAGCTATGTGCACTGTGGGCCTACTTGGCCTCCTGCGGGCTGAATCCTGGCCCATGTAGGGTTTCTAGTCGTATTCAGGCCGTGGGGGTCCGATGGGCGGCACTATTTTTTCCAGTTTTTTGTTTTGTTTTACGCATTATTATTTATTTTTTGTTGTTTTTTGCTTTATTTTTTAATTCTTTTTTGCTTTTAGTTTTAGAAAAATTATAAACTTTACATTAGTGCCATTAGTTTTCAAATTTGAAAACACTTTTTTTGTTTTCTTTGTTGCTTTATTTATTTTATTTTGTTTCTACTTACAACAAAATACTTATTGTTGCTATTTTAGTCATTTGATGCTTTGCTTAACCGCGACTAAAGGCCGCCATGCAGTTTAGGGTTTTCCGCCATTTCTTCCTGTTTTCCGCCTCTTTCTTCCCGCCACTTTCTTCCCGCCTCCTGTCTTCCCGCTCCCATTTTTCCCGCCATTTCTCACTACATATATGTAGCCCGGCTTGTGACATTATCACATCTCTACAATCTCTCATCACTCTCTCATGGCTTCCCGCACCCTCTAACCTACTGCAGGTGGAGGAGCTTTGCGCCTCGAACTACCCTTGTCCACGGGCTACCGCGTCCCCACCGGCTGGAGCCTAAGCGCCTTGCGGCGTGCAGTCCCTCCGTCCCTCGAAGTGCTGCTTGGCGGCCATCACGAACCACTACTACCTCGACCTCACGCGCCGGGGCAGCGGATGAATCCCCGGCATCCCGATAACCAGCATACTTGGGGCGCCTTCTTCATCAATCGGCGTGAGAGGCGCTCGCCGGTATGAGGAGGGCGGTGCGCCTCACAGGAACTTCCACGAGGCGGCCGTCGGCTATGGTGGTATGGCGGACTCTGCGAGCGTCATGGACTACATCACGGCCGGCGATATCCCCGCTGCGCTACCCTCGATTCGAGCCACGGCGCCGCCCGACGGCAATGACGGCAGCGGCGGCAACCCGGCGGCGGCGGCGGCGGCAACTTAGAAAGCGGCGACTACCGATACAACGGCGACGGCGGCTATGAAGACTACGGTATGCATATTATACGCCTAGGCAGGAGTATGACTAAATCACTCCAAATTTCATGTATCATCGGTGGTATCTCGAATCATTGAAAATGGACACCAAACACATCACGGGTAATATAATTCACATGATCCATTCAACAAAGTTTGGTACAATAAATTATTACACATCATTTCTTCCCTTGTGTCCCTGCTTGCTTACGATTGTGCCGTATCCATGGAGCATCCTCATCATTTAACTTAATGCTTGGGTCGGTGTTCACTTTGAAGGGCGGAATTTCAGCAAACATATTATAATCTTCGACATGTCTGCATCTTGTCCTCCACTCCCACGATGTTTCTTTTCCTGAAAGAACAATGTGGCGCTTTGAATCATCGCATGATGTCTTGATCGTTTTCTTATCTTTCCGTTTCCTCGGTTTGCTACTCATGTCCTTCACATAGAAAACCTGGCGACATCTTTCGCTAGGACGAATGGTTCGTCAAGGTAACCAAGATTGTTGAAATCCACCATTGTCATTCCGTATTGCTGGTCCACCTTTACCCCACCTCCTGTTAGCTTGAACCATTTGCACCGGAACAAAGGGACCTTAAAGGAGGGTCCATAGTCAAGTTCCCATATCTCCTCTATGTAACCATAATATGTGACCTCTTGCCCATTCTCGGTTGCTTTGCATCAAAGCGGACACCACTGTTTTGGTTGGTGCTCTTTTTATCTTGGGCGATCGTGTAAAATGTATTCCCATTTATCTCGTACCCTTGGAAAGTCGTTATAGTCGAAGATGGTGTCTTGGCCAACATGTACAGCTGATCTACAACATCATTGTCATTCATTAAATGTTTTCTCAACCAAGCGCCGAAAGTCTCCATGTGGGCCTTCCTAATCCAGGATTCGGGCTTCCCGGGTTGTCGAGCGTAAAATATTCTTGTGTTTCTCAAAATGCGGAGCCACCAAGCTGGAATTGGTCAAGATAAAGGTGGTGTGCTTGATCGGAGAATGGCCGTCCATACATATCGTTGATTTCATTCCGATCGTGCCTTTTCCACTTAGTCTCCCCTCGTGCCGCGATCGAGGAAGACCAATCGGCTTAAGGTCGGGAACAAAGTCAACACAAAACTCAATTACCTCCTCATTTCCATAGCCCTTGGCAATGCTTCCTTCGGCCTAGCACGATTCTGAACATATTTCTTTAATACTCCCATGAACCTCTCGAAGGGAACATATTGTGTAGAAATACGGGACCGAGCGAAAATCTCTTCGACTAGGTGAACCGGGAGGTGCGTCATAATATTGAAGAAGGATGGCGGAACACCAACTCAAAAGCCCGACAAGACATTGGATCACATCGTTCTGAATCGTGGTAGAACTTACGGATTGATTACCTTACGAGATTGCATTGAGGAATGCACATAGCTTCACAATGGCTACTCGAACATTTTCGGCGAGAGCCCCTCAAAGCAATCGGAAGAAATTGCGTCATAATCACGTGGCGGTCGTGAGACTTGAGTTTTGGAACTTTTTCTCTGCCATGTTTATTATTCCCTTTATATTGGGCGAGAATCCAGACGGAACCTTCATACTGCTCGGGCATTCAAAAAGATGACCTTCTCTTCTTTGGTGAGGAGCATAGCTGGCACGACCTTGAAACCATTCCGGATGCCGGGTCATCGTGGTCTTTCAAATGTTGCTGGTCTGCCGTGCTTCCTTTGTATCATTTGTCTTCCCATACACGCCCAAGAAGCTTAGGAGGTTCACGCAAATATTCTTCGTAACGTGCATCACGTCGATTGCAGAGCGGACATCTAGGACTTTCCAATATTCTAGCTCCCGAATATAGATTTCTTCTTCCACATGGCTGCGTGCCCGTCGGCTCCCTTGAACTGATTGTCCGCCGGGACCTTTCCAAAGATGACTTTCAAATCCTTGACCATATCAAATACCTCGGCACCAATGCGTTCCGCGAGCTTCGCCGGTGATCTGCCTTGCCGTTGTAATGCTTGCCTTTCTTTCTTCTTTGGATGAATTTTGGAAGAAATCGGCGATGCCCAAGGTACACGTTCTTCTTACAATTTGGCAAATGTACACTTTCAGTCTCATATGGCGATGCGTGCATGCATTGTATCCCTTATTTGTGATCCCGAAAGGTTACTAAGAGCAGGCCAATCGTTGATGGTTACGAAAAGCAACGCTCGAGGTCAAATTCCTCTTGTTTGTGCTCATCCCACACACGGACACCACCCCAGCTGTAAAAGTTCATCAACTAATGGCCTTAGGTACACATCGATGTCGTTGCCGGGTTGCTTCGGACCTTGGATGAGCGGCATCATAATGAACTTCCGCTTCATGCACAACCAAGGAGGAAGGTTGTAGATGCATAGAGTCACGGGCAGTGCTATGGCTGGAGCTACCGCTCGCCAAAGGATTCATGCCATCCGTACTGAGAGCCAATCTTATGTTCCTAGCGTCAGCTGCCAAATCTGTGAACAATCTGTCGATCTTTCTCAATTGCGTTCCATCTGCTGTGTGGCTAAACTACCCGTACGACTTACGGTCCTCTTTGTGCCATCGCAACAACTTGGCATGCTCTTTGTTCTGAGCAGACGTTTCAACCGTGGTATTATAGGAGCATACCACATCACCTTGGCGGGAACCCTCTTCACAGGTTTACGGCCCTCAACATCGTCACCGGGGTCATCGCCTACGATCTTATAACGCAATGCACGGTGCATACCGGGCATTCATTCAAATTCTCGTATTCACCGCGGTAGAGGATGCGGTCGTTGATGCATGCATGTATCTTGTAACCTCTAAACCTAGAGGGCGACAACCTTCTTTGCTTAAATGCGTCTTGGCGGGCAACTCGTTATCCTTTGGAAACATATTCTTCAACATTTTCAGCAAGTTTTCAAATGCCGAGTCGGCTACACCGCCTCTGCCTTCCATTTCAGCAAATCGATTGTGCAGCCCAGCTTTTTCGGACCATCATCGCATCAAAGGGTACAAGCGCCTTTACGTGATCCTCTAACATGCGATCCAAATTCTCCCTCTCCTTTTCGGTTCGCGGCGTCTCCGTGCATCGGCAATGGTCCGACCAAGATCATCAGCAGGATCATCACGTGCCTCTTCTTCACCTTCCCTTCACCTTGACATCCTCCATGAAAGTATCACCGAAATGAGCAAGATAGCTTTCATCGATGAAATCATCCCTTCTTCATCTTCTTCCATTATAACCCCTCTTTCTCCATGCTTGGTCCAACAATTATAGCTTGGCATGAAACCCTTCAAGCAGATGCATGTGAACAACTCTTGAGGAAGAGTAACCCTTCTCATTCTTACAGATAACACATGGACAGATAACAAAACCCCCGCTTGTTCGCATTAGCCACTACGAGGAAATCTTTCAAACCCGTAGTGAACTTCGCGGAGAGTCGGTTACCGTACATCCATTGCCGATTCATCTGCATTATTATAATATAAAATATATAATTAACCATCATGCATTTGTTAAACTAACTAGCTACAAACAATATAAATTAAACAATGAACTACACACATGCATATTGACACATCAAAGGTTCATCAAGTTGCTAACGCGCTCGAAGAGTGTGGCTCCAACACTTCATGTCATGTTTGTTTCATGCTCTTGGGGCATTTCATCAAACACCTTATGTGCATAAGAGGAACCAAAAGCAAACCTACACCCACTTGTGAAGAGAATGGCTCCAAATGGCTAAGTGTTGGCTGCTGGATGGGTATATATAGGGAGGGGCTTTAGTTGCGGTTGGCACGGCAAACCGTGACTAAAGGTGCCCGAGGCCTTTAGTCGCGGTTGTCACGGCAAACCGCGACTAAAGACCCTCACGTCTTGGCGCCACCAGCGCCACAGGGCCCAGGCCTTTGGTCGCGGTTCACCTCGAACCGCGACTAAAGGTCCCATTAATCGCCAGTTCCTCTGACTTCGCGACTTATGGGGCACGGAAGCCTGTTTTTCACTAGTGTCCGCCCGACGGCACTTTGGCATGCGTGGACGGGCGGTGAGTCGCGGGTCTCCAGCAGCCGCGACTATTGGGGGGGGGCTTTAGTCGCGCTTATTTGGGCGCGGTTGCGCACCCGCGACTAATGGCAGTTGCGAACCGCGACCAAAGGCCTTTTTTCCACCAGTGTATCCCTTTGATGAACCCTAGACCTCAGTCCACTCCATAGTTTCCGCTGATAGATACCAACTCGTGGTAATTAAATACAAAAACTATATTTTTTTTAAAATACTTTGTTATCAAACGGGCCATTTTGATGTAAAGATAACTGAGTCAGACGATTTTTTATATTTTATGCAAGTATAACGAATAATATTCATGGTGCTAAAAAATATATGCCCGGAGCACACAATAACGAAAAACACAACGTGCGAGCTGAGTCAAAAGATTCAAATAGTACCTTTGCAACAACAACAAAATCAAGTTGCAAGCAAACCAAAACCAGTCGGTAGCAGTGCACTGTTATTCTACCAATGAAAATCGTAGTATGAAATAAAAAAATGAAAAAATAAGTAAATTCTGCACCAACCTTCGCTTGTATGAGCAATAATGTTTTCTCTATATATGCAAGCATGCATCTGCTGGGCACATATCCACACACATTGAAATTTTCTCCTCCATTCTTTTGACATGTTAAGACATGAATAGGTGCGAGCAAGCACAAAGAGAATGGCGAGAGAAGAACCAAACGACGCAATAAACAAGTAGGAGTCAGAAACATCAGGAGAAGCAATATTTACCCAGTGAGTCTATTGGCCCACAATAAACAACATGGTCTCCAAGATCCTCACAAGTGGGGTTACTTCTATAAAATGACCGGGCCTGGTGATAGCGGTCACAAGTGGTTTTGGTTGCCATCGAGCTCGAGATCTGCTGGTTCCACTATCAACAAACTTTGTGTTTTTCTGTGACGCCCATTCACTACCTGTTATCCCCATTCAGTTACTTGAGCAAAACACTGTTTTGGCACCAATCTTCTCCTTGTAAGTGGTTCGAGTCATAATAATACCAAGAGGAAAAAAAGAAACTTGGTTAATTGTGCGAGTTTGCCACCGAGTACATGTTGCCCCAACTATGAACGTGACGTATTAGCCAAAGAGTTTAGCGCTGTTTGTGTCCACCTCTTTTTGGATTGGGCGGCTTCAATTCTTGATTAGCTTATCTGAGCATCCCTGCCACGTTGACACTTAACTACCCTGCCACAGTTGTACTTAACACGCAGGTGTCCACCTCTTTTGATGGGCGACTCCAATTATCGATTAGCTTTTGTGAACTTCCGTTCGGCCCTACCACGTTGAGCCTTAACTACCCTGCCACAGTAATGTACTGTATACTTAGCGATGCAGACAACAAAACCTTATCCACAAGATCAAGGCGAAATGGGTCTCTCGCTCCCATATGAACACGGACAAATCATCAAAGAGAAGAACTTGGTTAATTCTATACACAGGTAGTACAAAGTTGTGGCTTCAGTTACAAGCACAAGTCAGCAACGAATTTATGAATGATGACACCGACCATGCGGCCATCAAACCAAGAAAGAATTAGTAGCCACATTCCCGACTGGACCACGAGCAGCTCGCGATTCACCGATCAACGACACACGATGGTCTCGAAGCAGTCGATTCCGTCGAACGACACACGATGGTCTCGAAGCAGTCGATTCCGTCGAACGACACACGATGGTCTCGAAGCAGTCGATTCCGTCGAACTCCGGCGCGAACCGCGGACGCAACGTCGACGACGACTGCGATTTCCCTTTCTCGGGCCGTTGCTCTGCCTCCCGCGGCAGACCGCCCTACTTCCCCTGTTTCCCTGCTGATCCAGCCTGGTCGTCCTCCTGCAGCTTCCTTTCCCGCCAGGAGAGTCGGGCCCAGCTGCCGCCGGCGCCGGTGCCGGGGGCGATGTCGGCCGGCGAGGCGCTGAGGATGGAGAAGGCCAGCACCTTGTCCATGCTCGAATGGAGATGGCGATGATTCCTGCAGTAGCTCAGGTCAGGTGGCTGATGCTTTCCTGCACGCACACGCCCTGACTTTTTTTCAATCAATCATTGCTTGCTTGGCCTTGCTCGGGTTGGTGATGGGATAGAGGGGACCCGACCTGACTTATATACGGCGGAGCCTCGAGGAAGCTTTGGGCATGGCGGTTTACTGCGCTCCAGAATATCTGTTGACAGGGCCGCGAGGGAGAAGTAGCGAGCGAGCTGGTGACCGTCTCGCGGTTTCGAGGCTTGGCGCGTGTTTATCTTCTTTTTCTCGTGTTCTTGCCTTCTCTGCCATGTGGCGTGTCCATTCACAGTTGGACACATGAGCCTTGCAACCTATGGAAAACTTACGTGACCGAGTGGCTAAATACCCAATGCTGCTCATGTTCTGAAGGCCACCATTCACCCCAAGTGTAACATGTTGATTGAATATTCATTGTGCATCCGTGATGATATGAATGAATGACCATGAATGTTGGGTTGCTATACGTATGGATGATATGAATGACCATTCAAATATTAAACTTGTACAATTAAATATATGTACTAAAAAATCTAAATTAGATCATTATTATTAATCACGGGTTGACTATCGGTGATGGTAGCCCCTGCTTTCATTCCCGAGTGCATTATTACACCAAATTGTCTAGCACACGGGAATGAAGGAGGAAGCTACCCTACGACGGCGTGGATGATGGAGGGGGCTCCTAGATTTCTGCATAGAGTGCTCTCCGATTTTAGCATTCAAAGTAGGAGTACTTTTTCAATATGAGCATTCAATAAGCAAAACCAAATCATAAAATAAAGTAGTATTCAAATTAGCATGCATTCAATTATAAGCAGAAGTACATCATCTCTTGTGTCCGTACATCGTCGAATATTATCGCTAATACTCCTCGAATACTATCATACATATAGCATCGCTAATACAGCTAGAACCGTAGCGCCCGACGGGTATCGTCGCGGGCGGTGGACACCCAAAGATAAGGAACCATCACAGGATCATAGCTCCAGTGAGATCCCTGAAGAACCCACTACAAGAATTCTGCTAATATATGACGGATTCAATCCGTCACAGACCTATGCAAAACTATCATAGAAGGGCAGACGTGACGGATTTCAAATCCGTCATGTATATCGCGTCATAATTTGATCCTTGTACACTCCATGACGGATCATCGAAAACTGTCATGAACCATGACAGTTCTTGGTGTCATGGATGGCACTTACTTGACGATGCTCATAACAGCGTTAATTTGCCTTCCATGTCATCATCCAACATGGATCCGACATGGCAGCCCATGTAGTAATCAGCCCATCTAAAATTTTGGCCCACTAAATTTTATCTCAATCCAAGATTGGCAGCCCATATTGTAATCAACACAATTAGAATTTAAGCCCATTAATTTCTAGTATGGACCACTACGATCACTTGTTTCTTTTGGCACATGAAAATTCAAGAATTTGACACAAATATATGCTCATGTCAATAAAAGAAAGAAAATTACATAAACACATCTTAAAATACACATGTACAGGAGCAAAAATAGAAGATCCAAAAAAACGTTAATTTTACAAGCATGTCGAGAACACTATGCGGCACCCCAAAAATGTTAATTTTACAAGTATGTCTCGGGACACTATGCGGCGCCTCCCCATCAAACAAGGCCCTGCTCTCATCAGGCATTAACCATCAAACATCAACACGGGGTCATCTGGCATTTCCGGCAACAGATCCGAACGTCCATGCCTAAGTCATCAACCATGCCTTGTTGTTGAAAATGCTCCCAAAAACCAATATCTGCCACATGATGGAAAACATGTCAGGTATAAAATATTATAGCCAGTAGGTTGAACTAGAAGTAACTTGCTACACGTTACCAATTCCATGATGATTGTCTTAACAGAATGTGTCCTATCTGATACGATATTCCATTGGAAACAGATCTATATGGCTTACAATTAATCTAGCTGAAAATACATTTGTAAAATATTACTTGTAATAAAGGATTGGATCAAATAGAAGTCAGTTCTTTATGTATATTAAGAACATAATTGTAGAGACTGACTATAGATACAACAGATATTGTCTAGTATCACACTTTGCGGTATGTTATGACTTATGAATTAACTTGGAAGGGCACAACTATTCATATCATATCCAAGGAAACAGTCATACAATTGACCATAAGAAGCTTTTATTACTACATCCTAGCCTAGCCTAAAAGATGGGCAAAAGAGATGACAGCCTGAATACACATTAATCTGAGTGGAAAAAAACATGTTACATATACATGCTGTAACATTAAATCCGAGCCTGAACAAAATAGTGTCACCTACCAATCTTTGACAAAGAAATTAATGATCTAATGGTTGTCCAATTTAAGAAATTCTTTTGAATGACGATAGAAAACTCTTTAGTTTTTTCATGTGTTTTATTAAACAACAATTGTTAGACATTAATCTGAGTGAAAAACACACGTTACATATACATGTTGTAACATTAGCCCGAGCCTGAACAATATAGTGTCACCTACCAAATCTTTGACAGAAATTAACGATCTAATAGTTGTCCAAAATAACAAATTCTTTTGAATGAAGATAGAAAACTTTTTAGATGATCGATCTATCTGGGATCTGATTTGGAAAGCTAAGGTACCACAAAATGTCCGGATTTTTGGATGGAGGGTCGCTACTAATACTCTGACAACAAAGAGAAACAAGTTTAGAAGGACTATTGAGCTGGATGCCATCTGTAATATTTGCAACAACGGCGAAGAGGATGAGTACCATGCGGTTGTTGCCTACACAAAGAGTAGAGCACTCAGAACAGCTATGAGGAAAGAATGGTGGCTCCACGATGAGAGACTTTAGGTACCTTTGGGAGGGCCGGCCATGGGATCAATCAAACTAAATTCTGATGCACGGTGTTTGTATCGGTCGAGAATCGTCACCTAGCCGTAGTCTTGAGGAGGCGAAGCAAAAGCAGCCCTTATTGGGTTGCATGCCTTGTCGAGGATCTCTGAGGGGCCCCGTGATTTTGGAACGTGACTGCCAAACTCTGATTAAGGAACTGATGACAGGGAACCAGTCCCTCTTCCCCTGCTATGGACTGCTAAGAGACATCAAGAGAGCACAGCAGCATGGGGAGATTGTGCAATGCCCTTGCTTATGGGCTTGCAGCATTGGCCAGGAATTCGGAAGACCAGCGGAGGATTGCGGGCGTGCACTGACTGCCTCCGCCCGCTTATGATCTCTGAATTTGTGGTTTCATTGAGTAGCTTTACTACTCTGAATCTAAAAAACTTTTAGTTTTTTCATGTGTTTTAGGCCCTGTTCGGATCCCTCCGCTCCCCAACTGCAGCTCTCGGGCGGAGGGAGCGCCCGGCCTGTCGTGCAGAGGCGGCTCAAACCCAGCTCCTCACGCGGAGCGGAGTTGAGAGTCTGGAGAGCTTCGAACAGGCAGTTACTAAACAACAATTGTTAGATTTTGTCCAACAAATAATTGTTAAACTGACCATACACCCAGGACATACAAAACAAACTTTAAAACATAATCAATGCAGAGACTAAAAAAACAAGCTAACTTGGTATTTGCGCATGATTCTAGTTTTCCCAACAACATTGTTTTGAAATGTATAAAAGAAATCAACAATTAGCAATTCAGACTTGTATTTTATTGAAACGCTTAGCAATTTGGTAGTTCTAGCGTACTTATTAAGTAGTACTTTTTCTCCCTTTTAAATAAGAAAATACTATTACAGTGACCTACATATATTTTTAAGACAATCAGACCTACATATATGAATGATTTAGCATATATCAGGATCTTTTCTTCATGCACCAGGCTAAACATCAGGTTTGCCCTACTTCTACCTTATCTCACCAGGCTAAAGATTATTGTCAACTCTGAAGCTATTCTATAGCATTTAAAGGGCTTTTTCAGCATTATGTCAGAGAAGATTAATTCCAATTTTGCAACTCTCAACACATGAACTGATCAGAAAAGACAATGAAAAAACGATATGATGTGTGAGTTGCGGCTTCGCTAAGCAGGGCCTACAACTTGCTGGTACTTGTAACATCAACATAACGACGGACGCGGCTAACTACAATTTTTAAATCCATGCAAGTTAAACATGTCAAAACTTACTTCAAATCCACATACATTATTTTACTTCTAGTATGTATATATCCACAAAATCGAACAGACTAACAGATGGATACGACACCACATATATATATATAGATATATATAGATATATATATATATATATATATATATATATATGATTACTTAGAATGATACATAATGCACATAAACAACTTGAACATTCTGACAGTGCGTGTGGTTTCTTGATATTTATGCGTTTCTTATGAGATCCAAATTTATTACTATTTTCAGTTAATAATTAGAGTGTTTCAGTTAATAATTAGATTTGCTCTGAGGTACTACATACATGCATCTGTAAAACAAGTCCATTCTGGCAAAATACAGAATCATATCTGAATTTATATCTAACAAGCTGAAGCTTACAAATTAAGTCCCAAAAGATCAGTGCCAAAGCAACATGAAGTACAATGCATGTTAGAAAAAATAACTATATCATATTATGTGGAAGAACATTAGTTTGCCGTGATTATAATATGCGTAACATTGCAAGAGTCAGATCCACAAAACAGACAGCAACTAATCAAGTTCACATGTTCATCTCAGCAATTGAATCCACCTCTAAACTGAACAAAAACACAACTTGTATTCAGAATTTTAGATTGCAAGTATCATCAGATTTTGGGGTAAATGGGGGAGAGGTGAGAAGCTCACCACGCTAGGAGCGGAGGGCCTTGGCCGTCGGTGAGCCACACTAGAGGATGTGAGGTTGGGGCCAAGAGGGTGCTGGACTTGCTGCTCCACCCAATCCAGCAAAAAGACTGTTGGGGGCGGCCATGTCGAGGAGGGCGTCCTGTACACACATTGGATGGGAGAAGAAGTGCAGAGGCGTGCTTGTCTTTGTCTGGCGCTCCTCCTTGGAGGTCGATGACAAGGAGGAGCACGGTGTTCGCCGCCACCGCCGTCCCGAGCGGGACAAGGCCGCCATGCCGCCCTCATCCCGGATCGGCGGGCTGCAGGATGCGCGCGTCCGTGGATCCTGCAAGAGGAGGCCCTCCATGCCGCCTTTCTCAAGGTGGACCATCGGGAATCGAGGCGCGCGGTAGACGACGGAGAAGAGCCATCGGAGACCGCCGGAGATGCATCGACGAATGAAGCCGGTCTTGGGAGGCCAAGCCCTAACCGGGCGTGGATTTTGGGCGGCGGTCGAGGCCGAGAGGAAATTCTTGGAGGGAGGATGGATCCGGCGAGGCGAGCTTCGGTGGTGTGCTCATGCTGGCGCTAACCGCCGGAATCGCCCGAATCGGAAGCGGCGGTTGTGGCGGTGAGGAACGGAGGAGAGAATGGGGTTAGGGTTAGATGGAGTGCGGACTTTGGGTTAAATAGGCTGGCTCAAAGTTTTTGCCACCGCCAGCGTCGGCGACTTAAAATTTTGCACGTCCCACGCGGCGCTCTCGAAATTTCTGGCGCGTCCGCTTTTTATTTTCTCTATCTGTGTATTATATCTTTGTTGACTACATTCAAGCGACATATGGCCCAACCACAAGCCACACACGACATAAGGAGTCATCGGTGACGATCTGGATGATGCATAAAAACAAATGGCTTGCCCGAGTAAGTCGATTTGTGACGATTTCCGTGATGATCCGGCTTGTCCATCATAAAGGGCTACCATCTTCGGTGGGCGGTCACATCCTACTAATCCATGACGCTTTTCATGACGGATAGTTGAAAACCGTCATCATCGGTGACGATTTCTGAGAACGTCATCAGAAATCCGTCACGTATTAACGGGTTTCTTGTAGTGACCTGCCAGGTATTGTCGAACCTGCCCTCCAACGCAACCATGTAGCGACGGACGTGCTCGTCCTCCTCGCTGACACGGTGACGTACCACCTCCGCGTTGTCCGGAAGCCTCGGCACGATCCAACAGCCCACGCGACCGCCACCAAACAAGGATCGGGTCAACAATGGGCTGGCTCCTCACCAACCTCGCCCCGGAAGGTAGCACCTCCCAATACCCGGCCAGCGGAGCCAGGTCCGGACATGGCCACGATCAAGCGAGGCCTCCACCGCCGAGTCGGCAGCGAGGATGCAGGATAGGCATCGTCGACGTCGATGCGGGAACTACTTCTATATATAGTAAAATAAAATAGTTTTATTAATTAAATCAACTAGTTCAACTACTAAGCATTTACTATAAATAAATAAAGTAATACTTACTAAAAATAAACTACTTCTATAGTAAAATAAAGTAGTTTATTAAATCAACTAGCTAGTTCAACTATATATTAAGCACTTACTATAAATAAAATAAAGTAGTACTTACTAAAAATAAACTAGTTTAAATATAGTTCTATTATTTTTCTAACTAATTATATTAAACACTTTCTCTTCTTATTTTCCTTTTTCCTCTCTTCTAAATATGAACATATTCATAAATGACTTTGATCGTACACAATTTTCCTATACATACACAATATGAACATATACATAAATTGACAAAGGAAATTCTATGAACAAAAAAGTCATTAAAATTCTATGAAAAAATTACAACAGGAAAAAATCATAAAAATTCTATGAACAGAAAAAAATCATAAAAATTTGACATATTCGATCTTTGCATATATATCAACATACAAACATGCATATTCAACAATAATATCGCCAAAAAAATCTATTAACAGAAAAAATATCTAACACAATATGAACAAAAATCTAACAAAAAATCTATGAACTACACATCTAAATTACTACACATCTAACAAAAAAAATCTATGAACTACAAAAAAATCTAACAAAATCTAACTCAATTAACTACACATCTAAATTACTATACATCTAAATTAACTACACATCAAATTAAATTAGCAAAATTCAACCTCACGGGATGGCGGCAGGCGTGAGGGCGCGGCGAGGGCGACGGGCAGGGACGGCGGCAACAGCAGTGCGTGAGGCGGCGGCGACAGTTGACGGTGGCCAGCGGCCTTGAGGCGAGGCGGCGGCAGGCGAGGCGAGACGGGCAGCCTGACGGCGTCGGGGCGGGGATGAACGAACTGAACAAAATTATTACGAGTGCCAGTTATATAGATGACGCATTGGTCCCGGTTCATGAGACAAACCGGGACTAATGCGATTCTTAATCCGGTTGGTGCCACCAACCGACCAAATGCCTGTTTTCAGCAGCCCAAAGGCGGGAAGCGAAGGCCTTTGGTCCCGGTTGGTGGCACCAACCGACTAAAGGGGCATTAATGCGGTTTGTGCCACCAACCGGGACCAATGCACCCTTTAGTCCCGGTTGGTGCCACCAATCGGGACTAAAGGCCTCGCACAACGCGGTGTGGTGGGAAGTTTAGTCTCACCTCGCTAGTTGAGAGAGCTCAGCACCTGTTTATAAGCTGTGTTGCAGCTCAGGTGCTGAGCTCCTCTCTAATATGCAGGTGTGATGCCCCAAATTCAATCGTACACTAATCATACACGCAAACGTGTACGATCAAGATCAGGGACTCACGGGAAGATATCACAACACAACTCTAAAACATAAATAAGTCATACAAGCATCATAATACAAGCCAGGGGCCTCGAGGGCTCGAATACAAGTGCTTTCGATCATAGGCGAGTCAGCGGAAGCAACAATATCTGAGTACAGGACATAAGTTAAACAAGTCCGCCTTAAGAAGGCTAGCACAAAGTGGGATCTGAGATCGAGAAAGAGGCGCGGGCCTCCTGCACAGGATCCTCCTAACTACTCACAGTCGTAAATCGTCGGGCACCTGCGTAGTAGTAGGCACCTCCGGTGTAGTAGTCGTCATCGACGGTGGCGTCTGGCTCCTGGGCCCCATCGCCTGGTTGCGGCAACCAGGTAGAAGGGAAAGGGGGGAAAGGAGGAGAAAAGCAACCGTGAGTACTCATCCAAAGTACTCGCAAGCAAGGAGCTACAGTACATATGCATGGGTATATGTGTAAAGGGCCATATCAGTGGACTGAACTGCAGAATGCCAGAATAAGAGGGGGATAGCTAATCTCGTGAAGACTACGCTCAGCAGCCTCCGTCTTGCACGGCATGTAGAAGAGAGTAGGTGAAGTCCTCCGGTAGCATCGCATAGCATAATCCTACCCGGCAATCCCCTCCTCGTTGCCCTGTTAGAGAGGGATCACCGGGTTATATCTGGCACTTGGAAGGGTGTGTTTTATTAAGTATCCAGTTCTAGTTGTCATAAGGTCAAGGTACAACTCCAAGTCGTCCTGTTACCGAAGATCACGGCTATTCGAATAGATAAACTTCCCTGCAGGGGTGCACCACATTACCCGACACGCTCGATCCCTCTGGCCGGGCACACTTTCCTGGGTCATGTCCGGCCTCGGGAGATCAACACGTCGCAGCCCCACCTAGGCACAACAGAGAGGTCAGCACGCCGGTCTAAACCTAAGCGCCGCAGTGCAGGCCCATCGCCCTTAGCACACCTACACGTTGCGTCTGGCGGCGGAAGCAGACCTAGCCTAACAGGCATTTCGGTCCAATCCGTGAGCGCCGCTCGATCGTGACGTCACGAAGTGCCGGTGATACCACGGCGCCGGTTGCCCATATCTTGTCCCACGTGGCGGTTAGTGCGTATAAGGTCAATGACCCAACTCAGATCAAATACCAAGATCTCGTTAAGCGTGTTAAGTATCCGCGAACGCCGAACAGGGCCAGGCCCACCTCTCTCCTAGGCGGTCTCAACCTGCCATGTCGCTCCGCCACAAAGTAACAGTCGGGGGCCGTCGGGAACCCATGCCCACCTCTACCGGGATGGAGCCACCTGTCCTTTCAGCCCCCATCTCCGAACAGTATCACAGGTAATGTAATAGTGTAAAGTATATAGTATATGCCCGTGATCACCTCCTGAAGTGATCACGGCCCGAAGAGTATAGCATGGCAGACGGACAAGAGTGTAGGGACACTGATGGAACACTAGCATCCTATACTAAGCACTAGGATAGCAGGTAAAGGTAACAACAGTAGTAGCAAGGACAGGCTATGCAGCAGTATAGGATTAACTGAAAGCAGTAACATGCTACACTACTCTAATGCAAGCAGTAACATGCTGCTGTTTTCAATATTTTAGGGCACTTAAACCTTTTATAAAATTGTGGTTTCTCCACTAGTATTATCCATGATTTACTTGACACAATTTTGGACATTTTAGTTTTAACGTTTGAAAACTTCTATTGTTTACCTGATTTTGAATTTTGAATTTGAATCGGTTTCGAACTAACTCGAGTTTATCAACAGTAACCAAGGTGACGTGGCACCATTAGCAGAGGTTCTTGTAGCTTGAATATCCGGACGTCACAATTCTCCTCCACTACAAGAAATCTCGTCCGAGATTTAAGCGATGGAGTAAGGGGGGAAGGTGTTGGTAGCGAAAAACCTAACGAGTCTTCTCGGTCTTGGCTGCCCTTTCGAAGAGGTTGATCCCTTTCGTTGATGTCTTCATTTCTCTGCTTCAAGTCACCATGATCAATTTGTCATCCTTCCTTCGGGATCTCCATCGTCCTACGAACGTGATCAAGGGGAAAAATTCCGGAAGAATGCATCTCCACAGAGTTGGGCATCTGACGGTGAACTCAATGGGAAATACACAAGGTACCCCACGAGTTGTATTTCAGTGAATTCGTTGAGTGCAATATACGATGGTACCAAAATTTCAAATGGGTAGGCAATCATTCGATGACTAGACAGAAGCTGGATGGGGGTTTGAACAACGATAATAACATGGTGTCTGATTCTAGGATGAATAATGGTATAGCATTCCGCTCGCGAATCACATACGAAGCTAGGTGCAAATGATACATTAGAATTCGGGTTATAAAGAAGAGTCAGGTTTCAATCCAGTGGACATGTGGGTTATGGGCCCACCATGTGGGTGGAAAGTAGGAAGGGTGGTGACATCTTGCACAGCCGCGACAGGGAGGCATGTCAGTGAATAGCTTGTCAGCTATGTTGGCAACAACGTTGGTACCAAGGGCGAGGGACGAAGAGAACCATTTTCCTGCTCGTTGAACAAGGCGGACCATTAGGCAAAGTTCTCGTCCATCGGTGGTTACCGGAATGTCATCAGCAAAAGTAACATGGTCTTTCTGACAGATTTGTACACCGAGCTGGTTACATACGTTGGGAATTGTTACTACTTAGATCATATTGATCGCAAGAAAGGTTAAAGAAAACAATGGAATGGAAAAGTGATTATCAGGTTTAAGCAGAACAAAGGAAAGGATAATGTGTTTAACACATATTTCAAGGGTATATCCTTCCCAAGGACAAGCAGAGAAATTTCATGACACTACCCATACATCGGTGTTTGGATAATTGAGCAAGAAACATTTAGCACTGGGCTTCAAATGTTCCTATTGAAAATCGGAGTACCATAGACATGCTTCGATATAGCATTGACATGGTCAACAGGTGAAGATCATACTTTGGAAACAAAAAGGATCCATCAGGAACAACTTATAGAATAAGTCTTACAATTTCCTCACGGAAGAATGACTAACCTTGCCAAAAAGGAAACTATAACAATAGATCCTCCGGCCAGGTGTGCTAGGCACGACATCACCTTACGGGTCACATAAAGACCATTGTTATAACTCTTGGAAATATGTTCCAACCATCATCTCTGACCGAGATTCAGATCTGATTGGTGTCATGATACCTCAGACTCAGGATGTCCGAGAAGAAAAGGTGCAACACAAATGGACGAAATGACATTGCAAGATTCTCGGGAAATGAACTATGGGAGCGGGTTCCTGAAACAATAGTTCATCATTGAACCAAGGAGGGGATGAGAAGGTGGTTGATGGGCTCAGCGACAATTCATCGAGAATTCCAAGAGGATGGATTTTCCACAATAATGTGAACAAGAAGATGACACTTGTCAATTCAAATGATATAATGTTGTATGCAGGAAAACATACACCATCAATCATTAGTTGAAAGGTGTGCCCGAAGTATGACCTTAGGCAGCAAGATCAATGTTAGAGTGACGATTCAATAACCAACAGTCTAAGAACGAACTGTCGATCGTTAACTTCAAAGCAATAGGGTTGCTAGAAGTACAAAACTCAAGCAGCATCGTTAGTATATTGGTATCCCGGTTAAAAACAACACGGGGACCAAGGAAGAATGGTGATGGTGAGAAGTATCATCATACCGAGAATTTCTAAGAGGTGGAGCAATCCCCACAACATTCTCGACATAAAAGACAGTAAAACTTCAAGGCAGAACACAACACTAGCTGGAGAGCAAGTTGTATTCATAATGTGGACAAGTTCGGGATGAAAGGAAGTCAAGGGTGTTGTCGATGGTAATAAAAATCATCGAGGGCAAGGAGGGTATTTCTCATCATGAACATAGTTGACATCTCGGAAGAAGTCAAAGTGTTGAAGGTGATCCAACACATTTGCGGGAGGTTTCGAGAGGATGCAATCAAACAACAACGGCAACAAGCAAGGGAATGATGAAGTGGCAAGTTATAGGATCAATATATAAGATGCAAGCTCGGAACCAAGGTTGCCTTTCACGACAAGCAACATGATGTTGAAAGCTCGATGTAAGTCGTGCTCACACACTGAAGAATTTGTGCACCAGAGAAGGACGAGGTAGCACAGTCAAGATAGCAAGACCAGGATGCAGCCGATAGTCTACGAATGACCAAATTGAGTTCAAAATTTCCAAGTAAAAATGCTAGGGGTATTTGATTTGTAGTGCGGAATAATTTCACTAGTCGGTGTCCTCGGTTGACAGCAATCCAGAACCCGTAGAGTGATTACGACAAGGAAAGACATTACTTCAACAAAGTTAGTAAGATGTGGTGCAATGGCCAGACATCTTCGAGGTACCAGGGGTAATACTCGAAGGTTAAACATGATAAAAGTATAACCGGGTCATTGACACGTGATGAGATACTTCAACCTCGCCAAAAGTAGACAAGGCACTAGAATGAATTCCCATCGGATATATCGGATCGTGACAGCATGGTCGGAACCATAACTATAAGGAATCAATTCAAGAATACCCAAAGAATCATACAGCTGGATAATCATTTTGCAAGAAGCTTCCGAGATGGTCTACATCATTTTCATGGGCATGAACACAAAGTTCAAGGTCGACTCTCACTTCTTTAATGCATAACATTTCATTCACCTCTTGCTTTTCAAAAATGACATTAGTTGTTGAAAGTTTTTACCTGGTGCAATACCAGATAAGTATGACACGTGAAATCTTTCAGGATCACTTAACACATGCTCGAAGCAGAGCACATGGTTGACACAAGCATAGGATATAACTTGCAAAAGGTAGAGGACACAATTTACCAAAGGCATTATGTATCAGGGGAGAAACTCTCAAGGTTATTGGATATGAAGGACACTGTCAGATAATAACCAAGCAATTGGTCTTGCGGACCACCCGAAATCTGATGTGAGTATCGGTACTCAATCAGAAGGAAAAAAGAATGCAAAAGGCATCGGTTTATAGAACATCTGAATAATTCATCGTTTAAATAACAAAGGAATTATGATTTTCAAATCAAGGGATCAGGAGCAAATGCTCTAATCAAGGATGGACAAGTTGAATAGACTTAGGGATATAATCGATGGCAATCTGATTGGCCGAGAACCAGCTCATATTCAAAATGACATCTGAGCCGGAAGGATGAATTCTAGGATCTGATTGAGGATTGCGAGCATTCACAACATATCGAATCAAGTGACTCGAAATGATAGTGACAGAGGATGTCAACGGAGATTACTAGAAGTATGGAATTAACCATAATGCCGAAAGTCAAGGAAATCAAGAGCAATGGGCTACTGAGGATTTTCAGAAAATCGAATGGTATTTCGAGGACTTATGTGAAACACATGAACGGATAGGGATGAGGGGATACTCGGAAAGTGCGAGGAATTATCCGTTTGGGTATTCAGGTGACAAAGAACAGCAAGGCAGTAAGCTCAAAGGATTATCGAAACAACGACGAGTGTTTCGAGGTATCATGTAATAACAAGACAAACTGGGGATGAATGTAAGAATAACAACTGCAAGTAGTTATCCATAAGGGTTGACGGTGGAAGGGAATTGCAAACGCGATGAACACAAGTTCTCGGGTTAACAACGGAGAGTATCTTCACGGTCTTCACGTGTAGCAGACGATCATCAGTAATAAGAGGCTCTCCGGGTGAAAGTGATAACGAGATCCTAATGTTAGATTTAGTAAAATTCATTTAACCCGAATAGAAGAGAGATCGGAGTCCCAGAGTATAGGATGAGGAATAAAAGATCCTACTACCACCCAATGGCAACGTGTGCCCGTAAGACACACAGCCATGTTAGTAAAAGTTTTGCAATGTCTAGACTCGACTTCGGCCAAGAAGTTGGAAAGGGGGATTCCTACAGGAAGTCGGCTCTAATACCAACTTTTGATGCCCCCGATTCAATCGTACACTAATCATACACGCAAACGTGTACGATCAAGATCAGGGACTCACAGGAAGATATCACAACACAACTCTAAAACATAAATAAGTCATACAAGCATCATAATACAAGCCAGGGGCCTCGAGGGCTCGAATACAAGTGCTCGATCATAGGCGAAGTCAGCGGAAGCAACAATATCTCGAGTACGGACATAAGTTAAACAAGTGCGCCTTAAGAAGGCTAGCACAAAGCTGGGATACTGAGATCGAAGAGGCGAGGCCTCCTGCTCGGGATCCTCCTAACTACTCACAGTGGTCGTCGGTGGCTGCTGCGTAGTAGTAGGCACCTCCGGTGTAGTAGTCGTCATCGACGGTGGCGTCTGGCTCCTGGGCTCCATCGTCTGGTTGCGGCAACCAGGTAGAAGGGAAAGGGGGAAAAGGAGGAGAAAAGCAACCGTGAGTACTCATCCAAAGTACTCGCAAGCAAGGAGCTGCAGTACATATGCATGGGTATATGTGTAAAGGGCCATATCGGTGGGAAGCTGCGAGAATGCGAGAATAAGAGGGGATAGCTAATCACAGCCGAAGACTATGTACAGCAGCCTCCGTCTTGCGACATGTAGAAGAGAGTAGGCTGAAGTCCTCCGGTAGCATCGCATAGCATAATCCTACACAGCGATCCTCTCCTCGTTGCCTGTTAGAGAGCGATCACCGGGTTATATCGGCACTTGGAAGGGTGTGTTTTATTAAGTATCCAGTTCTAGTTGTCATAGGGTCAAGGTACAACTCCAAGTCGCCCTGTTATCAAGATCACGGCTATTCGAATAGATAAACTTCCCTGCAGGGTGCACCACATTACCCGAGCATGCTCGATCCTCTGGCGGGCACACTTTCCTGGGTCATGTCCGGCCTCGGGAGATCAACACGTCGCAGCCCCACCTAGGCACAACAGAGAGGTCAGCACGCCGGTCTAAACCTAAGCGCACAGGGGTCTGGGCCCATCGCCCTTAGCACACCTGAACGTTGCGTATGCGGCCGGAAGCAGACCTAGCCTAATAGGCGTTGTGACACTCCAAAAAAAATTATTTGGTTTTCAGCAAAAACTTTGTTGGTTTTGAAGAAGGTCATTTAAACCCTTCCAAAAACCTCTCTCTCAAAACTTCTCCCTTGGCAAGGATTTTTTTTTGATCTCTTCTTCAACCCTGGTGTTTGGTTATTAAAAACATTTCTTCTGATTGTCCCCTTCTCAAATTTATTTTTGGGATTTATTTTCTTTAAAAAAAAGAAACCCTAGGAGTTTTGGGACTTCTCTTATATTGAAACCATCCATGGTTTTTACCATGCCTCATGTGGTAAATCTTCCCAAACCCCACCTTCCTCTTTGGAGCAATCTAAACTTTCTGTTCCAACAAGTCCAACCCATTTTTGGATTTTATTTCATTTATTTTATCTCCCAAAACAATTCTGGCCATTATTTTGAGCCTAGATGATTTACAAAGCAAGTACCTAATTCCCTTTGAGTTTTGATCTCAAACCAACCCCTCTGGATAGTCTTTAGCACCCACTACCTAGATCCATCAAGATCCACTCTTCCTCTTTTCAAAATTTTCAAATTTTAACCTCTGCAAGTTTGGACCAGATTTGTCAAATTTGGTGAAATTCATATCTTCTCTTCTCCAAAAATTCTACCAAAATTCAGGCAGCCCCCAGATGCGGTGAGAGGCCACCCCACCAAAAATCAGCTCAAGGAAAATTTTCCACATACCAAAATCATTTCGTCGAACACTTGGTCGGCACTGTTACTGTGCACTTTCAGAAAGCTCAGAGTTTCAGAGAAGTTCAGTGTTGTTTTTCGTCAGAGTGTTGTCACCGATCAACAGTGCACCCTGGCGCGTTGCGCACGGCCTCTCCTCCCTGGTCAGAGCACCGCACGCCCTCTTGGACGGGTGCAGGTGTCGGTGGCGGCGAGCATCGCCGGCCGGCAGCTTCGCTTGATGGCGGAGCCACCGTGGCGGCTAATGGTCGGGCCGCTCGCTACGCCGTTCTGCGCCGCCTAACGCGCTCCTTGCCCTCGCGTAACGCAACGCCAAGACACCCGTAGCACCGTCGCCGTGGCACAGCAAGCAGGCGCACCCTCTGCCGCCGACGGGCCGCGCCTGCCCGTTAATCCGAACCCACCCAGAGCACCTAATCCGAACTTGTTTAGCGCCTAAACGGAACGGTGGAACTCCACGTTGACGCCCAACTCCCTAAACTCCCAGACCAAGCTCTGCGCCGCCGTAACCATCGCCGGAGATCTCCGTTCACAGCCACCGCCTCGGATCGCCTATAAAAGGAAGCCCCGATCTCGTTCTCGAGCACACACCACCACTGCACCTCACATACACCCCGCCAGGCCACTAGGAGGACCTCGAGGAGGTCTCCTCCCCCAACTCCGGCCGCCCCGATTCGCCTCGGCCACCATCTCGATCCACTCCGGTGAGACCATCCCCGACGCCCAAACCTCGTCAGTAACCTCCTCGAGCACCCAGTGAGCTAACCCAAGATTTGATTTGACCTTCGCAGCCCTCCCCGACGAGATCCAACTCCACCCGAGCCGCCGTAAGCCGGAGCCAGGGCCGCCATCAACGTAGTGCTCGCCGGCGACCACCACCACCACTCACTGACGCGGAAGGTCACGCTGAGCACGTAGGTAACGCCTGATCCCCCTGCCTCGCCGTGGTTCGCCGCCGGCGACCACCGCAGCTCTCAGGCGCCGACGAGCTCTGTTTTCCCCGTTTGAAAATTCAAACATGATGGGTGGGACCCGCCCGTCAGCCTCTCTGTTCTTTTTTTTCGAACAGTTTTCTGAAAACGTATTCAGGTAAATACGCTTTTAGTCTGAAACGTTTTTCTGGTCTTTTCTGTTCAGCCCCCTGAGAAGTTTCTGTTTCATTACAAAAAGGTCCCTGGATTAAAACCCTTATAAATTTTAAACTGAAAAGGATTTTTTATTGATTCTTTTTCTGTCCTCTTTAAAATTTTGTCTAGTTTTTTTATCAGTTTTATTTGAAAAATATTTGGAATATTTTTGTGCACCTCACGGTATTTACGATAGTGTGTGTATCTCTGTATACCGTAGATACCGGAGGAGGTGACGGAACCGCGAACTTCACCGAGCTAGGCTCTGACTACTCCGAACCAGGCAAGCATGTTTGAACTTTTGATATGATGAGTGTCTTTGGCATGTTTGCATTAAGTAGTTCCATGGCATGTTTATGAGTATCTCGATGAGGGTTGTATTACATGCAAAGTTGAGGCAAGTGAGTTTCGAAAATCCATAAGTTGTTGGATATGAGTTTGCATGGCCATGAGATGGCATGAGAATGGGTAAGATGGCAGTGTTGTAGCATGCGGTCTTATGCAGAACCATTTGACCCAGTGTCAACATGAATCAGTCCAGTTCCCATCTGTTTTCCCTTTCCGTACTTCCACATGTTTTCCGCAAGGGATATGGCTTAGTAAGTTGCAAGCCGCTTTCCTGGTACACACCAAATCGAGAG
The DNA here is from genome assembly GCA_021605145.1 of Aegilops bicornis. NCBI lineage: Eukaryota > Viridiplantae > Streptophyta > Magnoliopsida > Poales > Poaceae > Aegilops > Aegilops bicornis. The sequence goes on along the minus strand of CM038675.1, from coordinate 60,705,578 downwards.
GCTGGGATGAGGGTTCCATGGCCCTGGATTAAAGCCTATCATCCGTCGGGGCATGGGTGTTTCCGGTTGGGACCGAGAGGGGGCACCCTTAGAGCTGCCAGATATAAATTTTATCCCATGCTATTCGAGATTGTGATCTCCCCGTCTCAAAGTTTTTCTTGAATGCTGTCTAGGGTGATTCCTGGCATCGTGAGGTGGGATGGGTGTATACTGGTTAGATGTGTTTCTTTCGAAATACCGTAAACGGAACTAGTCTTCGTGAAACCATCTTATCCATGTCCAAGTACTGTGTTCATCTTATCTTGTCAAGTGTCAGTCTCAGTGACAGAAACTCCGGAGAACCACATGAGTGTTAAGTACGGTTAAATGTTTATTCCTATGGATGGACTAACCCGTTTAATATCATGTGTTGAATTTTTTTTATGAGCATTATTATTGCTAGTTTAACAGATATGAATAATGAATATAAGCCCTTTCTGCGATGTCGCTCAGACGTCCGACTGTGGCACGCTTGTTATTTTACCTTGAATATAAGCCCTTTCTGCGATGTCGCTCAGACGTCCGACTGTGGCACACTTGTTATTTACTTTGATATAAGCCCTTTTTGCGATGTCGCTCAGACGTCCGACTGTGGCACGCTTGTTATTTTACCTTGGATATAAGCCCTTTCTGCGATGTCTCTCATACGTCCGACTGTGGCACGCTTGTTATTTTACCTTGGATATAATTAAGCCCTTTCTGCGATGTCGCTCAGACGTCCGACTGTGGCACGCATATTATTTACTTTCAACATAAGCCCTTTCTGTGATGTCGCTCCGACGTTCGACTGTGGCACGTATGTCTATTACTTTCAATGTAAGCCCTTTATGCGGTGTCGCTTAGACGCCCGACTGCGGCATGATTTATTTATTTGTTCACCCTTCGAGGCGTCGCTTCAGACACCTGATCGGTTTTCAGTTATTTTTGTGGATTTCGGGAGGACTACCGCCTGACTTCTTATTACTAAATAATGTCGTGCAAGTTTTTTGAATGCGCATTACTAATCGCTCATGACGCATTTATGCATGCATTTGTTATATCTTATGTCCGAACTGTCTTGCGAGTACTTTCAAAGTACTCACCTGGCTTTTTGATTTGGCTAGATGCTGACGAAGGCGATCTCATGGATGAAGAGTTCAATAGCGAGTCCGACGCCTAGAGGAGTCCCAGTCAGTCTCGTGCGACCCTGGATTTGGTCACTGTGTTATATCCGCTTCCGCTACCCAAATAAATTCATCGAGCCTCACCTCGACGCTCGATGAGCCGCCAGTTTAGGAGTCATATTATCCACTCCACTGTGTTATTCCACCACCACTTTTATCTCGAGTAAGTAGTATACCACCACACCTTTGTGTCATATCCGCCATTATGTGTAATTATTGGCGTGCTTGTAATAAATTGTTGAGCACCCCCAGCTCGACCCTGTAATATATTTTTAATGCTACTGGCTTACTGTATCAAGGTTTTGTCTACCAGTCAGGAGGATTTTCCTCATACTGGACTCAAAAGGTCGGTTTCTCAATAAGCTTTTTATTGAAAAACCGGTCGTGACAAGCTTGGTACCAGAGCCAGGCTGACTGTAGGAAGCCACTAGGTGCGATTGCTAATCAGTTATTAGCATAATAGAGCTAATTCATATTTTTGCAAATGTAGTCTTTTTCTGACAGTCAGCATAAATTTATGATCTGATCATGCAGAATTTTTGCCTACTTTTGTAGATGGCTGGCAACGACTGCGAGTCACAGATGTTCGCCAACATGCCTGATGGGTTCGTCAAGCTTCTCTCCTTCATCGTCCAGGTCGCGATGGGGCCATCTATGCGCCCAGTCTTCACACTCTACCAGCACAAGGTCAACGACAGTCTGACCATGCACCAGGCCGCGGTGCTCAAGGGAGGGCGTGTTGAGTTATGCCGCTTCCGGTTCTTGGGGAGAGCCATGCCTACGGAGAAGCATGCGATGCAGATGGCATCCCGTGAGGCGATAGCTCGTCTCAAGGATGTCCTTCCTTCGATGAAGACTCGTCGTTACCGCTACCTTCCATGCCACGTGCCATACACCTGTCACTATGCGTTCTCTTGCCCCAGAGAACGAGACGAGGCTTTTGAGATGCTTATCGAGTATCTCCGGGCTCTGGAGGCAGCCTTCGACAACCTGGTGGACGACCTTGTGGCTGCCCGCATGGACTCAGTCCATGGCTGTGCCGCCAACAGGAGGGAACTCCTGCACACCGCACCGCCAGCGACTTTCGTCTCGTCCTCAGCATCTTATGCACCTACTACTCTCGCCACTGCTCGTCGCCTGCCTACCACCGAGGAGTTCAACCAAGTCATTGCGCCCACTCCAGTTCATTCTGCACCACCTATTGCGCCTACTCCTATTCGTGTCCCTCCACCTTTGGCACCAGCTCCATCAACTCAGCGCAGCACTTCACGTCTGGAGCCTATTAGCGAGGAGGAGGTTGAGTCCCCAGCCTCACTGCGCCTCACCCTCGGCAGGCCAAGGGAAATCCTTACCATCTCCGACTGAGTACGCTTAGCCGCCATGCGATGTACTGACTTGTACGATATGTTTATATGTACATAGGTTGTGAGAAGTAGCTTGTTTGCACATCATGTAGGAACTAGGAGAAGTGCACTAGTCTAAATAACATGTCAGGATTATGTACACATATCCTGAATGATGTATTGTATAATTACTGCTTGCGTGTAAGATATGTAATGAGCAGTCCTTCTCCGTGCGCAAACGTTTATTCTCTTGAAAAACCTTGGAGCATTTAAAATTTCCCGTCTTTATGAATTTATTGACTTTTGCGACTCAATTTCTTTTCTTATGAGTTTTACAAAATATATCCCCAGAGTGAAAAATGTCTCGTCCTTGGACGCGCTCCATGCCAACTCCGCCAGAGCAAAATTATGGCACACAACGAAGCAACAATTTCTCACAGGGGCAGTCAAGTCAACAGAACAGTGAAACATCACTTTCCCAAATGTGCCGTCTTTATGAGCAAAGTCAGCAACAACATCAGGAAATGATGAACCAAGTCATCAATATGGGAAATCACCGTGGGCGATATCGGCAGCAATCCAAGTTATCTGAGCTACAGAAGACGCGTACCCAAACATTTTCTCATACTGACAAACCTCTTGAGGCTGAGGATTGGCTTCGAGACATGGAAAGAAAATTAATTATTGCACAATGCTCAGATCTTGAGAAAGTGCTATATGCACCGCACTATCTCACTGGAGCAGCTGCATCGTGGTGGGAAAATTTCCTACACATGCACCCCAACGAAAATAATATAACACAGGAGGAGTTCAAAGAAGGTTTTAAGTGGGGCCTGATTCCTAAAAGTCTTATGAAGATCAAGAAGAGAGAATTTGATGACCTCAAGCAAAGGACCATGACGGTGTCAGAATACAACAGTCAGTTTACTCTATTGTCTCGCTACGCCAACGAAGAGCGTATGACTGAAAGCAAGAAGATGGAAAAATTCCTAGATGGTCTGGCGCCCGCGCTTAAATGCCAGCTGGTTGTGCACACCTTCCCAGATTTTAAAACGCTGGTGGATAAGGCCATTACCTTGGAAAATGAGAGACGCAGCTTGGAGGATTTCCGCAAGCGAAAAAGGGACCAGACTAATCATGCTCGCAACCACCGAAGCAAGACAAATTTTCAGAAAGGTGGGACACACAGACCCACGACAAACGTCTCACGCCCAATCAAGAATTTCCATGCAAGGGACAAGGAGTTCAAATATCGCCCAGGCGTTACTTGCTACGCTTGTGGAGAAGAAGGGCACTATGCCAAGCAGTGCCCCAAGCCAAGGAACTCGACCCCAAAGCCGAACAACGGTGGCAATAATTCAGCGCCAAAGCGCAACAATTTCAACCCCAATAACAACCACAGGAAGGGTCATCTGAACCACGTGACCAGAGAGGAAGCACGGCATCCCCGGATTTCGTACTCGGTACGTTCCCTGTCAACACAATACCTGCTATGGTTTTGTTTGATTCTGGAGCTTCCCATTCATTCATTTCGAAAAGTTTTGCCTTGCAAAATAATTTTTCGATGCTTCCCTTGGAAAAATCCATGATCGTCAAGTCCCACAGGATTAAGCATGTTACCGAGTTATTGCCAAGGTGTGGTTATTGAGTTTGAAGGATTGAAGTTTCACGCCAACCTTATTGTATTAGAAAATAAAGGACTGGATGTCATCTTAGGGATGGATTGGTTAACCACCAACAAAGGTTTTATTGACTGTTTCAACCGGACCGTAATTCTCACCCACCACCACGGGAAGACAATAAAAGTTTCAGCCAAAGAAAGAAAAATATCCCGGCAACCGAGATTGAACAAGGTGGATATTTCTGAATTAAGCAAGGTTCGATGGTGTGTGAATTTCCATACGTATTTCCGAAGAACTACCGGGCATGCCACCGGACCGAGAGATAGAATTCAGCATTGAGCTAGCACCCGGAACCGCCCCCATATACAAGAAACCATACAGAATGGCACCATCCGAATTGGTAGAATTGAAGAAGCAAATAAAAGAATTACTGGACAAAGGATATATATGAACCAATTCCTCACCTTGGGGTTCACCAATTTTATTTGCCAAGAAAAAGGATGGGACACTGAGATTGTGCATAGACTATCAAGCACTTAACATGGTCACAATCAAAAATAAATACCCAATGCCAAGGATAAATGATTTATTTGATCAGCTCGCTCAGGCCAAGGTCTTCTCAAAAATTGACTTAAGGTCGGGATACCATCAACTAAAGAAATGCAGACGGAGGATATCCCCAAGACAGCCTTCACCTCCGGATATGGACTATATGAGTTCACGATAATGCCGTTTGGACTAACAAACGCCCGGCATATTTTGTTCACCTCATGAACAAAGTCTTTATGAAGTTTATGGACAAGTTTGTTGTAGTATTCATCGACGATATTATGATATACTCCAAGACACCAGAAGAGCACGCTGAACATCTCCGAATCGTACTAGGAGAACTAAGGAAACATCAATTGTACGCCAAGTTCAACAAGTGTGAATTTTGGTTAAGACAGGTAGGTTTTCTGGGCCACGTACTGACCCAAGAAGGTATTGCCGTAGACCCAGAAAAAGTTAAGGCCGTACTTGGCTGGAAACCACCGGCCAGCGTAACAGACGAACGAAGTTTCTTGGGAATGGCAGGATACTACCGAAGATTTATTGAAGGATTCTCCACCATAGCAAAGCCAATGACGCAGTTACTCAAGAAAGACAAGAAGTTTGAATGGACGGAAACTTGCGAGAAAAGTTTCCAAGAGCTAAAAAAGAAATTAACGAAAGCACCAGTATTAATTGTGCCAGACATACACAAGAATTTTGAGGTATATTGTGACGCATCCCGAAAGGGCCTCGGATGCGTGTTGATGCAAGAAGGCAAGGTGGTCGCATATGTCTCCAGACAACTTCGCAAGCATGAAGAAAATTATCCTACTCATGACCTAGAATTGGCAGCAGTCATCCATGCACTCAAGGAATGGAGACACTTTTTACTAGGAAATCATTGTGAAATATACACGGACCATAAAAGCCTCAAGTATATTTTTCACACAACCGGAACTCAATTTACGGCAACAACGCTGGTTGGAATTAGTAAAGGATTATGATGTTGGAATCCACTACCATCCAGGAAAAGAAAATGTAGTGGCAGATGCTCTAAGTAGGAACCCTAGCCCGAACGACGACAACCTACCAAACCTGAGACCTGAATTTCGGCAGGAGTTTGCTAAACTCAACTTGCTGGTGGTTACCGAAGGCACCGTATCGAATTTAGAAATGCAGCCTACCCTGATAGAAAAGATTAAAGAGGCTCAACATGGGCACCCCAGCATTGAAGGTATTAAACGAAAAGTGAGTTTGGGCAAGGCCTCCGAGTTCGTTATCGATGAGCAAGGAACATTGTGGTACGGAGATAGACTTTGCGTACCAAATATCGAGGACCTTAAACAGCAAATCTTAGTTGAAGGCCACACCGCCCCGTATTCAATCCATCCTGGAGGAACAAAAATGTACAAAGATATTCTGGAAAAATTTTGGTGGCACGGTATGAAAAGGGACATAGACACGTTCATCGCATGTTGTGACTCTTGTCAACGCATCAAGGCCGAGCACCAGAAACCAGCCGGACTTTTACAGCCAAATAAGATACCCGAGTGGAAATGGGACGAAATTGGAATGGATTTTATTATTGGACTACCTCGGTCACGACACGGAATAATGCCATATGGGTCATCACCGATAGGCTGACTAAGGTAGCACACTTCATCCCGTAAAGACAACCAACACCACTCGAAGCTTGCCGGGCTTTATCTTTCCCGTATCGTCTGTTTACATGGAGTCCCAAAGACGATAATATCAGACAGAGGCACTCAATTCGTCTCCTGATTTTGGGATCACTTACAACAAGCTCTCGGAACTCAACTGGCGCTTAGTACCGCATACCACCCCCAGACTGATGGAAAAACTGAACGTGTAAACCAAATTCTAGAAGACATGCTAAGAGCATGTGTCCTCACCTATGGAACCAGTTGGGAAGAAAGCTTACCATACACAGAGTTCGCATACAACAACAATTACCAAGCCAGCCTGCAAATGGCACCATATGAGGCTCTGTACGGGCGGAGATGTCGTACCCCGCTAAATTGGTCAGAAACCGGAGACAACCATATCTTCGGCCCAGACATGCTTAAGGAGGCTGAAGATAAAGTTAAGGTGATTAGGGATCGACTCAAGACAACCCAAAGTCGACAGAAGAGTTATTACGATCACAAACATCGGGGGGTCAGTTTTGAACCGGTGAATTTGTGTACCTGCGAGTATCTCCTATGAGGGGCCTGCAACGATTCAAGGTTAAGGGAAAGCTAGCACCAAGATTCATCGGACCATTCTGTATAGTGGCACGGAGAGGCACGGTAGCCTACCAGCTAGACTTACCCGAAGAATTATCCGATATCCACGACGTGTTCCACGTCTCGCAGTTGAGGAAGTGCGTAAGCAACCCAGAGAAGCAAGTATCCCATGAGAACATTGACGTGCAACCAGACCTCACCTATCGAGAACATCCAGTAAAAATATTGGAGGAGTTTGAAAGGAGGACCCGACAGAAAACCATCAAGTTTTCAGGAGTTCGATGGAGCAATCACACCGAGAGTGAAGCCACTTGGGAAAGAGAGGATTTTCTTCGGACAGAGCACCCACACTTATTTGAGGATCAGCTGAAATCTCGGGGACGAGATTTTTCCTAAGGGGGTAGGTGTTGTGACACTCCAATTTTTTTTTATTTGGTTTTTAGCAAAAACTTTGTTGGTTTTGAATGTCATTTAAACCCTTCCAAAAACCTCTCTCTCAAAACTTCTCCCTTGGCAAGGATTTTATTTTTGCTATCTTCTTCAACCCTGGTGTTTGGTTATTAAAAACCCTTCTTCTGATTGTCCCCTTCTCAAATTTATTTTTGGGATTTATTTACTTTAAAAAAAAAGAAACTCTAAGAGTTTTGGGACTTCTCTTATATTGAAACCATCCATGGTTTTTACCATGCCTCATGTGGTAAATCTTCCCAAAACCCCTCCTTCCTCTTTGGAGCAATCTAAACTTTCTATTCCAACAAGTCCAACCCATTTTTGGATTTTATTTCATTTATTTTATCTCCCAAAACAATTTTGTCCATTATTTTGAGCCTAGATGATTTACAAAGCAAGTACCTAATTCCCTTTGAGTTTTGATCTCAAACCAACCCCTCTGGATAGTCCTTAGCACCCACAACCTAGATCCATCAAGATCCACTCTTCCTCTTTTCAAAATTTTCAAATTTTAACCTCTGCAAGTTTGGACCAGATTTTCCAAATTTGGTGAAATTCATATCTTCTCTTCTCCAAAAATTCTACCAAAATTCAGGCAGTCCCCCAGATGCAGTGAGAGGCCACCCCACCAAAAATCAGCTCAAGGAAAATTGCCCACATACCAAAATCATTTCATCGAACACTTGGCCGACACTGTTACTGTGCACTTCAGAAAGTTCAGAGTTTCAGAGAAGTTCAGCGTCGTTTTTCGTCAGAGTGTTGTCACCGATCAGCGATGCATACTGGCGGCGTTGCGCCTTGCAACCTCTCCTCCTGGTCGAGCACCGCACGCCCTCTTGGATGGGTGCAGGTGTCGGTGGCGGCGAGCATCGCCGACGCCGACAACTTTATGATGGCAGAGCCACCGTGGCGGCCAAACGGAGCGGCCGGCTCGCTACGCCGTTCTGCGCTGCCCAACGCTCCCTTGCCCTCCGCGTGGCCTCACGCACGCCAGCGCACCCCACAGCACCGTCGCCGTGGCCCGGCAAGCACAGGGCGCACCCTCTGCCGCCGACGGGCCCGCGCCGCCCCGTTCCGTCGAACCCACCCAGAGCACGTAATCCGAACTCGTTTAGCGCCTAAACGGAACCAGTGGAACTCCACGTTGACGCCCAACTCCCTAAACTCGCCGACTAAGCTCTGCGCCGCCGTAACCATCGCCGGAGATCTCCGTTCACGGCCACCGCCTCGGATCGCCTCTAAAAGGAAGCCCTGAGCTCGTTCTCGAGCACACACCACCACTGCACCTCACCAACACCCCGCCAGGCCACTAGGAGGACCACGAGAAGGTCTCCTCCCCCAACTCCGGCCGCCCCGATCCGCCTCGGCCACCATCTCGATCCACTCCGGTGAGACCATCCTCGACGCCCAAACCTCGTCAGTAACCTCCTCGAGCACCCAGTGAGCTAACCCAAGATTCGATTTGACCTTCGCAGCCCTCCCCGACGAGATCCAACTCCACCCGAGCCGCCGTCCGCCGGAGCCAGGGCCGCCGTCGACGTAGTGCTCGCCGGCGACCACCACCACCACTCACCGACGCGGAAGGTCACGCTGAGCATGTAGGTAACGCCCGATCCCCCTGCCTCGCCGTGGATCACCGCCGGCGACCACCGCAGCTCTCGGGTGCCGACGAGCTCTGTTTTCCCCGTTTGAAAATTCAAACCTGACGGGTGGGACCCGCCCGTCAGCCTCTGTGTTCTTTTTTTTCGAACCATTTTCTGAAAACATATTCGGGCAAATACGCTTTCAGTCTGAAATGTTTTTCTGGTCTTTTCTGTTCAGCCCCCTGAGAAGTTTCTGTTTCATTACAGAAAGGTCCCTAGATTAAAACCCTTATAACTTTTAAACAGAAAAGGATTTTTGATCGATTCTTTTTCTGTCCTCTTTAAAATTTTGTTTAGTTTTTTTATCAGTTTTATTTGAAAAATATTTGGAATATTTTTGTGCACCTCACGGTATTTACGATAGTGCGTGTATTTCTGTATACCGTAGATACCGGAGGAGGTGACGGAACCGCGAACTTCACCGAGCTAGGCTTCGACTACTCCGAAGCAGGCAAGCATGTTTGAACTTTTGATATGATGAGTGTCTTTGGCATGTTTGCATTAAGTAGTTCCATGGCATGTTTATGAGTATCTCGATGAGGGTTATATTACATGCAAAGTTGAGGCAAGTGAGTTTCGAAAATCCATAAGTTGTTGGATATGAGTTTGCATGGCCATGAGATGGCATGAGAATGGGTAAGATGGCAGTGTTGTAGCATGCCAGTCTTATGCCAGACCATTTGACCAAGTGTCAACATGAATCAGTTCCGTTCCCGTCCGTTTTCCCTTTCCGTACTTCCACATGTTTTCCGCAAGGGATATGGCTTAGTAAGTTGCAAACCGCTTTCCTGGTACACACCAAATCGAGAGGCCGGGATGAGGGTTCATGGCCCTGGATTAAAGCCTATCATTCGGTCAGGGGGCATGGGTGTTTCCGGTTGGGACCGAGAGGGGGGCACCCATTAGAGCGCGCGTATATAAATTTGATCCCATGCTATTCGAGATTGTGATCTCCCCATCTCAAAGTTTTTCTTGAACGCTGTCTACGGTGAATCCTGGCATCGTGAGGTGGGGTGGGTGTGTACTGGTTAGATGTGTTTCTTCCGAAATACCGTAAACGGAACTAGTCCTTCGTGACTACGGAAATCCTTGAAACCATCTTATCCATGTCCAAGTACTGTGTTCATCTTATCTTGTCAAGTGTCAGTCTCAGTGACAGAAACTCCGGAGAACCACATGAGTGTTAAGTCCGGTTAAATGTTTATTCCTATGGATGGACTAACCCGTTTAATATCATGTGTTGAATATTTTTTTATGAGCATTATTATTGCTAGTTTAACAGATCTGAATAATGAATAGAAGCCCTTTCTGCGATGTCGCTCAGACGTCCGACTGTGGCACGCTTGTTATTTTACCTTTAATATAAGCCCTTTCCGCGATGTCGCTCAGACGTCCGACTGTGGCACACTTGTTATTTACTTTGATATAAGCCCTTTCTGCGATGTCGCTCAGACGTCCGACTGTGGCACGCTTGTTATTTTACCTTGGATATAAGCCCTTTCTGCGATGTCGCTCAGACGTCCGACTGTGGCACGCTTGTTATTTTACCTTGGATATAAGCCCTTTCTGCGATGTCGCTTAGACGTCCGACTGTGGCACGCATATTATTTACTTTCAATATAAGCCCTTTCTGTGATGTCGCTCCGACGTCCGACTGTGGCATGTATGTCTATTACTTTCAATGTAAGCCCTTTATGCGGTGTCTCTTAGACGCCCGACTGCGGCATGATTTATTTATTTGTTCACCCTTCGAGGCGTCGCTTCAGACACCCGATCGGTTTTCAGTTATTTTTGTGGATTTCGGGAGGACTACCGACTGACTTCTTATTACTAAATAATGTCGTGCAAGTTCATTTTTTGAATGCGCATTACTAATCGCTCATGACGCATTCATGCATGCATTTGTTATATCTTATGTCCGAACTGTCTTGGGAGTACTTTCAAAGTACTCACCTGGCTTGTTGATTTGGCGGAATCTTTGAAGGCGATCTCATGGATGAAGAGTTCAATAGCGAGTCCGGCGCCTAGGGGAGTCGGTCAGTCTCGTGCGACCACGGATTTGGTCATCGTGTTATATCCGCTTCCGCTACCCAAATAAATTCATCGAGCCTCACCTCGGCCTTTCGATGAGCCGCCAGTTTAGGAGTCATATTATCCACTCCACTGTGTTATTCCACCACCACTTTTATCTCGAGTCAGTAGTATACCACCACACCTTTGTGTCATATCCGCCATTATGTATAATTATTGGCGTGCTTGTAATAAATTGTTGAGCACCCCCAGCTCGACCCTGTAATATTTTTTTTAATGCTACTGGCTTACTGTATCAAGGTTTTGTCTACCAGTCAGGAGGATTTTCCTCATACTGGACTCAAAAGGTCGGTTTCTCAATAAGCTTTTTATTGAAAAACCGGTCTTGACAGGCGTTCCAGTCCAATCCGGCGCGCGCCGCTCAGTCGCTGACGTCACGAAGTGCTTCGGCTGATACCATGACGCTGGTTGCCCATATCATGTCCCACGTGGCGGTTAATGCGTATAAGGTCAACGATCCAACTCAGATCAAATACCAAGATCTCGTTAAGCGTGTTAAGTATCCGCGAACGCCGAACAGGGCCAGGCCCACCTCTCTCCTAGGCGGTCTCAACCTGCCCTGTCGCTCCGCCACAAGTAACAGTCGGGGGCCGTCGGGAACCCAGGCCCACCTCTACCGGGATGGAGCCACCTGTCCTTTCAGCCCCCATCTTCGAACAGTATCACAGGTAATGTAACAGTGTAAAGTATATAGTATATGCCCGTGATCACCTCCCGAAGTGATCACAGCCCAGTAATATAGCATGGCAGACGGACAAGAGTGTAGGGCCACTGATGGAACACTAGCATCCTATACTAAGCAGTAGGATAGCAGGTAAAGGTAACAACAGTAGTAGCAAGGACAAAGCTATCTTGAAGTATAGGATTAGCGAAAGCAGTAACATGCTACACTACTCTAATGCAAGCAGTATAGAGAAGAATAGGCGATATCTGGTGATCAAGGGGGGGGGGGCTTGCCTGGTTGCTCTGGCAAAAAGGAGGGGTCGTCAACACCGTAATCGATCAGGGCAGCAGCGACGTCAGTCTCGTAGTCTACCGGAGAGAAGAGGGGGGAGAAACAATAAATATAATGCAAACAAAGCATCACAAAACATAAAGAGGCATTACGCGGTGCTAGGTATGCCCTAACGCGGTAGGAGGTGATACCGACGAAAGGGGGGAAACATCCGGGAAAGTATCCCCGGTGTTCCGCGTTTTCGGACAGATGAACCGAAGGGGAAAAGTTGCGAGTTCGATAGGTTAGGGATGCGCGGCGGACGAACGGGCTGCGTATCCGGGTTCGTCTCGTCGTTCTGAGCAACTTTCATGTTGAAAATAAATTAATCTGAGTTATAGATTATTTTATATTAATTTTCAAAGTTTTTAAATGATTTTCTAATTTCAGGATTTAATTTAATTCGAAATTAAATTAATATTTAAATGCTAGGGGTACACAGGAAGTGTACCCAGCCATATGCAACAGAGGCTGACAGGGGGCCCAGTTGACTTGGTCAACTTCCCAGTCAGCAGAGGCTGACTGGTGGGCCAGGGTGGAGTCAGCAGCCCAGTCAACAGTTGACCCAGTCAGCGTTGACTGGTCAACAGGGCCATGTGGGTCCCAGTCGTCAGTGAGGCATTTGAGTTAACTAATTTAAATGTCCAAAATTGTTAATTAGCGCGGTGGGGTCTATTAGTCAGTGTCTAATTAAGGAGGTTTATCACTAATTAAGCCAAGCCCGGCCCCACTGGCAGTGGATGTGCCCAGACACGGGCGCACCCTGGAGCAAGGCCTTGGCCATGGCCGCCGAAGGGAGCGACGGGCAGCGGCGCCTGGCCTTGATCGGCGGGCGAAGCGCCGTCGGGGTGATCTTGTGGCGAGGAAGCGAGGGCGTGGCGGGGAGGGCAAAGCCACAGTGCGTCGAGGGCGCGGTCAGCGCCGGTGAGCGCAAGGCACTGGAGGCGAGGCCAGTGGCAGGGAACCGGCGACCGGAACGGGTGTCGCGGGAAAGGGAGAAGGGAGTGGAGGCCGGAGGTGGCCTCACCGGCGTTGGAGAGAAGTGGGGCGGCGAGGCTCGGGGGCGACCGTTGTGGAGGAGGATGGGGACGAGGCGTCGTCGCGGTGTCGGGGAGGCGGGCGCAGTCCGGCGGGGAGGGGGACGGGGACGCGGCGACGAGGACCGACGACGACGCGGCAGCTTCGGGGCGGCGGCGGTAAGGTGACGGCGCCAGGGATGGGCGCCTGCGTCGGTCGGCGCGACCACGATCTAGATCGAGCCGAGGGAAAGCGTGGGGAGAGGTGGGGCGTCGGGTGAAGTAGGGGAGGGGGTTAGGGTTTCTGCGAAGTGTGGGGGTAGGTGTAGTGGGCGTCTTTGGGCGGCCAGAGAACTGGTAGCCTGTTGGGCAAACGGCCCGAGGGAGGGTCTTAGTCGTCCTTTTTTATTTTTGCTTTGTTTTTGTTTTAGTTTTTTCCTTTTTTTCTACTATTTTTATTTTAGTTTCCTTTTGAATTTGGTTTTATAAACTACACCACTGGTTCCTAACTTAGTTTTAATAAGTATGCCACTGCCCCATAAGTTTTTGGCAATAAAACAAATAGTTTAATACTTTATCAAATTGAAAAGGGTAGTTAGTTAAATGTTTTGTTGCTGTTTTAAATATTTTAGGGCACTTAAACCTTTTATAAAATTGTGGTTTCTCCACTAGTATTATCCATGATTTACTTGACACAATTTTGGACATTTTAGTTTTAACGTTTGAAAACTTCTATTGTTTACCTGATTTTGAATTTTAAATTTGAATCGGTTTCGAACTAACTCGAGTTTATCAACAGTAACCAAGGTGACATGGCACCATTAGCAGAGGTTTACTGTAGCTTGAATATTCGGGCGTCACAGCAGGCATTAGTTGCCTACCTTTGTCACTGCCGTGTTGGGCCTATTGGGCATGCGGGCCTGCATCCTGGCCGATGTCCAGATGGGTTTCTAGTCGTATGCAGGCCGTGTGGCCCATTAGGCGGCATTTTTTTATTTTTTCCAGTATTTTTTTTCTTTTTTGAATTATTTATTTTCTTTTGATTTTTGCTTTATTTTTTTAATCTTTTTTCTTTTAGCTCAGAATAATTATAATCTTTATGACAATTCTTTTTGCTACTGAAGTTTCTAACAAAAAAATTCTTTATGATAATTATTTCTGCTTTTCATGTTTTGAACAGAAAATACTTTGATAATTTTAGTTGCATAAATTTTATAAAATTTTAGTTTAAAAAAATACTAGAGATTTATAAAAGCTTTTTAGTTGATTCCTTTTGCTATTAGAGTTTTATAAAAGCATTTACTGGTTTTTTTGAGCTATAATGCCTTGAAATTGAAAAGCATTTCAAATGAACTCTGAAAAGGTTGAAAGTTGGCATGGTATCACCATTTCACCCACATAGCATGTGCTAAAAAGTTGAGAGGGTTATGGGAAAAACTGGATACACTTCGTGTACAAAATGGACAATCTCTTTCGAAGTATCACTACTAGGGAAAAGGCTAGCAGCAGCGCGGGTTTTAGATATATCAGTAGCGCGGGTATATGCGCTACTAATAAGGCGCTGTAGCTATTGCTTAGTAGCAGCGCGTGCCAGCCCGCGCTACTGCTAGGACAAATAGCTGCAGCGTTTGTTTGTTACCACGCTGCTGCTAAGGTAACTACTTGCAGCGTGTTTTCTGCCCATCGCTACTAGTACTTTTTTTTTATTGTATTTATGCGCCATCATACAAATATTGGTACAATACTAGTTATAAGTTTTACATCATTATGTCCATAACAGTGTGCCAAATGAAGGTAGATTAGGTTCAAGTGGAGACAATATGTGGTGCATGTCAAAAGTATACTACTAATCCAAACTTGATCTAGTTTGGACTAGTAGTACTTTCGATGTGCACCACATGTTGCCTCCACTTGAATCTAATCCGCCAGAACAAGATATTTAATCATCATCATGGTCATTACCACCAACAGTATTTATTTAATCACCACTAACACTAGCTAATAATAATCATCATAGTCATTACCACCAACACTAGCTATTTTATCATCATAGTAATAGTGTAGCACATCATCATCCTAAAACTCATTTCTTGCTAGCTAATCACTCCTGCTGCTCTCTCTTAGGGAAAACAACATAAAACATGTGTAGCTCTCCTCCTTGATCAAGTTGGAGCATGCAGATGAACCTGTCTCCTAATCGTGGAAAGCGCCTCTGTTTGCTGCCCCCTAGTACTTCTCTGCGCTCCCCAACACATATTTGGTCCAGTCTTGCACTATTAAGCATCCGTCGCTAATCTTGAATGCACTAGAGTAATCTGTAGGATATCTTGGCAGAAGTGATAATACTCATGGTACCTTTAGTCTCGATCCCATAAGGCACAACATTCATCGAGTCCCTGTTGAAGAACATCGTATGGTAACATACTTAGCAATGAAGTTTAGCTTCAAAAAATAATGTATGGAAAAGATGCAATGAGGACAAATAGTAAAAATCTTACCATCCTTCCTAAATGGATGTGACCGTAGTTCATTACGAACACTATTGGTCGCACGTTTTCAGTACTAACATTTATATATCCAGGAAGAAAATTTGCCTTGACAGTATCAAGATCTTCAAGCCATGAAACATAATGACTTAGCTCCTCACAGTTTAGTTCAGCCTCGGGACAGTAGTAGGTCCTGTCTACCAAGCGCTGGACATGTTTGCTTGCACCGAAATAAGCTGACAATACAAATTAGTTGTCAACTATTTTTGAATAAACAATATCAAAGACATAAATATGGTTGAGAAACTTACATAATGGTATAAGTGGAGGCGTCGCACATCGACCGGATGTCGGTATTACCTTCAATATCATCTTCCGGACGAATATCAAAGGTGATAACCATATCAGGCTCAAATGCATAAGTCTTCCATAGTTCTCGCCATGTTTTGCATCCAAAATAGGTGTAGTCGTCTGAATTGTATAATTTTGCATGGAAAATATAACCATGCTCGGTCTTCAAATAAACTTTCTTTACCTCCATGATATATTTGAAACCTATCTTATCCAATACAAAAACTCTTGCATGGCAGGGGATACGCTAGTAGAATAGTAAAAAAAAATAAGTTCAAGCAAATGAAGCAGATGTCATGCTTAGCTACGAAAAAAGACTTGTCGTTATGACTTACTGTATCCACTTCGAAGTTCTCGTCCAGCTTGATGTTGAAGCGCCTATCATCATCTAGGAAGATTCCGTCGCACAGGCCGCGCTCGTCTTCGCAGTATTTGCAAATACCGAAATCCTTTTCATCGTCAGACATTTCCTATGTTCATAGTTAAAACATTAATTGAAAATCGATCGAAGACAAATACCATGATACTCAACACACAAATCCGGGGCACTCGATATTTCCTACATATTTTGGCACAAGTCATGCCAAAATTCATGGAAAAATCCGGCATGACCTTTGCTAAAATAGGACATATCGAGCGTCTGAAATTTGCCGGAACAGAAATGAATCAACACTCCGGCAAAACATAGGCCACTCGGAGGTGTAACATGCAAACATGACCGGCCACTTGGATATTGAGCAAACACAAGATATACATTTCAAAATATCTTATAGGACTCAAATTAGCATGCATTCAATAAGCAAAAGTAAATCATCTCATGCGTCCCTACATCGTCGAATATTATCACTAATACATCACGAATAATGTCATACATATAACATCACTAATACAACTAAAACCCTAGCACACGACGGGTATCGGCGCGGGCGGTGGACACCCACAGAGAAGGAACCATCACGGGATCATAGCTCGGTGAGATCCTCGGAGAACCTGCCGGTATTGGAGAAGCGACATGTGCTCCAACGCAAACAAGTAGCGACGGACGTGTGCGTCCTCCTCACCGACACGGTGACGCACCACCTCCGCGGAGTCCTCAAGCCTACGGATAAATCGCCCACGCGACCGCCACCAAAGAAGGTTCGGGTCAACGACAGTGGCTCCTCACCAACCTGCGCCCCGGTAGGTAGCGCCTCAAGTACCACCCGTGAGCCCGGTCCGGACATGGCCGATCTGGTCAGCGGTGTCGTCCTCCGCCGACTCGGCAGCGAGGACGCGCTACGGCTAGAACCTTTATCTCGCAGCAGCAGTTACCTCAAAGCGCTTATCGCTAATTAGCACCAGCGTGCTTTTTTGACCCACGCTGCTGCTAAAGTTCTGTGTATAGGGTTTTCCCTAGTAGTGTATCAGGGTTTCATACGGGAACTAATCTGTTACACAGGGATTTCATTTTTTAGAACTTATTTGAACTCCTAACTTTTTGTGTGTTCAAAATGCACCATTCAAAGTCACATCATCAATTTTCAACCCTTTCTGACTTCATTTGTTATTTTCCATGCATTTACTGATTATTTTGAGCTATAAGACCCTGAAATTGAAAAGCATTTCAAATGAACTCTGAAAAGGTTGGAAGTTGGCATGGTATCATCATTTCATCCACATAGTGGGTTACGGCAAAAACTGGATGCACTTCATGTACAACACGGACAATCTCTTTCAAATATCAGGATTTCATACGGAAACGTGTCTATTACAATAGGCATTTCAAATGAACTACGAAAAGGTTGAAAGTTGGCATGGTATCATCATAATAGTTGTGGACAAAGTCTTCACTTTTTCTTCGCTTGTGTCCTTTCCTTATTGCGCCGTGACCATGGATAATCTTCATCATTTATCAGGATGCTTGGGTCAGCCTTGACTTTGAAGGGAGGAATTTCATGAAACTTTTCATAATCTTCGGACATGTTTGTCTTGCCCTCCACTCCCACGATGTCCCTTTTTCATGAAAGAACTATCTGGCGCTTTGGCTCATCGTATGATGTATTCGCTTCCTTATTTTTTTTATTTTTCTCAGTTTGGTAGACATGTCCTTCACATAGATAACATGTGCCACATCATTGGCTAGGACGAATGGTTCGTCAGTGTACCCAAGATTGTTCAGATCCACTGTTGTCATTCCGTATTGTGGGTCTACCTGTACCCCGCCTCCTGATAGATTGACCCAGTTGCATTTAAACAAAGGGACCTTAAAATCTACTCCATAGTCAAGTTCCCATAGGTCCACTATGTAACCATAATATGTGTCCTTTCCCCTCTCGGTGGCTGCATCAAAGCGGACACCGCTGTTTTGGTTGGTGCTCTTTTGATCTTGGGCGATCGTGTAAAATGTATTCCCATTTATCTCGTATCCTTTCCAAATCATTACAGTCGAAGATGGTCCCCTGGACAACGAGTACAACTCCTCACAAACAGTGTTTTCACCTCTGAGATGTGTTTCCAACCAACTGCTGAAAGTCCTGATGTGTTCACATGTAATCGATCGTCGACCTTGCTCCGGGTGTTTGGAGCGCAGATCGTTCTTGTTTTCATCGACATAATGGGTCACCAAGGTAGAGTTACGTAGAACTGTAGTGTGCTTGAGACCAAGAATATCCGTCCCTGCATATTATTGTCTCCCCTCCAAGCGTGCCTTTTCCAGTTAGTCTCCCCTCATACCGCGATTTAGGGAGACCTATCTTCTTAAGGCCAGGAATGAATTCAACACAAGACCCAATGACATCCTCTGTTTGATGGCCCATGAAGATGTTTCCTTCCGGCCTAGTGCGGTTACGGACATATTTCTTTAGGACTCCCATGAACCTCTCAAAGGGGTACATATTGTTTAGAAATACGGGGCCCATAATGACATTCTCGTCAACTAGATGAACTAGGACGTGCGTCATGATATTGAAGAAGGATGGTGGGAACACCAGCTCGAAACTGACAAGACATTGCACCACATCACTCCTTAGCCTTGGTATGATTTGTGGATCGATCACCTTCTGAGAGATTGCATTGAGGAATGCACATAGCTTCACAATGGCAAATCGGACGTTTTCCGGTAGAAGCCCCCTCAATGCAACCGGAAGCAGTTGCGTCATAATCACGTGGCAGTCATGAGACTTTAGGTTCTGAAACTTTTTTGTGAACATCCCTCCTGTCTGTGCTCATCCCACACACGTACGCCGTTTCCATTCCACAGTTGTAAAAGTTCTTCAACTAATGGCCTTAGGTAGACATCAATGTCATTGCCGGGTTGCTTAGGGCCTTGGATGAGAACTGGCATCATAATGAACTTCCGCCTCATGCACATCCAAGGAGGAAGGTTATACATACACAGAGTCACGGGCCAGGTGTTGTGATTGCTGCTCTGCTCCCCGAAAGGATTAATGCCATCCGCGCTTAAACCAGACCATACGTTCCTTGGGTCATGTGCAAACTCAGCCCGGTACTCTCTCTCGATTTTTCTCCACTGCGACCTGTCAGCGGGTGCTCTCAACTTCCCTCTTTCTTACGGTCCTCACTGTGCCATCGCATCAACTTGGCATGCTCTTTGTTTCTGAACAGTCGTTTCAACCGTGGTATTATAGGAGCATACCACATCACCTTCGCAGGAACTCTCTTCTGCGGGGCCTCGTCGTCAACATCACCAGGTCATCTCGTACGATCTTATACCGCAATGCACCGCATACCGGGCATGCGTTCAAATCCTCGTCACGCACCAAGGTAGAGGATGCGGTCATTAGGGCATGCATGTATCTTACGCACCTCCAATCCTAGAGGGCATACGACCTTCTTTGTTGCGTCGTCTTTGTCCGGGCAATTCATTATCCTTTGGAAGCTTCTTCTTCAATATTTTCAGTAGCTTCTCAAATCCTTTGTCAAGCACAGCATTCTCTGCCTTCCACTGCAGCAATTCCAGTACCGTACCTAGCTTTGTGTTGCCATCTTCGTAATTGGGGTACAACCCTTTTTTGTGATCCTCTAACATGCGATCGAACTTCAGCTTATCCTTTTGATTTTCGCATTGCGTCCTTGCATCGACAATGACCCGGCGGAGATCATCATCGGGCACATCGTCTGGTT
This sequence comes from Aegilops bicornis, assembly GCA_021605145.1. Classification (NCBI taxonomy): domain Eukaryota; kingdom Viridiplantae; phylum Streptophyta; class Magnoliopsida; order Poales; family Poaceae; genus Aegilops; species Aegilops bicornis. Next base: position 60,685,481 of record CM038675.1, on the reverse strand, counting down.
CCTCTTGATCTTCAGCAACTTCCCCCGTTGCAGCATCATCGGGCACATTGTCTGGTTCCTCTTGATCTTCAGCAGCTCCCCCCGTTGCAGGCCCTTCAAAAGCAACACGCTTAATAGGCCTCAGTTGGTGCAGAATGCACTTGGGATGAGCAAGCTCAAGTTGCCCACAGAAAAGGGGCTCCACAGTGGTGTCTGGTTCCTCCTACAACCATAATAACCAACAAAAACTGGTTTCAATCTGCACTCAATACCAGAATCAACTTGCACTGTTCATTAAATCCCCAAATCAGTATGAACCCTAACACTATACAGAGATGAACCCTAGGTTACCTAAATCCTACAATCAAACCGCACCCTCACTAATCAACAACAGTATCACATACACAACAACAACACTACACTAAGCAACATCCATGGATGTAGCCTAAGCTACTAGCACCTAACCCTAACCCTAACCCTAGGTGGCAAAGAACTTACCATAAGTCCCATGTCCATGCTGACAGCCTCGCACTCCTCCTCCGAGCTGGTTTCCTCGTCGTTACAGGAAGGCATTGCGGCTAGGAGGTCGACTGCCACCGGCCTAGAAGACGGTCTTGTGGCGAGCTCATCTTGGAAGCAGGGGAGTGAGAGCAGAGGAGTGAGCGAGCAACGAGAGAGTGGCGAGTGTGTGATCCCGATCGACCGAAAGCGGGTATATTTACCCACTTCCGACCGGCCGTCGGCTAACGGCCGTGAATTGCTGCGCTGCGGAGCGTGGCCACGTGGGCTGACAGATGGGCCCAGCCGGAAAAAAGGTTAAATCGCTAGTCACCGCGGGTTTGGGTTTTTGAAACAGCGGACCGCGTTTGGTAACTACGAGAAAATTAAAAAAGTGGTAGTTTTTTGGAACCCTAACCTGTAAACTGGTAGCTTTATGCTATTTACTCCCGTATTCAGGGGGCACATAGTTGTAATCGTCCTCTTCTTCTTCGCCGTCTTCCATCATAACCCCTATTTCTCCGTGCCTCGTCCAAACATTATAGTGTGGCATGAAACCCTTGTAAAGCAGGTGGGTGTGAAGGATTTTCCGGTCAGAGTAAGACTTCGTATTCCCACATTTAGTGCATGGTCAACACATAAAACCATTCTGCTTGTTTGCCTCAGCCACTTGAGAAAATTATGCACGCCCTTAATGTACTCGGAGGTGTATACGTCACCATACATCCGTTGCTGGTTCATCTGCGTGCATTATATATAATTATGTGTGTCAAAAGTAAGAAAATCAGACAAATATCTATCTAAAGTAAGAAAATCAGACAAGTATCAGAAAGAAGATAAGAACAAGAGGCTCACCACGGTGGTGCCGACGATGAGATCGGCGCACGCGATCGACGGCGGTGAAAACGGGGACGGGGCGTGACGGACCGCTAAATCTAGACAAATCTCGGAAAAAATGGAGCTCCAAGGTCGAGCTTCGAGAGGAGAAAGCTTAACTAGTGTGGCCCGGGCATTTCATCGAACACCTCATGTGCATAGGAGGTGAACTAGAGCACCCAAATGCCCTCTCCTCGCTGATACGTCCATTTTGCATCATGCTTTTATATCAATATTTATTGCATTATGGGCTGTTATTACTCGTTATGTCACAATACTTATGCCTATTCTCTCTTATTTTACAAGGTTTACATAAGGAGGGAGAATGCCGGCAGCTGGAATTCTAGGCTGGAAAAGGAGCAAATATTAGAAACCTATTCTGCACAACTCCAAAAGTCCTGAAACTCCACGGAATATCTTGAAATAAATAATAAAAAATCCTTGCCAAAGATGAAGGCCAGGGGCCCACACCCTGTCCACGAGGGTGGGGGCGCCCCCCTCCAGGGCGCGCCCCCCTACCTTGTGGGCCCCCTGGTGGCCCTCCGATGCCCATCTTCTGCTATATGAGGTCTTTCGTCGAGAAAAAAATCAGAAGCAACCTTTCGGGACGAAACTCTGCCGCCACGAGGCGGAACCTTGGCGGAACCAATCTAGGGCTCCGGCAGAGCTGTTCTTCCGGGGACACTTCCCTCCGGGAGGAGGAAATCATCACCAACGTCATCACCAATGCTCCTCTCATCGGGAGAGGGCAATCTCCATCAACATCTTCACCAGCACCATCTCCTATCAAAACCCTAGTTCATTTCTTGTATCCAATTCTTGTCTCCAAGTCCGGGATTGGTACTAGTAGGTTGCTAGTAGTGTTGATTACTCCTTGTAGTTGATGCTAGTTGGTTTATTTGGTGGAAGATCATATATTCAGATCCTATATGCATATTAATACCCCTCTGATTATGAACATGAATATGCTTTGTGAGTAGTTACGTTTGTTCCTGAGGACATGGGAGAAGTCTTGCTATTAGTAGTCATGTGAATTTGATATTCGTTCTATATTTTGATGAGATGTATGTTGTCTAGCCTCTAGTGGTGTTATGTGAACGTCGACTACATAACACTTCACCATTATTTGGGCCTAGAAGAAGGCATTGGGAAGTAATAAGTAGATGATGGGTCGCTAGAGTGTGAAGCTTAAACCCTAGTTTATGCGTTGCTTCGTAAGGGCTGATTTGGATCCATATGTTTCATGCTATGGTTAGGTTTACCTTAATACTTTTGTTGTAGTTGCGGATGCTTGCAATAGTGGTTAATCATAAGTGGGATGTTTGTTCAAGTAAGAACAGCACCCAAGCACCGGTCCACCCACATATCAGATTATCAAAGTACCGAACGTGAATCATATGAACGCGATGAAAACTAGCTTGACGATATTCCCATGTGTCCTCGTGAGCGCTTTTCCTATTATAAGAGTTTGTCCAGGCTTGTCCTTTGCTACAAAAAGGATTGGGCCACCTTGCTGCACCTTATTTACTTTTGTTACTTGTTGCTCGTTACGATTTATCATATCATAAAACTATCTGTTACCACTTGTTTGATTTGCAGAGAATACCTTGCTGAAAACCGCTTATCATTTCATACGCTCCTCATTGGGTTCGACACTCTTACTTATCGTAAGGACTACGATAGATCCCCTATACTTGTGGTTCATCAAGACTCTTTTCTGGCGCCGTTGCCGGGGAGTGAAGTGCCTTTGGTAGGTGGAATTTGGTAAGGAAAATTTTATATAGTGTGCTGAAATTTACTGTCACTTGTTACTATGGAAAGTAATCCTCTGAGGGGCTTGTTCGGGTATCTTCACCCCGTCCAGTAGAGCAAAGAGTTGCTCCTCAACCTACTGAACCTATTGAAAATGAAACTTCTTTTGAAGTTCCTTCGGGTATGATGGAAAAACTGCTAGCTAATACTTTTGTAGGAGATGGAACCAAGCATCCTGATGAACACTTAATATATGTGGATGAGGTTTGTGGATTATTTAAGCTTGCAGGTATACCTGATGATGTTGTTAAGAAGAAGGTCATCCCTTTATCTTTGAAGGGAGATGCATTGACATGGTATAGGCTATGTGATGATACGAGATCATGGAACTACAAAAGACTGAAATTGGAATTTCATCAAAAATATTATACTATGCATCTTGTTCATCGTGATCGCAATTATATATATAATTTTTGGCCTCACGAAGGAGAAAGCATTGCTCAAGCTTGGGGGAGGCTTAAATCAATGTTATATTCATGCCCCAATCATGAGCTCCCAAGAGAAATAATTATTCAAAGTTTTTTATGCTCGGCTTTCTCATAGTAATCAAACCATGCTCGATACTTCTTGTGTTGGCTCTTTTATGATGAAGACTATTGAATTCAGATGGAATTTATTGGATAGAATTAAACGCAACTCTGAAGATTGGGACCTGCTACATCTCGAGCTTGCGTTGGTTTTTCCCGAAGAGGAGGGGATGATGCAGCACAGTAGCGTAAGTATTTCCCTCAGTTTTTGAGAACCAAGGTATCAATCCAGTAGGAGGCTACGCGCAAGTCCCTCGTACCTGCACAAAACGATAGCTACCGCAACCAACGCGATTAGGGGTTGTCAATCCCTTCACGGTCACTTACGAGTGAGATCTGATAGAGATAATATTTTTGGTATTTTTGGTATAAAGATGCATAGTAAAAGTAAAAGCAAAGCAAGTAAATAAAGTGATGGAGATTGATATGATGAGAATAGACCCGGGGGTCATAGGTTTCACTAGTGGCTTCTCTCAAGAGCATAGATATTCTACGGTGGGTGAACAAATTACTGTTGAGCAATTGATGAGAATTGAGCATAGTTATGAGGTTATCCGGGCAATGATCATGTATATAGGCATCACGTGCGAGACAAGTAGATCAAAGCGATTCTGCATCTACTACTATTACTCCACTCATCGACCGCTATCCAGCATGCATCTAGAGTATTAAGTTAAAAACAGAGTAATGGTTTAAGCAAGATGACATGATGTAGAGGAATAAATTCATGCAATATGATAAATACCCCATCTTGTTATACTCGATGGCAACAATACAATACGTGCCTTGCAACCCATACATCACTGGGTAAGGACACCGCAAGATTGAACCCAAAGCTAAGCACTTCTCCCATTGCAAGAACTACCAATCTAGTTGGCCAAACCAAACGGATAATTCGAAGAGACTTGCAAAGATAAATTAATCATACATAAAATAATTCAGAGAAGATTCAAATATTTTCCATAGATAAGCTAGATCATAAACCCACAATTCATCGGTCTCAACAAACACACCGCAAAAAGAAGATTACATCGAATAGATCTCCACGAGAGAGGGGGAGAACATTGTATTGAGATCCAAAAGAGATAAGAAGCCATCTAGCTACTAGCTATGGACCCGAAGGTCTGAAGTAAACTACTCACACTTCATCGGAGGGGCTATGGTGTTGATGTAGAAGCCCTCCGTGGTGGATGCCCCCTTCGGCGGAGCTCCGAAACAGGCCCCAAGATGGGATCTCGTGGATACAGGAAGGTACGGCGGTGGAATTAGGTTTTTGGCTCCGTACCCGATCTGTTGGGGGTACGTAGGTATATATAGGAGGAAGGAGTACATCGGTGGAGCGTCAGGGGGCCCACGAGGCAGGGGGCGCGCCCAGGGGGGAGGGCGCGCCCCCTACCCTCGTGACCGCCTCTGGCACTCCTTGGAGAAGGATCCAAGTCTCCTGGATCATGTTCCGTGAGAAGATCACGTTCCCGAAGGTTTCATTCTGTTTGGACTCCGTTTGATATTCCGTTTCTTCGAAACACTGAAATAGGCAAAAAACAGCAATTCTGGGTTGGGCCTCCGGTTAATAGGTTAGTCCCAAAAATAATATAAAAGTGGAAAATAAAGCCCATTATAGTACAAAACAATAGATAAAGTAGCATGGAGCAATCAAAAATTATAGATATGTTGGAGACGTATCAGGACCTCGACGAAGGTAAGGAGTCAGGTATGACACCTAAGTTTCATTGTGTTAAATCTTTTATGGATACCGATATTTCCGTAAGTTTAGCACTAAATATGGACTTGACTCTGAGATAGTTGCTTCTTTCTGTGAATCTTTTGCTACTTATGTTGATCTCCCCAAGGAGAAGTGGTTTAAATATCATCCTCCCATAGAAGTAAAAGTAGTTGCACCTATTAAAGTTGAAGAAAAGACTGTCACTTATAATGATCCTATTTTTCCTACCTCTTATGTTGATAAACCACCTTTCCCTGTTAGAATAAAGGATCATGCTAAAGCTTCAACTGTGGTTTCTAAAAGTAATATTAGAACTTATACACCTCCTGAGCAAGTCAAAGTAGAACCTAATATTGCTATTGTTAAAGATCTCTTGTCTGATAATATTGATGGGCATGTTATTCAATTCTATGGTGAATCTGCTAGAATTGCTAAACCTGGCGCTAAAGATAAACATAGACCTGTGGTAGGCGTGCCTGTTATTTCTGTTAAAATAGGAGATCGTTATTATCATGGCTTATGTGATATGGGTGCTAGTGCTAGTGTTATACCTTATGACTTATGTAAAGAAATTAAGCATGAAATTGCACCTGCTGAGTTAGAAGATATTGATGTCACAATTAAACTTGCCAATAGAGATACCATATCGCCAGTGGGAATTGTTAGAGATGTTGAAGTCTTGTGTGGGAAAATCAAATATCCTGCTGATTTTCTTGTTCTTAGCTCCCCACAAGATAGCTTTTGTCCCATTATATTTGCTAGACCCATCTTGAATACTGTTAAAGCTAACATAGACTGTGAAAAGAATGTTGTTACTATTGGCTTGGATGATATGATTCATGAGTTTAATTTCTCTAAATTTAGTAAACAACACAGTGAAGAAGAATTGCCTAGTAAGGATGAAATTATTGGTCTTGCTTCTATTGACGTACCTCCTAGTGATATGCTAGAACATTATTTGCTAGACCATGAAAATGATATGTTTATGAATGAAAGAAGGGAAATAGATGAATTATTCTTTAAACAAGAACCTATTCTGAAACACAATTTTCCTGTTGAAATCCTAGGGGATCCTCCTCCACCCAAGGGTGATCCCATGTTTGAGCTTAAACCATTGCCTGATAATCTTAAATATGCTTATCTTGATGAAAATAAAATATATCATGTTATTATTAGTGCTAACCTTTCAGAGCATGAAGAATAAAGATTATTGAAAACTCTGAAGAAGCAGGTCTTTGCTATTGGATATACTCTTGATGATCTTAAGGGCATTAGTCCCACTCTATGTCAATATAAAATAAATTTGGAAGAAGATGCCAAACCGGTTCGTGATCATCAACAAAGGCTTAATCCTAAGATGAAAGAAGTGGTAAGAAAAGTAATACTAAAGCTTCTGGAGGCAGGTATAATTTATCCCGTTCTTTGATAGTCGATTGGGTAAGTCACATTCATTGTGTTCCTAAGAAGGGAGGTATTACTGTTGTTCCTAATGATAAAGATGAATTGATTCCACAAAGAATTATTACAGGCTATAGGATGGTAATTGATTTCCACAAATTAAATAAATCTACTAAGAAAGATCATTACCCCTTACATTTTATTGATCAAATGCTAGAAAGATTATGCAAACATACACATTATTGCTTTCTAGATGGTTATTCTGGTTTCTCTCAAATACCTGTCGGCTAAAGATCAATCAAAGACTACTTTTACATGCCCTTTTGGTACTTTTGCTTATAGACGTATGCCTTTTGGTTTATGTAATGCACCTGCTACCTTTCAAAGATGCATGATGGCTATATTCTCGACTTTTGTGAAAAGATTTGTGAGGTCTTCATGGACGACTTTTCCGTCTATGGATCCTCTTTTGATGATTGCTTGAGCAATCTTGATCGAGTTTTGCAGAGATGTGAAGAAACTAATCTTGTCTTGAATTGGGAAAAGTGTCACTTTATGGTTAATGAAGGTATTGTCTTGGGGCATAAAGTTTCTGAAAGAGGTATTGAAGTTGATAAATCCAAGGTTGATGCTATTGAAAAGATGCCATGTCCCAAGGACATCAAAGGTATAAGAAGTTTCCTTGGTCATGCCGGATTTTATAGGAGGTTCATTAAGGACTTCTCCAAAATTTCTCGACCTCGACTAATTTATTACAAAAGGTATACCATTTGTCTTTGATGATGATTGTGTAGAAGCATTTGAAATACTTAAGAAAGCATTGATCTCTGCACCTATTGTTCAGCCACCTGATTGGAATTTACCCTTTGAAATTATGTGTGATGCCAGTGATTATACTGTAGGTGTTGTTCTAGGGCAAAGAGTTGATAAGAAATTAAATGTTATGCATTATGCTAGTAACACTCTAGACAATGCTCAAAGAAACTATGCTATACTACTGAAAAGGAATTTTTAGCAGTTGTATTTGCATGTGATAAGTTCAGGCCTTATATCGTTGATTCTAAAGTAACTATTCACACCGCTCATGCTGCTATTAAATATTTGATGGAAAAGAAAGATGCTAAACCCAGACTTATTAGATGGGTTCTCTTGCTACAAGAATCTTATTTGCATATTGTTGATAGAAAGGGAGCTGAGAACCCCGTTGCAGACAACTTGTCTAGGTTAGAAAATGTTCTTGATGACCCACTACCTATTGATGATAGCTTTCCTGATGAGCAATTAAATGTCATAAATACTTCTCGTAGTACTCCGTGGTATGCTGATTATGCTAATTACATTGTTGCTAAATTTATACCACCTAGTTTCACATACCAGCAAAAGAAAAAGTTTTTCTATGATTTGAGACACTACTTTTGGGATGACCCACATCTTTATAAAGAAGGAGTAGATGGTGTTATTAGACGTTGTGTACCTGAGCATGAACAGGAACAGATCATACGCAAGTGTCACTCTGAAGCTTATGGAGGACACCACGCTGGAGATAGAACTGCACATAAGGTATTGCAATCCGGTTTTTATTGGCCTACTCTCTTCAAGGATGCCCGTAAGTTTTCTTGTCTTGTGATGAATGTCAAAGAATTGGTAATATTAGTAGACGTCAAGAAATGCCTATGAATTATTCACTTGTTATTGAACCATTTGATGTTTGGGGCTTTGATTATATGGGACCTTTTCCTGCCTCTAATGGATATACACATATTTTAGTTGCTGTTGATTATGTTACTAAGTGGGTAGAAGCTATTCCAACTAGTAGTGCTAATCATAACACTTCTATTAAAATGCTTAAAGAAGTTATTTTTCCAAGGTTAGGAGTCCCTAGATATTTAGTGACTGATGGTGGTTCACATTTCATTCATGGTGCTTTCCGTAAAATGCTTGGTAAATATGATGTTAATCATAGAATTGCATCTCCATATCACCGCAGTCTAGTGGTCAAGTAGAATTGAGTAACAGAGAACTCGAATTAATTTTGCAAAAGACTGTCAATAGGTCTAGGAAGAATTGGTCCAAGAAACTTGATGATGCATTATGGGCCTATAGAACTGCATATAAAAATCCTATGGGTATGTCTCCGTATAAAATGGTTTATGGAAAAGCATGTCACTTACCTCTCGAACTAGAACATAAGGCTTATTGGGCTATTAAAGAGCTCAACTATGATTTCAAACTTGCGGTGAGAAGAGGTTATTTGATATTAGCTCACTTGATGAATGGAGAACCCAAGCTTATGAAAATGCCATGTTGTTTAAAGAAAAAGTTAAAAGATGGCATGACAAAAGGATACAAAAGCGTGAGTTTAATGTAGGTGATTATGTATTGCTATACAACTCTCGTTTAAGATTTTTTGCAGGAAAACTTCTCTCCAATGGGAAGGACCCTACGTTATCGAGGAGGTCTATCGCTCCGGTGCCATAAAAATCAACAACTTTGAAGGCACAAATCCGAATGTGGCAAACGGTCAAAGAATCAAACACTATATCTCAGGTAATCCTATAAATGTTGAAACCAATGTTGTTGAAACCGTAACCCCGGAGGAATACATCAGGGACACTTTCGAACGCTTTGAGACTCGAAAAGGAGTAGGTATGTGGTACGGTAAGTAAACCGACTCCAAAACAATTTTAAGGCAATATTTCTCCGTTTTGGAATATTTAGAAAAATAGAAAAATAAGTAGCAGTCCGGGAAGGACACGAGGGCCCCATGAGGGTGGAGGGCGCGCCCCCCTTCTAGGGCACGCCCCCTACCTCGTGGGCACCTCGTGTGCCTTCCGGACTCCGTTTTCTTGCACAATACGTATTTCGGTCGGTAAAAATTCATTATATATTCCCCCGAAGGTTTTGACTCCTGTATCACGCAAATATCCTCTGTTTTTGTTTCGAGTTGTCCTACTGCAAATTAGATCAACATGTCATCCCAGGATTCGGAAGGAGAAAGCTATGTGGATGATTACTTAGCAAATCCTAAGGTCTATGGAGATGTGGAGCACGATGGTTGGACCACGGAGGAAGAAGAGGACTATGAATCAAAGGAGAAGGAGGAGACGAGCTCAGATGAAGACGAAGCCCTATCACCTCAACTTTGAGGGACATGCACGTGGAGTTCAAAAAGTCAAGTCTCCCTGATAGGGTAAAGAAACCAAAGTTCGAGTTTATCCCTTTTCGTCTCTTGCAGGAAAATAAGCAGGACCTATGCAAAAAGATATTAACCCTAGAGTGGGAGATTGATGATCTAAGGGATCAAAATGCCGTCCTCAAGCGCAAATTGAGGGAGAAGTCTATGCCATCAACTAAGTCAACAACACATCCACCATCTTCACCGACAAAGAAGGAGATATAATCACATGGGTATGGGCACTCCCCTTGGCAACTGCCAAGCTTGGGGGAGGTGCCCCGGTATCGTATCACAATCACAACTCCTATCTTTACCGTTTTTCTTAGTTCGATCCTATTATTAGTATCTTGATCTAGTAGAATAAAGTTTATGGCATGATCTAGTTTTTAGTTTTGCTTTATGATCCTTCTACGTAATCGAGACTGTGAGCTATATAATAAAGATTAGTATTGATTCAAGGGCTTGATTATTTTGCCATGATCTTGAGTGAATAAAAGAATAAAGAAAAAGAATAAAAAGAAACAAAAAGTTCATATTGATCTTATTGAAAGTAATGACTTCACATAGGAAGGGTATGATGATTGAAAGTTGTTGGGAGTTGGCAAACATAGCTTTGGTCATCGTTGCAATTAATAGTAAGTAATAAGGAAAGAGAGGTTTCACATATAGATATACTATTATTGACATCTTTTATGATTGTGAGCACTCATTAAAATATGACATGCTAAAGAGTTGATGTTGAACAAGGAAGACAACGTAATGAGTTATGTTTTCTTATATCTGAGATAAAGTATGTTGTCATGGATCATCCAACATGTTGATCTTGCCTTTCCCCCTCGTGCTAGCCAAATTCTCAGCACCAAGTAGAGATACTACTTGTGCTTCCAAAAACCATTAAACCAGTTTTGCCATGAGAGTCCACCATATCTACCTATGGATTGAGTAAGATCCTTCAAGTAAGTTGTCATCGGTGCAAAGCAATAAAAATTGCTCTCTAAATATGTATGATTGATTGGTGTGGGGAAATAAGCTTTATACGATCTTGTGATATGGAAGAAATAAAAGCGACGGACTGCATAATAAAGGTTCATATCACAAGGCGCAATATAAAGTGACGTTCTTTCGCATTAAGATTTTGTGCATCCAACCATAAAAGCGCATGGCAACCTCTGCTTCCCTCTGCAAAGAGCCTATCTGTTATTATTATCCTCTAACTTATGCAAGAGTCATGGTGATCTTCACCTTTCCTTTCTACATTTTATCCATTGGCAAGCACAGTGTGTTGGAAAGATCCTGATTGATATGTCTAATTGGATGTAGGAGGCATGAGTTATTATTGTTGACATTACCCTTGAGGTAAAAGGTTGGGAGGCGAAACTATAAGCCTCTATCTTTCTCTGTGTCCGATTAAAACTCCATAACCACAAGTATCGCGTGAGTGTTAGCAATTATGAAGGACTAAATGATAGTTGAGTATGTAGACTTGCTATTAAGCTCTGACATAGACTCTTTCCGATGTTATGATAAATTGCAATTGCTTCAATGACTGAGATTATAGTTTGTTGGTTCTCACTAAAGTTTATGATTCATACTCTGCATTGTGAATGGATTATTACTTGAACATAAGTAATCATATGACAATATCTATATATGTTGCTGTTATGAGTATAATCATGATGCCTTCATGTCCGTATTTTATTTTTATCGACACCTGTACCTCTAAACATGGGGACATATTTATCGTTATCGGCTTTCGCTTGAGGACAAGCGAGGTCTAAGCTTGGGGGAGTTGATACGTCCATTTTGCATCATGCTTTTATATCAATATTTATTGCATTATGGGCTGTTATTACACGTTATGTCACAATACTTATGCCTATTCTCTCTTATTTTACAAGGTTTACATAAGGAGGGAGAATGCGGCAATTTGGAATTACAGGTTGGAAAAGGAGCAAATATTAGAGACCTATTCTGCACAACTCCAAAAGTCCTGAAACTCCACGGAATGTCTTACAACAAATAATAAAAAATCCTCGCCAAAGATGAAGGCCAGGGAGGCCACACCCTGTCCACGAGGGTGGGGGGCGCGCCCCCCCTCCTAGGGCGCGCCCCCCTACCTCGTGGGCCCCCTGGTGGCCCTCCAATGCCCATCTTCTGCTATATGAGGTCTTTCATCGAGAAAAAAATCAGAAGCAACCTTTCGGGACGAAACTCCGCCGCCACGAGGCGGAACCTTGGCGGAACCAATCTAAGGCTCCAGCAGAGCTGTTCTGCCGGGGACACTTCTCTCCGGGAGGGGGAAATCACCACCAACGTCATCACCAACACTCCTCTCATCGGGAGAGGGCAATCTCCATCAACATCTTCACCAGCACCATCTCCTCTCAAAATCCTAGTTCATCTCTTGTATCCAATTCTTGTCTCCAAGTCCGGGATTGGTACTAGTAGGTTGCTAGTAGTGTTGATTACTCCTTGTAGTTGATGCTAGTTGGTTTATTTGGTGGAAGATCATATGTGCAGATCCTATATGCATATTAATACCCCTCTGTTTATGAACATGAATATGCTTTGTGAGTAGTTACGTTTGTTCCTGAGGACATGGGAGAAGTCTTGCTATTAGTAGTCATGTGAATTTGGTATTCGTTCGATATTTTGATGAGATGTATGTTGTCTAGCCTCTAGTGGTGTTATGTGAACGTCGACTACATAACACTTCACCATTATTTGGGCCTAGAAGAAGGCATTGGGAAGTAATAAGTAGATGATGGGTTGCTAGACTGATGAAGCTTAAACCCTAGTTTATGCGTTGCTTCGTAAGGGGCTGATTTGGATCCATATGTTTCATGCTATGGTTAGGTTTACCTTAATACTTTTGTTGTAGTTGCGGATGCTTGCAATAGAGGTTAATCATAAGTGGGATGTTTGTTCAAGTAAGAACAGCACCCAAGCACCGGTCCACCCACATACCAGATTATCAAAGTATCGAACGCGAATCATATGAACGCGATGAAAACTAGCTTGACAATATTCTCATGTGTCCTCGGGAGCGCTTTTCCTATTATAAGAGTTTGTCCAGGCTTGTCCTTTGCTAAAAAAGGATTGGGCCACCTTGCTGCACCTTATTTACTTTTGTTACTTGTTGCTCGTTACAATTTATCCTATCACGAAACTATCGGTTACCACTTGTTTCAGTACTTGCAGAGAATACCTTGCTGAAAACCGCTTATCATTTCCTTCTGCTCCTCGTTGGGTTCGACACTCTTACTTATCGAAAGGACTACGATAGATCCCCTATACTTATGGGTCATCACTCGCCGGATTGAAAAAACAGAGCACTGTGGAGTGCTCTGCCGCAGCGGTGGGTATATATAGGCAAGTTATTTGTCCCGGTTCGTGGCATGAACAGGGACTAAATCCCACCCTTTTGTCCCGGTTCAAGCCACAAATCGGGACCAATGGTTGTGGGACCATTGGTCCCGGTTCGTGGCTTGAACCCGGACAAATGGTTCCACACGAACCGGGACCAATGCCCACGAGGCCCCGGCCGGCCCTCCTAGGCTCACGAACCGGGTCTAATACCCTTCATGGGTCCCGGTTCTTGAAGAACCGGGACTAATGGACTGGCCAGGCCCGAACGATAGCCCTGTTTTCTACTAGTATAGTCATACAACGGTCAGTATCCTGTCACTCTCTCGTCTTCAGCCGAGGCTACACACAGCTCTTCAAATATTACTACGTCTAGCCACTTAGCTATTTAGCATTAACCTTGGGCCGGGGGCCCACCAAGTGAAAGTGAATTCTAAATTCAAATAGTACCTTTGCAACAACAAAAGATATTCAAGAAGCAAATGGAAACCAGTCTATTAAATACACATGTAGTCTACCAAGGAAAAATGCAATGCGAATTAAAAAATAAAAAATGAAGTAAGTTATCCACCAACCTTCACTTGTGCGAGCAATGCTTTCCCTATATATATGTAAGTCCACATCTTCATGATAAGAAGCAAGTTTCAGTAACTCATCCACACACTTTGAATTTACTTCTCCATTTTATTTCACCTGTGAATTCATGAATAAGCAGACGTGAGCAGACACAAAAAGAAACTGACGAGAGGAGAACCAAATAGACCGCATCCATATTTAACCAGCCAGTCTATTGGCCTGCAGTAAACACCATTTTCTTTCTCAATTTTCACGGGGGGGAGAGACAACTCCTCCACCTGAATCTTTTCATCCAAAAAGGGACAGACCCCAGGTAGAACAGCAGCAGGAGGGTTTTGTCAGGCTAGATGAACAAGGCACCAAGGCAAGGCACGCACACGAGGCCAGGGGATGCTGAGCCAGCACGCGCAACCAGGCATTAACGTGCGCATTGGTGGTCGTTTTTGAAGCTCCCTCACCAGAGCAGAGCATCATCTCGACAGGCTTTGAGCCGAGCGTGAGGTTCAGAGATTCTCTCAAGGTGCAGTAAACACCTTGATCTTAAACAAATGGACTCCCAATATCTTAAGGTGTTGTTAGAGGCAGTCAAGATTGCCTCTTTGAAACTTCTCCACTATCAGCAAAGTTGTGCTCTCCGTTCAACTCTGGATTAGTCTGACTAAACATCTCTACTCGGTCATGACGTCAAAGCCTTAAAAACCAAAGCACTTTTCGGATAATCACGGCAAAAATGGGTTTCCTTGTACAATATGAAGAACTTGGTATACAGGCAGCTCTGTATTCTTTACAACATCCGGCTTCAGTTAGAAGCACACAAGTTAACAAGGAAATGAACACGATCGATCGTGCCGTGATCAAACGAAGAAAGAATTAGTAGTCACACGCGCCGCTGGACCAGGAGCAGCTCCTGATTCGCCGATCAATGGCACACAATGGTCTCGAAGCAGTCGATTCCGTCGAACTCCGGCGCGAGCCGTGGAAGCGGTGACTGCGATTTCCCTTTGTCGGGCCGCTGCTCTGACTCCGCCGGCGGACCGACCTGCTTCCTCTGTTTCCCTTCTGCTCCAGCCCGGTCGTCTTCCTGCAGCTTCCTTCCCCGCCAGGACAGCCGAGCCCAGCTGCCGCCGGTGTCGGCCGGCGAGGCGCTCAGGATGGAGAAGGCCAGCACCTTGTCCATGCTCAATCAATTGGCTTTGCTTGGTTCTCTTTTGCTCGGGTTGGTGAAGGGAGAGAGACCACGCGACCGGGCTTATATACGGCTCGGTGGCATGGAGGAAGATTTTGGCATGGCGGTTTCCTGCGCTGGAGAAGTCTAGAATATTGGTGGACGCGGCTGCGAGGGGGAAGGAAGGAGCGAAGGACGCGTGACGCACGCGGTGGCGTTTTGGCGGTTGCAACCGTCTCGAGATTGAGCGACCGGGCCGAGTATGTACTGTCAAGAGTAAAACGAGTTTTGTATGTAAATTTTATATCGGCACAGATTCCTGCCTACCATGAATAAATAGAGGACGGTCTGAACTTCAAAAAAAAATTTGTTCTATTTTTTGAAGATTTTTTCTAGAAACTCTTTGAATTTTCAAAAAAATGTTCTGAATTTCAAAAATTGCTTGTATTCACATAAAAGTTTATAATTGCAAAAATACTTTGTACGTTAGAAAAAAGAGAATTTAGAAAATAGTTGTGTTTGAAAAATATTTGGCATTTCGAAATTGTTCCAAATTTTCAAGAAATGTTTCATCAAATGTCCAAAAATGCTTTATTCTTGACGTAGTAGTGTGGTCTTAATCGTGCCGCGCTTCCAACCATCACTATGAGCTATCAGTTCAAGGGCTAGCAACATGATTATGCAGTGCGAGGTATGGACTTTGATTCCTTGCATGCTCACTCCTTTTTTGGATCTTCACGTTGCACAATTAAAAGAAAAAATATTCATTTTACATCATATCAGAGCGCGATGCACAGGGCCACACACAACAGGACCGGCCCAGGGGCACCAAGCCACTTTTTTTTGTAAGGCCGACGCAAATATGCTTGAAAACAGGATGGAGCGCGAGGAATCGAACTCGCGATCTCGACCTACTGTCGCGTGTTTCTTGGAACTCAACCTGACAGCCAATAGTGACCAAAGGAAGCGCATAATGTATAAGAGCACACAACATGGTTGAGATTTGAAAATACTCCTTCCGCAAAGAAATATAAGAGCGTTTAGATCACTGCTTTAGTAAATGACACAACTTTTACAATTTGAAGATATTTCTTGAAAATCTTTTTGAAATAGCACAATTTTCTGGAAGAAGCCAACAATTTTTGAAAATGTGAACAAATTTGTAATTTTGAAAAAAAAATTGAAAATGTGAGCAATTTTTGACAATTATTTGAACACATGAATACTTTTTTGAAACTTAAACTTTTTGTTGCTAAAGGGAAGAATTTCTTAAATGATCAAACATTTTAAATTTCTAAACATAATTTGCAACAGGAACATTTTTTCAAAATTCAGAAAAAATAAAATAGTAACATTTTTTAAAACATTTTCACTGAAATTGAAAAGGGGGACGTTTTTAAAAAAAATCTGATTGTTTGTCAACATTTTAAACAAAATTTTAATTCATATTTTTTGGAAATGCGAATTTTTCTTTGAATAATACAAACAAAATTTAAATTTTTTGACATTCTTTTGGAAAAACAAGAACATACTTAATAAATTGTATTTTGTTTTGAAAAATCCATTTTTTATAAATATATACATTTTTGCAAAGAGAGAAACAGAAAGAACAAAAAAGGAATAACGAAATAGAAACACAAAAAACTAAAAGGAAAAACGAGAACATAAACAAAAAATAGAAAAAAAAGAAACAAAAAAATCAAGGGAAGAAACAGGTTCAGAGAACATTCTAGAAGGTTCCCCAATTCCGTTAAAACCAAACAGGAACCTGTTAGGAGGCTCCCAAAACTGAATAGATTAGGCAAATGGCCCGTCATATGTAGCCCACAAACTGTGTATGCAATGAATAAAGCTTTGCTTTACCTTAAAAGGAAAACTAGCTTTATATAGGGATTTTCATGAGTTATAGCTAAATATATTTAGGAATATGCGATACGACTAGGCTGAAGTATTAGTTTTTTTTTAGGGGAAATGAAGTATCAGGTCGACGCAGTCGCTCAGCACGCCACCAGCCGACACGCCATCCCTTCAAGGTTTTTCTCATACGAGTTATCAAGAGACAATAATCATTACATGCTGCGACATTTTCTCCTCATTATTTTTTTCATTTGGTTTAAAGGAGTTTTAGCAACATTTCTGCAGTATACTCCGCATATTTTTCCCACGGGGTTTTTGGGGAGACTCAGAAGATTATACAAGGATTCTCAAGACAAACTATACAACAAGCCTTCGTTGTTATACTACTGAAGAAGTAACAAGTTTTCAAATTCCAAACCATTTTCTAAAATTTGACTTTTTTCGAAATTTATGAATGTTTTAATATATTGAATATATTTTTGAGAATTGTGATTAAAAAAGAAACTGGAAATAAATAAATTGATAGAAAACAAAAAATAGAAACCAGCAAAGAAAAACAACAGAAAAATGGCAGAGAATGAACCGGAAAAGACCAACTAACCTAGAATGTTTCCAAAACCGGACTAGTAGAAGCTGCTAAATGGACGGCCCAGGTCCCTGCCTCCTATTTGATGCAGAATGCGTCAAATAGGGAACTGCTGCAACCATGTAACATAAGTAAGTCATGCATGCAATTCATAAATTACTTTTTTTTACATTAATCTATGCATTAAAAATTGCCACATCATAAATTCAAGCATGTCAATTATTTTTGCATTAGATTTTGTATTGATGATATATGTGTTGGGCGGTTGCAGCATATGTATGTAGTTGACCCTTCACATTTTTATTAGAAATGACATTCTTTTAACTGGGATTCAGTTTTTTATACACTTCATATTCTTTATTTTTCATATTACAATTTATTTTCATTAGTTTCAGATGTTTTGTAGCAACTATTTAGGCATTTCTTTTAGCAAGATTGCGGCAGCAGTGCATGGGGCATCATCTAGCTTATTATATGTTGGTCTGAATTTGAGACATAGTATTAATCCAAGAAATTCTAAAAAAAGGTATGCTAATTTAGGCTAGTGAAATACAATATTACTCTACCTTGTAGACTCCTTTTCCATTTTATGTCACCTCTGATTGAATTCCTGCATAATTGTGTTTGTGCTTGTTTTCTAAGCTAGACGGTCCCTTCTATTGATTTCCGCATGAGTTCCCACATGTATCATTTACATTCCATCACCATGTTACAACGCACATTCTATAAAGGAACAGTTACCTAGAAACATTATACAAAAGAGCTCGTAAAATAGAAAGTGACAACACCTTAAAGGTTCTTGAGGGTCAATCAAATCCGACATCAATCGTCAACGTGGCAGAGATGGAAGAAGGGGATACCGCAATCCAATCTCTGATGAAGCAGCATGGGAGACTTTGTAGACCTCAAGAACAACATGTTGGGAATGACAATGCGATCATTTGTATGGTCGTTTGTTGGGAAAATATCTAAACTCCTCAAAACTCGACCTCGCTACCTAGTCGACAATATCAAGAAGAACCATCGAGGTCACTACTTGCCAACGACGCTCCCTACTCTAGTCGACCCATCATCCTTCGGGGAAAAGTCGCCATCCTCCTTTGGGGAAAAGTCAACATCTGCCACCGTCTAGCTCTTGTAAACCTCTCTTCAAACACCAAGGGGAAGGTGGAGTATGCACCGCCAAAGATGGAGTGGACGGGCGAGGACAAAAACCCATTCCGAATCTCAGCAAGAGTGAGAAAAAGTGCTTTTCTAACCACGTCATGTTGGCTTTTCATTCACCCTCACTAGTAGAAAACAGGGCTTTCGTCCAGGCCAGTTTAGCCCATTAGTCCCGGTTCAATCCAGAACCGGGACTAATGTGAGCATTTATCCCGGTTCGTGCGGCTAAGGCATGAGTCCCGGTTCACTGTGGTGTTTTTAGTCCCGGTTTGTGCCTCAAACCGGGACTAAAGGGTGCGATGTTCATTAGTCGGTTCATGCCTCAAACCGGGACTAAAGAGTAGACCTTTAGTCCCGGTTTGAGGCACGAACCGGGACTAATGGTTGAGACCTTTAGTCCCGGTTCCTCACGAACCGGTACTAAAGGTCCCATTTTCAAACTCTACTTCAGCGTGGATCGCCTTTTCAATTTGAAAAAATAAAAGAAAATGATGGAAATGTCAATAAAATAAAAGAAAATAAGTTTCCCATGTGATATGTGGTCTAGTTGTTGGGAAAATTTGCAAATGTGAATTTCGACTTTATTTGCAAAATCTCTCTGGAATTTGTAAATATGGGCATAACTTTTGCATACTAACTCGGATGAAAAAGTTTTTTATATGAAAAATCATCTACTCGAAAAGTTACGGGGCTTTTAATATCTAGAGTGGAAAAAATTGAAAAAATTTCAAACTGTGGTCAAACAATGGTCAAACCATGGTCAAACTAATTATTCTAGAATATTAGTGTTACTAAATAATTTGTTCAGTTATTTTGAATTTTGGTCAAATCTGGTCAAACTGTGGTCAAACTATGGTCAAACTATGGTCAAACTATGGTCAAACCATGGTCAAACTAATTATTCTAGAATATTAGTGTTACTAAATAATTTGTTTAGTTATTTTGAATTTTGGTCAAATCTGGTCAAACTGTAGTCAAACTGTGGTCAAACTATGGTCAAACCATGGTCAAACTAATTATTCAAAATAACTATTGTTTTCTAAATAATTATTGTTTTTGAAAACAATAGTTTGAAACTCAAACAGTGAAATGTGTCAATTCATGCTCAAGCAAAATTCACGAGGGTTAATAGGATTGACATCTTACTATTGTCGAGAAAACAACAAATGCGAGACTTGGAAGCGAGGAGAATAGAACCCGAAAGTTAAGCGTGCTCAGGCTGGGTGAGTGGGAGGATGGGTGACCGTTCGGGAAGTTAGGTGATTTGGAATGATGAGGGTGATTAGAGAAGAGGATAAATTGAGCGGTGATGAGGGGTCTTGATTAGAGATTAGGGGTTAAAATAATTCAGAAATTTGAAAATAAAAATTATTCAAATAAAATTTCAAAAAAATTCAAAAAAATCATAAAATTTCCATTAGTCGGTTGGTGTTACCAACCGGACTAAAGGTGGAGCTCCACGTGGTCATGGCCTTTAGTCCCGGTTCTGGATTGAACGGGGACTAAAGGGGGGAGGCATTAGTACCGACCCTTTAGTCCCGGTTCACCAACCGGGACAATAGGCCCTTTTTCTACCAGTGCCTCAGTACCCCCAGTAATCATAAGTTTGCGCCGACAACTAATGTAGTCACATAGACATGACCTAAGAATTGTGCTAGTATACCTTGGTGCAAACCATGTCATGCCATCATAAACACACACATATACTAGAGATGATACCTCACACGTTGCTACTCTTTTGATCATTATCAGCTTATTTGACTCATTATCAGCTTTTTTGATCTCGTAATTCTTCGTGTTTCCTTCTATAAATAAATAATATATGTTATTTTTTCCATAAAAATATGTAAGAATTGACCGTGGGTACAAAAAAAATATTTACTATCATTACTAATAAAGCAGTGATAACGTAGGTGTACCACATAGATACCATGGAAACAAAATGTATAATTAGATGAAGATGAACAAATAATTATCAATCATACTGTATAGACCTTTCGTACCATTACAACAATATTTGAATTTCTCAAGGTGCGATGTTAATGGAACGTCAACCGAAATATATTTGTTATTTTGAAAACAAAGTAGCCAAAAGGTGTATACAAATTACAACATCAAAGTTTGCTTTATCTAATGTTTTCTGCCTAAACCTTGTGCATTTTGCCTTGTCCTGCATCTTTGTGTTGTGTGGATGTGTAGAACAGAGAGAAAGCAAGAGCTGCAGGAATTAGAAAGAAGCAAGGGGTGGACCTTATGCGTGTATGTGGCTGAAACGAGGAGGAAATTGCACAAACCACCAACTATTGAAGTTGATTTTGCATAGTATCTATAATCTATAATCTATAATATCTAAATAGTTCATCCCCACTATCCTATTTCTCTCAACATGCAACATATCCACATCATCAGCCCACTATCACCAATTATCTTGACATGTAGGCTTCCACGTCACTACACCATTTGAGCATTTTTTTTCTTTAAATTGTTTACTTTAATAGGGATGGTGCATCAAACCACATGCAAACATTATTTCTCTCCTTCCCTAAGTAACCGAACGCAACCACATCAGTAGTAATTCTTTTTAATTTTCTGTGTGAATCAGTTAATCATGCGATTAATTTCTCTGTAGCGCATATTGGTTTCTCTTCCTGTTGTGTATCTGACGAGAGATTTAAGAGGAGAAACGCATGTCTTATCCTCAACTCTCCACCACACCTTCCAATCAAATTAAGACAATAATCTTGAGTGCTTCTCCGTCGGGCCGTCCATGCCGGCAACAACCTCACGACCATTCTTCTCCCTGCCCAGTCTCTTCCCCTTCCCATATTTATCTCCCATGCTTTCCCAATATCTCTCTCCCATGGCATGAGCGGCTGTGGGTGAGTGAAGAGACAGTTTGTCGAAGGTTGTGAGGTGTGGTTGGGGACAGATGACCTCTCCCTCCCTCTCACGTCAGTACAATGCTCTAAACCCATTCCTTGGCTCCTCTAGGTACCTCCAGTTCCGTTGCTCTCATGTGCGTCCACCGAGACATGGGAGAAAGCGGTCAACACAGAGTGGATCTGCGAGGTGATGCCGATGGATTATAGGCAGCGGCACATGTTCCTTCCATAGAGGCAGGGGGTTCTTTGTGACTGTCTTGGACTAAAGCTCTAGCGACTACGACGCCGTCATGTCTGGGTACCAATTCATCCCCTCTCCTACATATTGATTAAACAAGTTGTATTTTTGAGCATGCATATATATCCCAATCAAATCGTCTCCCCTTATGGCACGATGTAGAGTTGCAGACTACCAAATGTCAGGTGCCTCTTCTTATTCGGCTGGAATTCGTTCGGGACTGCAGTTTGGAGCATAAATAACTTTCAGTATTACAAGCAAAATTCAACACTGCACATGCCATTATATATTTCAGGTAACTACGGCGGGCATTCACATCCCTTTTTTTTAACATTATTGCTATTTTTCATATTTTTAATTGCTCTGATTTAGAAAATTGGAAGACTGCCTGCACCTAGCTTAATCAAGCTTTGTTGGCAGGCTAAAGAAAGAAATATTGGAGTACTGCTTAAACATTTTAGCATGGTGCCGTCCGTACTCTCTACGCTTAATTTCCTAAAGAGCTGAATTAGCAGACCTAGACTAGGTAAGGTACTCTTTCAAGTTTGACTAATCTATACGAATTTGGTTAGATGGGAGTTGGTACAACATCTATTCTTTTTGGGAATGCTGATATCCGTGGTCCATGTACTCAATGATGTATGGGTATTGTATTCTCTGTCTTTTGGATCTCTATGTGTGCGTCCAGCTTGATTTTCCCAGCGAAAGTGTGCTCACTGAATTTGTTTGCTCCCTTTCTTCGTTTGTTCATTTCTTCATCAAGATGGATTATTGTACCTCCCCCCCCCCTCTCTCAATAACGATCATATATACATCTTACTAAGGCTTTTTGTTTTCTTTTTTGCAGAAATTGGGATATGTAGTTCAACAAAGTTTGATTGACTACTTCTTGGATTGACAACCATTGCTTTTTATTTAGTTATTTGATGGTCAATATTTCAATTTGCTGACTGTATAGATGTCTATTACAGTAGCAACCTCGCTTCCTTCAGGCCCTAAACTTATATATAAACTACACACAAATTTTGTTGGTTGTGTTTTACACCTCACAGTTTATGTATATTATCTTTCGTTATGTATGCATTGCTCTGAAAAAAGTTATTCTTCGACTCTTCCTCACGAATATTGCAATTCATGTTTGGTGATGCAATTGGGCAAGTTTTCCACGGTTTACCTGCGATTCATGTGAATGCATATTAAGAATCTACTGTGAACTGGTAGTCTCCTAACCTCCAACATATAAGTGGTTCCTCTCAGCTTCAGCTACATTGCATTATCCTCCAAAAATGCATGCTATTGTTTGCAACACTTGAAAATACAAGATGTCTGCAGGGTGTACACAATTACAAATTGTCATTATCCTTTAGATTTTTTAAATACAATTCATGAAGTATTAATCTCATGTCCTATTTGTCATCAATTTCCTGTCAAATAAAATAATTTTCCTATGTATCCATCTGTTATGTCTCTGCTTTGAGAAGTAATTTGAGCTTCAGTTTAGTGTTCTTTACAAGTTTCCTTTCATATAGCTTCAAATTGGAATGTATCCTTTGCATAAATTGAAGATGTATAGTTAGAAATGCTATAACTAAATTCGGTTATATTTACTTTGCTTTCATTTACATTGTTAGACATCAGTACAACACAACTGGATAAGGAATATTTCTGATTTCTACTTTCAAGATGTCTAAATATGTTAACAAAATCTTGCAACGTACATTTCAATGTGGTGCAAGATTTTTGATTTGCCAGTTATAGTACATTATCCAATTTTTCCTTTTGTTGTGTGCTATGATGTTTGTCATTGCTCTTCTTTTTTTCATGTCGAGCCCATCAATATGGCTCAAAACATCACAAGTTGAATCACATAAAGTTTTACTATAATATACCGCAGCAACACGCGGGGGCATCATCTAGTATTTATATATGGTTTTGTTGCACATAACACCAATATTGGTGTAATATGTTGTAGCTAGGTCTAATCCAATGTTTAGGTATGTTGATGTGGTTTTCAATGGGTGGGTCCTACTGACAAATGCAGGCATGGCAAAGAAATCTGGCCATGTCAGCCAACCAACTCCCAACTAAACCTGTTAATATCTCCCAAACATTTCTTCCAGTTGAGCAAAAAAATTCCAGATTAGTATTGAGTACATGTACCATTTACTGATTTTTTTCGGCATTTTTCTAATCTCCCAGACATAGTTGTTTGCAGTAGTAATCTAGGGTCTTCAAAAAATCTCTAAATTATGGGGGAGCCATGGCCCCTCTTGGTCGCCCTGGCTCCGCCGTTGTTAGTGGGGATCAACTATTTATGTATATATTATTCATGACTATTGTCATAAACTGACAAAGTCCAAGATTATTTAGTGGTTGTCACATGGAAAATCGTTGAAAACACAATAGGGTAAATTGAATTCATGAGCAATATAAGTTTTTCGCTGATTCGTAGATCAATGCTCAACCATGTGGCACCGCCCCACTACTACTACCCGGGTACTATAAATGTCATTTCTCCAACCACACATTTCATCTTACAAATGCCACTAAAAACACTTGCAAGTATCACCATTTCACATTCCTCTCTCTGTAACTTCGACAATGTGTGCACTAGATTGTGAGTGTCTTGATGAATATGTTGTGGGATTGGAAGATGTTAGGAAAATTATGTTAGGAACAATTTCTCGAGTCTGCATGAACTTGAGGGCACCTCACACTGGAGATGCATTTTCCGGGTGGTCGTGCGGCCAAACTCTATTTCCCTTCTCTAGAGCATATGCATTAGCATTGTATCCAGCGACATAGTTATATGACTGTCATGGGTAATTGGTAGGCACGTATTGAGTTAATTTACTATGTGTACAAACTAGGCATGATGGGTTTAGCTACAATCTATTGCCACCACATATCTCATTTCTGAGGAAGGGAATACTTTCTTTAGATAACAGAAAGAGATAGCAAAGCAAGCTACTCACAGAAAATGAGTTGTTTTTATTTGTGTGAGGAAAAAAAACAATATGAAATAGACAAGTGTGTAATGGAATTGTCAACATACAACCTCCTTTTAAAAAAATCAATTTGAAACATATAATCATGCAATAGAACCGTCTCAAACTAGATGTAGAATTCAACTATTCTTAACTAAAATTCTGTAGGCACGATGCCCATTAGATAAAAATTATGAAGATTGTATCATTTCCATTCCAGCAACAAATCTTGTTTGATTAAGTTGGGTTAGGTCATGACATGATGTATCGGTTGGGGCTTGTCGACAGGTGGGCTACATCAATTCATATTTGACGCTTAATATGGCGAATAGGCGGAAAAATGCTCATCCCTCTCGCATCTTTGTCCGGCCCACTTATCCTGCCGTTCTTTATTTCTTCCTGTCTCCTTTCTATTACTTTTTACATTTCTTTTTTCTTTCATTTTCACCTTTTTTTCTTTTCCACTTTTATGCGCTTTTTCCTATTTTTAAAATTTTGTTGTGTGTGGGAGTGGGGGTGGGGGCCAAATGCGTTGAACATGTTTAGAAAAGCATATGAACACATAATTACACGAGACATTTTCTTTGAAATACATGTTTAGAAAAGTGCATAAGCTTTAAAACATGAATATTTTTTGTGCATAAATCTATATAAAGATGAGATGAGCATTATATACATAAAACATTTTACTTACTTATCTGTAAATTTATGTTGTGGTACTTGGACAATTTCTCAATTTTATTGCAACAGAGTCTTAAAAATAAGAATACTTTTGGCACTCCAAAAACAAATTAACATATTTCTAATAAAAAAATTGACAACTTTTCCTAAATAATATATAAGAAAATAAAAATCTGAATTTATTGATCGTGTCAGTGGCTAGCCTAATAAGGCGCTTTTGCACTAGTATTCAGCGTGTCACGTCCGTACCTCCTTTTTATTTCTTTTTTCAGAACGTATGTACCTGCTTTTGCTGGCGCGGGGAAGCTGTTTCCAAGGCTGCGAACCTTGCCTCTGTTTTCGGCCGTTGCTCTGTTCCGCTGGTGTTTTGGTTACGAGCTTCCTATTTCTTGTTGCATCTTAGGCCCTTTGGTATGCGATCTTCCGTTTCTAAGTACTCCTCCGTCCAATAATATAAAAACGTTTTTGACACTAGTGTAGTGTTAAAAACGTTCTTATATTTGAAGACAGAGGGAGTAGTAACTAAAACATGAGTAATATGGCGATCTTTCTCGTGTGTAGTTTGAAGCGTTTCTAAGGAATTTGTGTAACTTTGCTTGTGAACTTCCTTGGGTTCCAAATAGGACGGGGTTCATGGTAGACTTTGCACGCTTTTTCGTCGACCTCCGGTGTACTGTCAGCAGCCGCCTTTCGTTCCATTTTACCTGGTGCACTGCATCGACACAAGTCAGAACCTGCGGCGCTGCCGGTCACACACACAGGCTTGTCAAACATGGATCTCCGAGATGATACGGGCAAAATGTACTGGTATATTTTTCATTACAATGATTCACTAGAAGTGGAGATCCATGTTCTCATGCAAGGGATGGCGTTAGCTATTCAACATACAACGCTACCGGTGGTAGTTCAACCGGACTTGTCTCAAGCTTTGTCAGTCTTATCGAGCAATAGTCTAATGAACTCAGCTTATGGTGAGTTAGCTCTCGAGATCAAGGAGTTAATGAGTAATAGGGAGTTTGTATCATAGAAAATTCATCGTAGTCAGAATAGTGTTGCAGATCAGTTGGCCAATTATAGCCGCTTCGAGAGGGCCTCGGCTGTGTGGTTACGTTCAGCTCCACCTTGTATCGAGGACTTATGGGCTATTGATTGTAACATTGTGAACTTGCAATAAAAACTTCCTTTACCCCGCAAAAAACAAAATAGGGACCGGTGCTGCCTTGGTGCGTCCCATAGTATGTATGTATGTCATCCGCACACAAGTTAACACACGGCTTATTCTGTCGCGAATTGGTCGAACGACAAATGTCAATCATTAATCAATCGTTTAATTCATTTTCTTTGAGCAAACTTGCAGCCCGTTAATTAATAAAGTTCAATCCTGCAGTCGAGCCATCTATGTTCCGTACGAAATAGGCAGCGAGCCATGGATGAATTGTGGCAAAATATAGGTCTTCCGGCGAGGCAATGCACGGATCATGCATCCGCTGTTACAAATCTTCCGGCAGTGCATGACAGAGCAGTGGCAGACAATGATTAGACACGAACGATTGGACGTGTTGTTACAACGAGAGAGAGCGGAGATCAACAAAATTGTAGTGGCGAGGCGCGCGAATCAGAGCGGTGGCGAGGAGCGCGAATCACAGCGGTGGCGATGGCGAAGGCCCGGCGGCGGCGGTGGACATGGCGGAGAGGCGGCTGGGTAGGGCGCGGAAGGAGGCGCGGCGGCGCCGGTGGTGCTAGGAAGGGCTGACGAGGGCGGCCAGCGTGCGCCTGACGTGGTCACCACCCTCGACCGAAGCTATGCGCACCAGCGAGTTGGCCATCGCCGACCGCCTCGCTTCACGCAGCCCGCTCGACGCCAGCACCGGGGGGGCCCCCCGGTGCAGCGCGTAGCGGAAGGAGCCCGGGTGCGTCGTTGGCGAGCACGAGCAGGCCCTCTTCGCCCGGCCGCCACGGCTGGAGACCACGCCGGGCAGCGAGAGGCGGGCGGCCGGGAGGCTGGTGATGCTGGGATGGCGTGGCTGCGCGCAGATGCTGCCGGCCGCGGCGACTGAGAGAGTGACTCGGTTGTTGAAGAACTGCGATGCGGCGGAGGCCCCAATGGTCGCGCCCTACGCCAACCGCCGGGTTGGCGTAGTCGCCCTCGCCATCTGGAAGTCAGCGCGTGGAGCCTTTGGAATGGCGAGCGAGCGGCGTTGTGGTGGTGTAGGTGTTGTGTTCCGGATGGCAGGTGGCAAGGACGACGATGGCGGCACTGTACGAATCCTAGCACGACTCTAAGAGAGATGAGGTTCTCTGCTCTGTCCTCTCTCTTGGGCTAGACTGCTAGAGTGTGTGGGGTTGGAGAAGAATGAAAAATGGGCTTCGGGTGGAAGATTGTGCATTGTATGGGGTCGGCCTTCGGTCTGACCGAGCCGGACTGGATCTAAAAAAAGTGGGTGTGCTTTCACATATAAGAACGGCTGTAATTTTTATTATTGGGCCTAACTCTTACGGTCCGGTCCACGAGCAGGCCAAAAAGCCCGATCGTCTCAGGATGACGTCCGCGAGCCCGTTTCGTCCGTGCCACATAAAAGGCCTAAACGGCGCAGCGAACGGGCTGCAAAACCGAAGCAGGCCTCACAGAAATTTCCTGCCAAGCTTCTGTGGCCCACGGCAGCCTGCTCCACAACAGCTCACGGCAAAGACACAAAAAAACAGCCCACGGCAGCCTGTGCCGCCGTCCGCCATCGCAAGGTCAGCCGATAGGGCACGCCGCCGTTCGCGACGGGCAGGCCGGCGTCCTGCGCGTCGGCACCCCGGTGTCCCAATCGTGCCCGCGTGCGCCGCCATCCCTGCTTCCCGCTCGTCGCCGTCTCGGCATCCCCTTGTCCCCACGCGCGCCGCCTTTTTGCCTCCGCCGGCGCCACCGCTGCTCCCTCCTCGTCGCTGCCCGTGGAGGAAGATTGATGGGCACTGCGATGGACGAGCACAAGAAGCCAACAGAGGAGGAGAATAATAATCGGGCGAAAAAGGAGGCTGAAGGTACAGGTCTGAATTCTAATCCTCTCTTCCACCTCTGCGATGTGCCCGGCCGTGACGGCGGGAGACCACGGCGGGCGGCGAGGGACAGGCGACCAGGAGACTGTTGATGCTGGGATGGCGTGGCTGCGAGCACATGCCGCCGGCCGCGGCGGCTGAGAGAGTGACGCGGCGGTTGAAGGATTGCGGCATCGCGGAGGCCGCAATGGCCGCGCCCCACGCCGGCCGCCGGGTCAGCAAAGGCGTGGTCGCCCTTGTTGGTGTTAACCATTGTTGTTTAGTTTCTTATCATGTTTTATTTCCGAGTCTTACATGTAGATGAAGCCGCGGCATGTGCACACTTATAAATGTGGTCACGTGTACACATTGTAAAGCTTGTTAGTCGTGTTTACAGGTGTCAGCTTGGTGTTGTGCACGTATGGCACCAAGTATGCGTGTGAGTCTGCATCCAAGAGTGAGTTAGTTGCAAGCCTGGATAGTAGGAGGAGTGAATCACGCGTACATGCATGGATAGAGTTTGTTGGTAGATTGGCTTAGAAGCAGTGGCGAATCTTGAATGAAAATGAAGGGCAGGCTTAACTTCCCAGTACAAGGGTTGGAACTGATAAACAACAGGCTAGACACTAGACAGTGGGCTGAGATGGGCTAGGAACTAGTAATAAATTTTTGTTTTTCAGTTTTAGAGGGCAGGCTTGAGCCTGTTGAAGCGTGCCCACTAGAATCGCCACTGCTTAGAAGTGATCCTAGTAATCAGTGACTGGCTTGTGTACGTGCACTACTAATAGGCTGTGTAACAAGTTCATTTGCTTAAGAGAAAGAGAGTCAGAAAAGGCACAAGTTGTGCGGTGCCAAAACTCCTGTGTGCTCTTCTTCTATCTTGTGTGCGTAAGTTCATCTCCTACCTTGGGCAGAGATTACAGCTCTTGACATTAAGAAGTCAGAGCATCTCCAACAGACGCGCAACACGCGGCGCGCTAAAAATCAAAATACAGCGCCGGGTGTGCCAAGTTTTGCGCGCGGCGGTGAGCCGTAAAATAAAACGTGCCCGAGCCGTTCCAGCAAGCACGCTACATTTTATTTTATTTTCCTTGAGATGAACTGCGATTCGATACATATTTGGTTCCGAACATAGAAATATGGAGATAGTTCGGCACATAGCCAGCTTCTACGATACAAAATAAAACGAAAGACTACTACTACTCGTCATTCTCCGACTCGGACTCTGCCTCGGTGATGTCCTCCTCCATTGTCTGAGCATAGGCGTCAAGGAACCGCTCGTCGCGGGAGTCCTAGGACGACGCATCTCCTAGCGCGATGTTGTATTTAGCGACCGCCTTCCGCGTTCGCTTGTCCCCGCGATAGGCGGCTCAATCCTTCCTCCTCTCCTCCCTCTCCGTCCTCCTCTCGGAAAAGAACTGTTCCTCATTTGATGATGTCTTGCGGGAAGCGTTGCCTCCACAGCGCCATGGCTTCCTCGTCCATCTCGGCCAGGCTGAGACGGCGTTCCCGCCTCCGATTTTTGCGATGATCCTCGTCAGTGATAAAGCCGCGGGAAAGGCGCCAACTTCTGTGCCCGCTCCCGCGTCGCCACGTCGGTGAAGTTCATGTCCCAAGGGGACCGCCGGAGGCGCCATGCCGCAGCGTCGTCTGCTGGCGCCATCCTCGCACGGTGTCGAAGGTTCCGAGGCCGAGCGCGACGCCGCCGCCCGGATCAATCGAGGCGGAGTAGGTGCCGGACGGACGCACGCGGACGCCGCGGTAGCCCGAACCTCCCCGGCGGCGAGGCGGCATGGTGTCGCGGTGGTGTTGTGTCGGCAACGAGGAGATAAAGCAGTAGAGGGAGCGAGAAAGAGCGGCAAAGGGCGCTGCAATTTTATAGGCGCACCAGACACGGTGCGCCAAATCTAGGTAGTGCGTGCACGCATCTTTTAGCGCGGCTGTTAGAGATGCTCTCAGCGTCTGCCGCCTTTTTCTGCTCGCGCGCAATCGTTTCCCGCCATCACTGGAGCCAGTTTACCGCGTGCACGCGTCTTTTAGCGCGGCTGTTAGAGATGCTCTCAGCGCTGTGGTGGTGTTGTGTTCCGGATGGCAATGGATATTGCGGCCGCCGACACCAAATCTAGGTAGCAGCAGGGTCGTATTTATATGCGGGAAACGGACAGGAGGAGAAGCTACTCGGTCCAGGCCCAACCGTCTGGGTTGGGCCTGTCATCTACTATTGGACTTTAGAGCCCTGTGTTTTAGTGTTATTATCTCTCACCTGCTCACAGTTTCATTTCCCCCAAAAAAAAACCTGCTCACAGTTCACAAATTTCCCTAAAAAAAAGTTCACACAAGGAGAGAAGAAACATACTTGGACATGAACATAACCAAATTTGTTTTATAGAAACAGAAACATTTGATACCCCTACTTTTTTTTCTAAATAGGAAAAACATTCATGTGTTGCAAGAGGCCGCGGGCGCTCGACGCCATCATCTGTTATACTCGGCACCAATCACCTCGCTCGTGGCAGATCCTCCGAGGTATGTATCTCGAGCCATCGCCGCCAGCCACGGCAACATGGAACGAGGCACCGGGTCGTGGCTGTTTTTCTTTCCATTGATGTGAATGCCATTCTGAAGATCCCCACTTGCACCCGCAACATAGATGATTTCTGGGCATGGTATCCGGACAAGACGGGAAAATTCACAGTAAGCTCGACATACAAATTCTTGCTGAAAACTAAACAACAGAGGGAGGAATGTTTCCAGGGAGGAAGTGGTTCGTCACATTCTGAAAGAGATGAAAAATCCTGGTGCTCATTATGGAAGCTGAAGGTCCCATCAAAGATAAGGATTTTTCTTTGGAGACTTGCTCATCATTCGCTTCCTACGACTGATGTTTTGAGAAGGAGAAATATGGTTGTACAAGATAGATGCCCGCTCTGCGGCTGCGCGGACTCATGGCGTCATGCATTGCTGGACTGCACTATGTCCCGTTGTGTATGGGCGCTAGCAGATGATGCTATTGTCTTGAAGATGACTGAGAACAGGGAAGTTAACGCCAGAATCTGGCTGTTTGACTTGAATGAAACGTTGGATCATGCTAACTTCACAAGGATGGTGGTAACCCTGTGGTCTATTTGGTATGCGAGGCGTAAGGCTATATATGAATCCATTTATCAGAGTCCTCAGCAAACCACATCTTTTGTCAACAACTACATCAACGATCTTGGTCAATATGCGTTCAAGGATAATACCCAAAGCGCGAGATCACCGACAGCTCCAAGGTTGGAGAGGTGGCTGCCACCTCCTACTGGCAATGTCAAGATCAATGTGGATGGAGCAGTCGCAAGAAACCACCGGGGAGGAGTAGCAGCGGCTATTTGCAGAAGCCAGGAGGGTTTATATTTGGTATCCTCAGCGCTTGTCTTTCAGGAACCAGGGATCCTCTTATCAACAGAGGGACCGGAGGCCCCGATGCTTCGATAGTACAGGAAATCCTGGGCTGATGTAATAGCTTTATTTCATGCTCTTTTATTCATGAGAGTAGAAATTTTAATTACGAGGCTCATAATCTCACTAAATTCGCTTGTAATTTAGGCATAGAAAGGCATACTTGGTTGGGAAATCCTCATGACTCGAACCATGTACCTATCACAATTGCTATGAATGAATAAAGATAGCGAGATTTCTCAAAAAAAAAAAACCTGCTCACAGTTTGATTCCCCTAAAAAAAACCTGCTCACAGTTCACAAAATTTCCTAAAAAAAAGTTCACAGAAGGAGAGAAGAAACACACTTGGACATGAACATAACCAAGTTTTTTTTATAGAAACAGGAACATTTGATACCCCTACTTTTTTTCTAAATAGGAAAAATATTCATGTGTTGCAAGAGGCCGCGGGCGCTCGGCGCCATCATCTGTACATGCTTGCTTGGACATTGAGGGGCTGCCCATCATGGTCATCGACCCCCGTGGCAAGCTCGGGCTGTCGGGCAACTAGCAAGGACGATGACGGTGGCACGGGGGTGAGCCCTAGTGCGGCTCCGAGATATACGAGGTTCTCTGCTCTGCCATCTCTCTTGGGCTAGACTACTAGAGTGCATGGGGTTGGGGAGGAATGAAAAATGGGCCTCGGATGGAAGATTGTGCATTGTATGGGCTCAACCTTCGGTCCGCGAGCCGAACTGAGCCAAAAGAGGATTGGATCGAATAAAATTAGGCCCACTTTCACATACCAGACCGGCTGTAATTTTTATTATCGGGCCTAACTCTTACGGTCTGGTCCAGTCTGATCTACGACTGGGCCAAAAAGCCCAATCATCACTGGATGCTGCGGACACAGACGTCCGCGAGCGCGGTGACTATTTATCACATTAAGCGATATGGAAAGTTTCTCTCGCTGAAGCACCTGCAGCTATCAGGCCGGCCCATTCAAGATTTTTTTTTTTGACAAAGTAGTGCAAAAAAGTATAGAGAAAAGTAAAAAATAAAGAAAAAAAATGAGAACAGAAAAACAAGAAAGGAGGCCGTGGCCTGCCGCGCGAGTGGGCCGGCCCATCTTTAAAGCTGGACTTGAAAAAACGAAGCAGCCTTCACGGAATTTTCCTGCCAAGTTTGGGAGGCCCACGGTAACCTGCTCCACAGCAGCTCAACGCGAACACACACAAAAAAAACAAGCTCACGGCCAAGACAAAAAAAAAAACGTAAGATAGGGAACGCCGTCGCCTGCCATCGCAACGCCAGCCGATAGGGCACGCCGCCGTTCGCCACGGGCCGGCCGGCGTCCTGCTCGTCGCCGCCACGGCGTCCCGATCGTGCCCGGGTGCGCCGCCACCCCTGCTTCCCACTTGTCCCCACGTGCGCCGCCTTTTTGCCTCCGCCGGCGCCACCACCGCTCCCTGCCCGTCGCCGCCCGTGGAGCAAGATGAAGGGTGCTGCGATGGACGAGCACAAGATTCCGGCAGAGGAGGAGAACAAGAATTCTGCCGGCGAGTCAGGATGCGGATCCGGCGAGAAAGCAGGTTGAAGGTACAGGTCTGAATTCTAATCCTCTCTGCACCTGTGCTTAGTGTGATTTATTATCAGTGCGCTCTGTAATTTATAAGCAGCAATTGCCATGACGGATATAAAATTGGATGATTGGTTTATAAGAAGAATTGAAGGAATGCTACATGTTGTAAGAGAAATGTTTGAACTCTGAACCTTTATCTGTTCTGCATCTGAAAACGGGAGCATGAAATTAAAATCTTAATTAGTTGTTGCAATCCTGACCAGTGTATGGTGAGAGAAACTATAGTTGCTAGTAGTAAGGGGCTGCTTGATATACTTGGATCATTTGAATAAACTCAAGTGCTTCTACTGAATATTTTGCTCAACTGAATTGGTATGCGTGATGTCTTCTCAGACGATTCTAGCAGGAATAATTTAGATATAAGAACTTTTACCAACAGGTGTATGTATGCATGTATTTATAAGCTGATGTGGTTTCTACCATGCCCGGAAATGCAGTGAAGAAACCACCACCGCCTGTTTTTCACAGCCGAAGGTGAGTGCATGCTTGTTTCTTTCTGGTTTAAGATGGCTACATCAGGACTCCATTGTTTCATACAAGTGGTTCACCCATATGTTTCTCTTGCATAACTTTTTTTTTTTTTTTTGCGAGATGTTTCTCTTGCATAACTGCTTCTATAGCAGATATTCTGAGATGCGAACGCAGAGGCGACAGGAATAGGAGATGGCGACGAGGCATCGATCTGACAAGTAACACATATCAGGTCAGTGCACTTTTAATAAGCAGTGCATTGATCTGAATTGTTGAAAATGATATTTGGATGAGCTGGTATGCAAAGTTGATGATGGTGCTATTGGCAGTCACTTTCAGTTTTCTCTTTTCTTCCACGCTGATCATATCAGCTTGTAAAATCAATACAGTACAGACTAAGCAGTACTGTATACTGGCTCACAGTGGTACTACTCTACTTATTAGTACTCATCGCCATTAACAACCCTCTGTTCCGTTCTCGCCTAGATCGAGCTCGAACGGTCAAGCCTCTGGTCTAGATCACAGTAGATTATACTCCCTCCGTCCGGAAATACTTGTCATCAAAATGAATAAAAGGGGATGTATCTAGATGTATTTTAGTTCTAGATACATCCCTTTTTGTCCATTTTGATGACAAGTTTTTCCGGACGGAGGGAGCCCATCGATCTGAGAAGCGGCTGGCCGGCAAAAGAGCAATCAGCTAACCAGCTAGCTCGGCCGGTCAATCAGTCCGTTTTGGCATATAGCTAACTAGCTAGCTCATGGTGGATGTTTATGCGTCCTCCATCTCCATGGGCGGCTGAGACGGATGCTTCCTTGGTCTTCAGTATGGTTGAATGAAATCACCTCGGCTGCAGGCGGTCCAAGGCAAGGTAGGCGACGACCCGGTAGCCGACGAGGAGGAGCGCCATGACGCAGACGTCTACCCAGTGGTTGTTGAGCCCGACGGCCTTGATGGCGGGGAACTCGGCGACAGGGCAGAGCGCACCGCCGCCGCAGTCGTAGAGGCCGCCGCCGTCGCGGAACTGGATGCCGAGGAGGAGCCGGTAGCAGTAGAAGCTGTAGTTGAGCCACTTGAGCCACCCGATGAAGGGCGGGATGTGCTGCACGTAGTAGCCGCCAGCGATGAGGAAGACCATGGTGACGACGGAGGCGAGCGTGGTGCCCTGCTTGACGTCCATGAGCACGGCTCCCACGGCGAGGCCGAGGCTCTGGGCGACGAGCACGCTGTAGAGGACGACGAGGAGGGAGAGGAGGAAGGAGGCGGGGCGCGGGTCGAGGCCGCCCATCCAGTAGAGGATGAGGACGAAGGCGGTGGGCAGGCCGAGCTCCATGGGGAGGTCGGTGGCGGTGCGCGCGGCGAAGTAGGAGGAGAGGCGGTACATCCCCGAGGAGCGCTCCTTGAGCAGCATGGGGCGCTCGAGGGGGAAGACAAAGACGGCGTTGTAGAGCGGGAAGAAGCCCCAGAAGACGGAGAAGAAGAAGATGAGCGCGGTGCGGTCCTGCAGGTGTGCCGCCGGCGTGCGCCACCAGAGGAGGCCCGCGAGGAAGGCGACGCTGAGCACCTGGAAGATGCGGAGCTTGTTGAAGGACTCGTGGCGGCGCTCCTTGAGCCCGCGCCGGAGGAGGACCGAGAACTGGGCGCACCACCCGGCCGTCCACTCCACTCTAGCCGAGGCGCCCCGCCGTATGCCGCCGGCGCTGGCCGTCTCACTGGAGCATATGTCCAGCTTCACCGCCGGCGCAATGTGGCGCGCATACGCGTCCGCCAGCTTCGCCCTC
The DNA here is from genome assembly GCA_021605145.1 of Aegilops bicornis. Classification (NCBI taxonomy): domain Eukaryota; kingdom Viridiplantae; phylum Streptophyta; class Magnoliopsida; order Poales; family Poaceae; genus Aegilops; species Aegilops bicornis. Next base: position 60,649,658 of record CM038675.1, on the reverse strand, counting down.
ACCTCCTTCTGCTCGCCCTCGCTCCCGCCGCCAGGAACGCCGTCGCCGTTGGTCTCGGGCAAGATACCTGCATGCACAGCACAATTCACAGTGATGATCAGTACATGGGCAGCGAACGTACGTCTACCCGGAGGTCGACAAGTGTCGGGCGCTGTGTTGGTGACCGGAATGGAGGAGGGAATGATGAGGAGGCGACCGGCCGGTCCGTGGTGGTGGCCATGATTGGGGAGTGGACGGAGCAGTGCGTCCCTGTCCGTGCCCAGGCGACCCAACAGCTCCATCGATCGATCGACCCGATCGTACGTCGCCATTGCCATTTCGGCTCCGTGTCTCTCAGTGGCTGCCGATTTGGCGTGCGCTTACGTACGTATGTGTGGTTAATCAAGAACGCAACGGGCGCGCGATGGTGCTGGTGCTGGTGCTGGTGATTGTGATGTGATGGACGCTGATGCAGATGCAGGAAAAGGGGAGAAATCGAAAAGCATGCGCGCACCGTATCGGCGACACAATCTTAGCACACCACATTCTATCTCCCCTTTATTTATCTTATTACTTTGTCTGTGTAATCCCTTTAATCGAAAAAGTATTTTTATTTTAGTTCTTGGTGGGTGCCTGTTGGCATTATTTTATCTTTTTCTGGCCAAGTGGTTAGCCGAACAACTGTTGTTGCGGATAGGTGCTGCAACCAACTGTATTTATATTATTTCCATGATGAACTGAGCTTAGTTTCAGATGGTTAGATTCTTTGGGGCGGAACTAGCCCATCAGGATAGATTTGGCATCGGTGCTCGCATTTTTCTGTAATATTTTAGGCTTCCAGTGGTGTTCGTTCAGGTAGAGGAGACATTCATGTCCACTAGGAAGGAGCCTATGGTGCCCTGCTCATGCTCGTGTACCATAGATACTTTTTAGTTTGATCTGCTCGTTGGTTCTCTATCGGACGGTGGAAAAGCACGGTCTTAGTCCACACTACACTGTACAAAACGAAGTTGTTAACTTGGTATTTTCCAAATCAGAAAACTTGAGATTTTTCAGTTTGCATGCATGATAAGTGATACACTACACCATGGACGCACATAACTGTGAATTTTAGTGTGATGTGGGTTTGTACTTGGATGCGACCAGCGTGATGGAATGCAACATTTCAATTAGTATAATGGACATATGCATATGCATGTACTCCTTCCGTCCGTAATTACTTGTCATTAAAATAGATGAAAATGGATGTATATAGAACTAAAATACATTACATCTATTCCAATGACAAGTATTTCCGGACGGAAGGAGTACTATTAAAGAAAAGTTTTTGCAAAATTATTTTTGGGGGCCATGGCCCCATGACCCCACACTGGATCCACCCATGCTTAGGGATGTACTCCCTCCGTTTGGAATTACTTGTCTCAAAAATCGATGTATATAGAACTAAAATACGTCTAGATGCATCCATTCTACGACAAGTAATTCCGAACGAAAAGAGTATACTACACAGGTTTCATGTAGCATCGGGTACTGTAACACAGCCCCGCTCATGCAGTGTACTACGTGAACTGTTTACTTTGATCCGCCCGTTGATTCTCTTTGGGGCGGTTGCAAAGAGGGGGCATTGTCATCTTACTGTTCACGAGTGACATGTCCAGTCACTGGATCTCGGTCCACACTACACTGTGTGTGTACCGAACGAAATTGTTAATTAAGTATTTTCCAAATTAGAAATCGAGATTTTTTACTATGTTATACTTCCTCCATTCTCAAATATTTATCTTTCTAGCCATCTCAAATGGACTACAACATACGGATGTATGTAGACATGTTTTAAAATGTAGATTATTCACTCATTTTGCTTTGTATGTAGTCACTTGTTGAAATTTCTAGAAAGACAATTATTTAGGAACGGAGGGAGTACATAGTTGATTGCGACCAGGCCCGTTGGCATCTTAAGTAACACCCTACACTAACCATCTTGGCCTCTCCATGGATTTTAGAGTGATGTGGATTTGTGGTTGGATGAGCTCAGCGTGATGGAATGCAATGCAATGGCACATGCACGCCAACATGCCATATGCATTGGAAAGCATCATGAGAAATAAAAGCGAAAGGGAATATGAGGGGTGGTGCGGCGATGGGTGGGGTGGAGTCGTGTGTGGCATACCGTTGGCGAGGTCGAGCATGAGGTCGGCCGGGTTGACGGACAGCGGCGACGCGAAGCCGACGGAGGCGAAGTAGGAGAGCGCGTCGGCGGCGCGGCCGTAGTAGATGGGCCGCCCCTCGGCGGACAGCAGCAGCACCTTGTCGAACATGTGGTAGAGGCGCGACGACGGCTGGTGGATGGTCACCACGACCGTGCGGCCGCCTCCGGCGGCCATTCGGCGGAGCGTGCCGACGATCCTCGCGGCCGTGGTGGAGTCGAGCCCTGAGGTGGGCTCGTCCAGGAGCAGCAGGCTGGGGTCCACCAGCATCTCCAGCCCGATGCTCACCCGCTTGCGCTCGCCGCCGGACAGCCCGCGCACGCCCCGCACGCCGCCGACCATGCTGTGTGCCACCTTGGTGAGGCCAAGCTCCCGGGCCACCGCCTCCGCCTGCGCGCGCTTCTCGCCGGCGCCGAGGGCGCGGGGAAGCCGGAGCAGCGCCGTGTACCACAGCGTCTCGGAGACGGTCAGGTGCGGGTACAGCACGTCGTGCTGCGTCACGAAGCCCGTGCGCCGCTTCACGGCGCCGGAGAAGGGCTGCCCGTTGTAGGTGATCTTCCCGGACAGCAGCGCGTGCCGGTGACGCCCGCCCAGCGCCGTCAGCAGCGTCGTCTTGCCGCTCCCGGACGGGCCCAGCATCGCCAGCATCTCCCCCGGCCGCACCACCCCGGACATGCCGCTGATGATCGTCTTCTCCCTTGGCGGCAACGCCGCCGCCTTGTTCTTCTTGGTCCCCGCCCCGCCGCCGCACGCCGACGACACCACCCTCGTGCACCATCCCTCCGTCGCCTGCCCGACCTTCACCTTGTACACCACTTCCTCGAACTGCACCCATGCAGCCACAGTCTCACCACCAATCGTGACTAAACGAGTAACTGAAGTCGTTTACACTCATGAATGCGCACGCGCGTGCATCTGCATGAAACATTACCTTGAGGACGAGAGGGAAGGAGTTGACGGCGGCGGGGCGAGGGCCGGAGGCGTCAGACGGCGGGCTGGAGGTGGTGGGATGGACGGCGCCGGAAGGGTTGCCGTTGCTGCTGGGCGGCGTACAAGTAGAAGTAGGTGCCTCCTTGTGTTTATCATCATCATGCAATTCTTGAGACGCCATGGCGATCTTTTTTGTATAGTACTAGCTTACGATGATGAGATGAGATGGGGCAAGTTTAGGACCTTGCTTTGCCACTGCTACTTGGTTAGCTTGTCTGGCCGGGGTGGTGGTATTTATCGGGGGAGGAGGGGGGCAAAGGGAGGGAGAAGGGGCCCTACCAAATGGGCTCAGGCCTCAGGGGAGCAAACACTTGTTGCTGTCACTTTCTCTTTGGTTAGTTAGTTAGTTCTCCATCGGTATTTATATTTTTGTATTTACCGATTAGTTAGTCCTTGATTAACAACCATGCATGTGTGTGGTATGTGCATGAAAGTAACATCACTAGCTATCAGCTGGTCGTTACAACCGGTAGTTATTATTGTTAAAACATGAGTGAAAGGAAGTTTACAGATGTCATATATAGTGGCTTGCTGTAGCTGGTAGCATGGAGCCACGGAGGGGCAGGACGGCTCGGTGGACATACATTCAGTACATAATTAACATATCTCTTTCTCCTTTCTTTTGGACATGATGCAGTGGACTTATTGATCAAAATGTAGAGGGTTTTTTTTTCCGAAAAGAAGGATGACCCCGGCCTCCACATCCATTCATACATTTTCATTTCAAAATATAAGACATTTCTAGGCGAAAGTAGCCAACAAAAACGTCTTATATTTTAAGATGGAGGTAGTATTATTTATCTGTTTTGCTATTTCTCAGATATCTGAATATTTGTATTGCATAGCTCACTTTTTCCTTCTTTTTCCCGAGCAAACATATGCGGCTAGCTTTGGCATCCGTTCCTCATCTCTAGCCGTCCCTGAGCACCAGAAAATGAAACTCCGCCTCCGCCTCCACCTCCGCAACCTGCTAGCGGCTAATCGGCTACGATGATGAGCCTGCCATGCTTGGCTTTAGCGTGAGCGAAAGAGCGGTGGCCTTCTTGGGACCCGAGCGCCGATGACCTCCCATGCTCTATTCTTCCTCACTACCGGCGGCGCCCTTGGACATGCCGGCTACGTGGTGGGTGGAGGTAGCGGTTAGGCCTGGGTTAGGCCACAGGCGAGGAGGAACCTTCGGGAGGAAGGAGGAATGTCCGAGGATAAGAAGATAAACAATGGCGGTGCACTTCTAACCATTGGATATTGATCAGACGGCCTAAAGCATAAGTGACCGACGTGAGGAGTTTTTTCAGGCACCTGGCGAATAGATGGTCCCTTTATTTAACATTTAAAACAATGCCGAGCAAGGCCCCCGGATTCACGGAAGACGAGCAAGGCATCATTTCTTTCGAAGGACACATTTGTTTTCAAACAAAGGCGAGCTCAAGAAACTTATCCTGCAGGAAGCTCATGATAGAAAACTTATTGTTTATAACTACCACCTACCTTTTGCACTACACCCATATCTATACAACCATTATTGGTGACACCCTTGTTCACCTACGTATGGTATATATGTGTGTATGAAGAGAACCATAATCCAAGGTTGTGTAATGAATTACAAACAAATAAAACGCGATGTGAATACATATGAACTCGAATCGAGATGATTGCGATGTGGGTGCGCTCTGACGGAAAACTAATTCTGGAAAAATGTATATACAAGTACATGTCCTCACACGCTGATCTCCATCTTCTTTCCCCTTTTCAATTCTTTATTTATTCCATCAGAAGTTTTAAAGATTATTTCATCTTTTTGACACACAATCTCCATTCTTGTGTGCAATCTAATCTAGCGCACCACCAGACACTTCTCATTACTTTTACCTTTGTTCCCTCGTTCAATTCATTGTTTATTTCTTCAACTATTCTACTAAAAGATAACTATGTATTATATAACACATAATAAAATGTAGTCACCTAACTACCTCCCAATTAGGCCATTAATTTGGAAAACCAAAACTTGTGCTAATGCATTTCAGTCTATAGAAATTGGTTTATGCTGGAAGGAGAAAGCATATCTCACTGTTGAGAATCAGTTGTGAAAAAGATATATCTTGGAACAAGATCTTCCTTTGGCCAGTGATGTCACATTAACATTAAAGCCAATAACTTTGGCTAGTTGCTTTGGCCAGTTGTCAGCGCCTTTACTTGCAGCACAAAGCTAGCTACCATGCAAAGCAGACCAATTTACTGATCATGTGCAGGGAATGAATAAAAAGAGCCCATGTTAGCTGCTTCTGCATGCATGTCTAATGGCAAATTGATACAACATGCAACCATCAGCCATGTGTGGTTCCTTCGATCTTGCTCCAACTGTTTAGGTGAGTGTTCACACAAATTCACAATAATCTATAGGAAAAGCCAGAGCTAGACATATGCACCTTTAGCTAGTAGTAACAGGTCACCAGTTTTGTCCTGGGAAAGTGGGAGGTGAATCTGTGCCACTCATGTCAATTTGCCATTTATATTTATCTGGCTTCCTTTTCTCCCTCCTCTTTCTTTCTTTCTGCCTTCTCCCTCCTCTCTCTCTCTCTCTCTCTCTCTCTCTCTCCCTCTCTCTCTTTTCTTGATTGCTTGCCTACACTAGCCATATGGCCTGAGTGATAGCTCCTACAGATTTCTAAAGGCTGCCACATTGTGATCTCTGGTAGATCAGCTGTTTCATTTGGGCTTTTTGCATTAGCATGTGCATGTGCAGGCAATGATGCATCTGAGGACTAAAGCCAGCCACGTCAGGAACTATAGTACAACAAAACCAGCAGCTACTAGTGTTTGTTACCTTTGTATGATATGGAAATGGTATAGTGGTACTTGTTAGGTTTTTCCCCAACAGCTAGCTGCCATCCATTGCACAAAATCATGATGTGAAGCCCTCAAAAGTTTAGTAGCTAGTGACACTGAAAATAAAGAGAGATCTAGCTAGCGTTAATTTTTATGCCATAGGGGGGACAAGTGCTTGCTTTTCTAAAACTTAAATACACGGACCGGTCATATATAAAGCAATCAAACAGGTAGCATATGAACTGTAGTTATTTATGGATCTGTAATGTATTCTTTTCTCGGTGGAGTACAAATAAAGCTTGAGATATTGTAGACTATTGGCTCAACTAAATTAACATTGTCATTGCATGATTCGTAGTGTAGCAGCTGGAATCTAGCCTTAAATGGAGCGGATTCTTTGCAGCAGATGATGTACTTTGGGCTAATTTATTGGTTGCTGTTGATGATCATGGCTAGCTATGGGTGTGCGAGACCCAATCCAACTGCTATCTTCAGAATTTAGTGAGAGGCACTGGGGCTAGCTAGTGTACTTGTTTTTGTTAGTGCATCGATCCATATGCGCAAACTGCCCTGTCAGTTCCTAAATGAGATCATGTGATGTTATTCCAGCATCAACTAACATTTGTTGGCTTCAGATATATGCCCAAGAATTTTCTTAGCTCAGCTAGTGTTTCTCCACTTGTCCAGTGGGTATTTGATCATGGGCCCTTTTCAAATATCAAGCTTGCAAAATTGGGGACCATTTTGGCGCATTTTCCGATCGAATAAGAGTGCGCAATGATGGGTATATTATACATAATGCCTGAGCATGGCCTTGATGGTGATGTCTCAGTGTTGATCTGCTAGCTAAGCTTGCACTCCTATTCTTGATCATGATCTTTCATGAATGCGGTTGCCAAGGAATAAATGTCATGTCGATGATCGATGGAGATGATCAGCAGAACGATATCCATTGGGTATCAAAATTAATGCCCCCGAAGATCATCCATGTTTGCTTATCATCCTTACCTTTTATGGGCACTATGTTATTTCTACAATGGTTGGTATCCACATTGAATGCAATCTTGGTTAGCACTTAGCAGGTCATAGATTTGAATGGTTTGCTATAATGTGAGTGCATATATCACAGAAACAGGCTTTCACCCCGCTTTATAAATAAAGCCAAATGGCCAAACCGATACAAGGTGATGAGAAAATACTCTCATGAAGCAGGTAGAAATAAAACCGACAACCGAGAGAATAGCGAAAACACCACCAACTCAAAGTCGAGCAAGAGTACAAGAATAGCCATGCCCCACAAAAGAAGCACACGAGACAACCAACTAGGAACAAAACCGCACCTTCTTGGGAAACCACCTGACGTTGTTGCACCGCACACACCAAGCTATCGCTGGAGAGGGCCACCTGCCCTCTCGCTTCAGGCCGTAGAGCGTCGATCCTGTCTATGGATAGTGAGGTCCGAGAAAGGTGACACTAAAGGTCATGTGTCAAAGAAGACCATAAGAGGCAAATGAGAGACCGCCCCGCGTCAATGGGCTAGGAATGGCCACCAAGACCCAACAATAAAGCTGCATGCCAAGAATAAAGCTTAACCGAGGATGTCGATGCGCTAGGAATGGCCGCCAAGACCCAACAATGGGCTAGGTTTTCACCTGGAACCCTGACACAAGGAGGGGAACCACAACGACGCCCCCAAGAAGGATGCAACAGCTACAATTATCACCGCCGTCGAAGCGGTGAGCTTTCGCTCAGAGTCTCATCTATGCTGCACTCAGGTGCCATGGTTGCCGCCACCAATGGAAGGGCAGCCGCCACCGGATCGTGGCCTCCGAGATCAAGGCCAGGGAGCCTCCACCACCGAAGTGTGTGCATATACCTACGCAGGTTCTTTCCCAGATTTAATATATCTGACGATACAGGAAAAAAACTTTGTCAAGGATTTTTTTCCTCATAGCAAATTAATCGAATTAACGAGAACACCCATAGATAAGTCATTCGTGTTGCGCTGCTCTCATCTGTTAATGCCTAATGGGTACCATCAGTAAAATAATCCCTGACATGTATTGCCAAGCCCACCCCCACCCCCCTGCGGTTTTCTGTTACGAAGTCCTTGAATCTAGTATACTGTGATGAATTCCTTTCTTGCAAGACCGGCACAACATCTTGGAACAACATGCCGCTTAGTAGGAATACAAATGCGTGTGTGTTACGCTTTGCATATATTGACTAAGCTTTAGCTATTTCTTTGGATTTATCGTTAACAAGAACATAGAGAGGGGACAATAATTCCACGAGAAAACAATCTTTCCTTAGGGTCCGCGGGAACAATTTAAAGGAGTTGGACCAGAATAGACCTAGAGATAGATCGATAGCCGGAATGTATGGATGGATACTTATGCATGTTTGCTTATGTACATGTAGTCTAATGTGTCTTTAGTCCTTGACCCCTAGCAGGGTATCTTTCTTTCTCCACAGTTCATGCATGCCACCTTTTGGTGGTGGTGGTTGTAAACTGTGTAACTAGATGCCAAGAACAAAGCATATGCATGCATCAAGGCACATGGCACCCACTGATGGATGCATATATCCGTATATGTGTATGCATTTATCGCAATTAATGTATATGTGCAGTAGAGGGTTAACAGATTGGTGCACTTTCTACATATATATTTTGGACAAACACAAAGGAAATTGTTTTGCAGCGTGGTACATGGAAAGGACTTTTGGGTTGTGATCTAGTGGAAGGGGGGCGATGAAGGAATTCAACTCATCAATTATGTATCCGTGCCAAGGTAAAAAATAACGCGCTATAGCAAATAGCGCCGGCTTTAAAATACGCTATTAGCATTGCTATATCGCGCTATATCGTGCTATTGGCGAGATTTTATACACTAATTTATTTAGCGAGACAATTTTCATACCGCTATAGCGTGCTATTTTTTCCCCGTGATCCGTGCATGTGATGATGCAGAGCCGATCGTCCCTGCATTATGCAGACGCAGTAGTTAGCAGCCAACAACAGTGGGACATAAAGCCTGGAAAAGGGACTAAAGGGTAGAGGATATTTCTTGTGAGTGGTGCAGCGGAAATGAGGCAACTGGATTATATTCTCCAGTACGAGTATACTGCATCAATTATTAATAACAAGACGAATGGTTCAGATAGGCAGCCAGCAACAGACAGGAACAGGGGGCATCAATTCGGTAACTTAATTAATTGTGTTCGTGCGACCTTTGCTTTTGGCAAGGGATACAATGTGCTTACAGAGATATAATGGTGGTAGGGTAATGCCCAGTAGTAGATCGTGTACTTGTAATCCGCACTTCTCTTCCGTTGGCCCAAACAAATGCTACTGTGTGGGCAAGTCACCACCTGGACCCCTCCATCAACCCTCTCCTCACGCCTTCATTTCTTTCCATATTTATCTTAACTTATTGCATGATTAGCTAATCATCTCTTGTTAACACATATGCAAGGACATCGACATGCATCATCAGTTAACTGCATGCCAATTTAAGTGGCATCCACTCAGCTCCCCACTAAAATATGCTACAAACGGTTATAATATGGTAGCATTGGGACAAAATCAGTTTGACATGCCAAAAGATTTTGATTAGAATTGCGACTCGCAAAAGGAAAAAGGCAAAACAATTCCCTAGCAAATCACATATTCATCAATCAGTTCTTTAATATTATCCCAGACACAAATCATGAACATAATGTAAATAAACACTTTATTATTGCCTCTGAAGCATAATTTCAACACGTAAACCATTGGCGTTCAACCGCTTAATTAAGACAAGACACTTTCACAACCAGCTGCAACAAGAATCCACTTGTTTTCTTTTTCTTTTTTGAGATGAATAAGAATCCACTTCTGATGGACGCTGGCAGTTTATATAACTCAAAAGGAGAAAACCCTAGATAGCTACTTCTTGTCTTCAGCACGCACCCACCTCTGACAACCACATGTGGTCTGACAGAAATATTGTTTAGGAACCGCCTGGTATGGCGCCTGTTACCTTCGATCAACTTTCATAACCGTTGATATTTTGGGGAATAGTGCATTAGCTACTTCAGCGTTTTGTTTGGTTAGGAATAGTGTATTGTTAGCTACATCGGTCGCGATCGTGCACGATTAGCTCAGTGTAGGTACGTGGCGGTAATATTCCTTGCTCAATGAGGTACACAGGAATAAAGCGAGGATCGTATTCTGCACAGCGTGCATGCATCGAAAGGGTAATATGTACCTTGCCGAATCGACACGTCAACAGCAACCCACGTGCCTCAGTCCGCCGAAGCACAGCAAAGCACAAACTCACTTCCGCCGAGCATCTACACCCGGACCCTCGGTATCCTCGCAACGAATCTGGGCGGACGCCCGGTTAATGTCTGAACAGGAGAGGGGAAAAAGAGATGATCCAACCGAACTTTTGATTTTTTCATGTGTGTCCGGATGACTGCAAACCTCGTAGGACGTGTTTGGTTGTACGCATTACCTCCAATCAGGCCGAGTTGGGTCAAGAAAAACGTGTTTATGGGCTGGCCCACATCAGCTCGAACATTAAAGCAACCCAGAGCCTGGCTCGTTGGAAACCCTCAGATCGGCAATTTCTAGCGAGCCAGGCTGGGTGCGACGCAAAAGGGATGCAGCTCGCAATCGAGGGTGCAAGGCAAAATCGAGTGGAGATGGCGAAAGATGGAAACCGCCCGAGGCGGGATAGCGCCAAATCTAGCTTCACCACCCCATTTACTTGGCCACCACTAGCTTTAGGACAAGGATTTCCTTTGTTCTTAGCACCAGCGCAGCGGCGACTCAGATCTGCGCAAGCGGCGGTGGCGGATGCGGCAGCAGCACTCTCCGGTAGCGGGAGCAGCTTCTTCCCTTCCTCTTGTGCACCGTCTGGTCCTCCTCGGCTCAGCCATGCCCACCCTTCGTCGTCGTCGTCTTCGAATCCGATAAGCAACATGGAACGCCCCTCCCCCTAAGTTAGGTCGGTTGTTAGACCGTTAGGCAAGGTGTAGGATCAATTTCCTCATTGCTCAACGCACCCTCAATGTGGACTAGGTTATGAACGCACGGATGAAACTGGTAGTTCAGGCAGCAAAACTGATAGCTGTGATTCATGCATGGCTCATGTTGATCCAAAAGAGAGTTGTTCGTCGTGGTGATAAGCCTATCATTAGTTATGGTCCAATGTTAATCTGAGATCAGGAGGGGATGTCGAGTTTGAACTACATCTACAACTACAATGACACAGATGCTATCTGGATGCTTCAAATGGAAAAAACACCTTTCGTCAGCCTTGTGCAAACCTTCAGGAGCAGGTGCTGTTACAAGATAGCGTCCACGTGGAAGAGCAAGTAGTCATGTTCCTCTATGTTGTTGATCATAACCAGAGGTTCAGGGTTATGCACAACACGTTCAGGAGGTCAATAGAGACCATTTCTAGGCACTTCAGGCAAGTGTTGCATGTTGTTTGGGAACTCAGAGGAGAGATGCTCAAGTCACCAACCGGCCGGACTCCTAACAAGATTCACACTAGACCAAGATGGTATCCATACTTCAAGGTGATCACTGACAGTATGTAGTTCATGCCTTCATCTGGTTGTAGTGTTCTGCTATAGTCATAACACCATCTTGTAATGCACTTTTAAGATTTCATTGGGGCAATAGATGGTACTGATGTCACTGCCAAAGTGCCAAGGTCACAATCTGCAACATACAGGGGTAGAAAGCACTACACAAGCCAGAATGTGTGCTGCTATTGACTTCGATCTGAAATTCACATATGTGTTGGCTGGCTGGGATGGATCAGCATATGATGCTAACATTCTCAGTGAGAGCATGAGTCATCCTGATGGCATCTATATCCCTGATGGAAAGTTCTACTTAGGAGATGCTGGCTATGCATGTTGTCTAGATGTTCTTCCACGCTTCAAGATAACCAGATACCATCTCAACGAGTTCGCTGGTCGGACTATCCTAGGACTCCACATGAACTATTTAATCTCAGACATTCCAACCTTAGAGTTACCGTTGAGAGGCCATTTGGAGCTCAGAAGAACAGGTTTAAGATCCTGGATTAGAAACCATTCCACACTTTCCCCACCCAGGTTAAGCTTGTTCTTGCTTGTCGCATTCTACATATAACTGGATATTGCAATGGGGTTGTGATGAACTGGTGCCGGAGGAGGAAGATGTGACGTCTAATGATGTTGTCAGCTCTAGCCATGGTGTGGAGGCATTTGACAACGAAGCCTGGAGAATAAAAGTATGGAGTGGGAACAGGGAATGTGGGATAATAGAGGCCAGACAAGGATCTGAAGAAGAAGAAGGAAAAGAGAAGAGTAGCAGAAGAAGAGAAGAAGCAGCAGCAGATGAGGAGAAGAAGAAGAAGAGGAAGCCAAAGAAGAAAGAACCAGAAGCAACAGAATAAGAAGAGGATGAGGATGGACTTGCCACTAGTTCGGTATCAATGATCTTTTCCCTATTGAACAATCTGACTGTTATATTTGTACTGATATTTGTAAGTAGCTAGGGTGAACTGCGATTTGTTTCCTAGCTAGGCACGAACTATGTTGAGATCATGTGTGGTAAGGACATCACTAGTGAGAAGTGGTGGCAGCTCCTTATGCAGTTTGCAACCAAACAACGTGTGATTTTTGCACCTACTGCATCGCTGTCAACCAAACGACGGGTCAATATTAGTTCCCTCATGCAGCCAGCCTAGATGCGGACTACCAAAGTATGTGCAATCGCTGGTTTTTGGGCAGTTTTACCTCAGCCATGCCCATCAGAGAAACACGTGCAATGCAAGCAAAATCGCTACAGATAACCAAACACGCCAGTATCCAGTGGAGAGGATATAAGAGCTCGGGGCCAGGTAATACGTCCATTTTGCATCATGTTTTCCTATTATTATTTATAAATTTTTTATGCATAATAATGCTTTTGGGAGTAATTCTAATGCCTTTTCTCTCATAATATGCAAAGTTTACACAAAGAGGGAGAATACCGGCAGCTGGAATTCTGGACCTGGAAAAGCTACGTCAGTTACCTATTCTGTACATCTCCAAATAAGCTGAAACTTCACGGAGATTTTTTATGGAATATTTAAGAAATATTGGAGCAAATAACTACCAGAGGGGCCCACCAGGTGGGCACAACCCACCTGGGCGTGCTGGAGCCTGTGCGCGCCTCGGTGGGTTGTGCCTCCTCGGCCCACCTCCGATGCCCCTCTTCCGGTATATAAGTCATTTTGACCTAGATAAAATAATGGGAGGACTTTGGGATTACTACTGCCTCGAGGCGGAACTTGGGCAGGAGCACTTTTGCCCTCCGGCGGAGCGATTCTGTCGAGGGAAGTTCCCTCCCAAAGGGGGAAATCATCGTCATCGCTATCTCCATCAACATCTTCAACAGGACAATCTCCTCTCAAACCCTAGTTCATCTCGTGTACCATAACCTTAGATTGGTGCTTGTGGGTGACTACTAATGTTGATTACATCTTGTAGTTGATTACTATATGGTTTATTTTGTGGAATCTTATATGTTCAGATCCATTATGCTATTTAATACTCCTCTGATATTGAGCATGATTATTATTTGTGAGTAGTTACTTTGTTCTTGAGGTCACAGAAGAAGTCTTGCAAGTAATCACGTGAACTTGATATGTGTTCGATATTTTGATGATATGTATGTTGTGATTCCCTTAGTGGTGTCATGTGAACGTCGACTACATGACACTTCACCATATTTGGGCCTAAGGGAATGCACTCTGTCGTAGTTATTAGATGATGGGTTGCTAGAGTGACAGAAGCTTAAACCCTAGTTTATGCGCTACTTCGTAAGGGACTGATTTGGATCCAAAAGTTTAATGCTATGGTTAGATTTTATCTTAATACTTTTCTCGTAGTCGCGGATGCTTGCGAGGGGGTTAATCATAAGTAGGAGGTTTGTTCAAGTAAGAACAGAACCTAAGCACCGATCCACCCACATATCAAATTATCAAAGTAGCGAACATGAATCAAGCCAACATGATGAAAGTGATATGATGAAATTCTAGTGTACCCTTGATACGTCTCCAACGTATCTATAATTTGTGAAGTATTCATGCTAATATATTATCATTCTTGGATGTTTTACAATCATTTTATAGCAACTTTATATCATTTTTTGGGAATAACCTATTGACCCAAAGGCTCAAAGGCCGCTTGCTGTTTTTTTGCTTGTTTTTTACATCGCAGGAAATCAATATCAAACGGAGTCCAAACACCGCGAAACTTTTTGGAGAATTTTTATGGACCAGAACACCCAGGATGGGCCAGAGCAGCACCTGGGGGGTGCCCCGAGGGGGGCACAACCCACCAGGGCGCGCCTGGGCCCCCAGGCGCGCCCAGGTGGGTTGTGCCCACCTCGGTGGCCTCCCGCACCCCCTCTTCGCCCTATAAATTCACAAATATTCCAAAACCCTTTGGGGTTAACCTAGATCGGAAGTTTTGCCGCCGCAAGTCTCTGTAGCCTCCGAAAACCAATAAGGAGCCCGTTCCGGCACCCTACCGAAGGGGGAAATCATCACCGGTGGCCATCTTCATCATCCCGACGGCCACCACGATGAGGAGGGAGTAGTCCACCCTCGGGGTTGAGGGTTTGTACCAGTAGCTATGTGTTTAATCTCTCTCTCTCTCGTGATCTTGAGATGTCACGATCTTGATATATCATGGGCTTTGTTAACATAGATGGATCATATGATGTTTATCCCCTCTCAACTCTTGTTGTGATGAATTGAATCTTTACTCTTTGAAGTTTTGTCTTGTCGGATTGAATATTAGATTTGAGAATACATGATGTATGTCTTGTGGTATGAATACTTGAGGTGACAATGGGGTATCATATTGATTCACTTGATGTATGTTATGGCACTCAACTTGCGGATTCCCGCAGTGACATTGGGGTAATCTATGCATAGGGGTTGATGCACGTTTTTATTATCTTTTCTCCGAGAAACTTTGGGGTCCCCTTGTAGTTCTTTGTGTGGATTGAATATTATGATCATGAAGTTGTTTGATGCATATCGTAGAATTAACTCACGGATACTCGTGGTGACATTGGAGTATCTAAGTGACATTAGAGTATCTAAGTGACATTAGAGTTGGTTGATGTGTGTCATATGGTGTTATTTTAGTACGAACTCTTGATTAGACCGATCAGAAAGAATAGCTTGTGTTATTTTAGTACGAACTCTAGGATAGATTGATCTGAAAGAATAGCTTTGAGGTGGTTTCGTACCCTACAAATAATTTCTATCTTTTGTTCTCCGCTAATAGAAACTCGGGAGTGATTCTTTATTGCACTTTGAGGGATAATCATATGATCCAACTATGTTAACATTGTTGAGATATTGCACTAGCGAAAGTACGGACCCTAGGCCTCATTTTCAAGCATTGCAATACCGTTTTTGTGCCCGTTTACTATTTGCTACCTTGCTGTTTTTATTTATTCAGATTATAAAATATATTTCTACCATCCATATTACACTTTTATCACCATCTCTTCACCGAACTAGTGCACCTATACAATTTGCCATTGTATTGGGTGTGTTGGGGACACAAGAGATTTCTTGTTTTTGGTTGCAGGGTTGCTTGAGAGAGAGCATCTTCATCCTACACCTCCCACAGATTGATAAACCTTAGGTCGTCCACTTGAGGGAAAATTGCTACTGTTCTACAAAACTCTGCGCTTGGAGGCCCAACACGAGTCTACAATAATAAAGTTGTGTAGTAGACATAAAGCTCTTTTCTGACGCCGTTGCCGGGGAGGTGAGTGATTGAAGGTATATCTTTAGATCTTGCAATCGAATCTTTTTGTTTCTTGTTTTATCACTAGTTTGCACTACCAGGGAAAACCTTATACACAACATCTTAGCAGTAGCGCTGGACAAAACAGGGCACTACTGCTACTTAGTAGTAGCGTTTTTAAATAAACCACGCTACTGCTACTACTTTAGCAGTAGCGCATTCGGCGAAACCGCGCTGCTGCTATATTTGTACTAGGCGCAGATGGCTAGCCCCACTTAGCAGAGCGCTGCACTAATCGACCAGCCATCGTTATTTACTCAGAGCAAGAGCGCTGCTTCTATGAAATGCGCCACTACTTACTTACCCTATCCCGGAGCGGTTCACCCTCTCACACTCACTCCCTCTCACTCGCCTCCGAACTCAGACGCCGTCCGTCACGCTGGCTGCTCCTCGCCGAGGTACTCCTCCTCCCTCCTCCTCCTCCTCCTCCTCCTCCGGCTGCCCTCCTCCCACCGCCTCCTCCTCCTCCTCCGGCCGCCTCCTCCTCCTCCTCCCCCCGCCTCCTCCCTCCTCCGATCCCACCGGCCTCCTCCTCCTCCTCTCTCCTTCCTCCTCCCTTCCCCACCTCCCTCCATCATTTTTTTTCTGTTTTTCACTGTAGTTTTTTACTATTGTATAATGTAGTATTTTTTTACTGTTTTTAGTAAGTGTTTAAAATAATTAGTAAGTAAATTAATAAACTAGTTGAACTAGTTTAGTTTTCGTAAGAACTAGTTGAATTAATAGAACTAATGTATTTTTAGTAAGAAAATTAATATAACTAGTTGAACTAGTTTATTTTTAGAAAGAACTACTTTATTTATATTTATAGTAAGTTTATATTTAGTAAGAACTAGTTGAATTAATAGAACTAGTTGAACATGTCACATTTGTTGTTATTTTTTTAGTTTAAGCAATTATTCCCGCATCGACATCGGCCATGCCTATCACGCATCCTCGTCGTCGATACCCATGGTTCGCTAGGGTTTTAGTTGTATTAGCGATGTTATATGTATGATACTATTCGGGATGTATTAGTGATAACTTATAGGGTTTTTGTTTTTGCAGAAATCAAGGAGCCCCTCCATCATCCCCACCGTCGTCCCCGTTACCGACCCCCTCCGACCTCGAGGTGAGACCAGCCAAATCTCCATGTCAATATGAGTCCTATAAGATATATTATGTAGATAAAAACATGTATATCTTGTGTTGCTCAAAGAGGATATGTGGTTGCCCAAGTGGTCAGTCATGTTCAGGTTACACCTCCGAGTGGCCTATGTTTTGCCGGAGTGTTGATTAATTTCCGTTCCGGCAAATTTCAGGCGCTCGATATGTCCTGTTTTAGCAAAGGTCATGCCTGAATTTTCCGTGAATTTTGGCATGACTTGTGCTAGAATATGTAGGAAATATCGAGTGGTCTGGATTTTCTAGAAAGATAATTAAACGATATTTTGGGTTGACATTAAGTTTGTCGAGGCCGAAGAATCCCGACTGTTGTCGTGGGGTTCGTTTCTCCTTCTTCTCCGGGTGCTAGAAAATTTGGTGTAATGCACTAGGGGAAGGAGGAGTAACGACCATCACCGACGGTCGCAAATGTCAGAGAGGAATCAGTGAGGGAGAGTCTCCACCATATATGAGAGGATGAAGAATCCCAACTGTTGTCGTGGGGGTAGCTTCTCTTTCGTTCCCGTGTGCTAGACAATTTGGTGTAATGCACTCGGGAACGAAAGGAGGAGCTACCATCACCGACGGTCGAATATATACACCACTTGAGCTGAGAGTTTTCAAGAAAAGACTCGACAAGACCGATAGTCAACCCGTGATGAATAATAATGTTCTAATTTTGTTTTTGTGTACATATATTTAATTGTACAAGTTTAATCTATGAATTACGAACATAGGAAATGTCGTACTCGGACGATGAAAGTCTCCCGGGGGAGTGCGACTGGTGCCACGACGACCGACGTATGTGCGACAGGCTCCTTCACCTCGACGAAGATCGGCGCTTCAGTATTAAGCTCGAGAGACCTTCGATGTTGAAACGGTACGTAACGACGACAAGTGTTTTTTTCGTAATTAAGCACGACTTCAACTATTTCAACGTGTACTTTTCATCTTTTAAAATTCGACTAGCTTATCCCATGCTATGCAAGACGCTATGTCTGGAGAGGATGGGTTTTGAAGACCATGAAAGTATGGAAACAAAGAAAATTCACCTAAGGACCCATCATGGTATGGATTTTGAAGTAAATATGTACAATTCTGAGAGCGTAACCCATTTTGGTTGCAAGAATTGGGAAGTACTTTGCGAGATGTATGGTTTTTATGAGGGTATGCTTGTCACCATTGATCTTGGTGATCCTGACACCGCCGAAGACAATTTGGACATTTGGGTCCTTGTTGATACGCTTCCAATTCTTCCCCTATGTGAGCTTCTCAAACATAGCTATTAAGTAATTTATATTGTTTATTTCAAAATAGTTGACAGCTTATTTCCATTGATAGCTTACTTTCATTCTTCAAAGAATGTGCGGAAGATGGTAGACAGAACTAACTACACCGATGGCTCTGCGTTAACTTATCAGGAGAAAAGTCATCTGGTCGCATATTGTACCGATCTTGAGAATTACAATGCCTTTTATCGAAGTCCTCCAAATTATTGTCAATACGTGCCACTAGTGCACGTGTTGAACCACGATAACTTCCATGGAGATATCCTGGTAAGGTTTTTTACTATTACGACATCCGTGCATCCTTTGCATACTTCTAAAACTGAACTACATTGCTAACTACGAAGTTATTACTATGTTTTTCAACAGAAAATCCCGATGGATTGTGTGCCTAATTTGATGTATAAAAATGGTCGCCTTGATGTTTTGAACATACAGCTGTGTCGTCCCCATTTAATCTCCATGTCCATACCGGATTTCTAAAACCGGTGAACACATGATAATCAAAGAATGGAAAAAATGTATGGACAGTCGTAAGGAGGTTCTTGCAACATTGTGCGAAAGGCAAGAATTGGAGACAGGATAATCTCCATTCTCCATAATGGAGATTCAGGGGCTATCTTGTCTTATGCTATTTTACGTAAGATAATATAGTAGGTCCTAAGAGAATGTAGTAGGTCCTATGAGGTACAATATGTTTATGAGAGTTGATGATGATGAGTAGTTGTGATTATGTCTAGTGACCAACTTGTATGTGATGTCTCATTGATGAAAACGATGATCATGAGGAGGTGTTATATGACAATGATGTATTATGATGATAAGTTGCTAATGATATGATGATGATGATGATGATATATTATATCATTGGGTGAAAGAATCATGATTAGTTTCAAGTGGATGTCCATCCACTTGAAACTAGTCCACGGTTCTTTCTCCCAGTGATGTAATAACTCATTATGATGTAAAATCATTCTCTAAATTGCTGCGATATGAAAACTTGTATAAAGGTGTATGAATACAACATGAAATAAAAAAGAAATACAGAATAATAGTAGTAGCGCGTGCTAGGAGAAGCGCTACTACTAATTACCAGTAGCGCTCATAGTACAAAGCGCTGCTACTAAGTCGATATAGCAGTAGCGTGGTCCAACCCACGCTACTGTTAACCTTTAGCTGTAGCGCCATACTAGTAGCGCTGCACCCCGCGCTACTGATAGGCTTTAAACACGCGCTACTGCTAGGGTTTTCCCTAGTAGTGTTGGTTTATAAAAAGAAAACTACAAAAAATGGAATTGAGGTTGCATCATATTATTGATCATCTTTATAATATCTTTCTTGAAAATGATGGTTCGGAAAATTATGCTCAATTGTTAGAAGAAGAAGTCAATAAAATGTTTGGCACAAAATATCTGAATGATGAGCATGATTGCAATGTTGGTGGTATGAATTCTTTGAATATCCATGATGCTAATGATATGCAAAGCTACAAGCTTGGGGATGCTATGGTTGATTAAGATGATATTTTTAGTCGCCTAAGTTTTGATGAGAAAATTTATTATGATGATAGCATGCCTCCTATTTACGATGATTACATTGATGAAAGTGGGTTTGGAAGAGTGTCAACTCTAGGTAGTAGTGATCCCACTATTTTGCAGGGTGTTGAATCTTATTACAATATTGATGAAAGTGGACTTGGAGAGGTCATGACTTTATTTAGTGATACATCCACTATTTTGGAAGAGGTTTCAATTGACTATGACAATAAAGTTGCTATCTATGATGATTATTATGATGACATGTATGCCATAAAGAGTAATAAATTTTCTATGCTTGTGCATCATGAAAAGAGTGTTGTATGTGATATTTATATTGTTGAATCCATTCATGATGCCTCTAAAAATTATTATGAGAGAGGAACTTATGCTCTTACATATCTCAATAATATCAAGTTTCTTCTCTATGTGTTGATTGTTTTGAAGTTGTACTTGTTTTGCCTTCCTATGCTAGTTGGTTCTTGTTTTCATGGGTTGCTTGCTCACAACATCCCTATCATAGGAAGTGGGTTAAACTTAAATGTGCTTGACATGTGTTTCATGATGCTCTCTTCATGTTTCAATTCTTATCTTTTATGCGAGCATCATTGAAATCATCATGCCTAGCTAAAAGGCATTAAAGAAAAGCGCTTGTTGGGAGGCAACCCAACACTTTTACCTACTGTGTTTGTGTGTTCACATGATTATGCTACTGTAGTAATCATGTTTGATTGCTTTTGTTTCAATAAAGTGCCAACTAAAGCCTTTGGGATAGCGTGAATGATAGTTGACTTGATTCTGTCCAAAAACAGAAACTTTTGCGCTCAGTCCAGGAAATTTAGAAATTCACTGGAACGTGCTTTTGATCTCAATTTTTTACAGGTGATAGACATAAAAATTATGTACGTTGTCCAGACTTACTACAGACTATTCTGTTCAGAAATTTTGGAGTAGCAGAAGTATGGTTGGAGCACAGATTACTACAGACTGTTTTGTTGTTGACAGATTCTGTTTTCGATGCATAGTTTGCTTGCTTTCTAGTTTCTATGGCTTATATTGCTCAATATTAACTGTAGAAATGATATGCTACAGCAGGCATTGTATGGAAACAATTATGAATCTTGTATTTGACAGTACCAAAGTGAAATGGTTTGCTCTTTATCATACTAACGCATCTCACGAAGTTCCGTTTAGTTTTGTGTGATTGAAGTTTTCAAGTTTTGGGTGAGATATCGATATGAGGAGAATAAGGAGTGACAAGACCCTAAGCTTGGGGATTCCCAAGGCACCCCCAAGATAATATTCAAGGAAGATCCAAGCAACTAAGCTTGGGGATGCCCCGGAAGGCATCCCCTCTTTCGTCTCCAACATTATCGGTAACCTCACATGGAGCTATGTTTTCATTCATCACATGATATGTGTTTTACTTGTAGCATCATTTTATTTTGCTAGAATTTGCTTGCTGTTATCTATAATAATATTTTGCATATTTCATTTCAATAAAAATTCCAAGGATAGCCTTTGCCATGCTTATTTTGCAAGACTATGTGTTGCTGTTTCAAAACAGAAAGTTTACCGATGTTGCAAAAATTCCCTACAAAAGTCAGAATGTGATAAAATGATGAAAGTTTTTGCAAAATAAGCTCTGATCAATTTTCTACAGTGTGGTAAATTTTCATAATTTTTGGAGTTAGGGAAGTATGATGAATCTTGCATTCTTTATAGACTGTATTGTTTTGGCAGATTGTTGTTATGTTTGCATTGTTTGCATATGTTTGCTTGTTTAATGATTCTATTCGAGGATAGGAGTATTAAATATTCAGAGGCATTTAGTATGCAATGTTTAATAATAATTTTAGTGATTTGCTACAGTAGAGAATGATAAAGTTTTTGCATTGGTTTATACTAACTTATCTCACGAGTTCTTGTTGAGTTTCGTGTGGATGAAGTTTTTAAGATTAGGGAAACCGTGATATAAAAGGAATTAAGGAGACACAAAAGTTTTGCTTGGGGATGCCCAAGGCATCCCAAGATAATATTTCAAGAAGTCTCAAGCATCTAAGCTTGGGGATGCCCCGGTAGGCATCCCACCTTTCTTCTTCAAAAGTTATCAGTTAGTATCGGTTGAACCTAAGTTTTTGCTTCTTCACATGATGTGTGCTATTCTTGGAATGTCATTTTTTTGCTTGCTGTTTTAATAAAATACTTAGATCTGAAACTTTTAAATAAGAGAGAGTCCTCACATAGCTATCTATTTACTTAACTACTCGCGTGATCTTCACTTATATCTTTTTGGAGTAGTTTCTCATTTACTTGTGATTCACTTATATCCTATGAGTAAATTGTTGAATAAATTGAATGTGATGAATTTGAAATTATATGTTCATATCATGCCTAGTGGTAGCTGCACGTTGGGTTTAGAAAGTGAAATCTTTTGAGGCTTGACAATCACAATATTGGTCATACAAGCAATTCACGAATGATTAGTAGAAGGAATAGAACTTTCACATGCAAATACACTATCTTGGAAATATTTTGTGGTTGTGATCCCCAATCAAAATATTATATGCCAAATTTTTTGACGTTGGACAAGGAAGACAACGTAATGATTTATGTTTGTTGCTACCTCTCAAGCATGCATTGGTTTTCCCTTGAAGAGGAAAGGGTGATGCAGCAAAGTAGCGTAAGTATTTCCCTCAATTTTTGAGAACCAAGGTATCAATCCAGTAGGAGGTTACACCAAGTCGCCTAGTACCTGCACAAACAAATAAGAACCTTGCAACCAACGCGATAAAGGGGTTGTCAATCCCTTCACGGCCACTTGCAAAAGTGAGATCTGATAGAGATGATAAGATAAATATTTTTGGTATTTTTGTTGTATAGATTGAAAAGTAAAGATTGCAAAATAGTAAACGAGATACGATGTAAGTAAAAGAGATATAATATGATGGAAAAGAGACCCGGGGGCCATAGGTTTCACTAGTGGCTTCTCTCAAGATAGCATATCTTACGGTGGGTGAACAAATTACTGTCGAGCAATTGATAGAAAAGCTTATAGTTATGAGAATATCTAGGCATGATCATGTATATAGGCATCACGTCCGTGACAAGTAGATCGAAACGATTACTGCATCTACTACTATTACTCCACACATCGACCGCTATCCAAAGATGCATCTAGAGTATTAAGTTCATAAGAACAGAGTAACGCATTAAGCAAGATGACATGATGTAGAGGGATAAACTCAAGCAATATGATATAAACTCCATCTTTTATCCTCGATGGCAACAATACGACACGTGCCTTGCTGCCCCTGTCACATCCGGAAAGGACACCGCAAGATTGAACCCAAAGCTAAGCACTTCTCCCATTGCAAGAAAGATCAATCTAGTAGGCCAAACCAAACTGATAATTCGAAGAGACTTGAAAGGATATCAAATCATACATAAAAGAATTCAGAGAAGAATCAAATATTGTTCATAAATAATCTTGGTCATAAGCCCACAATTCATCGGATCTCGACAAACACACCGCAAAAAGGATTACATCGAATAGATCTCCAAGAAGATCGAGGAGAACTTTGTATTGAGAATCAAAGAGATAGAAGAAGCCATCTAGCTAATAACTATGGACCCGAAGGTCTGTGGTAAACTACTCACACATCATCGGAGAGGTTATGGTGTTGATGTAGAAGCCCTCCGTGATCGATTCCCCCTCCGACGGAGCGCTGGAAAAGGCCCCAAGATGGGATCTCACGGCATGTAAGGTTACCATGTGGAAATAGGGTTTCGTGGTGCTCCCGGATGTTTTCGGGGTATATGAGTATATATAGGCGAAAGAAGTAGGTCGGTGGAGCCACGAGGGACCCACGAGGGTGGGGGCACGCCTACCCCTTGGGTGCGCCCTCCTACCCCGTGGCCGCCTCATTTCTTCCTTGACGTCCACTCCAAGTCTCTTGTATTGCGTTTGTTCCAAAAATGATTCTCCCGAAGGTTTCATTCCGTTTGGACTCCGTTTGATGTTCCTTTTCTGCGAAACACTGAAATAGGGAAAAAGCAGCAATTTGGACTGGGCCTCCGGTTAGTAGGTTAGTCCCAAAAATCTTTACTATCTAAAAGAAACGTAGTGTTCCGTTTCCCCTCTTACGTTCCCTCCTTCGTCCAGCCTCTCGTACGACTCCCTCACCCCCCGATTTTCTTTCCCCCGTCCCGGTTTTCTCCCTCGCGGTTTTCTCCCTCTGGCCGGACAAACAACAGGCAATCAATCACATAAGGTAACCAGAGGCAATCATTCCAAACACAATAATTTCACATAAGGTAACCAAACACAATTAATTCAAACGCAATCAATTCATGCATGGCAATCAATTCATTCAATCAACTTGCTTCTTTCAAACAAACGGTGATCAATCTCTCCTTCCTTCTTTCATTGAAACCGTGATCAATATTCTTCCTTCTTTAACTATCACCATGGTTTACCTCGTCTCCCATCTTACGCCGTCACAGCTCTTCGTCAAGCCCCTACTCCCATGTTCGGTTCAACAAAGGGTTTTCCTTCCGTGACTTCCGCACCTGACACCCTTCCCGATCCTTCCTTCCTCTGTCTCGCTTGCTCGCTGAACTCTACGGTTCCTCTTTTGGTGTCTACGCATCTATCCCGAACCACCTGATGCCAGATCCCTGTCCCCTACTTCATCTGGATCCAGAGGAAGGGCACCGGCTGAGAGCACATTGTTTGCCGTGATCGCATCAGAGTTATGCTGGGAAGGCCGGGACGGGAGCCACAGTCATGGTGGCGTTTGGTGTCCGAGGTCCGATCCAGAGAATGGCAGGGCCACGATGCAGACAAGCGATGGCGCCGCGTCACTGTTGTGGGATGGCCGGCCGGATGATGCGGCATGGATCCCGTTCGACGAATTCATGGAAAATAAGTTGTTCCGTACCGAGTGAAGCACCGCGCTGGGCAGGCTGAAAGTAGGGACCGTAGGCCGGACAGTCGCGTTGCAAGAGAGTTGCTGGTCAGACTTGGTCTTTGGTTGGGCAGGTAAATTTGGTTTGTTGTTCAGATAAATAAATGCCACAGCAGCACCAAAAGTCTTTCACTTTTTGTGGCAGACTATGAAGTGTTAATTTGGCAATTACGATGCGGACCGTGTTATGTTATAAACTGCCAATATTTTATATGCATGGTGATACTCGGCAGGAAGTGATTTTGCACTTTGATCGTTTCAGTGGTATGATTGTAGCTGGCATTATTGTTCGAATTAATCCATGTAGGACCGGAGCAGCGCCCAGATGGACCTTGGTGATGGCGACAAAGCCAACTGGGAGGTGCGGAGCAGCAGCATCGGCGGCTAGGCAAATCAGAAGGTTCTTGGGCGATGGCAATGAGCTTAACGAAGTTCAGCTGGCTCGCTCGGTGAGAGGCAACCTTGCCGTTCCTTTTATAAGATGGGAGGAGAACCAAATCCATTCAATGCTAACTCTCCAACTAAACATGGGGATATGTCAATGACTTTGTGCGGCCGCGCGGTAGAGCAGCTCGGCTCTACGACAAGCATGCCAATAAAGGAGATGGATGGAGGCGTCCTCTGTTGCATAGTCGGGCATCCACTATTAACAAATAGCATTGTTTTTCGGGAGCATAGTTTTTATATATAATATGCAAACGCTGTTTACATTCAAGTGAATTTTTTGGATTTGCAACTTTATGCCATTATATTAGGTATAAGTGTATCTGAGAGACGGTCGATTGGGAGTACAAATTAATGTTTACAAGAATGTCATATAGGATAGAGAATATGATCTTCCAAACTACTATGGGTTTTGATTGGTATTTAGAACGGAGGATGTGTTCTTTTGAAGATTTTTTGGTTGTTATTGTTTTTATGCGGCACAGTTTTGGTGGTGTTTTGTTTTGTTAATTGCTCATTGCAAGGAATTGCAATGTTATTGACGATTTGATGGCTGGGAATGTTTTTTGCCAAACAGGGATGGAAAGTTGCACGGTTTTAATGTCTACTAGGATCTTGAGCAACAGTTTATTTGTTTGGGACTGCTATTTTCCTTTCTCTGTATTTTCGGACCGAAGGTTTGTTCATTCCCTTTTTGATGTCTTTCCACATTTGTATGTTTCATTATATGTGAAAAATATAGGATGCAACATCATGTAGAGAATTTCTGCACTGGGAATCCATACAGAATAATCAAAGAGGTGGATGGGGAAATACAAATATGTTGACACTTACAGAATAATCAAAGATAGAACTGGTGTTAAAACATGTTTGCCCCGTTGCAATGCACGGGCAATTACCTAGTAATATAAAAGTGCATAATAAAGCCCATTAAACACCCAAAACAGATAATATAATAGCGTGGAACAATAAAAAATTATAGATACGTTGGAGACGTATCAAGCATCCCCAAGCTTAATTCCTGCTCGTCCTCGAGTAGGTAAATGATAAAAACAGAATTTTTGATGTGGAATGCTACCTAGCACAATTCTCAATGTAATTTTCTTTATTCTGGCATGAACGTTCAGATCCGAAAGATTCAAAACAAAAGTTTAATATTGACATAAAAATAATAATACTTCAAGCATACTAACAAAGCAATCGTATCTTCTCAAAATAACATGGCCAAAGAAAGTTATCCCTACAAAATCATATAGTCTGGCTATGCTCTATCTTCATCACACAAAATATTTAAATCATGCACAACCCCGGTTTCAGCCAAGCAATTGTTTCATACTTTAGTATTCTCAAACTTTTTCAACTTTCACGCAATACATGAGCGTGAGCCATGGACATGGCACTATAGGTGGAATAGAACATGGTGGTTGTGGAGCAGACAAAAAGGAGAAAATAGTCTCACATCAACTAGGCGTATCAACGGGCTATGGAGATGCCCATCAATAGATATCAATGTGAGTGAGTAGGGATTGCCATGCAACAGATGCACTAGAGCTATAAGTATATGAAAGCTCAACAAAAGAAACTAAGTGGGTGTGCATCCAACTTGCTTGCTCACGAAGACCTAGGGCAATTTGAGGAAGCCCATCATTGGAATATACAAGCTAAGTTCTATAGTGAAAAATTCCCACTAGTATATGAAAACGACAACATAAGAGACTCTCCATCATAAAGATCATGGTGCTACTTTGGAGCACAAGTGTGGTAAAAGGATAGTAACGTTGTCCCTTCTCTCTTCTTCTCTCATTTTTTTGTTTTTTTGTTTTTTTTGTTTGGGCCTTTTCTCCATTTTTATGGCCTCTTTTCTTTCTGCTTTTTTTATTTCATTTTTCGTCCGGAGTCTCATCCCGACTTGTGGGGGAATCATAGTCTCCATCATCCTTTCCTCACTTGGGACAATGCTCTAGTAATGATGATCATCACACTTCTATTTACTTACAACTCAAGAATTACAACTCGATACTTAGAACAAAATATGACTCTATGTGTATGCCTCCGGCGGTGTACCGGGATATGCAATGAGCCAAGAGTGACATGTATGAAAGAATTATGAATGGTGGCTTTTCCACAAATACAATGTCAACTACATGATCATGCAAAGCAATATGACAATGATGGAGCATGTCATAATAAATGGAACGGTGGAAAGTTGCATGGCGATATATCTTAATGGCTTGGAAATGCCATAATAGGTAGGTATGGTGGCTGTTTTGACGAAGGTATATGGTGGGTGTATGATACCGGCGAAAGGTGCGCGGTATTAGAGAGGCTAGCTGTGGTGGAAGGGTGAGAGTGCGTATAATCCATGGACTCAACATTAGTCATGAAGAACTCACATACTTATTGCAAAAATCAACAAGTCATCAAAACAAAGTACTACACACATGCTCCTAGAGGAAGGGTTGGTAGGATTTAACCATCACGCGATCCCGACCTCCACACATAAGGAAGACAATCAATAAATTCATGCTCCGACTTCATCACATAACGGTTCACCATACGTGCATGCTACGGGAATCACAAACTTCAACACAAGTATTTCTCAAATTCACAACTACTCAACTAGCATGACTCTAATATCACCATCTTCATATCTCAAAACAATCATAAAGAATCAAACTTCTCATAGTATTCAATGCACTCTATATGATAGATTTTATTATACCTATCTTGGATGCTCATCACTTTAGGACTAAAATTTTAACCAAAGCAAATTACCATGCTGTTCTAAAATACTCTCAAAATAATGTAAGTGAAGCATGAGAGATCAATAATTTCTATAAAAAAACCACCACCGTGCTCTAAAAGATATAAGTGAAACACTAGAGCAAAATTATCTAGCTCGAAAGATATAAGTGAAGCACATAGAGTATTCTAATAAATTCCGATTCATGTGTGTCTCTCCCAAAAGGTGTGTACAGAAAGGATGATTGTGTTAAACTAAAAATCAAAGGCTCAAATCACACAAGACGCTCCAAGCAAAACACATATCATGTGGTGAATAAGAATATAGCCTAAAGTAAAGTTACCGATAGACGAAGACTAAAGAGGGGGTGCCTTCCAGGGCATCCCCAAGCTTAGGCTTTTGGTTGTTCATGAATTTTACCTTGGGTTGCCTTGGGCATCCCCAAGCTTAGGCTCTTTCCACTCCTTGTTCCAAAATCCATCAAATCTTTACCCAAAATTTGAAAACTTCACAACGCAAAACTCAACAGAAAATCGCATGAGCTCCGTTAGTGTAAGAAAACAAAACACCACTTTAAGGTACTGTAATTAACTCATTGTTTATTTATATTGGTGTTAAACCTACATTATTCCAACTTCTCTATGGTTCATACCCCGATACTAGCCATAGATTCATCAAAATAAGCAAACAACACACGAAAAATAGAATCTGTCAAAAACAGAACAGTCTGTAGCAATCTGTATCAAACGCAAACTTCTGGAACTCCAAAATATCTACCAAAATAAGAAGTCCTAGATAATTTGTTTATTAATCTTATGCAAAAAGAATCAACTGAAAATTACGTTTCTGTGATTTATGAAAACTAATCTCGTGCGCGCAAAATTTTCTGTTTTTCAGCAAGATCAAATTAACTATCACCGTAGGTTGTCCAAAAGTTTTTGCTTGGCACAAACACTAATTAAAACACAAAACCACATCTAACCAGAGGCTAGATGAATTATTTATTACTAAACAGGAACAAAAAGCAAGGAACAAAAATAAAATTGGGTTGCCTCCCAACAAGCGCTATCGTTTAACGCCCCTAGCTAGGCATAAAAACAAGAATAGATCTAGGTATTACCATCTTTGGTATGCAATCCATAGGTGGCTCTCATAATAGATTCATAAGGTAATTTAATTTTATTCCTAGGAAAGTGTTCCATGCCTTTCCTTAACAGAAATTGGAATCTAACATTTCCTTCTTCCATATCAATAATTGCACCAATCGTTCTAAGCAAAGGTCTACCAAGAATAATAGGACATGTAGGATTGCGATCTATATCAAGAACAATAAAATATATGGGCACATAATTCCTGTTTGCAACAATAAGAACATTATTAATCCTTCCCATAGGTTTCTTAATGGTAGAATCCGCAAGATGCAAATTTAAAGAACAATCATCAAACTCATGGAAACCTAGCATATCACATAAAGTTTTAGGAATAGTGGAAACACTAGCACCCAAATCACACAAAGCATAGCATTCATGATCTTTAATCTTAATTCTAATAGTAGGTTCCAACTCATCATAAAGTTTTCTAGGGATAGAAACTTCTAATTCAAGTTTTTCTTCATAAGATTGCATTAAAGCATCAACGATATGTTTGGTAAAAGCTTTATTTTGACTATAAGCATGAGGAGAATTTAACACGGATTGCAACAAGGAAATACAATCTATCAAAGAGAAATTATCATAATTAAATTCCTTGAAATCCAAAATAGTGGGTTCATTACTATGTAAAGTTTTGACCTCTTTAATCCCACTTTTACCAATTTTTGTATCAAGATCTAAAAACTCCAAATCATAGAGACGCCTTTTAACTTAAGTTGACTCATCTCTAGTCCCATCTTTATCAAGATTCATATTGGAAAACAAAGATTTAATAGGAGACACATCAATAACTTTTAGATCTTCATCCTTATTATCCTCTAGATCTTCCTGTTTAGCGGCCGTCTTATTAACTAAGGTGGCTTGCTTATCTGAAATTTCTCCTACTAAATTTTCAAGATGAGCAAACTGAGATTTCAAACCATAAAGTTCCTTAGACATATCATCAAGCTCTTTATTCATGTACTCCATAAAACTTTTCTGTTCTTTAAGCTTATTTCTAAAGAAATTATTATTCTCAAATTGCAGAGACATAAAGCTTCTAACGTTGTTTTCAATTTCTTCCAACCTTCTAAGGTGAAGATCAACGATTTTAGGCAAGGCCATCAGGGCAAACAGGCACACAAGAGGCAAGCAAAAAGAGGCGAACAGAAAAAGGGCGAATAAAACGGCAAGGGTGAAGTGGGGGAGAGGAAAACGAGAGGCAAATGGCAAATAATGTAATGCAAGGGATAAGAGTTTGTGATGAGTACTAGGTATGTCTTGACTTGTGGGTAGATCTCTCCGACAACGGAGCCAGAAATCGGCGAGTTGTCGGGAGATCAAATCTTGACTTGACTTGGGGAAAACTTCTCCGGCAACGGCGCCAGAAATCCTTCTTGCTACCTCTCGAGCATGTGTTGGTTTTCCCTTGAAGAGGAAAGGGTGATGCATCAAAGTAGCGTAAGTATTTCCCTCAGTTTTCGAGAACCAAGGTATCAATCCAGTAGGAGGTTACACGCAAGTCGCCTATAGTACCTGCACAAACAAATAAGAACCTTGCAACCAACGCAATAAAGGGGTTGTCAATATCTTCACGGCCACTTGCAAAAGTGAGATCTGATAGAGATGATAAGATAAATATTTTTGGTATTTTTGTTGTATAGATTGAAAAGTAAAGATTGCAAAATAGTAAACGAGATACGATGTAAATAAAAGAGATATAATATGATGGAAAAGAGAGCCGGGGGCCATAGGTTTCACTAGTGGCTTCTCTCAAGATAGCATATCTTACGGTGGGTGAACAAATTACTGTCGAGCAATTGATAGAAAAGCGCATAGTTATGAGAATATCTAGGCATGATCATGTATATAGGCATCACGTCTGTGACAAGTAGATCAAAACAATTCTGCATCTACTACTATTACTCCACACATCGACCGCTATCCAGCATGCATCTAGAGTATTAAGTTCATAAGAACAAAGTAACGCATTAAGCAAGATGACATGATGTAGAGGGATAAACTCAAGAAATATGATATAAACCCCATCCCTTTATCCTCGATGGCAACAATACAATACGTGCCTTGCTTCCCCTGCTCTCACTGGGAAAGGACACCGCAACATTGAACCCAAAGCTAAGCACTTCTCCCATTGGAAGAAAGATCAATCTGTAGGCCAAACCAAACTGGTAATTCGAAGAGACTTGCAAAGATATCAAATCATACATAAAAGAATTCAGAGAAGAATCAAATATTGTTCATAGATAATCTTGATCATAAACCGACAATTCATCGGATCTCGACAAATACACCGCAAAAAGTATTACATCAAATAGATCTCCAAGAAGATTGAGGAGAACTTTGTATTGAGAATCAAAGAGAGAGAAGAAGCCATCTAGCTAATAACTATGGACCCGAAGGTCTGTGGTAAACCACTCACACATCATTGGAGAGGCTATGGTGTTGATGTAGAAGCCCTCCGTGATCAATTCCCCCTCCGGTGGAGCGCCAGAAAAGGCCCCAAGATGGGATCTCACGGGTACAGAAGGTTGCGGCGGTGGAATTAGGGTTTCGTGGTGCTCCCGGACGTTTTCGGGTTATATGAGTATATATATATAGATGAAAGAAGTAGGTCGGTGATACGTCTCCGTCGTATCTACTTTTCCAAACACTTTTGCCCTTGTTTTGGACTCTAACTTGTATGATTTGAATGGAACTAACCCGTACTGACGTTGTTTTCAGCAGAATTGCCATGATGTTGTTTTATGTGCAGAAAACAAAAGTTCTCAGAATCACCTGAAACTCCACGGAACATCTAGTCAAAAATAATAAAAAATCCTTGCCAAAGATGAAGACCAGGGGGGCCCACACCCTGTCCACGAGGGTGGGGGGCGTGCCCCCCACCCTAGGGCGCGCCCCCTACCTCGTGGGCCCCCTGGGGACCTTCCGACGCCAACTCCAACTCTATATATTTCCTTTCGGAGAGAAAAAAAGGAAGGAGAAGAAATCATCGCGTTTTACGATACGGAGCCGCCGCCAAGCCCTAAAACCTCTCGGGAGGGCTGATCTGGTGTCCGTTCGGGGCTCCGGAGAGGGGGATTCGTCGCCGTTGTCATCATCAACCATCCTCCATCACCAATTTCATGATGCTCTCCGCCGTGCGTGAGTAATTCCATCGTAGGCTTGCTGGACGGTGATGGGTTGGATGAGATCTATCATGTAACCGAGTTAGTTTTGTTAGGGTTTGATCCCTAGTATCCACTATGTTCTGAGATTGATGTTGCTATGACTTTGCTATGCTTAATGCTTGTCACTAGGGCCCGAGTGCCATGATTTCAGATCTGAACCTATCATGTTTTCATGAATATATGTGAGTTCTTGATCCTATCTTGCAAGTCTATAGTCACCTACTATGTGTTATGATCCGGCAACCCCTAAGTGACAATAATCGGGACCACTCCCGGTGTTGACCGTAGTTTGAGGAGTTCATGTATTCACTATGTGTTAATGCTTTGGTCCGGCACTCTATTAAAAGGAAGCTGCCACAGGAGGGTAGGACAAAAGATGTCATGCAAGTTCTTTTCCACAAGCACGTATGACTATATTCGGAATACATGCCTACATTACATTGATGAATTGGAGCTAGTTCTGTGTCACCCTATGTTATGACTGTTACATGATGAACCGCATCCGGCATAATTATCCATCACCGATCCAATGCCTACGAGCTTTCCATATACTGGTTTACGCTTATTTACTTTCCCGTTGCTATAGTTACAATCATTACACAAAACACCAAAAATATTACTTTTGCTTTCATTACTCTTTTGCTACCGTTACCACTACTATCAGACTACTTTGCTACTAAATACCTTGCTGCAGATATTAAGTTATCCAGGTGTGGCTGAATTGACAACTCAGTTGCTAATACTTGAGAATATTCTTTGGCTCCCCTTGTGTCGAATC
This sequence comes from Aegilops bicornis, assembly GCA_021605145.1. Taxonomy (NCBI): domain Eukaryota; kingdom Viridiplantae; phylum Streptophyta; class Magnoliopsida; order Poales; family Poaceae; genus Aegilops; species Aegilops bicornis. Next base: position 60,616,578 of record CM038675.1, on the reverse strand, counting down.
AATAAATTTGGGTTGTATACTCTACCCTCGGAAGCTGTTGTGATCCCCTACACTTGTGGGTTATCAAGACTAATTTCTGGCGCCATTGCCGGGGAGCATAGCTCTTTTCTTTTTGGGATTCATATCTGCTGGACACTATGAAGAATTTGAAAGACGCTAAGACAAAAATTTATCCCTGAACTACGAGGGGAGATAAGGAACTGCCATCTAACTCTGCACTTGATTCACCTTCTGTTATGAGTAAGCTTGCGACACCTAAACCTGCTTCTGCTATTCGTTCTGATATGTCGCATGTTATTGATGATGCCACTTCTGCTATGCATGATACTTATGATGAAACTACTTCTACGCTTGATACTACTATACCCCTCGGTGAATTTCTTGATGAACAAATTGCTAGGGCTAGATAAAAAGAAATTATTGAAACTGATAATGTTGATGAAATTGATGATGAAGATATGCCTGTTATTCCTGAGGGTTATGTTTTTGATATGGAAGCTTCTGCAGCTATTTTTGCCTGCAAAGATAGAAACGAACTTAAGAAGCTATTAGTTAAATGGAGTAAAGAATCTCTTAGAGATAGAATGAAACCTGACCCTGCTTTTGCTACTTCACCTATTTGTGTTCCCGATAAGGATTATGAATTCTCTGTTGATCCTGATATAATTACTTTGGTTGAATCTGATCCTTTTCATGGCTATGAATCTGAAACTGTTGTGGCACATCTTACTAAATTAAATGATATAGCCACCCTGTTCACTTATGATGAGAGATCTCGCTATGTTTATATCCTTAAAATATTTCCGTTCTCATTAAAGGGTGATGCTAAGATATGGTTTAATTCTCTAGATCCTGGTTCACTAGTAGAAAAAGGGTCAAATGTGAGACACATTAGTCCCGGTTTGTAACAGAACCGGCACTAATGTGGCCATTAGTGCCGGTTCCAATGGCTAGCCGGGAGGAGCTCTTTAGTACCGGTTCGTGGCAAACCTTTAGCACCGGTTCGTGCCACGAACCGGTACTAATGAAAGTGGTGGCAGGATTTTGTCAGAATGGGGCCCTTCCAGCACCTTTAGTACCGGTTCGTGGCACGAACCGGTACTAAATGTCGTCCTATATAAATCCTTCATCCACCCGCACTCTGTTCTTCCCCCTTTCCCCTCTCCCTCTCCTCTGTTCTTCCCTTCTTCCTCTCGAGTTCATCACAAAAATTGCCCCAAATTTGTCAAGATTTGCAGGCCCTCATCCATTCAAATGATCACCAAGGTTAGCAACTTTGTCCTTTCATCTCTCATTGCTAGATTAGCTCTTGCATTGGTTTATATAGTGATTAATTGTGGGTTTTAGTAATTTGGGAGGAATTATATGTGGTAGTATTTGATTTATATGCAATTTGAGGTCAAAATAACACTTAGTTTGCATATGTAGGTGTGGTTTACTTAGTGCCTTCTAAATCTGTCAGTAACCACTGCCGATCGCCTGCACCGTCTCTGTCAGCCGGCACCACCTTGTGGTGAGCCTTTTGTTCCATGAAATTTTATATAAAAAATTGATGTTTGTGTGATTTGGATATATAGGTACTCGTGATAATAATTATCTTACCCAGACGTTGTTTGTTATACATAGTGCCATGGTTTTGATATCCGTCCCCGTCGGCCCTCGTCCTTGTTATGATTCGGATGTGGTATATTCTCTTTTAAAACTATTTGTTGCATTTCGTGTTTATGACAAATTATGCCCATCAAGTTGATATAGATATTTTTATCTAGGAGGTATGTGAACCGGAAATTCCAACCGACCCTATTGTCGAGAGGTTAAGTTTAGTTGAAAGAGAAAACGAGTACTTGAAAGAAAAATTGAAAAGAATTGAGGGGGAGAAGATGGAATTGGAGTTGCATGTTTCCGATGTCGTCGATGATCACAAGATTAAGATGGAGAAAATGCGCTTGAAGATTAGAAAGATTAGAAAATATGCCATCGATAGTGAGGCTTGGTATCATTATGCTGTTGGATCAATTGTTACCTTAGTTGCGATCTTGATCGCATTTGTTGTTGCATTTAAATGCTTTAGCTAGAGAGTTATTTGTTTGTTGCATTTAAGTGTTGTATGAACTTTATGTATGAACTTGTATTAATTTGGTCTATTCGATTGTTGTGTAATGAAGATGAGTCGGCAATGGATGTACGATGACCGATGCTCTCCCCAGTTCGTTGAGGGCGTGCATACTTTTCGCTATGCGGCTGAGGCAAACAAGCGGGCGGATGGTTTTATGCCTTGTCCATGTGCTGGCTGTAAGAATGGTCGCAATTACTCTACGTCAAGAACCATTCACGTCCACCTGTTTGAGTCCGGTTTCATGCCCCACTATAATGTTTGGACCAAGCACGGAGAAAGAGGGGTTATGATGGAAGACAATGAAGAAGAAGAGGACAACGACAGCTATCCTGGCCATGGGTTCCCTGAATCCGATGATACAACAATGGGGGAAGAAGCTGAGCCGGTATTGCGGGAAGAAGCTGGGCCGGCAATGCGGGAAGAAGCTGAAGAACAGGCATCAGATGAGCCCGTTGATGATCTAGGTCGGGCCATTGCCGATGCAAAGACAAACTTCGCAAGTGATTTGGAGAAGAAGAAGTTGCAGCGCATGTTAGAGGATCACAAAAAATTGTTGTACCCGAATTGCGTAGGTGACAAGAAAAAGCTGGGCACCACTGCTGGAATTGCTGCAATGGAAGGCAGAGAATGGTGTATCTGAAAAGGATTTGGAAAGTTGTCGGTAATGATAAAGGATATGCTTCCAAAGGACAATGAATTGCCCGAGAGTACGTACGAAGCAAAGAAGGCTGTCTGCCATCTAGGGTTAGAGGTGCAGAAGATACATGCATGCCCTAATGATTGCATCCTCTACCGTGGTGAGTACGAGGATTTGAACGCTTGCGGTATGTGGTGCATTGCGCTATAAGATCAGCCATGATGAGCATGGTGATGTCGAGGGCGAGCGCCCGGAAGAAGATTCCTGCCAAGGTGATGTGGTATTCTCCTATAATACCACGGTTGAAACGCTTGTTCCAAAACAAAGAGCATGCCAAGGCGATGCAATGGCAGAGAAGACCGTAAGAAAGACGGAAAGTTGAGAGTACCGGTGACAGGTCGCAGTGGAGAAAAATCGAAAGAAAGTACGGGAAGGAGTTTGCAGATGACACAAGGAGCGTATGGTTTGGTCTAAGCGCAGATGGCATTAATCCTTTTGGGGAGCAGAGCAGCAACCATAGCACCTGGCCTGTGACTCTATGTTTGTATAACCTTCCTCCTTGGTTGTGCATGAAGCGGAAGTTCATTATGATGCCAGTGCTCATCCAAGGCCCTAAGAAACCCGGCAACGACATTGATGTGTACCTAAGGCCATTAGTTGAAGAACTCTTACAACTATGGAATGGAACAGGTGTACGTGCGTGGGATGAGCACATGGGGGAAGAATTTGACCTAAAGGCGTTGCTGTTCGTGACCATCAATGATTGACCTGCTCTCAGTAACCTTTCAGGACAGACAAACAAGGGATACCGCGGATGCACGCACTGTTTGGATGATACTGACAGTATATGTTTGAATAGTTGTATGAAGAATGTGTACCTGGGACAACGTCGATTTCTTCCGAGCAGGCATCCCGTAAGAAAGAAAGGCAATCATTTCAAAGGTGAGGCGGATCACGGACGAAGCCTCGCCACCGTACTGGTGCTGATGTACATGATATGGTCAAGGATTTGAAGGTGATATTTGGAAAGGGTCCTGGCGGACAACCTGTTCCAAAGGACGCTGATGGACGCACACCCATGTGGAAGAAGAAATCTATATTTTGGGACCTGCCATATTGGAAAGACCTAGAGGTCCGCTCCGCAATCGACGTGATGCACATGACGAAGAATCTTTGCGTGACCCTGCTTGGCTTCTTGGGCGTGTATGGGAAGAAAAAAGATACACACGAGGCACGGAGGACCAGCAACGTATGCACGGAGAATACGGCATATATCAGGGTCATGCAAGCTACGCTCTTACCAAAGAAGAGAAGGAAATCTTCTTTGAATGCCTGCTCGATATTAAGGTACCATCGGCTTCGTCGAATATAAAGGGAATAATAAACATGGCAGAGAAAAAGTTCCGAACCTAAAGTCTCATGACTGCCACGTGATTATGACGCAATCGCTTCCGGTTGCATTGAGGGGGCTTCTACCGAAAACGCTCGATTAGCCATTGTGAAGCTATGTGCATTTCTGAATGCAATCTCGTAAGGTAATCGATCCAGAAATCATACCAAGGTTACAAAATGATTTGGTGCAATGTCTTGTCGGTTTGAGTTGGTGTTCCCACCATCCTTCTTCAACATCATGACGCACGCCCTAGTTCACCTATGCGAAGAGATTAACGTTTTGGGTCTGTATTTCTACACAATATGTTCCCTTTGAGAGGTTCATGGGAGTCCTAAAGAAATATGTTCATAACCGTGCTAGGCCAGAAGGAAGCATCTCCAAGGGCCATCAAAATGAGGAGGTCATTGAGTTTTGTATTGACTTTATTCGACCATAAGCCGATTGGTGTTCCCGAATCGCGGCATAAGGGCGCACTGGATGGAAAAGGCACGCTAGGAGGAAAAATAATATGTATGGACGGACATTCTCTCACCAAGCACACTACACAGTTCTACAGAATTCCGCCTTTGGTGGCTCCGTATATGGATGAACACAAGAATTTGCTACGCTCCAAACACCCGTGGCGGTCGATGACTGGATTACACGTGAACAAACCAGGAGTTTCACCAGCTGGTTGCGAACACGTACCATGCATGACACCTCTATTGAAGATGACCTGTACTTGCTGTCCCGATTACCATCTTGAATATAATGACTTTCAAAGGGTACGAGATAAATGGTAATACATTTTACACGATCGCCCAAGATAAGAAGAGCACAACCAAAACAGTGGTGTCCGTTTTGATGCGTAAACCAAGACGGAAAGGAAACATATTATGGTTATATACAGGACATATGGGAACTTGACTATCGACGTGGTTTAAAGGTCCCTTTGTTTCGGTGCTAATGGGTCAATATGACACGAGGCGGGTAACGGAAGACCCGCGACGGAATGACAACGGTGGATCTCAACAATCTTGCGTATGCAGACGAACCATTTGTCCTAGCCAATGATGTGGCACAGGTTTTCTATGTGAAGGACATGTCTACCAAGCCAAGAAAAAGAAAAGATAAGGAAGCGAATGCGTCAGACGATGAGCCAAAGCGGCACATAGTTCTTTCCGGAAGAGAAACATCGTGGGAGTGGATGACAAGACAGACAAGTCAGAAGATTATGAAAAGTTTGATGAAATTTCTCCATTCACAGTGAATATTGACCCGAGCATCCCGTTAAATGATGAAGATTTTCCACGGTTACGGCGCAAAGGGACACACGCGAAGAAAAAGTTTCACACCCCAAGATCCGGGATGTGATCGGCTTCACTATCATCACTTTCTTCTGTGTTTCTCACCCAGAGGGGAATCTGTGTAATAGTTAGGGTAGTTATGTGTTTTGGCATTTGAAACGCGAAGAAATTTTATGTGCAAACAAATTCTTTCATGCCTTTACTGAATTTTAAAGTTAAATTATTCACAAACTAGTGATTCACACTAATTTCAAATAATTACTGGGAGGTGCTGCCTGGAGGGGCGCGCCGCTTGATGAGGAACCCGGCCCCGGGTCCCGTCGTCGACCCTAATCTCGTTTGGTGGCGTTCGCGTGGGCCAGTTTCGGTGCGGAGGGACCCGGCCCGCACGGGAGGAGGTACGCCACCGTGTCGTGGAGGAGGACGAGCACGTCCATCGCTACATGGTTGCGCCGAGGGCGGCAGGTTCTCCAATACTGGCAAGATATCTTCGAGGATCTCACTTCAGCTATGATCCCGTGAGGGTTCCTTCTCTTTGAGTGTCTATCACGCCCTTGTGGCAGAACCGCGAGTGTCCTAGATTCTTCTGTAGTATTCGATCTTTAATTAGCTAGCCAGTGATGTACTATTCAATATTATATATTATTCGAGACGATGTATTCGAGATTATATCTATTATTCTAGACGAAGTATTCGAGATTATATCTATTATTCGATACGATGTAATTTGAATACTAAATTGTTTTATATTTCTTTTGAATTAGTTAAATAAAAGCTATGGCAGACAATACCGACAGAGAGGGAGAATAGACCATGTTCGATATGATACGCGGGCCAGATGATAATCAGAATGAAGAAGATTATGACGGCTCCGAATTTCTAAACAACACCGGAGAGGGTGATATGATATTCGATCGCGACGACCGAATTGATGAAGTCATGAACTACGATTATAACGATGACGAAGAACATGTTGATCCTGAAACAACAAAGACCGGCGAGATATATATATTTATATAAGCAGGTATCTGGTGATCATCACATGTTTTAAATGACTTGAAGATATATTAACGAATCGATCTTTGTTCTTTCAGCCATCCGGATCGAGCAAATCTTCGTGCAAAAGGACGAAACAAGGCCCGAACAAAAGTTGAAGGAGGGCGTAAAGTACAATATCGAGGCGGTCAGACCTAATGGCGAACCATTAGCGCCTAAGAAGATTGCGGACAAGTTCATTCGTCGGTCACGGAGTTCTTGTGAAGGACCAACTCCGATCTCCCTTCAAGAATGGAGAGAGCCAGCAAAAGACAAAGGACAAAAGGCAAAGAGGACGCTGCTCCACGCCCAGATGTTACTTTTGTCGACAAGAATCAAAAGATCTGCTTTGGGATACTCTCATGGAACATTTCACCCTACCAGATCATTTCACGAGAAGCAGATGTGCAGAGAAAGTCAAGGACGCTGCTCTTAGGAAGATGGCGGTTGCATTCAAGAACCACAAGAATCATGAATGGGACAAGTACATCAAGGGAGGAAGGAAGACTCCAAGATTCGAGGGAACACTAGAGAACCAACGTGCTCATTGGGACGATTTCGTGAAATTCAAGGATTCGGAATTAGCTAAGGAACGGTCGAGAATAAACAAGAAGAATGCCGAAAAAAGGATAAGTTCCATAAGCTGGGGCCAGGTGGCTATGCGGTGGCAATGCCTAAGTGGGATAAGTCCGAGAAAGAGATGGAGGATGCAGGTGCCACTCCGGTTACTAAGAGCTGGCCCCCTGTGGTCGTGGACTTGGTTCTATGCGCATGGGGGAGTTGGACCCGAGGATGTGCAATGTTTCGACGAGGGCAATTCAAGGGAGCCGATGATGCGATACTTGTTGCAATAGAAGAGGCACGATCGGGGTGTTCCAGCCCAACAGAGAGAACGACGAGCTTACGCTGCGTCTGGGAAATCCTGAACAACCGGGAAGAACACGAGGCAAGGGCGCTATTCCGTGGTATGAGGGTTTTCAGACTGGAACACCGACTACGTAACCCGTGCGTAGAAAGAAGATTGCGGAGGAGAAGAAGAGGAAGATGGAGGAGGAGCAGAGGAAGCGGGACTATGAACGCCTTCAAGGCCTATAAGCAAGTCAAGCGTAATTGGTAGTCAAATTCCAGCGGCAGCAAGAGCAGATCGACTCACTTACCCAGCAAAGGGGTCTCAAAGAGCTGCAGCTAGCGAATGATCCAGCATTGGATAGCACCGCCCCATCCATGCAGAGAAGCAGCGTGGGTTCCGCCCCGGACGACGCAATGCTGGGTAGATACCCCGTAAATGACATCACGGAGAACACTAGCTGCGAGCTACACGTCAAAATGAAGAACATATCCATGAAGGTGGCGGACGGCGTTGCTTTTCCAATTACCCCCAAAGCAACCTACCATTGCATCCCGATTCCAGAGGGCTATGCTCGTGTCATGGTTGACGAGGTGGTGCACCCATATTCGGGCTAGAGCTTGACATTCCTGGAGGTGACGACGAAGCGCTTTCTCGGAGACGCCAACCATCGTATCATCCTATGGAAAAAGGATTGCATCATCTTCGAAGGCCACCGACACTGCGTCATCCGACTCCTCGTCAAGTCCGCCACCGAGTCAGCAGTCTCCGCCCTGCAAGTCCACTAAGTCCGCAAAGTGTCGCCACTCCTCCTCCAAGTCCGGCAAAGTGTCAGGCCACTCCTCCTCCTCCAAGTCCGCCACAGCGTCAGACGTCCACTCCTCCTCCAAGTCCGCACAACCTCAGGCCACTCCTCCTCCAAGTCCGCACAGCTTCAGCGGCCACTCCTCCTCGTCCCAACTCAGCCCGTCGGCCCGGCGTCTCCGCCGCCTCGGCAATCGCAGAAGAGACACCCCGCAGCTATGGTGCGAGCGGTACGAGTCGAGGTAGTACAGAAGTACAAAGGAGACAAGCGATATAAATATGGTCCAAGCCTCACGCCTCTTCCGCAGAGGTCTTATGACAGGTCCGAGGAGGAAATCACAGCCATATCGAAGTCCGAGGTGGAAGCCCATTTTGCACCGAAACCGCCACCGCCGCCAAGGGAGAAAGTGCCTGAGGAAACGATTGACCACTTCATTTGTATGCTCAACCACCAGCTCCCAAGCCTGTTGACACAGACTATGAGCACCACATCAGGAAGTTAAATCGAGCACGTCTACGTAAGGAGGCGAGCTCGGGATCGAGCAAACAAGAAGCAGCTGTCAAAAAATGCGGGAAAACCATTCCCCACCATGGAGAAAAGGCGGCGCAATCGATCCCCTCGCTAGTTGTGCCAACAACACGCGGATAAAGACGCTGCGCCCAATGTTATTGTGGGCAAACATTTTACGTTCCTGAGGTGGGCAATGTGGTAATAACGGAGGACCATATAATGCAGGCTGAAGTTCTCAAAATCACTGTTGGACAACTCCTCAAGATCGAGCCCATGCCTGTGCTTAGAGAGGATGAAATAAAACGGAAAATGTCCGGGCCAACCTTTGGTCGAGCAGGACAAGGTCAAGAACCTCCCAACGAGAATGTATGAATTGCATCAATGGTACATGAACATTACCAAGATTTCCGATCGATTGTCCCTCATGGTGAATGTCAAGGAGGAGCATTACTTCCATGAGAAAGCTGTGTCCGTTGAGTATTCTGAACTGTTTCAGTTATACAATCAAGACGCACTCGACAAATCTCTCGCCGATTGCTATTGTACGTAAGTGATTTCTTTACGTAATTTAAGTCTCAAGCTAGCTGTCTTGATCCTTTTGATCAATCATTACCTGTAATTATCCTCACTATATTCTTTTACGTGGTATTATATGCAGGATGAAGATATATGAAATGAGAAAAGGTGGACGCTTTGGCATTGGGTTCATTGACCCAAACACCGTTAATGAATACACATGGAAACTAAATCCACGTTATCAAAAGGACGTGAGGACAACATGCTAGAGTTCTTGAAGCGCCTCAAATACAATGAAGATATACTACTTCCTTACAACTTCCAGTGAGTCACACTGTCTTGTACTACAAATTCTCTGTTTTTGCCTACTAGCTAGCTACATGTTTTTGCTTTACAAATGCCCGCTTAATTAAGACATGCAAAAGTGTGTGCATGCAGATTTCACTGGGTCTTGTGTATCATTAAAGTTGACGCCGGAACAGTTGAAATCTCGGACTCACTACTCAAAGAAAAAACTGACTATAACATCTTGTTTGGGATAGTCAACAGGTAATTTCAATCATTATTAACTATATATCTCGGCCTATTTAGTTCGTCATTCTTCATGATATGAACTATTTAATAACCCCTTTATTCATTTTCTTTGTCGGCGGCAGGGCTTGGGCAAGGTTCATCAGCGTGACCCGTGGAGAATGGAAACAAAAGCTTAAATGGTTTCGACCCAAGGTAAGTAATTATAGTACTAGCTAGCTAGCTAGCTGCCATCTCTTTAATTATCATGCTTGATTAATTATTATCTGATCAAATTCCATTCTCGTAAAGGCCACGAAGCGGTAGCAGGGACTGATCTGTGTGCATTCTGCGTTTGCGAGAACATTCGCATGATGGCGTCCGAAAGGAGCAGATCTCAAAGACAGGAATGGGTACGCTTGTCAAAACACTATTCACAATTTTTACACCATTATCGATATCTAGTCACACAACTAATACACATGCATATTGATCTCCTTCTTAACAGTTCACAGAGGTGCGGGAGAAGCTCCTAGAAACGGAGCGCCAGAGAAGCACTTCAAGAGGAAATAGCGGGATTTTTGCTCGACCAGGTCATAAATCCAAGGGAGAATACTATTACCCGCTACCGCCCCATCGTGCTCAAGGCACCAATTAGGCTAATGCCACTGGCTCAAGGCAACATGCATATGTAGGAGAAATTGTATATAGCTGTACATGTGTGTATGTGTGAATTAATTAATATTTTGTTTTGTTAGACATTGATTAGATATATATATATTCTTTATTTGTTCTACTATATTTATATATATATATATATATATATATATATATATGCATAACGTGTACAATGTGTAGTATCGTAAAATACCAAAGAAACGAAAAATAATTAAATTGATAACACAAATTTAATTGAAAAATAAAACAAAACCCACAAACATTTAGTACGGTTGGTGTTACCAACCGGTACTAAAGGGCTCCCGCCCCGGAGCTGCCTCGTGCACGTGGTCGGCCTTTAGCACCGGTTCGTATGAACCGGTACTAAAGGGGGGGCTTTAGTGACCACACTTTAGTGCGGTTGTGGAACCGGCATTAAAGAACCTTATGAACAGTGCTATTGCCGGTTCTGCACTAGTGGTTGTGTGCGTAGTCCCTGTGATATGATTTATTACTTCTCGCTAAATATTTCCCTGCTCATAAGAAACAAGCTGCTTTAAAGGAAATATACAACTTTGTGCAAATTGAAGAAGAGAGTCTCCCGCAAGCTTGGGGAGGCTTCTCAAGTTACTTAATGCTTTGCCTGATCATCCTCTTAAGAAAAATGAAATACTTGATATCTTTTATAATGGACTAACCAATGCTTCCAGAGATTACCTGGATAGTTGTGCTGGTTCTGTTTTCAGGGAAAGAACACCGGATGAAGCTGAAATTCTATTGAATAATATGTTGACAAATGAAAATAATTGGACACTTCGCTGAGCCTATTCCTAAACCAACTCCGAAGAAGAGGGGTGTTCTATTTCTCAGTCCTAAAGATATGCAAGAGGCAAAGAAATCAATGAAAGAAAAAGGTATTAAAGCCGAAGATGTTAAGAATTTACCTCTTATTGAAGAAATACATGGTCTTAATTTACCGCCTGTTGAAGAAACATATGATCTTAATCCATTACCTATTGAAGAAACGCATGGTCTTGATAACCCGACACAGGTAGTAAAGGTAAATTATCTCTATAGATTTGATGAAGGTGATATTCCTCACTATAAGTCTGCTAGACAATGCTTGGATGAGTTTGATAATTTTATTGTCAAACAAGAAAATTTTAATGCTTATTTTGGTAGACAATTAAAACAAAATACCTATATGATTAAACACTTGGGTGATTATATGGCTAATGTTAGATGTGAACTTAAACTCATTAGCAAACATGCTTCTATGGTTAACACTCAAGTAGAACAAGTACTTAAGGCTCAAAATGATTTGCTCAACGAAATGAATAGTAAGAAAAATGATTATGCTGTTAGAGTGGCTACTAGAACTGGTAGAATGACTTAGGAACCTTTGTATCCTGAAGGCCACCCTAAGAGAATTGAGCAAGATTCTCAGAGAAATAATACTGATGTGCCTAGTTCTTCTAAAAGGAAGAAAAATAAAAATGATAGGACTTTGCAAACTTCTAGTGAACCTATTGCTGAACCATCTGAGAATCCAAATGATATATCTATGTCTGATGCTGAAACACAATCTGGTAACGAACATGAACCTAGCGAAAATGCTAATGATGATGTTCATGATGATGCTCAACCTAGTAATGATAATGATGTAGAAACTAAACCTGTTGTTGATCTTGATAACCCACAATAAAAGAATCAACATTATGATGAGAGAGACTTTGTTGCTAGGAAACATAGTGAAGAAAGAGAACCATGGGTTCAGAAACCCATGCCTTTTCCTCCCAAACCATCCAAGAAAAAGGATGATGAGGATTTTGAGCGCTTTGCTGAAATGATTAGACCTATCTTTTATGTATGCGATTAACTGATATGCTCAAAACAAATCCTTATGCTAAGTATATGAAGGATATCATTACCAATAAGAGAAAGATACCGGAAGCTGAAATTTCCACCATGTTTGCTAATTATACTTTTAAGGGTGGAATATCAAAGAAACTTGGAGATCCAGGAGTACCCACTATACCATGCTCCATTAAAACAAATTATGTTAAAACTGCTTTATGTGATCTTGGAGCCGGTGTTAGTGTTATGCCTCTCCCTTTATATCGTAGACTTGATTTGAATAAGTTGACACCTACTGAAATATCTTTGCAAATGGCTGATGAATCAACTGCTATACCTGTCGGTATTTGTGAGGATGTGCCTGTTGTGGTTGCGAACGTTACTATTTTAACGGACTTTGTTATTCTTGATATTCCCGAGGACGATAGTATGTCTATTATTTTTGGAAGACCTTTTCTGAATACTGCAGGGGCTGTTATTGATTGCAACAAGGGCATTGTCACCTTTCATGTTAATGGTAATGAGCATACGGTACACTTTCCGAGGAAACAACCTCAAGTTCATAGTATCAATTCTATTGGAAAAACTCCATCGATTATATTTGGAGGTTTTGAATTTACTATTCCTACTGTCAAGAAGAAATATGATATTATTATTATAGGGGATGTGCATATCCCCGTTGAGGTAACATAGTGTTATTCGAAATTTCTCCGGTTCCATGTTATTCAGAATGAGTTTGTTAACAAGACTTGATCAACCTTGTTAGTGGATTCCTTTTGATGATCATGAGACGGATGAAACTAGAAGCACAAACTTCTGTACCCTCTTTATACTTTCTGTTATTTAGTTGAAATAAAGCAAAAATAGTATTTTTCTGTCTGTTTCCTGATTTATCCGTGCAATATAAAAATTTCCCGAAAATAAAAGTCCTCCAAATGCCATGCCAATTTAATATGATTTTTTTCGGGAATATTTGAGGATTTATGGTACTGAAATCACCGTGGGGGGAGCTGCTACCTGGCCACGAGGGTGGAGGGCGCGCCCCCCTACCTCGTGGGCCCACGGTGGCCCTCCTCCACTTATTCCTGCACCCATCCTCTTCTTCTTCCTCCCACAAACTTGAATATCTGGCTCAAACACGAGTTCCAGCTCACGTTGTTGTGATTTTCGATCTCCTTGCTCGAAGCACCTCTCACCAAACTGCTTGGGGAGATTGTTCCTTGGTATGTGACTCCTCCATTGGTCCAATTAGTTTTTGTTCTAGTGCTTTATTCTTTGCAAATTTGTGCTGCATAGGTGACCATGTTCTTGAGCTTGCATGTCAAATTTATATGGTTCCAAGTAGTTCTAATGCATGATTTATCCTCTAGGCACTTGTAGGAGTAGTTGCTATCAGTTTTATTGGGCTTGGCTCACTTTTGTTTTAAGTTACTAAAAATTTCAGAATATTTCAGAAAATGATGAAGCGACTTTTGAGGGGCTCATCGAGCCGAAGTTCGAAGGAAAAGCAAAATGAAGAAGCACAGAGGCCCAAATATAATTTGCCTCGTACCGCGGAGGTCCGGCCGTGTGAATGGCCTTCCGGTGACTTCTTGAGACAAGCCGGAATTTATCAGGATTTTTATTCATTGGTTGAGAATGCTGGCCGCACCGACTTCGTCCGCGACCAACATCATCAGTATCTCTTACTCACTAATACTTTTGTGCAAAACTTCTACTATTTTCCTAAGGAATCACCTCCTTCAGTAGAGTTTCATTTATATGACGTTGTTAAGAAGATGCCATTAGCTGAATTTTGCAAGGTTTGCAAAAAACCCTCTGAGGGTACCTTAGAAGAACCACATCGTAAGGATGTGGAAGAATTTATTAACACCATCACTGTGGGGGAAACTAGGAAGGTTTCCGATGCAAGAATCACTAGCATAGATTTTCCTGTTTTACGCTCCTTTGCCTTATTTGCTAGTCGTTGCTTGATTGGTCGCGGAAACTGTGGAAACCTTAGTGTTCCTGATATTATCATTTTGTTCCATTGTTTATACCTCGACAGCTCTGTTAGTATGGGCGGAATTATTGCTAAACAGTTAAGTTTGAACCATACTAAAGGCCCCATCTTTGGAGGTATTTATGCTTCACGCCTAGCTGCACATTTTAACATACCCATTAGGCTTTATGAGAAAGAAGAAAAATTGTTGCCTAGTGTTTATTTAGATTATAAGAGTATGCTAGCGCATGACTTTATTGTTAAGGGCAAGGAAGGAGAGCTTAAATATAAATTGTACTTTGATAAACATCACCCTGAGACTGTTACTTTGCCTACTCCTTCTTTATTTAACTTGTCTGAAGGTCTTTATCTCGTTCCATGGGCGGCCGTTAGGGCCTATCGGAATCCTACACCAACCCCGGAGCCGGAACCACAATACGAGCCTCCGCGCCAGTCTGTTTATTCTTGGGATCTGGAGGTGGCTGCTAGCCAGTGGCAGTCCGAGACCTCTTCATCACAGTACGACCCCAGCTACACCTACGGGTATCCGCCAGGCCATCCCTGGCAATGAACCAACTTAGGCCAAAAGCCTAAGCTTGGGGGAGTACGTATTTCCCACCGACATTACATTTATGTTCACACACACTCATTACTAAATGTCGGTGCGTATACTCTTTCACTGTAATATCCATGCTAGTTTATTTTCTTTTTCCTGCTTTCTTCTTGTGTGTTTGTTAAATTTTAAGAAAACAACAAAAAAAAATTAGTGTAGCTCCTAGTTAGTTTACTTTTCCTGCTGTAGTAGTACTAATTAAAAAGAAAACCCAAAAATATTTCCTGTTCTTCTTTTGCTTGTTGGGAGCTTTCCCGTGTAAATAGTTTTTATTTCCTTTCTTTTCTTTGGGGGTCTAGGGGAGAAGACCATGATGAAATTGTTGAAGTGGCTCTTATATGCATTATTGTTGATTTAACCGAGAGCCTATATTGCCTTGTCTTCTCCTGCTTATTGAATGCTCGCAGATTCCATCTTAGTCCAATGCACGTACACTCTTATTATTATCCACATCGTTCGGTCATGCAAGTGAAAGGCAATAATGATTATGTACTCGACCTCTCTTGTTTTTGTAAATATGATGAGTTCATCGTTCTTGATTCAGCTTATTATGAATAAACATGTTTGCAATGACAATTATAGATCATAGTTGTTTATGCCATGCTTGATTAGCTATGAGCTATAATGGTTTACCTTGCGTACCAACATGCTATTAAAATGGTTGTGATGTGGTATGATGGGGTGGTATCCTCCTTTGAATGATTTAAGTGACTTGACTTGGCACATGTTCACACATGTAGTTGAAACAAATCAACATAGCCTTCACGATATTTATGTTCATGGTGGATTATATCGTACTCATGCTTGCATCCAATATTTATTAGTTTTAGTGCATGTTCATGACTGTTGTCGCTCTCTAGTTGGTCGCTTCCGAGTCTTTTGCTAGCCCTCACTTGTACTGAGAGGGAATAGTGCTTGTGCATCCAATCCCTTAAACCCCAAAGTTATTCCATATGAGTCCACTATACCTTCCTATATGCGGTATCCACCTGCCGTTCCAAGTAAATTTGTTTGTGCCAAACTCTAAACCTTCAAATAAACATTCTGTTTTGTATGCTTGAATAGCTCATGTATCAACTAGGGCTGCTCTTATCTTCCATGTTAGGCGGGTTATTCTAAAGAGGAGTGGACTCCGCTCCTCACTCACGAGAAAATGGCTGGTCACTGGGATGCCCAGTCCCATGCTTTATGCAAACTAAATCAAAAATAATTGCAAACAGAACTCCCCCTGGGACCCGTTGATTGTTGGAGGCACTCGTTGTTTCGAGCAAGCCATGGATTGATGCTTGTTGGTGGAGGGGGAGTATAAACTTTACCATTCTGTTTGGGAACCGCCTATAATGTGTGTAGCATGGAAGATATCGCCATCTCTTAGTTGTTATGTTGACAATGAAAGTATGCCGCTCAAAATATTATTTATCTCTATTTCAAAACCAAGCTCTGGCACCTCTACAAATCCCTGCTTCCCTCTGCGAAGGGCCTATCTATTTACTTTCATGTTGAGTCATCACCCTCTTATTAAAAAGCACTAGCTGGAGAGCGCAGCTTTCATTTGCATCCATTACTATTAATTTATATTGGGTATATGACTATGACTGGATCTCTTTTACCATGAATTACAATGTCTAGTTAGTCCTTGATCTTTAAAGGTGCTCTGCATTTATGTTTTGCGGTCTCGAAAAGGGCTAGCGAGATACCATCTTGTTATATCATATTATGATTGTTTTGAGAAAGTGTTGTCATCCGAGATTTATTATTATGACTCGCTAGTTGATTATGCCATTCATATGAGTAAACATGAGACCTGAGAATTATTGCAAATGTGGTTAGATATAATCTTTGCTGAAAACCTGAATGCTGGCTTTACATATTTACAACAAGAGCAAACAGAGTTTGTAAAAGTTTTTCTTTATCTCTTTCAGTTTATCAACTGAATTGCTTGAGGACAAGCAAAGGTTTAAGCTTGGGGGAGTTGATACGTCTCCGTCGTATCTACTTTTCCAAACACTTTTGCCCTTGTTTTGGACTCTAACTTGTATGATTTGAATGGAACTAACCCGGACTGACGCTGTTTTCAACAGAATTGCCATGATGTTGTTTTATGTGCAGAAAACAAAATTTCTCGGAATGACCTGAAACTCCACGGAACATCTAGTCAAAAATAATAAAAAAACCTTGCCAAAGATTAAGACCAGGGGGCCCACACCCTGTCCACGAGGGTGAAGCGCGCCCCCTACCTCGTGGGCCCCTGAGACCTTCCACGCCAACTCCAACTCTATATATTTGCTTTCGGAGAGAAAAAAGAAAGGAGAAGAAATCATCGCGTTTTTACGTCGGAGCTGCCGCCAAGCCCTAAAACCTCTCGGGAGGGCTGATCTGGAGTCCGTTCGGCGCTCCGGAGAGGGGGATTCGTCGCCGTCGTCATCATCAACCATCCTCCACCAATTTCATGATGCTCACCGCCGTGCGTGAGTAATTCCATCGAAGGCTTGCTGGACGGTGATGGGTTGGATGAGATCTATCATGTAATCGAGTTAGTTTTGTTAGGGTTTGATCCTTAGTATCCACTATGTTCTGAGATTGATGTTGCTATGACTTTGCTATGCTTAATGCTTGTCACTAGGGCCCGAGTGCCATGATTTAAGATCTGAACCTATTATGTTTTCATGAATATATGTGAGTTCTTGATCCTATCTTGCAAGTCTATAGTCACCTACTATGTGTTATGATCCGGCAACCCCGAATTGACAATAATCGGGACCACTCCCGGTGATGACCGTAGTTTGAGGAGTTCATGTATTCACTATGTGTTAATGCTTTGGTCAGGTACTCTATTAAAAGGAGGCCTTAATATCCCTTAGTTTCCATTAGGACCCCGTTGCCACGGGAGGGTAGGACAAAAGATGTCATGCAAGTTCTTTTCCATAAGCACGTATGACTATATTCAGAATACATGCCTACATTACATTGATGAATTGGAGCTAGTTCTGTGTCACCCTATGTTATGACTGTTACATGATGAACCGCATCCGGCATAATTATCCATCACCGATCCAATGCCTACGAGCTTTCCATATACTGGTTTATGCTTATTTACTTTCCCGTTGCTATTGTTACAATCATTACAAAACACCAAAAATATTGCTTTTGCTTTCATTACTCTTTTGCTACCGTTACCACTACTATCATACTACTTGGCTACTAAATACCTTACTGCAGATATTAAGTTATCCAGGTGTGGCTGAATTGACAACTTAGTTGCTAATACTTGAGAATATTCTTTGGCTCCCCTTGTGTCGAATCAATAAATTTGGGTTGAATACGCTACCCTCGAAAGCTGTTGCGATCCCCTACACTTGTGGGTTATCAGTCGGTGGAGCCACGAGGGGCCCACGAGGGTGGGGGCGCGCCTACCCCCCTGGGCGCGCCCTCCTACGTCGTGGCCGCCTCGTTTCTTCCTTGAGGTCCACTCCTAGTCTCCTGGATTGCGTTTGCTCCAAAAACGATTCTCCCAAAGGTTTCATTCCGTTTGGACTCCGTTTGATATTCCTTTTCTGCGAAACTCTGAAATAGGCAAAAAAAACATCAATTTGCACTGGACCTCCGGTTAGTCCCAAAAATAATGTAAAAATGCATAATAAAGCCCATTAAACATCCAAAATAGATTATATAATAGCATGGAACAATAAAAAATTATAGATACGTTGGAGATGTATCATTTATTCATACTCACATAAAAGTTATATTGTCATAGATCCTTCAACATGTGGTGCTTGCCCCCATCTTTGCTAGCCAAAAATTCTGCACCAAGTAGAGATACTACTTGTGCATCAAAAAACCCTTAAAACCAAATCTTATTTTCAAGAGTCCACCATACCTACCTAAGGATTGAATAAGATCCTTCAAGTAAGTTGTCATCGGTGCAATAAGGCAATAAAAATTTCTTCTAAAAGTGAGATCATTTAGTGTAAGAGAAAATTTAGCGTTGTACGAACTTGGATGGCAAACAATAAAAGCGACGGACTGCATAATAGAGGTTGCCATCTTAGGGGGCAATACAACGTGACGTTCTTTTGCACTAAGGGTTTGAGCAAACAAATAAATAAGCGCATGGCAACCTCTGCTTCCCTCTGCAAAGGGCCTATCTTTTACTTTTATGTATTTACTTTTATGCAAGAGTCAATGTTTTTCTCTCTATTCCTTTTTATTTTTCTCCTTTGGCAAGCATCATGTGGTGAGGAAAGATCTAGGCACATATGTCCAGTTGAATATGGGTAACATGAGTTATTATTGGTGACATCACCTTTGAGGTGAATACGTTGGGAGGAAAAACAATAAGCCCCTATCTTTCTATGTGTCTGGTTGAAACGTTTTGCTCATGTGTATGCAGTGAGTGTTAGCAATCATAGAAGACTATAAGATGGTTGAGTATGTGGAGCTCTTACTTAAACTCTATTAAATAAGTTGAATTGCAATTGGTTGGTGACTGAGAACATAGGTTGTTGGGTTTCAAGAGAATTCATTGTTTGAACCTTAACATGTGAATTGGTTGCTACTTTAACATGAGAAGTTTTATAAGAAAGAATTGTTGTTATGATGCTAGAAATAGTGATTGAAATTATCATTGATCAAACTTATGCACTTTGCTAGCATTCACACTTCATAAATTAATTCTTTTATCATTTACCTACTCGAGGACGAGTAGGAATTAATCTTGGGATGCCGATACATCTCCAACGTATCTATAATTTATGAAGTATTCATGCTAATATATTATCATTCTTGGATGTTTTATAATCATTTTATAGCAACTTTATATCATTTTTTGGGACTAACCTATTGACCCAGTGCCCAGTGCCAGTTGCTGTTTTTTGCTTGTTTTTTACATCGTAGGAAATAAATACCAAACGGAGTCCAAATACCGCGAATTTGTTTGGAAAATTTATATGGACCGGAACACCCAGGATGGGCCAGAGCAGCACCTGGGGGGGTGGCCCGAGGGGGGCACAACCCACCAGGGCGCGCCTGGGCCCCTGGCATGCCCAGGTGGGTTGTGCCCACCTCGGTGGCCTCCTGCACCCCCTCTTCGCCCTCTAAATTCACAAATATTCCAAAACACTTCGGGGTTAACCTAGATCAGAAGTTCCGCTGCCGCAAGCCTCTGTAGCCACCGAAAACCAATCGGGAGCCCGTTCCGGCACCCTACTGGAGGGGGAAATAATCATCGGTGGCCATGTTCATCATCCCGGCGGCCACCATGATGAGGAGGGAGTAGTCCAGCCTCGGGGCTGAGGGTTTGTACCAGTAGCTATGTGTTTAATATCTCTCTCTCTCTCTCTCTCTCTCTCTCGTGATCTTGAGATGTCACGATCTTGATATATCATGGGCTTTGTTAACATAGATGGATCATATGATGTTTATCCCCTCTCTACTCTTGTTGTGATGAATTGAATCTTTACCCTTTGAAGTTTTGTCTTGTCGGGTTGAATATTCAGATTTGAGAATACATGATGTATGTCTTGCGGTATGAATACTTGAGGTGACAATGGGTATCATATTGATTCACTTGATGTATGTTATGGCACTCAACTTGCGGATTCCCGCGGTGACATTGGGGTAATCTATGCATAGGGGTTGATGCACATTTTTATTATCTTTTCTCCGATAGAAACTTTGGGGGTCCCCTTGTAGTTCTTTGTGTGGATTGAATATTATGATCATGAAGTTTTTTGGTGCATATCATAGAATTAACTCACGGATACTCGTGGTGACATTGGAGTATCTAGGTGAAATTAGAGTTGGTTGATGTGTGTCATATGGTGTTATTTTAGTAGGAACTCTTGATTAGATCGATCGGAAAGAATAGCTTGCGTTATTTTAGTACGAACTCTAGGATAGATTGATCGGAAAGAATAGCTTTGAGGTGTTTTCGTACCCTACAAACAATTTCTATCTTTTGTTCTCCGCTAATAGGAACTCGGGAGTGATTCTTTATTGCACTTTGAGGGATAATCATATGATCCAACTATGTTAGCATTGTTGAGAGATTGCACTAGCGAAAGTAAGTACCATAGGCCTAGTTTTCAAGCATTGCAATACCGATTTTGTGCCAGTTTAATATTAACTACCTTGCTGTTTTTATTTATTCAGATTATAAAAATATATTTCTACCATCCATATTACACTTTTATCACCATCTCTTCGCCGAACTAGTGCACCTATACAATTTGCCATTGTATTGGGTGTGCTGGGGACATCAGAGATTTCTTGTATTTGGTTGCGGGGTTGCTTGAGAGAGACCATCTTCATCCTACACCTCCCACGGATTGATAAACCTTAGGTCATCCACTTGAGGGAAAATTGCTACTATCCTACAAAACTCTGCGGTTGGAGGCCCAACACGAGTCTATAAGAATAAAGTTGCGTACTAGACATCAACCCTCAAGAATGCTTTGCTTATCATAAGAGACCGATTTGGCATGTCCTTTGCCTCAAAAGGATTGGGCTACCTTGCTGCACTCTTGTTACCGTTACCGTTACTTGCTTGTTTCAAATTATCTTGCTATCAAACAACTTGTTACCTACAATTTCAGTGCTTGCAGACATTACCTTGCTGAAAACCACTTGTCATTTCCTTCTGCTCCTCGTTGGATTCGACACTCTTACTGATCGAAAGGACTACGACTGTCCCCTATACTTGTGGGTCATCATCCGCTGTCTGCAAACCTTGTATCCAATGGAGAGGATATAAGGTTCGGGGACGCATCAGTCATTGTCTGGTCAGTCCGTCACATAGAACACGACTACAATGGACCATCTTTTTTTACCTTTTTTTATTTTTCTCTCTTCATCCTCACCAATCATATGCATATGACTGAACAATCTTAAGACAAAGTGAGGGATATGGCTGCATGCATGGACAAATGAGGGATTTAGACGGACACGCACGGACATTGACCGGATTCATCTGTAGATGTTTGAGGAGCCAAATTTGAGGGAACCAGCTGTAGATGCCATTAGGAAATTTTTCATAGTTATTTCCATCATAACTTTGTCAGTAAGGGCATCTCCAATGTGGATAATAAAAATGCCTCCAAATATCTATATCGGGCCATTTGGACATTTTTAGCCATTCAATATAAATCCTCAAATAGGGCAGGACTTGTTCAGGCGTCCTAAATCTCATAGACCGACCCAAAATTGGATGGAACACTAGGGAATCCGGACATTCATCACGTCGGACTCCGACACCCCAGACCCACCCAAAATCCTAATAGGAGCCCATGTTTTTACATAATCCGGCCTTCTTTATCTGCTTTTTATCAGCCCTTCTCAACTTGATCAAGGGTTCAATAAAGAGAAATCGAGTGTTGAATCAGCATCAGACACTGGGACACGTTGCTTCCTCTCAATTAGGAATGTGTTGGGCCCCAAGTGCAAAGGTTTGTTCCAAGCAACAATTTTCCCTGAAAGTGGATAACTTTAAGGTTTATCGGACTAGTAGGATCTTTGAACTATAGCCAGTGATTAGTAACTTCACACACATATATAAAACTTCCCTTGGGGCCCAAGGAAGCTAATAAAATTTGCATTATTACAAGCCTTGCTAGTTACAAGGATTAATGCAAATGTGTTGTCGAAAGATTATGATTGCAATGAAATAAGGGACTGTTTCAGATTGGAAAGAGAGTAAGAGCGAGACGATCGAGGTTGTATGCAATGGATAACGTTGAACTGGGACGCATGGGTTCACTAGTGGTTTCTCTGCAAGAGAAATAGCAAGGTGTAGTGAAAAAAATTACAGTTGTGTATCGATTAAATTGTTGTTTATGAGTATGATTATACATGGCATAATTGCATATAGGTATTATGTCCAGACATCCATAGATCTTTAATGCAATTGCATCTATAGTTAATACTCTACCCCAAGACCACTATCCAGCATGCCTATCAAGGTATTAAGTAAATAAAAGAGTATTGCATTAGTGTGATGGCATGATATTGATGATATATTGTCTTCATCCTGCGTTCAAAGGACAACTACGCGGTCATGTTTTTATCCCTAGCAGCAATAATACAATACAAGCCTTTTTTCACTTCCTGTGGTAGATTACTTGCATGATTGAACCCAACTAACATACACAACTCCCTCTTTGAGATCATTTATCAAACTTGGCCAACGAAAGACAAATAGATCGGAGAGCATATATGTATAAGAATAATGCAGCAAACAAACCAAATTGATCTCAAAAGAATTCATGAATAGATCTTATCATAAAGTGACAATTCATCACAACACAACAAACACACCAAAAAATTACATCAGATGGATCACAATCATGTAGGGTATCTCATGTGATCTCCGTATCAAGAAGGAAGAGAGAGAAAACTATCTAGCTACCTTATGGACCCATAGTCCAAAGAAAACTACTCACAAGCGATCATGGTGGCAACCAGGTTGATTTAAATGGCCACCAAGATGACTCCTCCCACTGGCAAGGTACTGGAAATGGTATTCATATTGGATCATTTCAGAACACAGAGGGTGTGGCGGCAGAAAAAATTCGAACTCCTGGATATTTAGGGTGCTCAGAGCACACAAAATATAGGCGTAACCACGTAAGCACCCCCCGGCCACATCACCTGGCCTTGTGGGGCCCATGGGGCTCCCCTCGAGTAGGGTCAGGGTCCTCCGGTGAATTCCTGATGCAAAACTTTTTCTGGAATTTTGTAAGATTTTATATGTGCATCATAAAATTGATTTCCTGAAAGTCCAGGCACATGCAGAAAATAATAGCGGGCACTTGGAAGCAAGTTAATAGGTTTGTCTACAAAAATAATAAAAATGGTGCGACAACTATGCCAAAGTAATATAAATATAGCATGAAACAATAAAAAATAGATACGTTTGAGGCGTATAACATGTTGACCTCTATGATACGTCTCCAACGTATCTATAATTTTTTATTGTTCCATGCTTTTATATTTTCTGTTTTGGATGTTTAATGGGCTTTATTATACACTTATATATTATTTTTGGGACTAACCTACTAACCGGAGGCCCAGTCCAAATTGTTGTTTTCTTTGCCTATTTCAGTGTTTCGCAGAAAAGGAATATCAAACGGAATCCAAACGGGATGAAACCTTCGAGAGAGTGATTTTTGGAACAAACGCAATCCAGGAGACTTGGAGTGGACGTTAAGGAAGCAACGAGGTGCCCACGAGGTAGGAGGGCGCGCCCAGGGGGTAGGCGTGCCCCCCACCCTCGTGGGCCCCTCGTGGCTCCCCCAACCGACTTCTTTCGCCTATATATACTCATATACCCCGAAAACATCCGAGAGCACCACGAAACCCTATTTCCACCACAACAACCTTCTGTACCCGTGAGATCCCATCTTGGGGCCTTTTCCGGCGCTCCGCCGGATGGGGAATCGATCACGAAGGGCTTCTACATCAACACCATAGCCTCTCCGATGATGTGTGAGTAGTTTCCCTCAGAACTTCGGGTCCATAGTTATTAGCTAGATGGCTTCTTCTCTCTCTTTGGATCTCAATACAAAGTTCTCCTCGATTTTCTTGGAGATCTATTCGATGTAATTCTTTTTGCGATGTGTTTGTCGAGATCCGATGAATTGTGGGTTTATGATCAAGATTATCTATGAACAATATTCGAATCTCCTCTAAATTCTTTTATGTATGATTTGTTATCTTTGCAAGTCTCTTCGAATTATTGGTTTGGTTTGGCCTACTAGATTGATCTTTCTTGCAATGGGAGAAGTGCTTAGCTTTGGGTTCAATCTTGCGGTGTCCTTTCCCAGTGGCAGCAGGGGCAGCAAGGCACGTATTGCTTGAGTTTATCCCTCTACATCATGTCATCTTGCCAAATGCGTTACTCTGTTCTTATGAATTTAATACTCTAGATGCATGTTGGATAGCGGTCGGTGTGTGGAGTAATAGTAGTAGATGCAGAATCGTTTCGGTCTACTTGTCGCGGACGTGATGCCTATATACATGATCATGCCTAGGTATTCTCATAACTATGCATTTTTCTATCAATTGCTCGATAGTAATTTGTTCACCCACCGTAATATTTATGCTATCTTGAGAGAAGCCACTAGTGAAACCTATGGCCCCCCGGTCTATCTTCCATCATATAAGTTTCCAATCTATTTTATTTTGCAATCTTTATTTTCCAATCTATACAACAAAAATACCAAAAATATTTATCTTATTATCTCTAGCAGATCTCACTTTTGCAAGTGGCCATGAAGGGATTGACAACCCCTTTATCGCAATTGTTGCAAGGTTCTTATTTGTTTGTGCAGGTACGAGGGATTTGCGTGTAGCCTCCTACTGGATTGATACCTTGGTTCTCAAAAACTGAGGGAAATACTTACGCTACTTTGCTGCATCACCCTTTCCTCTTCAAGAAAAACGAACGCAGTGCTCAAGAGGTAGCAAGAAGGATTTCTGGCGCTGTTGCCGGGGGGTCTACGCACAAGTCAAGACATACCAAGTACCCATCACAAACTCTTATCCCTCGCATTACATTATTTTCCATTCGCCTCTTGTTTTCCTCTCCCCCACTTCACCTTTGCCGTTTTATTCGCCCTCCTTTCCGTTCGCCTCTTCTTTGCTTGCTCCTTGTGGTTTTTGCTGCCATTATGTCTGAAACTGGGGAGGTTATCGTTGATAAGGACAATAGTAATAACATGGGAAACTTTGATGCTTTTGATGATCCTCCTGAAGAACCCACTATCTTACATACTAAAAAGTTTCGAATCGGTAGTGGTAATATTATTGAAAAAGGAGTTATTCAAGATTTCTTTACTTGTGCCGGTGCTTTGCCCACTATGGGTGGATCTATTCTTCATAAAACAAGTAGTCTTGTGGATGCTATATCTTTGCTCGTAGTTGAACTTGAAAGACAGTTTATTCATATGCATCCTTGCATACAAAGGATTTTTCTAGAATTTTCCAATATTGAGCACTCTTCTGTTAAGCGAGCAGCTACTATCTTTTTGGCACATGAGTTTAGATTTATAATAAAAGAAGCCAATGAAATTTTTGCGCATTATAGGGTGGACGCTGGTCGTCCTCCCATAGAAGCTATCCTTTTTAATCAAGAGGACTTAATGCGTTTACGATCTTTAGATCATGTCGCTTACAATGAAAACCTTAGAAAGAAGGTTCCTACCGATGTTCTAGTTGATAGAATTTCTGAACTCAATGATGATTTTGCTATTCAGAATAATGGGTTAGGTTTTTCTCTTGAACAAAGGCTCATGACTTTTTGCCAAAAGAACGCTTATAATGATGAATTGGTTGTGCAATATAAGGGGCCAAAGGAGGAACCCATACCTCTCGAGCTTGATCTTGGGGACTTTTGTCCCATTAAATTTAGCCCTTTTAATTATTTTTTGCTTACCACAAAGAAAACTTGCTGCTGAACGTAGGGAATATGAGAGGATTTTTTGCGATTTGCCTTACCATTATTATGGTAATACTTAGATCTATTCTTGTTTTTATGCCTAGCTAGGGGCGTTAAACGATAGCGCTTGTTGGGACGCAACCCAATTTTATTTTTGTTCCTTGCTTTTTTTTCCTGTTTAGTAATAAATAATTCATCTAACCTCTGGTTAGATGTGGTTTTGTGTTTTAATTAGTGTTTGTGCCAAGTAAAACCTTTAGGATAACCTACGGTGATAGTTAATTTGATCTTGCTGAAAAACATAAACTTTTGCGTGCACGAGATTAGTTTTCATAAATCACAGAAACGTGCTTCTCAGTTGATTATTTTTGCAGAATATTAACAAACAAATTATGTAGGACTTCCTATTTTGGTAGAATTTTGGAGTTACAGAAATTTGCGTTTGATACAGATTGCTACAGACTGTTCTGTTTTTGACAGATTCTGTTTTTCGTGTGTTGTTTGCTTATTTTGACGAGTCTATGGCTAGTATCGGGGGGTATGAAACATAGAGAAGTTGGAATACATTAGGTTTAACACCAATACAAATAAAGAATGAGTTCATTACAGTACCTTAAGGTGGTGATTTGTTTTATTTCGCTAACGGAGCTCATGAGATTTTCTGTTGAGTTTTGTGTTGTGAAGTTTTCAAGCTTTTGGGTGAAGATTTGATGGATTTTGGAATAAAGAGTGGCAAGAGCCTAAGCTTGGGGATGCCCAAGGCACCCCAAGGTAAAATTCAAGGACAACCAAAATCCTAAGCTTGGGGATGCCCTGGAAGGCATCCGCTCTTTCGTCTTCGTCCATCGGTAACTTTACTTGATGCTATATTATTATTCACCACACGATATGTGTTTTGCTTGGAGCGTCTTGTATGATTTGAGTCTTTGCTTTTTAGTTTACGACAATCATCCTTGCTGTACACACCTTTTTGGAGAGACACACATGAATCGGAATTTATTAGAATACTCTATGCGCTTCACTTATTTCTTTTGAGCTAGATAATTTTGCTCTAGTGCTTCACTTATATCTTTTTAGAGCACGGTGGTGGTTTTATTTTATAGAAATTATTGATCTCTCATTCTTCACTTAAATTATTTTGCGAGTCCTTTAGAACAACATGGTAATTTGCTTTGGCTATAAAATTAGTCCTAATATGATAGGCATCCAAGATGGATATAATAAAACTTTCATATAGAGTGCATTGAATACTATGAGAAGTTTGATACTTGATTTTTGTTTTGAGATATGAAGATGGGGATATTACAGTTGTGCTTGTGTTGAGTAACTATGAATTTGAGAAATACTTGTGTTGAAGTTTGCAAGTCCCGTAGCATGCACGTATGGTAACCGTTGTGTAAAAAATTTTAAACATGAGGTGTTCTTTGATTGTCATCCTTTTTGTGGAGGTCGGGATCGCGCGATGGTTAACTCCTACCAACCCTTCCCCTAGGAGCATGCGTGTAGTGCTTGGTTTTGATGACTTGTAGATTTTTTCAATAAGTATGTGAGTTCTCTATGACTAATGTTGAGTCCATGAATTATACCCACTCTTACCCTACCATCATTGCTAGCCTCTTTGGTACCGTGCATTGCCCTTTCTCACCTTGAGAGTTGGTGCAAACTTCACCGGTGCATCCAGACCCCGTGATATGATACGCTCTATCACACATAAACCTCCTTATATCTTCCTCAAAACAGCCACCATACCTACCTATTATGGCATTTCCATACCCATTCCGAGATATATTGCCGTGCAACTTTCCACCGTTTCATTTATTATGACACGCTTCATCATTGTCATATTGCCTTGCATGATCATGTAGTTGACATCGTATTTGTGGCAAAGCCACCATGCATAACTTATCATACATGTCACTCTTGATTCATTGCCCATCGCAGTACACCGCCGGAGGCATTCATATATAGTCATATTTTGTTCTAGTATCGAGTTGTAATCAGTGAGTTGTAAATAAATAGAAGTGTGATGATCATCATCCGTAGAGCATTGTCCCAAAAAAAGAGAAAGGCCAAATAAAAGAGAGGCCCAAAAAAGAGAAAGGAAATAAAAAGGGGCAATGCTACTATCCTTTTTTCCACACTTGTGCTTCAAAGTAGCATCATGATCTTTATGATAGAGAGTCTCTTGTTTTGTCACTTCCATATACTAGTGGGATTTTTTTTCATTATAGAACTTGGCTTGTATATTCCAACAATGGGCTTCCTCAAATGCCCTAGGTCTTCATGAGCAAGCAAGTTGGATGCACACCCACTTAGTTTCTTTTGTTGAGCTTTCATACATTTATAGCTCTAGTGCATCCGTTGCATGGCAATCCCTACTCCTTACATTGACATCAATTGATGGGCATCTCCCTAGCCCGTTGATTAGCCGCGTCAATGTGAGACTTTCTCCTTTTTTGTCTTCTCCACACAACCCCCATCATCATATTCTATTCCACCCATAGTGCTATGTCCATGGCTCATTCTCATATATTGCGTGAAAGTTGAAAAGGTTTGAAAATTCTAAAGTATGAAACAATTGCTTGGCTAAAACCGGGGTTGTGCATGATTTGAATATTTTGTGTGACGAAGATGGAATATAGACAAACTATATGATTTTGTAGGGATGAACTTTCTTTGGCCATGTTATTTTGAGAAGACATAATTGCTTAGTTAGTATGCTTGAAGTACTATTATTTTTATGTCAATATTAAACTTTTATCTTGAATCTTTCAGATCTGAATATTCATGCCACAATAAAGAAAAGTACATAGAAAAATATGCTAGGTAGCATTCCACATCAAAAATTCTGTTTTTATCATTTACCTACTCGAGGACAAGCAGGAATTAAGCTTGGGGATGCTTGATACGTCTCCAAAGTATCTATAATTTTTTATTGTTACATGCTTTTGTATTATCTGTTTTGGATGTTTAGTGGGCTTTATTATACACTTTTATATTATTTTTGGGACTAACCTACTAACCAGAGGCCCAGTCCAAATTGCTGTTTTTTTGCCTATTTCAGTGTTTCGCAGAAAAGGAATATCAAACGGAATCCAAACGGAATGAAACCTTCGGGAGAGTGATTTTTGGAACAAACGCAATCCAGGAGACTTGGAGTGGACGTCAAGGAAGCAACGAGGCCGCCAGGAGGTAGGAGGGCGCGCCAGGGGGTAGGCACGCCCCCGCCCTCGTGGGCCCCTTGTGGCTCCCCCAACTGACTTCTTTCTCCTATATATACTCTTATACCCCAAAAACATCCGAGAGCACCACGAAACCCTATTTCCACTGCCGCAACCTTCTGTACCCGTGAGATCCCATCTTGGGGCTTTTTCCGGTGCTCCGTCGGAGGGGGAATCAATCATGGAGGGCTTTTACATCAACATCATAGCCTCTCCGATGATGTGTGAGTAGTTTACCTCAGACCTTCGGGTCCATAGTTATTAGCTAGATGGCTTCTTCTCTCTCTTTGGATCTCAATACAAAGTTCTCCTCGATCTTCTTGGAGATCTATTCGATGTAATTCTTTTTGCGGTGTGTTTGTCGAGATCCGTTGAATTGTCGGTTTATGATCAAGATTATCTATGAACAATATTCGAATCTCCTCTGAATTCTTTTATGTATGATTTGTTATCTTTGCAAGTCTCTTCGAATTATCAGTTTGGTTTGGCCTACTAGATTGTTCTTTCTTGCAATGGGAGAAGTGCTTAGCTTTGGGTTCAATCTTGCGGTGTTCTTTCCCAGTGACAGCAGGGGCAGCAAGCACGTATTGTATTGTTGCCATCGAGGATAAAAATATGGAGTTTATATCATATTGCTTGAGTTTATCCCTCTACATCATGTCATCTTGCTAATGCGTTACTCTGTTCTTATGAACTTAAACTCTAGATGCATGCTGGATAGCGGTCGATGTGTGGAGTAATAGTAGTAGATGCAGAATCGTTTCGATCTACTTGTCGCGGACGTGATGCCTATATACATGATCATGCCTAGATATTCTCATAACTATGCACTTTTCTATCAATTGCTCGACAGTAATTTGTTCACCCACCGTAATATTTATACTATCTTGAGAGAAGCCACTAGTGAAACCTATGGCCCCCGGGTCTATCTTCCATCATATAAGTTTCCTACCTATTTTATTTTGCAATCTTTATTTTCCAATCTATACAACAAAAATACCAAAAATATTTATCTTATTATCTCTATCAGATCTCACTTTTGCAAGTGGCCGTGAAGGGATTGACAACCCCTTTATCGCGTTGGTTGCAAGGTTCTTATTTGTTTGTGCAGGTACGAGGGATTTGCGTGTAGCCTCCTACTGGATTGATACCTTGGTTCTCAAAAACTGAGGGAAATACTTACGCTACTTTGATGCATCACCCTTTCCTCTTCAAGGGAAAACCAACGCAGTGCTCAAGAGGTAGCACTCTACGAGGACTATTTTGCCCTTGATGTGCTATTCGAACCTATTTCCTACGATGGATACAACAACCATCATTCTTGCTCATCATACAAGGTCTGAGGGCCTATGATGATTACTTCAAGCTGAAGAAGGATGCCATTAGCTGCATTGGGTTCTGTCGTCTCTTGAAATGCATGTTAGCTATAGGTTGGTTCCACCACAAAGACACTCAGATCGCAAGAAAATAGTAGCTTGAAGACCATACCAATCCAAGAAAAATATAATGACGACACAATGTTGGGGCACTAGTTTACACATGATTATTTTTGGATAATTGACCTATCTTTGATGGCCACCATGAGGTCGGTTTAGAATTTGGAGTAGTCAAATATTTTAAGTTTGATCGTCACTATAAGTTCTTTTTACCAACACTTATAGAGCATAAAATTGGTGCTGGTAGATCCATTACAACATATACTATGTAATGCACCGTTAATTTCATGATTTAAAATTTGGAAACAATTTGTTTTGGCCAAACCTCGAAACCATAAAAATTTCCTAAAAATGAGCAAATCAACAAAATAATTAGAATTTGATAAATTAGCATTGTAGCCATACTTCTTTGCAAAAGCTGATATATGCTAATCGTGGGTTCCTTACATCGACTAAAGTTGAACCAGGTTCCCAACTCAGCGCCGCAACTTATTTTGACAAAATTTCCTACAACAGGCATAAAAGTTGAATTTTAAAAAAATATGCAGAGCTGGGTTTCAAACCCTAGACCAAAGGATAAGAGAACATCTGCCTACCACTAGGCTATGCGCAAGGGTATGTTTTATGAAGGATAATATCGTATTTTATGTGGATGTTTAAAATACAAAAATATTTTGAATGAAACACAAATATTTCACTCACCCTTGAAATAATCAAAATTTCTGAAATTTCATCCTTTTTTCCTTTTTTAACTGAAGCAACATATTCATAGAAAATGATCGGTTATCAAAATTTTACCCTGTCAATTTCCATCAAGTATGCAAGGGACAATTTATTATAAACGTATGTAGAAACACCATAGAAATAGAAATGTTCTTGGAACTTGTCGGTCTCCTTGGGGAAGGACCGGTGAGTAAAGTTGATATGATATTCCTGAGCAGGTTAATTGGTGGTAGCCGTCAATTTTGGACTACTTTTTCAAAGGCTGCCATGTGTAGAGGGGTAACCTCTATACAAACAAGATCGGATTATCTCTCCTTGAATGTGTAGGAATTAATCAAGATGGAATGTTCTTACATAGTTTCATTACTCATGTGCAGATGAAACTTTGACTGTATTATAGAAAATTAAACTTGAAAGCTACTCCCTCTATTGACAAATGTAAGATATTTCAGATATTTCAATATGAACTACATACAGACTAAAATATGTGAATAAACACATTCAAACGTGTCTATATATCTGATCCAGAAAAACTTTAGATCTTACATTTTTAAACGGAGGGAATACCTCTTTTTTGCGAGAAAACTTTGGACTTATTTCTCATGCCATGGCAGTACAAAGAACACATAAATAACAAGAGTTACATCCGTGTTCATAGATCACCTGGCGACGACTATAAGTATTGGAGCGAGCCAAAGGCATGCCGCCATCATCGTCATTCCCTCACTGAAGCCGGGTCAAACTTGTTGTAGTAGACAGTCGGGAAGTTGTCATGCTAAGGCCTCATGGGATCAATGCACCAGAACAGTAACCGTCGTTGATGAACAGAAGTATAGATCAAAAGAATCCAACTTGTGCAAACATGAACAAAGATTGGATCCAAAGATATCCACCGAAGACCGGCACTGACTAAATCCTGCAATATCCGTACGATACACACGCCCTCTGACGATGCTAGACGTATCACAGAAACGGGGAATAGGCAAGGAGAACCTTATTCTATCTCCAGAAAGCCACCCGACCTCGTTTTTCTGAGCATGACAGAAACCCTAAACGAAGTCCTGAAAGCACCTAAAAACAGAGCAAGCTCCCTACCTCTAGCAAGGGGCGGGGTTCACCGCACCTCCATGGCAGTAGGGCCGGATCAACAGCGATGATAGGCGGGAGGCAGAAATACCGTAGTCTTCTTTTGTTGGAGAACAGGAGGCGGCGGCTGCGAACGATATGGATGGAACGCTATGAATGGAGAGAGCACTAGTGTTAAAGCCATATCAATTTTTTTTTATGACAACACCTTTTCTTTTGTTCCGATTTCTGGTAGTGCACGGAATCATACAAAGACTAGAAGCATCGATCCTCAGTCTAGCTACGCATGTAGAGATGAATAAACGCAAGTAAACATCTATGACTGCACTTGTATTCATGGAGAGATAATACGACTACAAGACTACATAGCTTAGAATCTATTACTTTCGTGAGCATCATGGCATAGCATAAAAGATTAGATACACTGCCGCCCTACGCATCTATGACTACAAGACTACATAGCTAAGAATCTATTACTTCCGTTAGCTTGAAGGCATGCACCAACTTGTAACTTCAACCACCCATTTGACAGGAGAACGGAAAGATAAGTGACCAATTTCTACTGTGGCCGGCAAAAGTTGTGTTCTGGATTTACACTACTTCAGCGGTTCGGCACCCGGCATCACAAAAATCTCAGGTCAGTTGGTCGTACCAATGGTCTCTAGCTTTGTTTGAAATAGAAAAAAATGCGTATTATCATACAGGGATATACGGAAAATCAATTAACAGCATTTTTTATAAAATCATGTATAGTACAACAGCTACATGTCCATTCCACTCAACATTCAGTTTAGGAGGGTGCTCATGGATGACCGATGGGAAGCATGGCTTCACCTAGTCCGTAGACTGATGGCGGTTCAGTTAACTCATCAGCCCGATAAGTTGTGGTGAAAGCTTACAAGATCTTGGGAGTTCACTGTTAAATCGATGTACATCGATATCATTAACACTAGTGTAATTCCTAGTTTCAAAGATGTTTGGAAAGTTAAGGTCCCTTTGAAGATTAAAGTGTTTATGTGGTTTGTGCATAAACAAGTAATCTTAACAAAGGACAATTTAGTTAAGCGCAACTGGACAGGTTCTACTATGTGTAGTTTCTGTGATCGGGACGAGACTATCAAGCATCTCTTTTTTGACTGCCCGTTGGCACGGGGGTTGTGGCGCTCTGTGCAAATTGCCTTTAACATTACTCCTCCGACTTCGGTCAACACGTTATTCGGGGCGTGGCTTGCTGGGATAGAGTCCGAAACAGCTAGACACATTCGTGTAGGAGTATGTGCGTTGTTATGGGCAATTTGGAATTGCAGAAATGATTTGGCTTTTAACAGAAAAACAACTATTCATTTTTTGCAGGTTGTATTCCGGGCTACTGCACTCATCCGTATGTGGTCCTTACTCACTCCGACAGAGGCCAGGGAGCGTTTGGTTACTGGATCTGTCCGGTGGGAGATGGTAGCGCGGGATATCTTCAACCGGTTTGGATGGCGATCATGTAATAGGATAGGCAATTAGTTTACCTATCTTTTATTTTGCCTGCCGGTTGTGGCTTGTTGGGCTTTTTGTTTTGGCTTTGAGGCTCTGTGTGAGCTAGCCTTTGTTTTTGTTTGCAGACTTTGAGACCTTGTTGAACCTCTTTTATTTTATAATAATTGTGGCCGTATGCTTCGTTCTGATGCAGAGGCCGGGAAGTCCCTCCTTTTCGAAAAAAAGTACAACAGCTACATTTGCAGACGAGAAAGTTGACGAAAATGGCTATCTTCGCTTTTCAGAGGAAAAAAAATATGTTGACATATTTTTGGATCCACAATATGATGCACACCTGGTTAATTTTCTTGCGCCTACTCATTTGCTAAAAATTCGAGCTCATATATTTGTTTTATGTCACATGTCAGTTAGATGCACCACCCAAAAAGATCAGTTGGGTGTAGAGTCATAGAAACCGGCGACCACCAGGCGGCAACCGGGCATTTCTTTTCTTTCTGAAAATGCTCCCCCTCTGCTTCCTTTTGAACTGTTGGTTCGCCCTAATACACCCTCAGCATTAATGTAATTAGTCAAATAAGGAATTAAGCATATGTTAGCTTCTTGTGCGTATGAGTGGACCCAGAAATAATGGGGCAAAAAGATTAAGTGGAAAAACTAAATTGGAAAATTCAAAAAAAATCCAATATTACCCTCTGGAATTCAAAAGGATTTTGAAATATTGAGCGGGGGCATGGGCGTTCATGAGAGGTTGTACATTGTTCCACTCAGCCCTCTTTGGGTGTACCACTCATCAGGCACATCACCTCCAAGGGATGTGACAAAAAGCTAGACATTGACCTCTGTTGTCGGGGCATGTCAAACCAAACCTAGGATTCCTCCATGGATCCAAATTTCATGAAAAGACCTCTGTTTCATCGGTTCCTTTTTATTTTCTTTACTTTGCTTAGCTCCTCTTTCTTCTTTCTCTTACTGGTACTTTGCTTAGCTCATTTTGTTTGAGCTACACTGTATTGCTGTCCAGAACCTTTAAATTCCTCATTTCTAAGAACAAACATAATCTGAAATATTTGGTAATTATCAGTTCACCCGTCCATTCTACTTGACCCCTTTGATCCCTCTAGTCTCGTCGCTAACCTCCTCTCCTCGCTCCCTAATCAGGCCCTCCACCACCCATCCTTCCTTGCCTTCTTCATGTTCCTCTTCATCCCCGTCTCTCCCCATTGTTACCTCCTTATCCTGCTCCAACGACCCACCAACCTATTATTGCTGCCACAAATAATGAAGAATATCCGGTACATAATACACAACCATATCCAAAATGATGTAATTAAGTGCTACTAGTACACCTGGGGGCTGGAGTAGGTCGTTTTCTAACCTATGATCTAGCCATTATTGGCATATCGATGGTGAAAGCGGTAGATGAAATTGCATTTTGAAGATGTCGCATCATGTCCATTGCCTGATTGATAATGGAGGAAATCTGGAGCTGACGTTGCATATAGAAATCTTAGGACAAATGATAGATCCCACTTACACCTTCCCAATCTAACTTTCTGCTCAAAAGATAGAAAGAACAATATTAGGATAAATGCTAGGTTAGGTTGATCGTAGAATATATGAAGCCTCGCTGTACATATAAGCACGCAAAGCAACTTAACTAAGAGTAAATACATGCTATATAGATAAACCTAGCCTACTCGTCGTCGGAGATGTAGACGACATCCATGCCAGAAGTGCCAGATAGACCTGCCACCTCGCAGATGGATATATGCCTCCCGCGGCGACTTCGGCTACTCGTCGAACTTCATGTCCATGAATATTGCGTCCACCTCCTGCCGTCGGTCGCAGATGTAGCAGCAGTTTGCGTCGACCTCCGCCTTCGTGCGGATGGAGTCGAAGATGGAATGCTGCTCCGCCGCCAGTGCTCCGGAGTGAGCATAACTTAGGTTGTTATATGCTGCTGGGCCAGAGCTGCATACGGCGAGCTACGAGTGGATGGGTGGGTGGCGGCGCGAAGGGGAGGGATATGGGATGCGGCTATGGTTGAGGGCCGTCGTCCGGCCTAAATAGCTAGACATGGGCCCTCGAGCGGTGTGCTGGAGTGGCGCCACACTGCGCCATGAATGCGTTGAATGCGTCCTCGCCGCCCGCATCGAAATTGGAGGAGACACCCGTCGGACCAATGGGTTTTTGAGTGTTTTCGTGTGGGTCTCTACGGTCAGTCCTATATGACGGCCGCGGCCGGGCCTCCCCATATCTTCCGCATATATGGGTTGGATATGAGACGTGCCGGTCAATGAGGGCGTATGGAGCCAGTATGAGGAGCCCGTCTAGGTCTAATTTATTTGACCGGGCCATCCACTCGGATGTAAAAGGTGGGTTTGGGGAACCCGGTTGTAGATCTCTAATATCATGCGGAAAATCCTCATTTAGCTTAGAGACGTGTGTAGGACATAATATACATTTTGTATGTGCAAATATTTTACGTTGTGACCATGCTCAACATGGAGTTTATTGTGGGCACGAGGATCAAATGAATCATGGTTACATTAGCATTGCTCTCTTTTGTTGTGGAACCAAAAAATTGCTCTTGTTATATTTATACATTGCCTGTTGCACTTTGAGAATGGAGATGCAATTTCTAGTAGCATGCATCTAGAGAATAGTTGAATCTTAATTATGCCATACATAGATTAAAGAAACCACTATGAATGTGTGCACCACTAGATGCAGTGGCCATGGGCCATCCTCCATTTCGATTTTTTTTAACAAACCACTAATATGACGCTCAGTTAGTTAGATTCTTTGTGGTGGAACTTGCCCACCCAGGTTCAAGTCCTAAATTTATCATGGGTGCTCGTATTTTTTTATCTATTTCAACATTTTTTGTCGATATTCTTTCGGTGGTAGGTAAAGTGGACCCCAACAATGAGGTGCTTGTGGTGACACTGTCAATCTCAAAATTTGCCGGCTCTGTCCCTCGGGGGTGGGCATGTGAGTATCTATGTTGTTTTTGCATGCGTCTAAGATGGATCTGGGCTAACGAAACCGCCTCGGATAGGTAGTGCAGCACATGCGTCAGACACCCACCTCGAATAAGACTCATTCTGACTGGTTTTTGGAATCGTCTCACATGAGGCGTCTTGGATATGTGCTTCTGTAACAGTGAACCGAACTGGAACCTATCTAGAATGTGCGCTTAGTAGTGAACTGAAGTGAGCTCTATCTAGAATGTGCTTTCTGAAGATTTGTAAGGTGTCAAGTACAATTCAGATAACATATGCAAACATTCCCTCTACACCAGAGGGCTAAACTATATAGTTTGCTCTACGTGCATGCATCAATGCTCTATGCATGTGCTGCACTACCTCGAAGGTGAAATATTCTTTAGGCAACCGAAAGTAATATATAGATAGACAAAAGTGGTAAAGTGAGTTTGAATTCATGGATGCCTACCAAAAAATTAGTCCCTCAACTAATTAATCTACCCGGGCATCATACCTAAAATAAGTTATTAAGGTTTGTGGGAGTGGGAAGGGGATGGATTATCTGGATTCCCACTCGCGATGGTGATGATCTTCCATTGCCAAAAATATTTTATCTCTGCTTAAGCCTATGTGAAGGCAATTATGCCTAGATTCAACTTTGAGCCCAGTTGCATAATTAATTAAGGCCCTAATTGAAAAGGTTTCATTTTATTAATTTGTACCACTGTTTGGGCCAATATATATGTCAACCAGGTGGAGAATCCAAAGTATTGGTTGGATGGTTAATTTGTCGAACGAATGACCACTTTGTTTCAGTAATCAGTCATACTTACATAGTACTAGTAAATAATGGAGCTTGCATCCATCATCATCATTATTATTTGATGGGTGGTAAACACCTCCTAAATTAAGTAAGAATCCTCAGCGATCTTTCAGATTTAAGCAATCTAGCAAAGTAGTTGTTTGACTTCTTCTCTCTACTAGCTAGGTCATAGATTAATTATGATCTGCGCACATCTGCATTATAGGTAGCTACGAAAGACGAAGTACGCATCCTCAGCATCCATGATCACTTCGACCCTTTATTCGCTTGTGCCTATTAATAAGCTTTCTATACCACCTCTCATATGCGTGAGCTTATTGCTTAATTAGTAGCGACTACTATCACAAATATATCATCCTCACACTAGAAATCAGGAAACAAGTACTAAAAGCACCCACCGGACATTTGTCGTACGAAGTATATGCAAAATTTCTGGTAATTAATTACGCTACATGGTTGATGTGCTCTTGCAAACTATACTGTCTCAATTTATCCCACTTGCAATTTGCAAAATTCTTGCATAAAGAATTGTTTATGGAAGATACACGTGCATCTATTTATTAGTTTCATTATTTACATATTTACTCGGTAGTCGAATTGTTTAGGGAAGATAGTTTGCTAGTTGCTCAATGTCACGCTCCAAAATCTTTAGCACACTTGAAAATGAAATGTTTTTGGATATAAATTATAAAGACATAACTAAAAATTATTTCAATTAATACTGAATGGATGATGCTTTTTTAGTTGGACCACTGGTGGAAAAACAGGCTTCCGTCCAGCCCCATAAGTCGCGAAGCTGTAGGAACCGCGACTAATGGGACCTTTAGTCATGATTCGGAGGTGAACCGCGACCAAAGGCCTGGGCCCAGTGGCGCTCGGTGGCTAGGCGCAGACGTGAGGTCTTTAGTCGCGGTTTGCCGGGACAACCGCGACTAAAGGCCTTTTCGGCACCTTTTTTAGTCACGGTTTGCCGTGCCAACCGCAACTAAAGCCCTCCCCTATATATACCCATCCAAGAGCCAACACTTAGCCATTTGGAGCCATTCTCTTCACAAGTGGGTGTAGGTTTGCTTTTGGTTCCTCTTATGCACATAAGGTGTTTGATGAAATGCCCCAAGAGCATGAAACAAACATGACATGAAGTGTTGGAGCCACACTCCTCGATCGCGGTTAGCAACTTGATGAACCTTTGATGTGTCATTGATAAAATATGCATGTGTGTAGTTCATTGTTTAATTTATATTGTTTGTAGCTAGTTAGTTTAACAAATGCATGATGGTTAATTATATATTTTATATTATAATAATGCAGATGAATCGGCAATGGATGTACGGTAACCGACTCTCCGGCGAGTTCACTACGGGTTTGAAAGATTTCCTCGTAGTGGCTAATGCGAACAAGCGGGGGGTTTTGTTATCTGTCCATGTGTTATCTGTAAGAATCGGAAGGGTTACTCTTCCTCAAGAGATGTTCACATGCATCTGCTTGACGCAGTTTCATGCCAAGCTATAATTGTTGGACCAAGCATGGAGAAAGAGGGGTTATAATGGAAGAAGATGAAGAAGGGGATGATTTCATCGATGAAAGCTAACTTTCTCATTACGGAGATACTTTCAATGAGGATGCTGAAGGTGAAGTGGAAGGTGAAGAAGAGGCACGTGAAGATCCCGTTGATGATCTTGGTCGGACCATTGCTGATGCACGAGACGCCGAAACTGAAAAGGAGAGGGAGAATTTGGATCGCATGTTAGAGGATCACAGAAGGCGCTGTACCCGGATGCGATGATGGTCTGAAAAAGCTGGGCTGCACTGCTGGATTTGCTGAAATGGAAGGCAGAGGCAGGTGTAGCTGACTCGGCATTTGAAAACTTGCTGAAAATGTTGAAGAATATGTTTCCAAAGGATAACGAGTTGCCCGCCAAGACGCATTACAAAGCAAAGAAGGTTGTACGCCCTCTAGGTTTAGAGGTTACGAAGATACATGCATGCATCAACGATCGCATCCTCTACCGCGGTGAATCTGAGAATTTGAATGAATGCGGTATGCACCTTTGCATTGCATTATAAGATCAGAGGCGATGACCCTGGTGACGATGTTGAGGGCCAGAAACCCAGGAAGAGGGTTCCCGCCAAGGTGATGTGGTATGCTCCTATAATACCACGTTGAAACGTCTGTTTAGGAACAAAGAGCATGCCAAATTGTTGCGATGGCACAAAGAGGACCGTAAGTCGGACGGGGAGTTGAGACACACCGCAGATGGAACGCAATGGAGAAAGATCGACAGATGGTTCAAAGATTTTGCAGCTGACGCAAGGAACATAAGATTTGCTCTAAGCACGGATGGCATGAATCCTTTTGGCGGCGAGCTCCAGCCATAGCACTGGCCCGTGACTCTATGCATCTACAACCTTCCTCCTTGGTTGTGCATGAAGCGGAAGTTCATTATGATGCCAGTGCTCATCCAAGGTCCGAAGCAACCCGGCAACGACATCGATGTGTACCTAAGGCCATTAGTTGATGAACTTTTACAGCTGTGGGGTGGTGTCCGTGTGTGGGATGAGCACAAACAAGAGGAATTTGACCTACAAGCGTTGCTTTTCGTAACCATCAACGATTGGCCTGCTCTTAGTAACCTTTCGGGACTGTCAAATAAGGGATACAATGCATGCACGCACTGCTTACATGAGACTGAAAGTGTACATTTGCCAAATTGTAAGAAGAACGTGTACCTTGGGCATCGTCGATTTCTTCCGAAAATTCATCCGATGAAGAAAGAAAGGCAAGCTTACAACGGCAAGGCAGATCACCGGCGAAGCTCGCGGAACGACTGCTTGGTCTTGAGGTATTTGATATGGTCAAGGATTTGAAAGTCATCTTTGGAAAGGGTCTGGCGGACAATCAGTTCGAAGGGAGCTGGCCAGCACGCAGCCATGTGGAAGAAGAAATCTATATTCGGGAGCTAGAATATTGGAAAGTCCTAGATGTCCGCTCTGCAATCGACGTGATGCACGTTACGAAGAATATTTGCGTGAACCTCCTAAGCTTCTTGGGCGTGTATGGGAAGACAAATGATACAAAGGAAGCACGGCAGGACCAGCAACGTTTGAAAGACCATGATGACCGGCATCAGGAATGGTTTCAAGGTCGTGCCAGCTACGCTCGACCAAAGAAGAGAAGGTCATCTTTTTGAATGCCCGAGCAGTATGAAGGTCCCGTCTGGATTCTCGTCCAATATAAAGGGAATAATAAACATGGCGGAGAAAAAGTTCCAAAACCTGAAGTCTCACGACTGCCACGTGATTATGACGCAATTGCTTCCGATTGCTTTGAGGGGGCTCCTGCCGGAAAATGTTCGAGTAGCCATTGTGAAGCTATGTGCATTCCTTAATGCAATCTCTCAGAAGGTAATCAATCCAGAAGTTCTACCACGGTTCTGAGCGATGTGATCCAATGTCTTGTCGGTTTCGAGTTGGTGTTCCGCCATCCTTCTTCAATATTATGACGCACCTCCTGGTTCACCTAGTCGAAGAGATTTTCGTTCTCGGTCCTGTATTTCTACACAATATGTTCCCCTTGAGAGGTTCATGGGAGTATTAAAGAAATATGTTCGTAACCGTGCTAGGCGGAAGGAAGCATCGCCAAGGGCTATGGAAATGAGGAGGTAATTGAGTTTTGTGTTGACTTTGTTCCTGACCTTAAGCCGATTGGTCTTCCTCGATCGCGCACGAGGGGAGACTAAGTGGAAAAGGCACGATCGGAATGAAATCAACGATATGTATGGACGGCCATTCTCCGACTGAAGCACACCACCTTGCATCTTGACCAATTCCAGCTTGGTGGCTCCGTGCTTT
This sequence comes from Aegilops bicornis, assembly GCA_021605145.1. NCBI lineage: Eukaryota > Viridiplantae > Streptophyta > Magnoliopsida > Poales > Poaceae > Aegilops > Aegilops bicornis. The sequence goes on along the minus strand of CM038675.1, from coordinate 60,574,771 downwards.
GAGAAACACAAGAATATTTTACGTTCGACAACCCGGGAAGCCTGAATCCTGGATTAGGAAGGCCCACATGGAGACTTTCGGCAGTTGGTTGAGAAAACATTTAATGAATGACAATGATGTTGTAGATCAGCTGTACATGTTGGCCAAGACACCATCTTCGACTATAACGACTTTCCAAGGGTACGAGATAAATGGGAATACATTTTACACGATCGCCCAAGATAAAAAGAGCACCAACCAAAACAAGTGGTGTCCGCTTTGATGCAGCAACCGAGAATGGGCAAGAGGTCACATATTATGGTTACATAGAGGAGATATGGGAACTTGACTATGGACCCTCCTTTAAGGTCCCTTTGTTCCGGTGCAAATGGTTCAAGCTAACAGGAGGTGGGGTAAAGGTGGACCAGCAATACGGAATGACAATGGTGGATTTCAACAATCTTGGTTACCTTGACGAACCATTCGTCCCTAGCGAAAGATGTCGCTCAGGTTTTCTATGTGAAGGACATGAGTAGCAAACCGAGGAAAGCGGAAAGATAAGAAAGCGATCGGTACATCATGCGATGATCCAAAGCGCCACATTGTTCTTTCGGGAAAAGAAACATCGTGGGAGTGGAGGACAAGACAGACATGTCGGAAGATTATAATATGTTTGCTGAAATTCCGCCCTTCAAAGTGAACACCGACCCAAGCATTAAGTTAAATGATGAGGATGCTCCATGGATACGGCACAATCGTAAGCAAGCAGGGACACAAGGGAAGAAAAATGATGTGTAATAATTTATTGTACCAAACTTTGTTGAATGGATCATGTGAATTATATTACCCGTGATGTGTTTGGTGTCCATTTTGAATGATTCGAGATACCACTGATGATACATGAAATTTGGAGTGATTTAGTCATACTCCTGCCTAGGCGTATAATATGCATACCGTAGTCTTCATAGCCGCCGTCGTCGTTGTCTTGGTAGTAAATCGCCTTCTAAGTTGCCGCCGTCGTAAATGCATTCGCTGCTGTCGTCGCATTCTTTGTCGTCGCGTAAATCGGCTAAATGGCTCGAAGCGAGGGTAGCGCAGGCGGGGATATCGCCGGCCGTGATGTAGTCCATGACGCTCTGCAGAAGTCCGCCATACCACCATAGCCGACGGCCGGCCTCGTGGAAGTTCCCAGAGGCGCACCGTCCTCCTCATACCGGCGGCGCCCTCTCACGCCGATTGATGAAGAAGGCGTCCCAAGTATGCTGGTTATCGGGATGCCGGGGATTCATCCGCTGCTCCGGCGTGAGGTCGAGGTAGTAGTGGTTCGTGATGGCCGCCCGTATGATACCACGAGGGACGGGAGGGACGGCTGCACGCCGGCGCTGGGCTCCAGCCCGGTGGGGACGCCTTGATAGCCCGGTGGACAAGGGTAGTTCGAGGCGCAAAGCTCCTCCACCTGCTGATAGGTTAGAGTGGGTGCGGTGGAAGCCATGAGAGAGTGATGAGAGATTGTAGAGATGTGATAATGCTGGCCAAGCCGGGCTACATATATGTAGTGAGAAATGGCGGGAAAAATGGGAGCGGGAAGACAGGAGGCGGGAAGAAAGTGGCGGGAAGAAAGAGGCGGGAAGACAGGAAAGAAATGGCGGGAAGAAGAGGAATCCAGAGCTGGTCATCTAACCTTTAGTCCCGGCTGGTTGGTGCAACGGGACTAAAGGTTAGACAGACGCGTGGGTAGCGCCTGACATACTGTCGGAGGAACAAGACAAAGTAGAAGCGGCGCCGTGCCTATAAAAGGAGCATCGACACGCGAAGATAGAGGCGTGAAGAAATGGCGGAAGACATAGGCGGAAAGAACAAAGTGGAAGACTGGCCGGGAAGAACTTGTGGGAAGACAGGCGGCGGGAAGAACTTCTCTGAAATTTTTGATATATTATTTGTATTTTAGAATTTTGAAATGAATTAGTTCTATTTTTCTGAATTTTTGATATATTATTTGTATTTTTAACATATTGAATTGAATTAGTTTTATTTTTGACATATTATTTGTATTTGCCTCGTAGGGTTTGGAGATGGTTCGTAGATACAAAGGACGTAGAACTTTATATGCAACTCAAAATACAGCAAAAAACAACTCAAAAATAAATAAAACAAATAAAAAAGCAAAAAAATTAAGAAAATAAAAAAGCCCTCCTACTGGGCCAAAGCGGCCTGCATACGACTAGAAACTCAACCTTTTGTTGGGCCAGGATGCAGGCCATAAGGCCGAGTAGGCCCACATGGCAGCAATGAATTGGTAGGCCCAAGAGGGCTGCTTAGGAGAGGAGCTCGAGAGAGCTACTGCCTTTGGGGCTTATAAACCAGTGCGGTAGCCCTTTGACTAGCGAGGTGGGACTAAACTTCGCCAAAAATCCTTTAGTCGCGGTTGGGCGGCGACCATGACTAAAGGCCTTTTAGTCATGGTCTCGTGGCCAACCGCGACTAAAGGGGGGCGCGAACGCATAAAAACCCGCCAAAAACCCTTTAGTCGCGGTTGGGCAGGCGACCAGCGACTAAAGGGTACCTTTAATCATGGTCTCGTCGCCAACCGCGACTAAAGGGGGCTCTCATCTGAGGCGGGATTCTCGTCTTCTCCGATTCCCGCCTGTTCGTCTCTGCCGCGCCCGGTACTGCCGCCTCGCTCGCCCGCCCTCAACCCCACGCGACCTTCCTTCCTCTCCGATCATTCCTTCCAGCCACCGCCGCCGCCCTCCCGTCCGTGGCGCCGCTGGTCTCGACGCTGGCGCCCGTCCCAACACCGCCTCCCGATCGCCCGGACCGCTGCTCATTGGACTGCCTCACCTCGCCTCTCCGTCCCCTCCCGCACGGCGCCCGGCACCTCCTCGATCCGTGCTGGAACGAGGGCATGACCCTGCGGCGCTCCCGTCGCCGGCGCCCGTTCCCGGTGCCGCCCTGCCGCTGCGGCTCACGCCCTCGGCAGCGCCCGGCCTCGTCGCCGTCGCCTCTCCGCCTCTCCTCGACACCTTGGCGCCCGAGGCGATCGCCCCCATCGCCGCTTCGCCGTCACCCTCGCCGCTCGTCGGGCCTCGCCCGTTCGGCCCGGCCTCTGCCTTCGCGCTCGGGCTGAACCTACGATCAGCAACCCCATGGCCATGCGCCTCGCCACACCTCCCCGATGCGCTTTGCTCGCGGCGCGCGCCCACGACCCGGCCTTGTCGCGGGCTTGGCTGGCCTCGCCCGGCGCCCATGCCTGCAACGCCCTTGCGCCCGTTAACCCACGTGGCCTCCTAGGCCACTTACGATCAGGCCCCCTGTTAAAAAAAAAAAGAACAAAAAGAAATATGTATAAATAAAAATTAAAAATGATAATAATTAAAAGTAATTAATTAATTAATTAACTTAATTAATCCTGTTAATTAACCTAATTAACTTATTAACTAATTAAACTGTTAATTAGTGTTAGTCGGTGACAACCGGGACCCATGTGCTAGTTTGACCAGTCAAGCAGACTGTTGACAGACCTTGACATCGCCGAGCGTACTGCATCGACACATCCATGTACATCACGTTGCTGTGCAAGTCTACGCCGCATCATCGCGGCGCCCATGCATGCCATCCCGGCGTTGATCCAAAATCAGTGGACCAGCAAAATCTCCGAACTGGCCTGAGCAAAATCAGTGGACTTTGAGAAAACGCGATGAGCAACAACGGTCAACTGCCAGCTAGTATGCACTAGTACTATAGATTCCAAAGGAGGGATTAGGAGCAACATCGTCCGATGGGGAGCAATGCAACTAGTAGTAGTAGTCGATCTAAATCCTCGTTGGCAATTGGAAACCGTTTCCAATCATTAGGAGCAACAGACGCTACCTGTATTTTTTTACCAAACATTGACAAATGTTTAATTGCTTGCAAAGTTTCTTCACAAAATGACATTCGTGAAGACGTGGTTGTCTTTTGTCCTCGCCTCCCTCTCCGTGTGTGTTGTCCTCGCCTCCCTCTCCGTGACGCCGTCGTCTGCCGCCCCGTCTCGCGCTCTACCGCGACACCCTCTCCCACCCCATACTCGCCTCCTTTTGCCACCGCCCTTTCGCCACTGCCACCGCCACCGCCCCCCTTCTTCACTTAATTAATTTGTTTTTACTACATGTTTTCAGGACTGACATAATGGCGGACGATAGAGCTGACCCGATTATGGACAACTATGATCCGGACGGTGAAGCACATATGTTCGGCATCATAAACGGCGATATTCTATATGTGCCGACCGGAGAAGAAGAAGATGATATCTCTTCTTATCTGAACCTTGACGGTGAAGATGAAGGCGCCGTCGACAAGATGATGCCGAACAAGCGTCGATAAACGACGATCTTCAAATGGAAGTAGCAACCACCTCCGGCGCCGAGGTATATATATACATTGAGCCTCTGGTGATACAAACTAACTGATTTGAATAAATATGTGTGTACTAACGCGCGACTATCTTTCTTATTTTAGCCCTCGGCCGGATCGTCGAAACAATCGAGTACGTCGTCAAAGCGTGGCGCAACCAAGACGATGAAACAAGGAGAAACATGCACCATCGAGGTTGTCGACGGTGCAACCGGCAGGCCGCTGGAGCCCCGCAAGAACGCCACCAAGTTTGTCAGCCAATGCGGAGCCATTGTTAGAGACAACGTCTCGATCACCGTCCAGAGTGGAATGAGCCAAAGAAGGCACGAATTGATGGTTTCACTTTTGTCGATAAGAGAACAAAAAGATTGCTTCAAGAAGCTTATGGAACATTTCGTTCTACCTCCGGAATACAACAAATTCGATGAGGAGGGTAACAAGATTGAGGAAAACAAGGAGAGGAGGAGGCTAGTCAAACAGTTCGCTCTTCATAAGATGGCCGACGCATTCGGAAATTCAAGCAAAATCTAGCCCATGACTTTGTCAAGCAGAACAAGACTCCGGATTTCAAAGGACAATATGAGAAACTGAAACATGATTGGCCAGAATTTGTGAAGCAAAAGAAATCGGAGCAGTTCATTCAAATATCGAAAAAATATAAGGAAAATGCGGCTAAGAAGGAGTACAATCATGTTATGGGCCCAGGAGGGAATCGCATTTGGGTGCCTAGGTTGGAGAAGATGGAGAATGATCTGAGGGCGCGAGGAATCCGTCCAGTGCGGAGGATGGGACCCAAGGGCCAAAAAGCTGGTGGTACGGGCATGGGGAACGCTGAACCCGGAGACAGGGGAGTGTGTTTACGGGCAAATTAATTAAACCCACCCAAGCCCTTATTGACGCAATGAAGGATGCTCAACAGGGAAGATCAAGTTCAACAGAGAGAACGACGCGATAAAAGCCCTCGGGAATCCACGAACACGGAGGGCGTGTCACGAGGCATGGGGCACATTCCGTGGAAAATAGGGTTCCCCGAGCGATGACCCGTCTGATTCTGAAGCCGTAAGAGAAAGATGGATCGGGAATCAGATGTTGTGGCGCGGTTGGCATCGGAAATGGATGTGATGAAGAAAACCATGAGTGTACTAGTAGCCGAAAGAGATGCAGCTCGGGTGCAGCATGAAGATCATCCAGCGGATCTCGGAAGCCAGCAACGGAGAAGCAGCGTGGCTTCCACGGAGGCCCCACCGGCTGGTGCAGATGCACCGACGATCGAAATTACTGCACCGGAGCCTCGGTGGTCGAAATTACTGCACCGGAGCCTCTGGTGGTCGAAATTACTGCACCGGAGCCTCCTCGCTACCCGTGGGCGATATAAAGGAGATGAAAGAATGTCATCTGTATTATCCTATCGGGAACATGTCCATGAAGGTAACCATCGGCAGTGCTTTACCATGTTTACAGAGCACTCCACCACAACAACCCCATTCAAGATGGCTATGCTCGTGTCACGGTGGAGGACATAGTCCAAGGGTTTGAGGACACGGAGATTGACATTGCTACACGAAGGGGAGAAAAGACTTGGAGATGTCAAGCGCCATTTCATTCTATGGCAAAAGAAGTTTATCAAGTTTCGAGGCGGCGCCAAGGACAACAAGTCCACCCCTACGGTGGTGGTGGTGGCGGTGGCAGTGGTGGTGGTGGTGGTGGTGGTGGCGGTTCACCTACACCTCCGTCACGTCGGCCGACGCCGCCCCGATCCTAACGTCCGGCGGGTGATCAGCCGCCGCCCCGATCCTCGTCCGGCGGGTGATCGACGCCGCCCCCAATCCACCTCCGACAGAAGCGAAGCAGTCCTGGATTATTAACCCGGACCCTTATGTACCTAAGACCACAAAGGTACGGAGCCATCATCAAGCCTCTCCCCACAAGGCCTTGGGAACGTAGTGCCGAGGAAGTCGGCAGCGACGCGGCTGCTGATTTGGAGAAATGGAAGGCGGACTGCAAGAAGAAAAGAGAGCCCGAGCCCAAGCCGGTATATTACGATGAGCAAAAGAAGTGGGCTAAGTCATTTTTGAGCACACTGTCCCAAGCATGAAGAATCTGCCTAACGACTATGCACGTGAACTGCAGGCAGGCACTCATGTTCAACGAGAACAAAGAGCGGGAGAAGGCGAAAGTAAAATAAGCGGAAACAAGTTTCCGGCTCGGGAACAAAGTAAACAATCGATTGCCCCGCTTATAGTGGAAGCCTTCCGTCCGGATGCCCCGAGATCATACAAGCTGCGACAGCACATGGATTGATCAGAACGAGTGCCCGAGAACAAGCGGCCAACTTAGGTATTACTCTTCGTGAACTGTTAGGCCTTGATGAGGCGCCCGATGAAGAAGGTAATAATTACATATGTCAAGAATGGGCCTCTCGTCGAGCCTTGAGAAAAGGATCTACCTCCACAAATGAAAGGTCTGCTGAAATGGTACAAGGGTTACATAAAAATAAAACGCCAAAGAATATATTTATGCGGAAGTTAGACATGAGCATCACTTCAAACATTACTATGTACAAATTGAACTGAGTGAATTGTTCCAGCTTTTTCAATCTGCGAGCTCGACAAATCTATCATCGGTTGCTACGTTACGTAAGTGATTTATTAATTTCTACCCCATCTCGTTCATATTGCCTGCACTATATATATGTCCTAACTATATTGTTGTGTCCGCTATTATACATGCAGAATGAAGATTAAGGAATGCAGAGTAAGGAACATCCATGATGTTGGGTTCATTGACCCACACATCGTTAATGGACATGTGTTGGAGCATCACCCGCCGACGTGGAGGCAGACCTGTGGCAGTTTCTTACAAAGCAGGAACTCAAAAGTGATATTCTATTTCCTTACCATTTTGGGTGAGTGTTTCTGTCTTGAGCACATTCTCTTTTGTTTACTCCATGCATGGTATGTGGCGGCTAATCGATGAGTTATGCATGACGTCTTGTGCATGTATCGTGTCCGCATGATTTCCTTTGGATTCTGCTAGTAATTAAAGTTAACACCTCGTAATGTCTCGTCCACGACTCTCTGAATATGGATCCAAAGCTTTGGGCGACATGAGAAGAATGCTGCAGAAGTAATTATTTTCATTCATTTGCGCTCTATATCGATCGGCCTATTTCGTTCATTTCCTAATATCAAGTAACTAATAACTCTCTTGTTCATTTAATTTTCTTTGCCTCGTAGGGTTTGGAGACGGTTCGTAGATACAAAGGTCGGTGAATTCAAAAAGAGCTAGAATTCAAAAGGTCAAAGGCTAAGAATCTGGGGATATTCAGCCACCGGAGACCAATCTATGTGGATACTATATACGTGAGATGATCCGGAGATACACCTCTGGCGGGTTCCGAGTGATACCAATGCTCAGAGGAATAGCCTCCGGATGATGCTTAGTCCGAAGCTCGCTTCCGACCACTTCAAGAGGAACTAGCTGGATGGTTCAGCAGGAAGTCCTCCATCCTAAAGGAGAACACTATTACGAGGACGTAGAACTTTATATGCATTAAATCATGTATGGAAACTTGTTCAAAATTGTATATGGTCATCCGATGATATTGAATATATATTGTATATTCCTCTTGAATTCTTTTTGGTTCTAATTTCAAATTTATTTGAAATTGTACATTCATATGCATGTATGTAGTATCGTAGAATATATGAAACTCCTTCAAAATTAAAATAAAGAACAAAAGAAATAAAACAATACAAATTAAACAGAAAACAGGTTTAGGGGGGCTAAAACCCTAAACCTGTGGCGGCCTTTAGTCGCGGTTGGCGAAGAACCGCGACTAAAGGTCCTCCGCTTGACGCCTGGCGCCCACGTGGACGGGCCGTTAGTCGCGGTTCTTAAGCAGCCGCGACTAAAGGTGGGGGCTTTAGTCGCGCTTATTTGAGTGGTTGCAAGCAACGCGACTAATGGCAGTTGCGAACCGCGACCAAAGGCCTTTTTTCCACCAGTGGACGGATGATACTTTTTGGTGGAGCACAAGGTCTGTCTATTATTCTAGTAGAATCACAAAATAAAAGTTTGTTGTTCTAGTAAAACTTTTCATCTTCGTAGCATTGATATTTGATATATATTCTAAATAGTGTACAAAAAAAGACATTTTAAAAGTTACATAACTAAGTGACAATATGCTGTAGTTATATTATAAGTTTTTAAAATAATTAGGGCCCACTTTTCATTTCGCACCGGGGCCTGGAATTCCTTGGGACGGCCCTGCCAAAGATGGACAATAAATCGGCGATCTCCCTCGCCAAAGAACTCGTGCTCCACGACAGCTCGAAACATATGGAGCTCATGTACCACTTCATCAGGGATTGCGTGGAGACAAAGAAGATCAAGCTCGAGTTTGTGGACACTGAACATCAGCTTGTGGATATGCTCATCAAGCCTCTCAGCCACGTCCGTCTGCACTGGTTCTATGAGGCCTTACCACGACGACTTCCAGACTGTCTACTACAACAAGTTTTGCCTAGCTCCGACGAGGGAGGGGCGATAATGGCAGCGCGCCTTCGGCTTGCTTCATTGCTTGTAGTCGTCGCTACGTGGTCTATGGATCTGGATGTATTTTTTAATTATTTCTGATGTTTGTTGTATTGCCTTGAGTTTTCTCGAAAAAAAACTATGATCAAGTGTGAGTAGGGCAGAGGCGACCCCTGTACACTAAGTTTAGGGGGCTGTTTGTTGCAGTTAAACTCAGGTTCAGTTTGGCTGCCATGACAGCATTTCCCGTTCAGGTGTCATGGCAAGCTTTTTTGGCTGCCATGACTGCATTTCCCGTTCAGGTGCCATGGCAAGTTTTTTGGCTGCCATGACAGCATTTCCCGTTCAGGTGACATGGCAAGCTTTTTCGGCTGCCAGGGCAGCGGTTTAGGGTCAATAAACCGTGTCATGGCAGAGGTCTGTGCACTCACTGCTGTGTGCCTTAGTTAGTTCAGTAGGTGTCGTAGCTATTATTTTTGGTCTAGTCGTGGGATGGCATGATAGAACGGGTTAGCAGGAGCTCTAGGTGATGGTGTAGTCCACGCCCACATGTTCAGGCTCTTGAGATGGCACGAGCCCCAAAGATCGCCGCGGCGTTTTCCATCCTCCATTAGGACCTTCCTCTTTGTACTCTGAGTAAATTGAAAGAAACACAGAAAAGCTGTGCGACATTACGTAGCGCAAAAATATATGTCCCATGTGCTTCCTCCTCCTTTCTTCTCCAATTCCGGTGATCGCCCGACGTGTGAGGGGCAGGGTCCATCTGACAGAGAATCCAGACTTTTATATGAGATGACACGTTTGCGTTTATCAAGTGATCAATTGGGCATGACAAGCCCAGATACAGCATGCCCTTGCTAAGGAACCTTTAGAAATCCATATTCCCAAAGCTTCACTTTGGAAGTCAGAAACTAGTGATGGGTGATGAAATCATCATCTCCTTAATTTTAACATGGCGTGACATGTAGTCTTGATTTGGCAAATCAAGTACTAATATCTTATATGATCTCTTCTTCTAGGCCATTCTAAAATCTCTTCTTGACAAGAAAGCAATGGCACTTGCATGGATTAGATATTATATTTTTTTGCGAAAAGGATTAGATATTATATGGGTGACAGAATCATTAAGTTGCAGCATACATAGGAGTATAGGACAGCGAGTGGAGGAGTTAGTTCTGGGGGTTTGTTTTAAGGGGCAAACCCAATAGCAACTAGGCCAGTTGCATCAAACTCTCCCAAGCTGGTCGTTTCATCCCCCAGCAACTTTACTTGAGTGAGCACTCAGATGATCTCCATGATCATCTTTCTTGCGGCATGGAATTATTGATCCAATCCAAGTAAAGGTGTCATCAATCTCAACCTCCAAAAGAAAGTGAAGATATCATTTCAAGGGTGTGGCGAGTTTTGCTTTTGCGCATTACGTGTTAGCGTCACGACCAAACCAGTGTGGTTTATAGACCTAGTTGAAAACTTAGGACAAGTTTATGGACCACAAATGCACTTTGCTATCTTGTGTTCACTTTTTTGAAAGTGTGCATATAATTACTCATATAGGAGTATTATTATCGGACATGGTACATTTTCTACAAGGAGCATTCGACGTCGTACATTTTTTAAAATGAATGCTGGACTCGGACATGGTACATTTTCTACAAGGAGCATTCGACGTCGTACATTTTTTAAAATGAATGCTGGACTCGGTACACGATCCATGGAGTGAGCGAGGCACATTGCCACAATCCAATTTAAGAATTGGCATCGACATGGCAGGGATGAGATCAATTGACCCGTTTGTCTTAGAAAATAGTAATAGCTGGACCCCTCGTATCGCCCCAAACATCTAAGCGGTCAACCCGGTCAGTGACTGGTAACGAAAACTTGACCCAACCGCACCCCTCAAACTAACCCTATACATCTGGGTTGTCCGATACCTCTCAAACTCAGCTCATATTTGGGGTAGATATGAGACAGACCTGACACGTACACCACATCGGACCGGGCAACCGGCCCACGCTAGCTTGCGCCCCCGTCTTCACCCCGTTCCCACCTGGACCAAACCCTAGTCCCACTCTCTCACTCTCCGCTCTGCTCCACTGCCCGTTCCATCACCTTCCCGTCTCCTCCCTTCCATCCCCATGTCAAACTCAAGCTCCGACAGCGAGGAGGACCCCGTCGATTGGGACACCATGTTGTGCGACCTGGCCCTCCGTGTCGCACTACAGCGGTCATGGATGAACATGGGTGGGAGCTCAAGCTCCGTGGCGTCCCCTGTCACTAGGCAACGCAAAGACGGTCCATCCCGGTTCATGCTGGTCCAGATCCGCCGTCCCCCGCACCCCTCCGACCCTGCTCCCTTCGGTCGGTGTTGGGTCCTTGTACCCGCACCGCTGAACCAGTGGAGGACGTCGGAATCGGAGGCGCAGGTGACACATGCCGGGAGACACAGCCAGTGGCGGAGCTTTGTGGAGAGCAACCTGGGCCATTGCCCCCCCCAACCCATGAGAAAGTTAGCAAATATCCCCTAGTATTCAGCCCATATGTTGAGTTAAAATCAGCCTAAAAGCATGTTTCTTGCCCCTCCAGCCCATTTGCCCCTCCATAAATTCAGCCCAAGCTCCGTCACTGGAGACAGCAGGTCGTGGCAGGTTCCTCCCGGTGATGTGGCTCCCGCGTGATCACACCACTCAACCCGGAGGGGTTTCGGCATGTTCCCTTTAAAAACATGCCAACTATTGTAAGTAATTTGTGTTCTCTTCTCTCTTAATGGGAAGGCAACTCTTCTGCTGATTGATTGAGATGAACGCATATTGTAACGGGATCTTAGAGGGGAGGTATGGCATTTGAGCACTGAAGCTACAGCAAACGTGTAACTACTATATATCCTGCATTATGCACATGAACTTAGCAAAAGAAAAGCAGGAAGCAAAAACCAAGGAGAACTGGAGAAGCTAAAGGCAGGCATGCCCCATGGTGACCAATGGCAGGTCCGCATGGTGCTCTACTGCTCTATCCGGTTCGGCCACAGGCTCCATGCAGCGACAACACACACTACACATATCCTATCTCACCACGCTCGCGCGCCGCGACGAGGATGCCGATACCGTGGGGCGGTGCGGCGCCGCTGGGATCTGGTGGGGATGAACATCCCAGATGGGGACAGCATGCATGTACAAGGAAGAATCAACCACCCACTGTTGGGACACGTCCCCCATGGCAATGGAACCACCGGCGGCTGGAAAGCTCAGGGATCTTTGCCAAGCCCCCATAATACCATTCAGATCCTGACACCTCTGCAACCCGCAACCGAAAACCCACCATTAGAGCTTGCTTGATTGCTTCCATCTCCTCCACCTCCGCGCGCATGCATCGACCATGATCTTGCAAGAATCTGATGATGCACACGCCGCACTCCTTTGTGGACGAGAAAGATCGAGGTGTTTGTACATGTCCCTCCTTGCAGTTTCTGTTTAATGGTGTCGCCGTCACGCCGCGATGCCGACAACTCGAGCGGGACGCAGCGCCTGGAGAGGGCGTCTGTTCTCCACGCACTGACGCTCCCATCTCTGCTGCTTTTTCGGCAGCTACGGTGGCGAGTGTGGTTTTGTGTAGCTCGAGCTACGTGGTGCCCCTTATCTTAGTCATCCATTTTTGCATAATGATCCGTGCAGGCACATTTGTCATTTTTGTTTCTCTCAAACGAAACATCATATAAACTTCAAACTTTGCATGACAACAAAACATTCTAATTTAATCTGAAAGTTTTTTCCCACATAGTAATTAGAATGTTTGTTTGATCTGAAGAGTTTGAAGTCTATATGTTCTTTCATTTGAAAGAAACAAAAAAGAGAAATCCTCTTGTTGCAAGTTAGTTGAAGAGTACGGATCTCAAAGCAATGTTGGAGGGCTGAAGATAAGAGGTTTCATGTAGCCTGAGCTACAAAGGAACTTTACCGTCGTTAAAAGAGACCAGCAGTTTTTCCACATACCTGGATACCAATTTAAAATCTGGGAACAATTTCTAAATTCAGGAATATTTCTTAAATTTGTGAAGAAGAAAAATTATATCCTGGAACATTTTTCAAAATCCATAAAAAAATTCAAAAAAATAGTTGATTGTTTTCCAAACTCTTAAACATTTCAAAATCTAGGAATCCTTTTATATAGTACATGAACATTTTCAAAGTGTCAGAAACCGGGTTTTTTTTTTCTTAAGCAGACTGCAGCGACCAGTTTTTCGAAAGGAACGGTGGCTACTATTTTTTTCTCAACTGTGCCTATTTCTTCAGAAGCAAATAGCAGCGACTTTTTTCTCAACGAAGCAGAGCTACTGGGCCGACCTGGTGCGCATTTCCGTGCTACTCAGCGTGCGAAGCGCGGAATTGAGCATGGCCAATCCTATTTAGCTCATCAGTTGACAGATAGCAATGTTACATGTACCCCCGACATGAGAGTTGCCTCAACTCGGCCGAACCATTTCCGCATTTCCACTGCGCCGGTTTTGTAAAGATTCTACAACATTCCGTGAACCCGTTTTAATCTTTTTTACTTCTGGTTTTTTATTTCCTTTCTATGTTCTTTTTTAAGGTTCTTCCTTTTTTCCTCAAAACCATAAAGTTTTTGAAATCCACGTATAGTTTTTCAAATTCATAAACAAATTTCAAATTAGTTTAAATCTATGTTTTTTCAATTCACACAATAGTTTCTGAAATTTGAAACATATTTTTAAATACTTGAACATATTCAAATTCATGAATTAATTATGAAATTCTGAATATTTTCAAAAATTTGGGGACAGTTTTTAAATTGGAAAATATTTATAATATTTGTGAACAATTTTTGAATCGATAAACCCTTTTTGAAATTTGGCAACAATTTTATAAATAAATGAATATTTATAAACTTTTAGCAACATGTTTTTGAATATGTTAATACTTTTTCAAGCCTTGAACATTTTTTAATAGGTTAATTATTTAAAAATTTGGGAATAGTTTTAATAATTTATAAATACTACACGAAATAAAAGGGTGCATTAGAGGTGTAGGTTTCATGAGATTACTTGGTTCACTGTCGAAGTTTGGCATTGCCAATATTTGGCAAAATCAAAAGTTGCCAAAATTTTGCAGCTTTTTGAGAGGTAGGCAAGAACCAATTGGTACCCAACCAATTGATAGCTGAATTTTTAGACTTGTCAACAATTGGCATGCCAATTATTAGCACCAAACCTATTAGGCTTCATGTCTTACAAGTGCATGTTGTGCGAAATAGGAGCTCACGGGTGCTACATCACGCTTATAGTGAGATACGTGCTCCCCTCGTGTGAAGCTTTTTCATCCTTGTTGAGTATTGGGTTAGCACGTTTCCTTTTTTTTCTTTCGCTGCCGACTTGCTCGGGTAGATACTTGTTCGCTGCGAGAGTTATATCTCGCCTTAAATGAGATAGAAGGAGCCCTCGCTGAACGATGTGAGCATATGGGTCGCCTTATTAGCCTAAGTACGATCGCTTCGTTCACTAGCACTCGTTGTAGGTTCGTTCGCAATAGGTTTTATTTGGGTTTTTTTTTCACGTTTTCTTTTGTTTTTCGGTTCTTTTAGTTTTTGTACCGATTTTTTGGATATTCTTTTTTCTTTGTTATAACTTCAGTTTTTCACTAGTTTTCTTTGTTCTTTGTTGGTTTTCATAAATCTTTGTTTTCTTCCCTTTTTTCTTTGTTTTTCTATGGTTTCACTGTTTCTTTCAAGGTTTTTCGCGTTTATTTATTTCTTTATTCGGTTTACATTTTTTATTTCTTGGTTTTTTCTTTTCTTTTTTGTTTGTTTTATTCAGTTTTCTCTGGTTTTTTTATTAGATTTGGTTTTCCTTAGTTTTCCTTTTTTATCATTATACTTCGGGATTTTTGTTTCTTCTTTCGTTTTATTTTTGTTTCTTTCATGGTATTTATGTATTTTTTATTTTTTTATCATTTTCCTTCTTTTTTTCTTTGGTTTTTTTCTTATTTCTTAGTTTTCCATGTTCATTGTTTGTATTTATTTCTTTGTGAGTTTCACGGTTTCTCCAACCATTTGCATTTATTTATTTCAGATTTTTTATTTTATTTTCGTTTGGATTCTTTTTCGATTTTACTTTTATATTTTATTGTTTTGTTTTCCTTCAAAAACATGTGTGCATGTCTACAATATTTTTCTAATACATGTTTAAAAAGTTTCTAATCTGATTTTAACATTTTTTAATACATGGTCAACATTTTTTCTATATACATTTTTAAAGCAAATCAAATGTTTAATTAACGTTCTCCAATTACAATAGTAATAATTTTTAATACATGATCAATATTTTTCCTATTCACACTTTAAGAAAAATTATAATCCTTCATTAACATTTTTTGCATACAAGATTAGCATTTTCTAATACATGGTCAACATATTTTTTTATGCACATTTAACATCCTAAATGCAATACTAACATTTTATAGCACATGGTTAGCATTTTTCAAACAAATTCTCAAAAAAATACAATGCTTGGCTAACAATTTTCAAATAGTTGTTCAACATTTTTCAAAGTGTGACTAACATTTTTATAAACATGATCAAACTTTTGCATCACTTTTAATAGATGGTCAACATTTTGTCTATAGACCTTTACATTTTTTGAATGCTTGAATAATATTTTCCAAGCACTTGTTCAACATTTTTTCAAATGCTTGATTAACATTTGTATATACATGATCAAAAAAATTCATCATTTTAATACATGGTCAACATTTTTCATATACACATTTAAAACTTTCCGAGTGCTTGATTAACATTTTTTAAACACTTGTTCAGAATTTTTTAAATAATTGATTAACTTTTTATAAAATATGTGATCTAATTATTTCAAACACTTTTTTGTACACATTTTTCATATACATGGTAAACAATTTCTCTATACACGTTTATCATTTTTCAAATGCTTGGTCTACATTTTTAAATGTTTTATGTAGAGTGAATTTTGTTATATATTTATATAGAACATTTTAAAGTATACACAAAAGTAAAAAAAGTAAAAAGAAACGAGGTTGTGTCCTCCAGCGCTGCCCTGGTGCCCCTCGTTCCCTCAGGTTTCTCTCGGGTTCCCAAGATAGCTCGTTGGTTTTCTGCAGGGGTTTTCAGGCTTTTTTGGGTTTTGTATTCCCATTATTTTTCATCTGTTTTTCTTAGTTTTTTTTAGGTTTTTTGTTTCTTCCACGTTTCACTGTTTGCACTCTTCTTCCATTAATTCTTATTTTTTTCCTTCATTTCTTGGTTTTCTCTGTTTCTTTCTCGGTTTTCATCTGTTTTCTTCACTTTTTGTTCGTTTTAGTTGCTTTCTTGGATTTCTTGTTTTTATTTATTTTCTTTGTTTCTTCCTTTTTTCCACTAGTTTTTCTTCAGTTTTCTTGTTTTCTTTTCTTTCTTCTCTTCCTTTTACTTTTGTTCTTTTTTATTTTCCGTTGGATTTCTTCATTTTTCTTTGTTTATTTATCAGTTCTCATTAGTTAATTTTTTGTTTAACATATGTATATTTTTTGCCACACAACGTATACACATGAAATATTTTTGTTAACATTTTTTAATATTAGATGTAAATTGTTTGTAAATACATGTTTTGAGCACTTTACCATACATGGTCAACATTTTTCAAATGCACGGTGAGCATTTACTTTAATGGCAATTAACATTTTTCCACAGGCAATATACAGCTTTTTTATACATTAGAGTTTTTTTATTTACTTGTTTAACATTTTATAAATACAAAATAAAATTTTAAATATATATTGTTATGTATACCATTCTCTAATATATGTTGTATATTTTTCGTATACACCAGTATCATTTTTCAAATACATGATTAACATTTGGTGATACACATTGTATTTTTTGTATACATTTTTTGCTGTAGATGAGAAACATTTTATATATACACAATTAACATTTTTCAAATGCTTGATTGAAATTTTTTTAAATACATGAGTAACATTTTTTGAAATTCTTGATTAACATTTGATTAGGTACATGATCATTTTCATATACATTGTATATTTTTTATACTTTTTTTGTACACAAGAGAAACATTATATCTATACAGATTTAACATTTTTCAAAGGCATGATTAATATTTTTAAATTGATTTATGTGAAGTATTTGTATAATGTATGTTTATAGAATATTTTGGAAGTATCAACAAAAGGAATAAATGAAAGGAAAAACGAAAACTAAACTTGAAAAAAAAATACAGGAGACTGTGGCATGTGACCTGCCGCGCACTGGGCCGGTCCAGTCTAGCGCTCGAGACTACCATTTTACTTAAAAACGTTTATGTGTCTAAAAAAAACTTAAAAACGTTTATGAAGTGCTACCAAAATGTTCTTGTACCATTAAACAAATGCACATAGCATTATAAAACAATGTCCGTGTGTTACAAAATATATGTTCATAATTTGTAATAAAAAATTTATACGATTTAAAGAAAATGTTAGTGTAGAGAATGGTTTAACTCATACTCAAAATAATGTTCACGAATCATGCATTTGAAAAAAATGTCCATCTTGTATTTTTTTTTGACAAAGTACAATCGCAGATGCACACGTATAGGTATAATCGCATATACATTCACACATTTAAAAGCACACACATGAACCATACGCCTATGATCACCTTCGAGAAACTGAGCCAACACAATATCTTGAGATTAGCTAACTCACCACATGCGCCTCATAATTGATGAGAACGTCTCCTCTAGCGGAATGAACATCTGCAAAAATTCTTGAAAAAATCTGGAAAAATGCGAGTACCAGTGTGAAGTCTGGGACTTGAACCCTTGTGGGATGGTCTCATCATAAGGAACCTAACCATCTAAACTATGCTTAGTTCGCATGTACATCTTGTAGTTGAAAAATGTTTAACGTGTATGAAAAAATGATATATGTGTATAATAAAAATGCACAATGTTTACTAAAACAAGTAGATATGTGTTGAAAAGAAGAAAACAAAAACAAAAATAAAATCAAAGAAAACCATATGAAGAAACAAAAAAATAGAACCAAAGAGAAATTAAAAAGAGAAACTGAGGAAACATAAGAGAACCGTCGGAAACAAACAAAACAAAAAAAATGCAAGAAATGTGATTAAAAAACACAAGAAACACATAGAAAAGAAAAACCTCTCCCAGAAAATCACTTCCGTAGTAACCCATAATGGGCCGGCCCGGTAACGCTCGACGTGGAAATATCTTGAGGCGAGACAGATGGTAGCGTTGCACTAAACTATATATAGCTCCCACGTAGTAGGACATGTCACAAATTTTGCTATCTAGCTTTATTGATTATAAATGGGTCGATATCACCAATCAAGCCCATGTTCTTATCTTTTCTTGGCCCACCAATTCCTCCATAGCCTATCCCATGCTAATTTTTTAAAATAATACATTTTTTTATTAATTTGCACAAATATTACGCGCCAAAAAATATTTTCGAAAATAATACACCGTCGGCAGGTGGCCGGTAGCTCTAGTCGGCCCATGACAAGCCGAGTGGCTGCGATCGGCCACTAGCAAGCCGACAGTTGGCCAGCGTGGCATGTGTCGGCCTCGGATTAGGTAGGCCACGTCGCGAGGAGAGAGAGGGAGCTGTCGTGGCAGGCGCACCTGTCGACTGCCAGCGGGCCGATCGGCCTGCTGCTGGCCGACAGGGTGCGGCCCCACCTTGCGCGCGCTGGCCCGGCTCCCTGCGGCGCCCTTCGCCCTTATCCTCGTGCTGCTGCTGCTCTTCTTCTGTTCTTCTTCTTTCTTACTTTCTCCTCTCTCTGTAAAAAAAAGGCATCAATTTCTACACCTAAATGAGCCAGTATTACATGAAGTCATCATCGTCATCCTCGATCGATGCAAAACTCTTGCCCTTCGACGATGAAGAACTCTTGCCCTTCAACGATGAAGAACTCTTGCCCTTCGACGATGCAGAAACCTTGCCCTTCGACGATGCAGAAACCTTGCCCTTCGATGATGAAGAACTCTTGCCCTTCGAGTATGCAGAACCGGAAGCGGCGGCATGAAGATATCATCTTCGTCCTCGCTCTCCTCAGTCCATAAACATGGATTATTTGCTGCAATCCTTACGAAAGTTTCACTCTTGGCACTACTACCTTCTCCCACCTTTCATGCAACCTAAGAAGTTCTTTACGTACCTCCTCATAGGTCCTTTCAGGCCACCCAGACCTACGTAATTGGTGAGCCAACTCATTCATTATGGTGTCACTACCGGTGAGTTCGTCCCATGGAACTACCGTATTGTCCATCCTGAAATCGGTAGCTACGCTCAGAAGAGTCCGGCTCATCCCAGGGTGAAAACTACGATCGAAAGGATAATGGGACATCTCAACTAAACTAGACTGGAATGCTTATCCACCTCCGCCTGAAGGGGGTTTTATAGGTAGAGAGGAGAAAATGGCGGGAAAGAACGACAGCATATGGCGGGAAACGAGTGGCGGGAAACGAGTGGCGGGAAAGAGTTGGCGGGAAAATATGGCGGGAAAGAGTTGGCGGGAACATATGGCGGGAAACGAGTGGCGGGAAAGAGTTGGCGGGAACATATGGCGGGAAACGGGTGGATGAGAACGGGTGGCGGGAAAATATGTCATAGTTTTGAAAGAAAAAATCGTACGGGGCAAAAAAAAGTAATGTGATATGCATGCACCAGTCGGCCTACAGCAGGCCAATTAGTCCCTGTCGGCCCACAGCTGGCCAATTAGTTCCTGTCGGCCCACAGCAGGCCGTCTGGAACTTGTCGACGATAGTTGGCTGACTGGGCTTGATATGGTGGCCGACAGCCCAATCGGCCTGCAGCTAGCCGATAGGAACCCAGTCGGCCTGCTGTGGGCCGACTAGGACCAGTCGGCCTGCTATGCTCCTATCCCATCACCTTGCTTGTCTCAGAAAGAAAACATCCCATCGCCTTGCTCTGTTCATGCGACAAGGAGCGATAGGTAGGAACAATGCAACCGCGCCGCACGTGGCCCTCGGCCCACCAGAGTCCAACACCGTCCGCGCATGCTGCGGGGTACAGCGATATAGTGATACGTTGACTTTCTAGTCCTCAGTTGTAACAATTCTTCCAAATTTTCTTAGCAATAGTAATACCAGTCTATGTCGCCACCTTTCCATCAATTCACTCTCTCACTATCTCCAGACCATCTCAAACCCCCATCTCCCAGTCCCCACCTTTGTTCAACAACCCATTGAAAATGTAATACTCCCTCTGTAATGTAGTAATATCTTTTAGATCACTAGAAGTGTTGGCACCATTGATTCATATATCAATTCTCCATGATGTGGCACAAACCCACTAGTACTGACCGGTACTATAAATGTCATTGCTTCTAACTATGCTTGCCATGTTACAAATGCCATCACAAACATTTGCACATGATACTATTTCCCATGCCTCTACCTACAACTTCGATAGTACGTGTGCAAGACTGTGAGTGCCTTGATGAATATCTTGTGGGATTGGAAGATATTAGGAAAATTGTGTTGGGCTCAAACCGGTAGGTGCACATGAACTTCAGGCTACCTCCCACCACAAGTCTATTTCACGGGGCATTGAGCAACCAATCTCTGTTTTCCCTCTCTAGAGCGTGTGCATCAGCATTCTGTTCAACAACATGGTTATATGATAGTTGTGTATAATTGGTAGGACCATATTGAGTTGCTTTAATATGTGTGCAAACTACTCCCTCCGTCCGGAAAAACTTATCCCAAGCTTGTTTTTCAAATGGATGTATCTAGCACTAACTTGATGGTAGATATATTCATTTGAGGGACAAGCTTTTCGGATGAAGGGAGTATACATGATGGGTTTTAGCACCAATCTATTGCTGCCACATATCCCTTTCCTAATGGAGGGATACCTTGTTCAGGTAAAGGAAAGAGGTAGTGCAAGGCAGGCAACTCGCAGAAAATGACTTGTTTTTTTGTCTAGAACTGTCGAACTGTCATGAACCAGATGTAGAATTCAAATATTCTTAACGAAATTTTTATAGGCATGATGCCAATTAAATAATTATTATGAAGATTGTTCCATTTTCTTGCCAGAAACAAATCATGTTTGATTCAGTTAGGTCATGACATGTTGTGTCGGTTGCGGTGTGTTGACTGGTGGGTACGTCAATTCTTATTTGACACGCAATGTGTCGGATAGATGGGCAAACAAGCATTAGTGCCCCATCCTTTCCTAGCCCATTTACCTCTTGTTGTTCTTTCTTTTTTTTCATGTCTTCTTGCTTTCCCTTTCATAATTTTTTTCACCTCCTTTGTTTAACTTTCTCTTATCTACGTGTCTTACTTTTCTAAGATTTTGTGGTGGTGAGGGGGCAAATGCTTTGAGCATTTTAGAAAAGCATATGTAGACATATTGAGACATGCCATCCCTAGTACCAAACCACAATGATGCATCTTTGAAATACAAAGAGTTCTCAAGCACGGTGTATGTTGAATTCAGCAGACGGGCATATCTACCCTCGGCCTTCTATCTTTATTCAGAGGGTAGATGCTTTTGGTAGTTTCATAGAACTTTTGAATACAATTGGAAAAATAGAAGTAGTTTGAAGTGCTTCTAGGCAACTGTAAATTCACTGTGAACTTCCTTGTGTTTCAAACTGGACCGGTTTTCACGATAGACACTCTGCACACTATATCCACTTTTCGTTCACCATCATTGTACCGTCAGCAGTCAACTTTCATTTTCATTTTACCTACTGCGTGCCATGCCTGCATGGACACAAGTCATGTACCTCTTTATTTTTGCAGGCGAGGACATGAGGCCAATTCTAACGTACGACCCCAAACGGACGTCCGTTTCGTCTGCTTTTCATCCGTTCGGGGTGACAATGGGGCCGTGTCCGTCTGGATTTCTGGATGCGGCGGCCTTGTGCCCAACACGCGGCCGCATTTCGGGCCTGTTTGGTTCATGACTAACTTTGCCACAACTAACCTTAGGCAAAGTGTGGCTAACAAAATGGCCACCACAAGTGTGGCAAGATTTGGCAAAAAATGAGTCTATGACATATGGACCATATAACTAGAAAGTGTGGCAAGCCATAAGTGTGGCAATGAATCAAACACTTGCCTAAGTTGTTGTGGCATGACTAAGGTTACAGCGTGGCAACCTTAGGCTGGGAACCAAACAGCCCCTTCGTTCGTTCAACCAGCACACTAGAATGATGCATATTAAATGGTTCAAATCAAACATAGCAAATTGTTATACGTCCGAAAATAGTCTTACAACCCAATCGAAAGAAAATAATATCAAACAAACAGTTTTACAACCCAATCAAAATTTGTTTGCAAGAAAATAAATTAATCTGATAGATCTACTGGTTGCCAATGTGAGTCCATATTTGCTCAGCCAAGTCATCTGAGCTGGACATGAGTATCTTTGGACATGCATGCTCAGGCTCAACATTTTCACCACGGAAATCAAACCCTTGGTCGTAGATGCTATCATCGCGCTCATCCTCCACGATCATGTTGAAGGAAATATTCCCTAGAGGCAATAATAAAGTTGTTATTTTATATTTCCTTATATCATGATAAATGTTTATTATTCATGCTAAAATTGTATTAACTGGAAACTTGATACATGTGTGGAGCATCAAGTGTTGATAGTTAACAAGACCACTAGTTTCAAAAAAAGGGGCAAAAGAAAGAAGCGGAACTTCAAGAAGAATGGCAAGTAAGTTTCCACTCCCGGGAAGAAACCCAAGTCTGGACCTAAGCCTGAAACTGAGTGCTTCTAGTACAAAGGGACTGGTCACTTTGGAAGCTGAACTACCCCAATTTTTTGCAGATAAGAAGGATGGCAAAGTGAACAAACGTATATTTGATATACATGTTATTGATGTGTACCTTACTAATGCTCGTAGTAACGCCTGGGTATTTGATACTGGTTCGGTTTCTCATATTTGTAACTCAAAACAGGGGCTAGAATTAAAGGAAGATTAGCTAAGGACGAGGTGACGATGCGCATTGGGAATGGTTCCAAGGTCGATGTGATCGCCGTCGGCACGCTACCTCTACATCTACCTTCGGTATTAGTTTTGGACCTGAATAATTGTTATTTGGTGCCAGCGTTGAGCATTAACATTATGTCTGGATCTTGTTTAATGCGAGACGGTTATTTATTTAAATCAGAGAACAATATTTGTTCTATTTATATGAGTAATATCTTTTATGGTCATGCACCCTTCAAGAGTGGTCTATTTTTATTGAATCTCGATCGTGGTGATACACATATTCATAATATTTACGCCAAAAGATGCAAAGTTGATAATGATAATGCAACATATTTGTGGCACTGCCGTTTAGGTCATATTGGTGTAAAACGCATTAAGAAACTCCATGCAGATGGGCTTTTGGAATCACTTAATTATGAATCATTTGATACTTGCGAACCATGCCTCATGGGCAAGATGACTAGAACTCCGTTCTCCAGAACAATGGAGCAAGCCACTGACTTATTGGAAATAATACATACCGATGTATGCGGTCCAATGAGTGTTGAGGCTCGCGACGGGTATCGTTATTTTTGACCTTCACAGATTATTTGAGCAGATATGGGTATATCTACTTGATGAAACACAAGTCTGAAACATTTGAAAAGTTCAAAGAATGTCGAGTGAAGTGGAAAATCATCATAGCAAGACAATAAAGTTTCTACGATCTGATCACGGAGGCGAATATTTGAGTTACGAGTTTGGCCTTCATTTAAAACAATTTGGAATAGTTTCACAACTCTCGCCACCTGTAACACCACAGTGTAATGGTGTGTCCAAACGTTGTAACCACATTTTATTAGATATGGTGCGATCTATGATGTCCCTTACCGATTTACCACTATCATTTGGGGTTATGCATTAGAGACAGCTACATTCATGTTAAATAGTGCACTGTCTAAATCCGTTCAGACGACACTATATGAACTGCTGTTTGGCAAGAAACCAAAGCTATTGTTTATTAAAGTTTGGAGTTGTGATGCTTATGTGAAAAAGCTTCAGCTGATAAGCTCGAATCCAAATCAGAGAAGTGTGTCTTCATAAGATACCCAAAAGAATCTGTTGGGTACACCTTCTACCATAGATCCGAAGGCAAGATCTTTGTTACTAAGAATGGATCCTTTCTAGAGAAGGAGTTTCTCTCAAAAGAAGTGAGTGGGAGAAAAGTAGAACTTGATGAGGTAATTGTACCTTCTCTTGAATTAGAAAGTAGCTCATCACAGAAACCCGTTCCCATGATGCCTACACCAACTAGAGAGGAAGCTAATGATGATGATCATGAAACTTCGGATCAAGTTACTACCGAACCTCGTAGGTCAACCAGAGCACGTTACACTTGAGTGAATACGGTAATCCTGTTCTGGAGATCATGTTACTAGACAATGATGAACCTACAAACTATGAAGAAGCCATGATGAGCCCAGATTCCGATAAATGGCTTGAGGCCATGAAATCTGAGATAGGATCCATGTATGAGAATAAAGTGTGGACTTTGGTTGACTTGCCTGATGATCGGCGAGCCATAGAGAATAAATGGATCTTCAAGAAGAAGACTGACACTGATGGTAATGTTACTGTCTAGAAAGCTCAACTTGTTGCGAAAGGTTTTCGACAGGTTCAAGGAGTTGACTACGATGAGACTTTCTCACTCGTAGCGATGCTTAAGTCTGTCCGTATCATGTTAGCAATTGCCGCATTTTATGATTATGAAATCTGGCAAATGGACGTCAAAACTGCATTCCTTAATGGATTTCTTAAAAAAGAGTTGTATATGATGCAACCAGAAGGTTTGTCAATTCTAAAAGTGCTAACAAAGTGTGTGCAAGATCCAGCAATCCATTTATGGACTGGTGCAAGCATCTCGGAGTTGGAATATATGGTTTGATGAGGTGATCAAAGCATATGGTTTTATCTGAACTTTTGGAGAAGCCTATATTTACAAGAAAGTGAGTGGGAGCTCTGTAGCATTTCTAATATTATATGTGGATGAAATATTGTTGATTGGAAATGATACAAAATTTCTGGATAGCATAAAAGGATACATGAATAAGAGTTTTTCAATGAAAGACCTCAGTGAAGCTGCTTATATATTAGGCAGCAAGATCTATAGAGATAGATCAAGACGCTTAATTGGACTTTCACGAAGCACATAGCTTGATAAAGTTTTGAAGAAGTTCAAAATGGACCAGTCAAAGAAAGGGTTCTTGCATGTGTTACAAGGTGTGAAGTTGATTCAGACTCAATGCCCGACCACTTCAGAAGATAGAGAGAAAATGAAAGCCATTCCCTATGCCTCAGTCATAGGTTCTACTCCCTCCGTCCGGAAATACTTGTCATCAAAATGGATAAAAGGGGATGTATCCAGATGTATTTTAGTTCTACTTACATCTCCTTCTATCCATTTGGATGACAAGTATTTTCGGACAGAAAAATATCATTTATGCTATGCTGTGTACCAGACCTGATGTGTGCCTTGCTATGCGTCTGGCAGGGAGGTACCAAAGTAATCCAGGAGTGGATCACTGGACAACAGTCAAGAAGATCCTGAAGTACTTGAAAAGGACTAAGGATATGTTTCTCGTTTATGAAGGTGACAAAGAGCTCGTCGTAAATGGTTACGTCGATGCTAGCTTTGACACTGATGCGGATGAATCTAAGTCACAAACCTGACACGTATTTATATTGAATGGTGGAAGCAGTCGGTTGGTGTAGTACTAAGCGAGGCGTCGTGGCGGGATCTACGTGTGAAGCAGAGTACATAGCTGCTTCAGAAGCAGCGAATGAAGGAGTCTCGATGAAGGAGTTCATATCCGATCTGGGTGTAATACCTAGTGCATCAGGTCCAATGAAAATCTCTTGTGACAATACTGGAGCAATTGCCTTGGCGAAGGAATCCAGATTTCACAAAAGAACCAAACACATCAAGAGACGCTTCAACTCCATCCGTGATCAAGTCAAGAACGGAGACATAGAGATCTGAATGTGGCCGATCCTTTGACTAAGCCTCTTCCACGAGCAAAGCATGATCATCACCAAGACTCCATGGGTGTTAGAATCATTACAATGTAATCTAGATTATTGACCCTAGTGAAAGTGGGAGACTGAAGGAAATATGCCCTAGAGACAAAAATAAAGTTGTTATTATATATTTCCTTATATCATGATAAATGTTTATTATTCCTGCTAGAATTGTATTAACCGGAAACTTGATACATGTGGGGATACATTGACAAAACACCGTGTTCCTAGTAAGGCTCTACTAGACTAGGTCGTTAATCAAAGATGGTTAAGTTTCCTAACCATGGACATGTGTTGTCATCGATGAACGGGATCACATCATTAGGAGAATGATGTGATGGACAAGACTCATCCGTTAGCTTGGCATATTGATCGTTCAATTTTATTGTTATTGCTTTCTTCATGTCAAATACATATTCCTTTGACTATGAAATTATGCAACTCCCGGATACCGGAGGAATACCTTGTGTGCTATCAAACATCACAACATAACTGGGTGATTATAAAGATGCTCTGGTATCTCCGAAGGTGTTTGTTGGGTTGGCAAGGATCAAGATTAGGATTTGTCACTCCGAGTCGGAGAGGTATCTCTGGGCCCTCTCGGTAATACACATCATAAGACGCCTTGTGATACGTCTCCGTCGTATCTATAATTTTGATTGTTTCATGCCAATATTATACAAGTTTAACATACTTTTTGCAACTTTTTATATGATTTATTGGACTAACCTATTGATCCAGTGCCCAGTGTCAGTTCCTGTTTTCTGCATGTTTTTGTATGGCAGAGTATCCATATCAAACGAAGTCCAAATGCAATAAAATTTCATGGAGAATTATTTTGGAATATATGTGATCTTTGGGAGTTGGAATCACCGCAAACGGAGGCTCGTGGTGGGCACAACCCACCAGGACACGCCAGAGGAGGCAGGTGTGCCGTGGTGGGCTGTGCTCACCTCGTACGTTGGTTGGACCTCTACTTCGGGCGCATGAAACCTTATATCTGGAAAAAAAATCATGTTAAAATCTCAGCGCAATTGTTTCGGATCTCTAGGAATATAAGAAACGGATTTCGGCCAGAGCTGGGGAACGCGAAACAGAAGAGAATAGAGAGGGAGATCCAATCTCGGAGGGGCTCCTGCCCCTCCGCCGCCATGGAGACCATGGACCAGAGGGGGAACTCTCCTCCCATCTAGGGGGGAGGCCAAGGAAGAAGGAGGGGGCTCTCTCCCCCTCGCTTCCGGTGGCGCCAGAGTGCCACTTGGGGCAAGGATCGGGATGGCGATCCACATCAACAATCCTGCTACCATCAACACCAAATTTCTCCCCCTCTATGCAGAGGTGTAACACCTCCCCGCTGTAATCTCTACTTAAACATGGTGCTCAACTCCACATATTTTTTTGCAATGATCTATGGTTATCCGATGATGTTTGAGTAGATTCGTTTTGTCCTGTGGGTTAATCATGATCTTGGTTGGTATGATTGTATATTTTATTTTATGGTGTTGTCTTACGGTGCCCTCCGTTCTCGTGAAAACATGAGGGGCCCCCGCTGTAGGGTGTTGCAATATGTTCATGGTCCACTTACGGTGGGTTGCGAGAGTGACAGAAACTTAAACCCGAGTAGGTGGGGTATGGCATATGGGAATAAAGAGGACTTGATACTTAATGCTATGGTTGGGTTTCACGACCTTAATGATCTTTAGTAGTTGTGAATGCTTGCTAGAGTTCCAATCATAAGTGCATATGATCCAAGTAGAGAAAGTATGTTAGCTCATGCCTCTCCCTCATATAAAATTACAAGAATGATTACCGGTACTTGTCATCGATTTCCTAGGGACAAATAACTTTCTTGTTCACAAAATCTATCCACTTTTATTACCTTGCAATTTATTCGTAGTTTTATTCTCGCAAAGTACTTCTAGTTTCATACATGTTCTAGGTAAAGCGAACGTCAAGCGTGTATAAAGTTGTATCGGTGGTCGATAGAACTTGAGGGAATATTTGTTCTACCTTTAACTCCTCATTGGGTTTGACACTCTTACTTATCGAAAGAGGCTACAATTGATCCCCTATACTTGTGGGTTATCAAGACCTTTTTCTGGCGCCCTTGCCGGGGAGCAATAGCGTGGGGTGAATATTCTCGTTTGTGCTTGTTTGCTTTAGCACTAAGTAGTTTTTATTTCCTGTTCTAAGTTGTTCTCTATCTTTAATTATGGATATGGAACACGAAACACCAAAAAAATTAGTGGTACTTGCTACTCATGGAGATGGGGAACCTCCTAAAATCCTTGATGCTCGTTATGTAAAAGATATTATGCACTACTTTGATAATCCTGAGAAAACCCCATTCAACTATATAATGAGAGTAACGTTGGATCAACGTGAATACTTTAGGGATTATCGCTTGACTCATAAAGGGAAATTGTTATGGGATCAAATTCATATGTTGCATTGGTATGCTCGGGAGTTATGCTTGAGAGATGATTATACTTGTTGCTCTAGGATGAACACTCCACATCTTCCCTTTACATGTGAATTTAATGATAATGAAACCTTGGCTTCTTATGCCAATGGTATATATGATTATTATGATGTGGAATGAATAGAAGAATTTGTCGCTTTTAAGGGTGCTTATGAAATTGAATCTTTGTTTGAAAAATATGAATCTTTTGATGATGATGTTTATAGACCTGAAAATTTCTCCATCCTTAAATATTGCTATGATAATTATAAACACAATTCCGATATTGATGAATTTATTGAGAAAGTCTCCGCTGTCCAAGAAGAGACTAATATTTTGCTGGAGTCTATGGAAGAAGGAATTGATGAAACTGTGAGCTCATTGGGTGAAAAAGATGATGAGGAGAGCGAAGAACAAAAGGAGGAAGATCGGATTAGCTACCTGTGCCCACCTTCTAATGAGATTAACTCTTCAACTCATACATTATTTAATTTCCTTTCTTGCTTACTGAAGGATGAATGATATGATAATTGCTATGATCCCGTTGTTTCTTTTGAAATATCCCTTTTTGATGAACTTGATGCTTGTGGCCATGATGCCAATATGAATTATGCTTATGGAGATGAACTTGCTATAGTTCCTTATGTTAAGAATGAAATTGTTGCCATTGCACCCCCACATGATAGTCCTATTATCTTTTTAAATTCTCCCAACTACACTATATCGGAGAAGTTTGCTCTTGTTAAGGATTATGTTGATGGGTTGCATTTTGCTGCTACACATGATGATTTTGATGAATATAATATGCATGTGCTTGCTGCTCCTACTTGCAATTATTATGAGAGAGGAACTACATCTCCGCCTCGTTATGTTTCCAACACGATAAAATTGCAAGAAATTGCTTATGCTATGTATTGGCCTTTACTTGATGTTCATGAATTGTTCTTCTATGACATGCCGATGCATAGGAAGAGAGTTAGACTTCGTCATTGCTTGATATATGTTTCTTTCTTCTCACTACTAAATGCTAAACCATTGTTGATTCAAATTGGCTTTGATATACCTTGGGATCCGGGTGGATCCATTACTTGAGCACTTTATGCCTAGCTTAATGGCTTTAAAGAAAGCGCTGCCAGGGAGACAACCCGAAAGTTTTAGAGAGTCATTTTATTTCTGTTGAGTGCATTTATAAAGTTTAAAAATAAAGAAAATGTATAGGGGAACTTAAAACTTCACAAAAGAAAAATGAAAGTGAGATAGACTAGCACCATGGGCGGGAGCATGCCTTGAACTTTGTTCATGCCCATGGAAACTTTGTGAATCTTAATTAAAGAAAATTTTCAAAAAAAATAATTATCCCCTAGTAAAATTCCATTGTATTATAAAAATAATGTGCCAAGATTTGCCTTTAGGATGTTTAGATTGCTTGTTGGTTTGTGCGGTGCAAAACAGAAACTTTGGCTGTAGTGCGTGATTTTACATTTTTTACTGAAACATCAAATGGTTCTGAAACCTTTTCTATACATTTTTGTTTATTTTTCCTCATTTTTTCAGAATTTTTGGAGTACCAGAAGTATGGTGAATATTCAGATTACTACACACTATCCTGTTTAAGACAGATTCTGTTTTTGATGCATTGTTTTGTTTGTTTTGATGAAACTATCGATTTCTATCAGTGGGTTAAGCCATGGAAAAGTTATATTACAGTAGCTACAATGCAAAAAAAATACGAATTGGTTTGGAACAGTACTTAGAGTAGTGATTTGCTTTATTATACTAACGAATCTTACCGAACTTTCTATGCGTTTTGTGTGAATGAAGTGATCAAAGATCGAGGAGGTCTCGATGTGAGGAGAAGGAGGAGAGGCAAGAGCTCAAGCTTGTGGATGCCCAAGGCACCCCAAGTAAATATTCAAGGAGACTCAAGCATCTAAGTGTTGGGGAACGTAGTAATTTCAAAAAAATTGAGCAGCACGCAAGATCCATCTAGGTGATGCATAGCAACGAGAGGGGAGAGTGTTGTCCACATACCCTCGTAGACCGAAAGCAGAAGCGCTTAGTAACGTGGTTGATGTAGTCGAATGTCTTCGCGATCCAACCGATCCAAGTACAGAACGCATGGCACCTCCGCGATCTGCACACATTCAGCTTCGGTGGCGTCCCTCGTACTCTTGATCCAAATTGAGGCCGAGGGAGAGTTTCGTCAGCATGACGGCGTGGCGACGGTGATGATGAAGTTACCGATGCAGGGCTTTGCCTAAGCTCTACAATGATATGACTGAGGTTAAAATCTCTGGAGGGGGGCACCGCACACGGCTAAGACAACTATCAACTTGTGTGTCTATGGGGTGCCCCCCTCCCCCGTATATAAAGGAGGGGAGGAGGAGAGGGCCGTCCTAGGAGGAGGCGCGCCCAAGGGGGAGAAATCCTACTCCAAGTAGGTTTGCCCCCCCCCCTTTCCTATTCCTACTAGGAGAAGGAGGAAATAGGAGGAGAGGAGAAGGAAGGGGGGGGCCCAAACCCTAAACCAATTCGGTTTGTGTCGTGGGTTTGTCATGGCAGATGTCCTAGTGTGAGGACTTAGTTGTGAGGCCAACGCATCTATGTGGTAGCTTGAGAGGGGTTGAGCGGAATCGAGAAGCATAACACAAGACAAGGATTTAGACAGCTTCGGGCCCCGGGAAACATCATCCGGTAATAACCCTACATGCTGTTTGTGGCTAGATCTCATTATGCTCATGAGAGAGTCGCCGCATAAGCCGGCTCCCCCTTTGTGTCTAGCCCTAGATATTGTTTCTTGTTCCTCGTCCCCTCTTGGGGCGCCCTGCCCCTCCTTATATAAGTTGAAGGGGCGGGTTACATGACTAGTCGTAGTAGGATTAGGATTACTCAATTACAAGTGGAGTCCTAGTCTTGCTTCCTTTGTAAGGAATATTCCTTACGCTTTCCTCTTAAGCCGCCCACCATAACATGAGCGGCCTTCTCGGCCTTGGCCTAGTCTTCTATCGACCCGCCATCGGGGTCATCCGTAGTCGTCGGGCTCGTGAGTCGTCGACGGTGAGCATGATCCTCCGGTGGGTCATCGGTGAAGCGCCAAGTCGGCCGGGTCATACTTCGGCCGGGTCATACCATGAGGTATATCCCCGACATTAGCCCCTAGTTTTATTTGGATTTATCCATGTTAAACTGACCCTGTAAAACAAACACAAGAACAAATTTGATAGATTATGTTCCGGGTTAAAAATTGTTGTAAGCCGGCACCAGATCATCCTTAAGTCCTTGTGCTCTGGGTTAAATATTCTCCTGAGCCGGGACCTGATTATCCTTAAGTCCAATTGTCATTTCCTTCATCTAGAAAATCCGGGTCAATAAGCTAGCTTCATACTCAATTTGCTGATGTTGGTTTCTCACAGAAAAATATTGTGAAGAATAATCCACTTGAGTCGGCTTCCAAGGCGTCGGCTTAATAAACATATTGGACTCAAGATTCATCTGGTGATCCGCCGGTTTAAAGATGTAGAGGCTGGCGAGCAAAATAGCGGGCTTGTAAATATTGATAACACGGGTCATAAGCATTTGCCTATGCGGGTTAATCTTATGATGACGCCTTGGGTACAAACTTTGCAGATTTCTCTAATAATAATATAATACCTCATTTGCTCAAAACTGATAATTTGAAGTTATACCTCCCTTATATGCATATCACTGTAGCCCCCAAGTGCGGGTTGTCATGCTTGCAGCAACCCGGGACTTGTAATTGCCTTTATGCTCATAAAGATTTCAACCAGTGTAGCCCCCAAGGGCCGGGTCATTATGCAATAATGAGCAGGGACTTTGTAAATATGGTCATGTGAACTTGAGCAACAATGCGTAGCCCCCAAGGGCAGCTCAATAAGATATTACTGAGCCGGGACTTTGTATATGATTCATTGATAATACCATCAAATGATGTAATCTCCACCATGGGGCTTGAACCCACGTCCACAAGGTTAAGAGCTTTGTACTCTACCAACTGAATAATGGATCTTCCAATAGGATTAAGGCTTGTGTACCTTGAATTTCCGACAGAGCAATTGGTAGCCCCCAAGGGCGGCTCATTTAAAATGTGATGAGTCGGGTCTTCAATAAGTTGAGCAAAAAATGACTTTGCATTAGCCCCCGAGTGCCGTGGTGCATGTTGGCAGTGACATGGGACTTGTATATTCGATGTAATCTCGATTTGAACAATGTAGCCCCCAAGTGTCGGGTCGTAAGCCTGCAGCGACTCGGGACTATTTCCTCCATTGTAAAATAAATCATGCCCATTGATAAAAATAATAGCCATTGCGCTAAAGCGACTTTGAAAACCTCAATCATAACACTGGTTATTGATAATCACAATAGAAATCCAGCCATGTTGGCTGTTCAAGATTTGAATAATATAATCCGGTATGAAAACCTCAATCATTCAATATCATCATGAAAATCCAGCCAGTTTTGGCTATTAAAGATTTGAATACCTCATCGGTTGACAAGTAAATCCGGAGTTTAAATACCTGGCGGCTCTTGGTCGATGACAACTTAATGCGCATTCATTGTAAGCTGGAATTTTTTAACCCGGTGGCCTATAGCCCTTGAGAAAATCAATAATTGATAACCCTTTTGAGACACCAATTTCAGTGATGAGCTTGGACTGAAGCATTTATATAAGTCATAATTCTGCAAATCCTGCACAGAGTTTAAACAACATATGCCCTAGCGACTTAACGTCAAGAGCCAGGGCGGGTAACCACCCAAATGTAGTCTTACCCTGCACACAAGTAGATCACAAGAACCCTTGGCGGTTTACCGCAGGGCGGGTCATAATACCTCACATATAACCACTGTGATATTGAATTTGTACTGCCGGTTTACATGACCTGTGCAGTAAGGGTGATAACCCAATCTTTAGAAGCCAATGCTTCCACATAGATGATGATTGTCATAAGCTGGCGACTTATAGTCAAAAGTCAAGCCGGGTTAAGCATAAAACACTTATATATATTTGAGATATAATCCAAAAAATGGTCTCAAGTCAAACCCAAAATTGTTCGCAAAAAGACTTAAAAAATTTAAGGCTTCTGATTCGTATACGATCAGAAAACCGTTCCAAAGGGGTTGAGCTAAGATTCGAATACGATCATATAGCCCCCAGTGGCTTTGGCGTTGCCGATCAAGAGGGTACCGACAACTATGTTCTCTTTGGTTCGAATACGACCTATGTTTGAACAGGAAGCCCCCAAATGACCTTGACAGTTGTTTAACGATGCTGATTCGAATACGATCCACGTCGGACCCAAAAGAGGTTAAGCTATGATTCAGATACGATCAAGAAGCCCCTTAGTGAGTTTGGCAGTGTGCCGATCAAAAGGGTTTCGACAACTATGTTCTCTTTGGTTCGAATCGACCTATGTTTGAACAGGAAGCCCCCAAGTGACTATAATAAGATAAGCCGTAAGGCATGATACCCATGTTTGAACCGTGCATCATGGCAGCGAGCTCTTTTGGCAACCTTTAATCTTTACGAGAACTTCGAACTTGCGAGAGATTAATTCTTTTGAACCGGAAGTGTAAAACCGGATTTGAAAGCTTCAAAACTTTGTGAGAGATAAATTTACCTTGAGCCGATTTGAACCAGATTTGAGAGCTTCAAAGCTTTGTGGTAAATAAATTTCCCTTGAACCGGTTTTAAAACCGGATATTAAGAGCTTCAGTGCTTTGTGGGAGAGAGATGTCTATTGAACCGGATTTTAAACCAGAGTCCTTATTTTGAGCTGGAAATTTTCTGACGGCTTTTAAATTTTTATCGATCTAGCAGTAATCTCCAGGGCCCGGGTTATTTTTCCCTTCAGTGACCCGGAGTTCAGGAATTAATTGAAACAGGCTAATTTTGCCGAGTCATACCATTGTAGCCACCGAGTCTCAAGACGACTCGAGGAGTTGGCTTGAGATTCTCCATATTTGACCATAGCAGAAGGTATACATCATTGGCGTTGATAGCGATGTGAATCCTGAAGGTTGAGGTGACTGCGGCGGGTTATAAATGATCCCGTATGAGCCATGTCAAGAATTTCGGCCAATGGTTCCTTCCAACTGGTTGTTTGAAGTTAACCAAAAGCGTAGTGGCGGTGACTTGTGCACCTACCCATTGAGCCATCCGGTGCGGGCGGCTGATAATATATGATAATTTGCCTCCAATTTGTTGGAAGAAAACCGGGCTTCCCAAGTAGTGACTTACTCATACTCAATAAACAGCTCATCCAGAAAAGGGTGGCCCGGTGTGTTGATGTAGACCAGGCGCGAGAGGCGGTCGGTAAAAGGCGACCGCCGCATCGAGGCGGCTCGACGGATGAATCGGCAGCGGTGCTGTAAACCGGCGCAGGCGAGTCAACCACGTCGTTTTGATGTAGTGAACAATTGTCCTGCATCAACAATATTGTAGACCAAGTCAAAGATAAACTGCTCTTTGACAAAAATAATATGTGCCAATAAAATATATTTAAAATGGATATCACCTGATGTGTCAGGCCAGAAATAATCCGCCATGAAGTTGATGATCACTAGGTTAAGTTGAAATCACTCACGGGTGAGTCAGCCGCGGGAGCAGACAGATGAATCAGCCGCAACGTTTGTAAGCCGGCGCTGACGGGCGAGTCGTCCTCCTTGTTGTAAGCCGGCGTGGTCGCGAGAGACGGCCACGGCGTTGTAAGCCAGCGCGCTCGCGAGAGACGGCCACGATGTTGTAAGCCGGCGCGATCGCGAGAGACGGCCACGGCGTTGTAAGCCGGTGCGGTAGACCATTGATTAACGACGACCACCTGTGTCAAAAGATGTTGACATGCCTCCGTCTCCACGGTATAATATCACTTTTTGTCATAAATAATTGCCCTGCATAAAATATTACAAGACAGAGTAACTGTTTACAGACAGATTATTGTTACAGAGGAAATAGATAGGATGGGTATCACCTGATGTTTTGTCGGGAGAACGTGCATACTGGCATTCAATAATGCTGGATCAGTTCGTCTCGTCGCGCTGCCTTTTTTTTATCTAGGAAACCACGCCATGCAACGCTGGATAATTGTTGAGCGCTTGCTGACCCTATCTCCTTGGATGTACGACCAACACTCCCAGTTAGATATTGAACTGTGTGTGAAGGTACTGGAACTGCATGGAAAGTGAATAGTAGTTTTCTCCTTATCCCTTATTTGCTTTTGCCTTTCCCATCTATGAAAAAACAACAAGGCACGGCGGTGCAGTACGTCACAGTTGGCTCGCGGCGGGCGGGTCAAAAGTGCGGGGGCTCGAAGCGGCGCGAGGTAGCAGTGTTAGGGGCCCGACGATTTTTGCATAGGGCGGCTCGGCGCGTAGCCGTATCCACAGCAACGGAGACGAGGCAGACCGTTTCAAAACAAGGCCGTGCAGGTAATGAATTGGCGACGGCGGCTCACCGGACGGCTCTCCAACAGCGGTTCTCCACGAGGCGGCTTAGGGCATCTCCAGCCGTTGGCCCCCCAGGAGGGGCAAAAAATCACCCTGAGGCGCACGGCGCTAAACCGGCGCCTTTGGGGCCGTGATGCCCCCGATCATGCGGCGCCCACCGGTTAGTCAAAAAAGCAAATATGACGCAGAAACGACTCAAATTTAACGCAAACATCGGCGAGTTCGTTCAAACTTAAACATATTTTACAAAAAAAGAAAAAAACTATCGCGGGCTACCCCCGCCGTCTCCCTCGCCGCCCGCCTCGCCGCCCGCCCACGCGGTTCTACATGCTGAGGAGGCTGTAGAACCGCGTGTAGTCACCGCCGTCGTCGTCGTCGCCGCCGCCCCCGCCGCCCCCGCCTACGCCTCCGCCGTCCCTGCTGCATCCCTCCCTCGGTTGGCGCGGCGGGTTGGACGGTCCGGGGGCGTCGTCGTCGTCGTCGCTGTCGAGGACCACGATGCCATGCTCGTCCTCGCGCCCACGCTTGCGGGCGGCGATCTCCTCCAGGGCCCGGCGCTGCCGGACCATCTCGTCGCGGAGGTAGACGTCCCGCACCCACCGCATGGCGTCCTCGTCGGAGAAGCCGCGCCGGGCTACCTCCTCGTACTCCGCGGGCAAGCCGGGCTCCGGCTTGGGCTCGACGAGGACGAAGCGGCTGGTGGGTGGAGAGGCATTGGCGTTGGCGTTGGCGCCCGATGCGGACGCCGGAGCTGCGGAGTGCAGCGCTGACCGGCGCGCCACAGGGCTCTCCGGCTTGGCGGGCGGAGGCGAAGCGAGCCGCCGGACGAGGAGGAGGACCCCCCGGTCTCCATGCGCCTCGGGGTCCAGGAGCTTCCCCGGCGGCGTGAGAAGGAAGGGGGAGCGGGGTACTCGAGGCGCGGCGTGTTGCCGCCCTCGATGTACTCGAGGACGGCCTCCAACGTGCGCCCGGGCACGCCCCACCACCGACGCCGGCCGGCGGCGTTGAGCCTGCCGGAGGGCTCGACGCCGTTGGTGGCCTCGAGCTGCTGGGCGTGACGGCGGCGGAAGTAGGGTTCCCAGAGCGTCATATATAGGCCGAGGCGCGCGTGCCACCGTGTGTACGCGTGGCGGGCGAGGGAGAGGGCGAGGGACGCGCGTCGTCCGGTCTTCACTGCGCCGCCCGTGAGCACCAATGGCAGGCTGACCGGCGCGGCAGCGCGCGGCAGCTTTGGCATTGATTCGCCGCGGGAAACGAGGCGATGAGGACGACGAAGGGCCAAGAAGAGAGCCGTGTCGCTGACGCGGCGGGCCCGCGGCTTTTTCGCGCCAAAACAGTTCGCCCGGCGCCCACGGGCGCCCCCCAGCGCGCCGGGTTCGGGCTGGGTCCGCCGGCGCTGTTTTCGGCTCAAGCCGGCGAAAATCGAGCTCCTGGGGACGCGACTGGGCCGTTTTTTCGGCGCCGGCGCGAAAAAAATGCCTGGGGAGGCCTTCCTGGGGGCGCGGCTGGAGATGCCCTTAGCACGGCCACGCATGGCGACTTAACACAAAAGCCAGTGACTCGAAGTGGTGGCCACTGCGAAGGCAGCGTCTTAAGCGTGCAGCGGCTTGTAACGGACGCGCGGTGGTTTACCAATACCTCGGATTTGGTGACGACGGGACGGACCCGCCCAGGGGCGAGGAGAGGCCACGGTTACTCGGCAGGGTGACGGCTCGGGATGCAGAAAACGGAAGGCCGGGTTGTGACCGGCAGGTGGATAACAGCAGCTGCAGAGGTGAGATGTCCACGCCGGTCTCTGCAGTGACAGAGAAGGCATAGCAGAAAACCCTGGCAAAACGGCATCCGGCTCGGCGAGTTCTCCTTCTCCGGGTTACAGTTGATTTGTAGAACCTATGTCCGCATAGCATTAAATCGACGGCGAGGACAGATCACCTTTACCAGCGGCTTGCACAGACATGTACCCAAGAAATACTCCGGCCGCTTGGTTACTCCCTCGATCTGTGTGCCTACTGAACTTCTTGCTGTCTTTTCTTTCTTCAGATATCTACAGACACTTGTTTGCCTCCCTACGTAGCAGTTTTGGCTAATAAAAATTTTGGAGTTGTAGATCAACTTGGCCATCACATGGCAGAGTACTAATTGAAATAGTACCATTGCTACTTGTTGGCTCTTCCCATTATTTTGCAGGTTTCACGTGAGGATACGGCAGCTGGCCTGACCCCTTGTATGCACGGGTGCCTAACTTGGTTGATCGGAAGAATCTGAACCTATGGACCGTCCATGTCCGGGTCGTGGCTTCCCACGTCATAGTAGATAATGGAGTAATAGTTGATGACTTGGTTTTAGTCTTCATGAAAGGAATCAATCTCCGGTAAAATCTGGAGTTGTGTCTGGAAGGAAACAAATAGCCGCCTTGGAACTTGAATCTGCACATTGCAGCAGCAACTCTCGGATTCATCTCCAACTTGCAATTGCACGGACCTCTTTTTTTTTTGTCTGATCTCAACTCTTTTGGTCTTGGCTTTTGTTCCTGGCGCCTTGCACTAAGATCGATCTGGCTCAGATTTCTTAATTGAACAGGGAACAAAGCCTGTCGGTCTCGGCGTTGCACGGTAGCAGCAGTGGAAATTTATCTCCTCTCAGATCCGACTTGCAAAGGCGGCGGCCCATGGCGCAGCCCTAAATTTTAAGTTTTAAACCTCAACAATGATGAATCTGGTCCGATGAACTTGAAGCTAATGCAGATCCTTTCAAACCGGCTCTTCTTCATCCGGAAAATTGTGAACTCTTGATCCCTGGAAAGATCCTTTCAAAAACTCAACACCACAGTGCGCAGGCCCCACGGTGGGCGCCAACTGTCGTGGATTTGTCACGGCAGATGTCCTAGTGTGAGGACTTAGTCAGCGAGGCCAACCATCTATGTGGTAGCTTGAGAGGGGTTGAGCGGAATCGAGGCGCAACACAAGACAAGGATTTAGACAACGGATCCCGGGAAACATCATCCGGTAATAAGCCTACATGCTGTTTGTGGCTAGATCTCATTATGCTCATGAGAGAGTCGCCGCATAAGCCGGCTCCCCCTTTGTGTCTAGCACTAGATATTGTTTCTTGTTCCTCGTCCCCTCTTGGGGCGCCCTGCCCCTCCTTATATAAGTTGAAGGCGGGTTACATGACTAGTCGTAGTAGGATTAGGATTACTCAATTACAAGTGGAGTCCTAGTCTTGCTTCCTTTGTAAGGGAATATTCCTTACGCTTTCCTCTTAAGCTGGCCCATCATAACATGAGCCGGCCTTCTGGGCCTTGGGCCTAGTCTTCTATCTGTCTCACCATCGGGGTCATCCGTGAGTCGTCAGGCTCATGAGTCATCTGACCAGTGAGCTGCGAGTCCTCCGGCGGGTCATCGGTGAAGCGCCAAGTCCGGCCGGGTCATACTTCCGGTCAGGTCATACCGCGGGGTATATCCCCGATAGTTTGGGCCTAGGGGGGGCGCGCCCCACCACTTTCCCACTGCCTCATATCTCCACTAGGGCCCATTAAGGCCCATTGACTCCCCGGGGGTTTCCGGTAACCTCCCGGTACTCCGATATTTGCTTGAACACATCCGAAACCATTCCGGTGTCCAAACATAGCCTTCCAATATATCAATCTTTATGTTTCGACCATTTCAAGACACCTCGTCATGTCTGTGATCACATCCGGGACTCCGAACAACCTTCATTACATCAAAACACATAAACTCATAATACTGATCGTCACCGAACGTTAAGCGTGCGGACCCTACGGGTTCGAGAACTATGTAGACATGACCGAGACTCATCTCCGGTCAATAACCAATAGCGGAACCTGAATGCTCATATTGGTTCCTACATATTCTACAAAGATTTTTGTCGGTCTAATCGCATAACAACATACGCTGTTCCCTTTGTCATCGGTATGTTACTTGCCCGAGATTCGATCGTCGGTATCATCATACCTAGTTCAATCTCGTTTCTAGCAAGTCTCTTTACTCATTCCGTAATGCATCATCCATAACTAACTCACTAGTCACATTGCTTGCAAGGATTTATAGTGATGTGCATTACCGAGAGGGCCCAGAGATACCTCTCGGATAATCGGAGTGACAAATCCTAATCTTGATCTATGCCAACTCCAAAAACACCATTGGAGACACCTGTAGAGCATCTTTATAATCACCCAGTTACATTGTGATGTTTGATAGCATACTAAGTGTTCCTAAGGTATTCGGGAGTTGCATAATCTCATAGTCATAGGAACATGTATAAGTCATGAAGAAAGCAATAGCAATAAACTAAACGATCATAGTGCTAAGCTAATGGATGGGTCAAGTTAATCACATCATTCTCTAATGATGTGATCCCGTTGATCATATGACAACTCATGTCTATGGCTAGGAAACTTAACCATCTTTGATTAACGAGCTAGTCAAGTAGAGGCATACTAGTGACATTCTGTTTGTCTATGTATTCACACATGTACTAAGTTTCCGGTTAATACAAATCTAGCATGAATAATACACATTTATCATGATATAAGGAAATACAAATAACAACTTTATTATTGCCTCTAGGGCATATTTCCATCAGTCTCCCACTTGCACTAGAGTCAATAATCTAGTTCACATCGCCATGTGATTTAACACCAATAGTTCACATCACCACGTGATTAGTTCACGTGGCCATGTGACTAATACCCAAAGGGTTTTTACTAAAGTCAATAATCTAGTTCACATCGCTATGTGATTAACACCCAATGAGTACTAAGGTGTGATCATGTTTTGCTTGTGAGAGAAGCTTAGCCAATGGGTCTGTCACATTCAGAGTTGTATGTATTTTGCAAATTTCTATGTCTACAATGCTCTTGCGGAGCTACTCTAGCTAATTGCTCCCACTTTCAATATGTATCCAGATTGAGACTTAGAGTCATCCGGATCAGTGTCAAAGCTTGCATCGGCGTAACTCTTTGCGACGAACTCTTTATCACCTCCATAACCGAGAAATATCTCCTTATTTCACTAAGGATAATTTTGACCGCTATCTAGTGATCCACTCCTGGATCACTATTGTACCCTCTTGCCAAACTCATGGTGAGGTTCACAATAGGTCTGGTACACAACATGCCATACTTTATAGAACCTATGACTGATGCATAGGGAATGAATTTTCATTCTCTTTCCATTTTCTGCAGTGGTCGGGCATTGAGTCCGACTCAACTTCACACCTTGCAACACAGGCAAGAACTCCTTCTTCGACTGTTCCATTTTGAACTACTTCAAAATCTTGTCAAGGTATGTACTCATTGAAAAAACTTATCAATCATCTTGTTCTATCTCTATAGATCTTGATGCTCAATATGTAAGCAGCTTCACCGATGTCTTTATTTGAAAAAATCCTTTCAAACACTCATTTATGCTTTCCAGAAAAATTCTACATTATTTCCGATCAACAATATGTCATTCACATATACTTATCAGAAATGATGTAGTGCTCCCACTCACTTTCTTGTAAATACAGGCTTCTCAAAAGTCTGTATAAAACCATATGTTTTGATCATCTTGTCAAAGCGTATATTCCAACTCCGAGTTGCTTGCACCAGTCCATAGATGGATCGCTGGAGCTTGCACACTTTGTTAGCACCTTTAGTATTGACAAAACCTTCTTGTTGTATTGTATACAACTCTTCTTTAAGAAATCCATTAAGGAATGCAGTTTTGGCATCCATTTGCCAGATTTCATAAAATGTGGCAATTGATAACATGATTCGGACAGACTTAAGCATTGCTACGAGTGAGAAAATCTCATCGTAGTCAACACCTTGAACTTGTCGCAAACTTTTTGCGACAATTTCGAGCTTTGTAGATAGTAACACTACTACCAGCATCCGCCTTCCTCTTGAAGATCCATTTATTCTCAATGGCTTGCCGATCAGCAGCGAGTCCACCAACGTCCGCACTTTGTTCTCATACATGGATTCTATCTCAGATTTTAAGGCCTCAAGCCATTTTGCGGAATCTGGGCTCATCATCGCTTCCTCATAGTTCGTAGGTTTGTCATGGTCGAGTAACATGACCTCCAGAACAGGATTACCGTACCACTCTGGTGTGGATCTTACTCTGGTTGACCTACGATGTTCGGCGATTACTTGATCTGAAGTTTCATGATCATCATCATTAGCTTCCTCACTAATTTGTGTAGGAATCACTAGAACTGATTTTTGTGATGAACTACTTTCCAATAAGGGAGCAGGTACAGTTACCTCATCAAGTTCTACTTTCCTCCCACTCACTTGTTTGAGAGAAACTCCTTCTCTAGAAAGGATCCACTTTTAGCAACAAAGATCTTGCCTTCGGATCTGTGATAGAAGGTGTACCCAACAGTTTCCTTTTGGGTATCCTATGAAGACGCACTTCTCGATTTGGGTTTTGAGCTTATCACATTGAAACTTTTTCACATGAGCATCGCAACCCCAAATTTTAAGAAACGATAGCTTGCTAAACCACATTTCATACGGTGTCGTCTCAACGGATTTTTAGATGATTCCCTATTTAACATGAATGCAGATGTCTCTAATGCATAACCCCAAAACGATAGACATCATAGATTGCACCATATCTAATAAAGTACGGTTATGACGTTCGGACACACCATTACGATGTGGTGTTCCGGGTGGTGTGAGTTGCGAAACTATTCCACATTGTTTCAAATGAAGACCAAACTCGTAACTCAAATATTCATTTCTGCGACTAGATCATAGAAACTTTATTTTCTTGTTACGATGATTTTCTACTTCACTCTGAAATTCTTTGAACTTTTCAAATGTTTCATACTTATGTTTCATCAAGTAGATATACCCATATCTGCTCAAATCATCTATGAAGGTCAGAAAATACTTGATACCCGCCATGGGTCAACACTCATTGGATTGCATACATCAGTATGTATTATTTCCAGTAAGTCAGTTGCTCACTCCATTGTTCCGGAGAACGGAGTCTTAGTCATCTTGC
Organism: Aegilops bicornis; assembly: GCA_021605145.1. Taxonomy (NCBI): domain Eukaryota; kingdom Viridiplantae; phylum Streptophyta; class Magnoliopsida; order Poales; family Poaceae; genus Aegilops; species Aegilops bicornis. The sequence continues at coordinate 60,531,841 of CM038675.1, read as the reverse complement.
CCATAAGGCATGGTTGCAAGCATCAAGTGATTCATAATCAAGTGATTCCAAAACTCCATCGGCATGGAGTTTCTTCATGCGCTTTAGACCAATATGACCTAAACGGCGAGTGCCACAAATATGTTGCACTATCATTATAAACTTTGCATCTTTTGGCATCAATATTATGAATATGTGTATCACTACGATCGAGATTCAACAAACCATTCACCTTGGGTGTATGACCTCGAAAGGTTTTATTCATGTAAACAGAATAACAATTATTCTTTGACTTAAATGAATAACCGTATTGCAATAAACATGATCCAATCATATTATGCTCAACGCAAACACCAAATAACATTTATTTTATGTTCAACACTAATCCCGAAGGTAAAGGGAGTGTGCGATGGTGATCTTATCAACCTTGGAATCACTTCCAATTCACATCATCACCTCGCCCTTAACTAGTCTCTGTTTATTTTGCAACTCCCGTTTCGAGTTACTACTCTTAGCAACTGAACCAGTATCAAGTACTGAGGGGTTTGCTATAAACACTAGTAAAGTACATATCAATAACATGTATATCAAATATACTTTTGTTCACTTTGCCATCCTTATTATCCACTAAGTATCTAGGGCAGTTCCATTTCCAGTGACCATTTCCTTTGCAGTAGAAGCACTCAGTTCCAGGCTTGGGTCTAGCTTTGGGCTTCTTCATGGGAGCAGCGACTTGCTTGCTATTCTTCTTTGAAGTTCCTCTTTCCTTCCCTTTCCCGTTTTCTTTGAAACTAGTGATCTTAACCATCAACACTTGATGCTATTTCTTGATTTCTACCTTTGCCGATTTCAGCATCGCGAAGAGCTTGGGAATTACTTTCGTCATCCCTTGCATATTATAGTTCATCACTAAGTTCTAGTAACTTGGTGATAGTGACTAGAGAACTTTGTCAATTACTATCTTATTTGGAAGATTAACTCCCACTTGATTCAAGCAATTGCAGTACTTTCGGACAATCTGAGCACATGCTCCTTTGGTTGAGCTATTCTCCTCCATCTTGTAGGCAAAGTATTGTCAAAGGTCTCATACCTCTCGCGGGCATGAGTATGAAATATCAATTTCAATTCTTATAACATCTTATATGCTCCATGACGTTCAAAACATTTTTGAAGTCCAGGTTCTAAGCCGTAAAGTATGGTGCACTAAACTATTAAGTAGTCATCATACCGAGCTTTGTCAAATGTTCATAACATGTGCATCTGCTACTGCAATAGGTCCGTCACCTAGCGGTGCATCAAGGACATAATTCTTCTGTGCAATGAGAATAATCCTTAGATCACGGACCTAGTCCGCATCATTGCTGTTGGGGAACGTAGTAATTTCAAAAAAATTCCTACGCACACACAGGATCATGGTGATGCATAGCAACGAGAGGGGAGAGTTTGTCCACGTACCCTCGTAGACCGAAAGCGGAAGCGTTAGCACAACGCGGTTGATGTAGTCGTACGTCTTCACGATCCGACCGATCAAGTACTGAACGCACGGCACCTCTGAGTTCAGCACACGTTCAGCTCGATGACGTCCCTGGAACTCCGATCCAGCCAAGTGTTGAGGGAGAGTTTACAATACGACGGCGTGGTGATGATGATGATGTTCTCTTGACGCAGGGCTTCGCCTAAGCACTGCTAAAATATTATCGAGGTGGATTATGGTGGAGGGGGGCACCGCACATGGCTAAGAGATCAAGAGATCAATTATTGTCTCTATGGGGTGCCCCCCTCCGTATATAAAGGGGAGAGGAGCAAAGGGCCGGCCAAGGGGGTAGCGCGCCCTAGGAGGGGGAAACCTACTCCAAGTAGGTTTGCCCCTCCCTTTCCTAGTCCAAGGAGGAGGGGGAAGGAAGGAGCGGGAGAGGGGAAAGGCAAGGGGGGCGCCGCCCCCTCCCCTTCCTTGTCCTATTTGGACTCAAGGGGAGGGGGCGCGCCTCTTGCCCTGGCCGGCCCCTCTCTCTCTCCACTAGGGACCAACAAGGCCCATTAGTTCCCGCGGGGGGGGGGGGGTTCGGTAACCCCCGGTACTCTGATAAATGTCCGAAACCTTCCGGAACCTTTCCAGTGTGCAAACATAGTCGTCCAATATATCGATCTTTACGTCTCGACCATTTTGAGACTCCTCGTCATGTCCGTGATCACATCTGGGACTCCGAACTATCTTCGGTACATCAAAACACATAAACTCATAATATAACTATCATCAAACTTTAAGCGTGCGGACCCTACGGGTTCGAGAACTATGTAGACATGACCGAGACACGTCTCCGGTCAATAACGAATAGCGGAACCTGGATGCTCATATTGGCTCCTACATATTCTACGAAGATCTTTATTGGTCAAACCGCATAACAACATACATTGTTCCCTTTGTCATCGATATGTTACTTGCCCGAGATTCGATCGTCGGTATCTCAATACCTAGTTAAATCTCGTTACCGGCAAGTCTCTTTACTCTTTCCGTAATACATTATCCCGCAACTAACTCATTAGTTACAATGCTTGCAAGGCTTATAGTGATGTGTATTACTAAGTGGGCCCAGAGATACCTCTTCGACAATCGGAGTGACAAATTCTAATCTCGAAATCGCCAACCCAACAAGTACCTTTGGAGACACCTGTAGAGCACCTTTATAATCACCCAGATTCGTTGTGGACGTTTGGTAGCACACAAAGTGTTCCTCCGTAAACGGAGTTGCATAATCTCATAGTCATAGGAACATGTATAAGTCATGAAGAAAGCAATAACAGAATACTAAACGATCGTGTGCTAAGCTAACGGAATGGGTCAAGTCAATCACATCATTCTTCTAATGATGTGATCCCATTAATCAAATGACAACTCATGTCAATGGCTAGGAAACATAACCATCTTTGATCAACGAGCTAGTCAAGTAGAGGCATACTAGTGACACACTATTTGTCTATGTATTCACACAAGTATTATGTTTCCGGTTAATACAATTCTGGCATGAATAATAAACATTTATCATGAGTTAAGGAAATAAATAATAACTTTATTATTGCCTCTAGGGCATATTTCCTTGCCTCCCACTTGCACTAGAGTCAATAATCTAGATTACACAGTAATGATTCTAACACCCATGGAGCCTTGGTGCTGATCATGTTTTGCTCGTGGAAGAGGCTTAGTCAACGGGTCTGCAACATTCAGATCTGTATGTATCTTACAAATTTCTATGTCTCCCACCTGGACTAGATCCTAGATGGAGTTGAAGCGTCTCTTGATGTGCGTTGTTCTCTTGTGAAATCTGGATTCCTTTGCCAAAGCAATTGCACCAGTATTGTCACAAAAGATTTTCATTGGACCAGATGCACTAGGTATGACACCTAGATCAGATATGAACTCCTTCATCCAGACTCCTTCATTTGCTGCTTCCGAAGCAGCTATGTACTCCGCTTCACACGTAGATCCCGCCACAACGCTTTGTTTAGAACTGCACCAACTGACAGCTCCACCGTTCAATGTAAACACGTATCCGATTTGCAATTTAGAATCGTCCGTATCAGTGTCAAAGCTTGCGTCGACGTAACCATTTACGACTAGCTCTTTGTCACCTCCATAAACGAGAAACATATCCTTAGTGCTTTTCAGGTATTTCAGGATGTTCTTGACCACCGCTGTCCAGTGATCCACTGCTGGATTACTTTGGTACCTCCCTGCTAAACTTATAGCAAGGCACACATCAGGTCCGGTACACAGCATTGCATACATGATAGAGCCTATGGCTGAAGCATAGGGAACATCTTTCATCTTCTCTCTATCTTCTGCAGTGGTCGGGCATTGAGTCTTACTCAACTTCACACCTTGTAACACAGGCGAGAACTCTTTCCTTGCTTGATCAATTTTGAACTTTTTCAAAACTTTGTCAAGGTATGTGCTTTGTGAAAGTCCAATTAAGCGTCTTGATCTATCTCTATTGATCTTGATGCCCAATATATAAGCAGCTTCTCTGAGGTCTTTCATTGAAAAACTCTTATTCCAGAATCCATTTATGCTATCCAGAAATTCTATATCATTTCCAATCAGTAATATGTCATCCACATATAATATCAGAAATGCTAGAGAGCTCCCACTCACTTTCTTGTAAATACATGCTTCCCCAAAAGTCAGTATTAAACAAAATGCTTTGATCACACTATCAAAGCGTTTATTCCAACTCCGAGAGGCTTGCACCAGTCCATAAATGGATCGCTGGAGCTTGCACACTTTGTTAGCTCCCTTTGGATCGACAAAACCTTCTGATTAAATCATATACAACTCTTCTTCCAGAAATCCATTCAGGAATGCAGTTTTTACATCCATTTGCAAAATTTCATAATCATAAAATGCGGCAATTCCTAACATGATTCGGACAGACTTAAGCATCGCTACAGGTGAGAAAGTCTCATCGTAGTCAATCCCTTGAACTTGTCGAAAACCTTTTGCAACAAGTCGAGCTTTATAGACGATAACATTACCGTCGGCGTCAAGATTCTTCTTGAAGATCCATTTATTCTCAATGGCTTGCCGATCATCGGGCAAGTCAACCAAAGTCCACACTTTGTTCTCATACATGGATCCCATCTCAGATTTCATGGCCTAAAGACATTTTGCGGAATCTGGGCTCACCATCACTTCTTCATAGTTCGTAGGTTCGTCATGGTCTAGTAACATAACCTCCAGAGTAGGATTACCGTACCACTCTGGTGCGGATCTTACTCTGGTTGATCTACGAGGTTCAGTAACAACTTGATCTGAAGTTTCATGATCATCATCATTAACTTCCTCACTAATTGGTGTAGGTGTCACATGAACCGGCTTATGTGATGAACTACTTTCCAATAAGGGAGCAGGTACAGTTACCTCATCAAGTTCTACTTTCCTCCCACTCACTTCTTTCGAGAGAAACTCCTTCTCTAGAAAGGATCCAAATTTAGCTACAAAAGTCTTGCCTTCAGATCTGTGATAGAAGGTGTACCCAACAGTTTCCTTTGGGTATCCTATGAAGACACATTTCTCCGATTTGGGTTCGAGCTTATCAGGTTCACTACAGGAATCAGCTACTTTGCCATCTGCCACGGCGGACGGCAAAGGCATGGATGGCGGATGGCAAAGATCTTTGTCGTCAGCCACGGACGGCAAAAGGGGACGACAAAGTAGGGGACGGCTAAGAGCTGCGTTGCCGTCCGCTTCGGAACCGACGGCAAAGGGCCTTTGCCATCGGCAGCGGACGGCAAAGAAGGCGGACGGCAATAAATGCGTTGTTACTCCGTTAGGTGGTTAACGGCGAGCCTTTGCCGTCCGCTCATGCGAACAAAAGCCTGTTGCCGTCGACCATCGTGGGCAAACTAACCAAATTGGTCAGCCACCCAGAAGCACGATTGCACGCCATGTGGCCTCTTTGCCGTCCGCTGCTGATGGCAAAGAGCCCTTTGCCGTCGGTGGCAGACGGCAAAGAGGCTGCATATTGTCTCTTTTTTCTGTTTTTTTAATTCAACAATTTTCACAGCAAATATATATGACATATATAGATATATTTCATGTATTATTTAATGAAATCATATCACATATCCGGCACATAAGTTTCATCCATTCATACATAAGCAAGTTCCATCCATACACATTGTTCCATCCATATACATATTACAATGCAAAGTTTCATCAACATATCAAGTTCCATCATAGCAAGCTAGATACAATGCAAAGTTTCATCAAAGGAAAAGCAAGCACTCCATCATAGCAAGCTAGCTTCCATGAAGTGAATGAAATCTGCAAAATGGTAAATAAGAAAGTTAGAAATAGGTGACTAGAACAAGAATAAGACTAGAACAAGAAGTATATGTCATTTATGAGCTAACTTAGGTGAAATGGATCATATATGAGCTAACAAAGTTGAAATGGGTTGTTTATGAGCTAACTTAGTTGAAATGGATCATTTATGAGCTAACTTAGTTGAAATGGGCCGTTTATGAGCTAACTAAGGTGAAGGGCATCGTTTTTCAGCTAAGTAAGGTGAAATGGATCGTTTTTGAGCTAACTTAGGTGAAATGGATCATTTATGAGCTTTTATGAGCTAACTTAGTTGAAATGGGTCGTTTATGACCTAACTAAGGTGAAATGCCATGTTTTTTAGCTAAATAAGGTGAAATGGATCGTTTTTAGCTAACTTAGGTGAAATGGATCATTTATGAGCTAACTTAGGTGAAATGGATCGTTTTTAGCTAACTTAGGTGAAATGGATCGTTTAGGAGCAAATCTAGGTGAAATGGGTCATTTTGGAGCTAACCTAGGTGAAATGGGTCATTTTAAAGCTAACGTAGGTAAAATGGATCATTTAGGAGCTAATCTCGTAAAATGGGTCATTTTAGAGCTAACTTGGATAAATTGGATCACTTGTAAGCTAACTAAGGTAAAATGAGTCATTTTAGAGCTAACTTTAGGTAAAATGGATCGTTTATGAGCTAACTAAGCTAATTATGCAATTTTGACATAAGTAACCTAAGTACATATCGTTTTAGAGCTAACTTAGGTAGAATGGATGGTTTATGAGGTCAGTAAGCATATTAAGTCATTTTGGAGGAAAAAAAGCTAACTCTAGGTCATTATGGTAAGCATATTGGAGGAAATAAAGCTAAGTCTAGGTCTTTATGCATTTGTTAAGCAAAACACTAGAGAAACTTACCGTGATCAGGGAGGTGTACGAGCGGGCTGGCTCGCGCTGGCAGCTGGAGTAGGATCGTGCGATGCGTTTCTGGAGTTAAGCTGCACCAAAGATCATTTCCAATGTCTCGTTAGCATTATGACACTCAAATGTTAATACTAGCAAGTAATGTCCATTCTAATTAAACTCAGCGTGCTCCCAGGAGAAATCACTGGCATCGGCGGAGCGGTCTGACCGGACTTCTCGCACACGCATCGCACATTTGGTTTTCACAATGAGTCATACTAGTTAGTAATGAGACTCAAATGTTAAGACTAGCAAGTAATCTGCAGGAGAAACTTACCACAAGGAGCTCATACATGGCCCTTGCCTGCATGTCATTCCGCGCCCTCTCCTCCTCCAACATCTTTGTCGTCCTCTCCTCCAACTCCCGCTGCCTCTCCGCCGCCTCCGCCAGAAGTTTCTCCGTTCTATCTCTCTCACTCTGTATAGCAGCCTGCAACACCACTCACATGACCATTTGTAATCATTGATGGAAGCGCACACAATGTAATGGAGAAAGATAGCTGAGTACTTATAACTAACCTTGAAGGCGAGTTGGACTGGCCGTTCACGAGGCCTTATCTCAGGAGCGGAGCTCGACTGGCGCGCCTTGATCTCCGGGAGAGTGCTAGGACAACGGATAAGTCCATCTCCCATGGCTATGGAGCCATGGGACCTCCCGCCACCAGATATCATCAGCAGCTCTGTATCAATGGGACCCTGGCTCGGGTTAAAGTCGTCCCCTTTCCTCGCCTTCCCCTGATCTCTATATTGCACGAGCTTGTCGTGGGCGGAGATGTTGGTGAAGTTCTTTGAATCATCGAGGTCAGACGCAGAGAATGCCTTGACTTTCTTGTAAGAGCAAGTGTGGGCCATGGCATACATGTCGTACACCTCTGGCACCTTATCCGCCTTATTGTAGCGTTCCTGAAAGAGAGAAACAAAGTAAATTAGTAATTAAAGGGCTAAAGCTAGCATGATGAATGAATTGCATGAATCATGAAGTAAACCACATACCCAGTTCCGCCCGTACTGAAATAAGTTGGAGCTGCCATGGTGGTGTGGCACACCTTCCATTTGGGCATGTTTGTCCTTGGCCTCGTTGTGGGAGGCCCGCCATTGTTTTGAGCACCACGCATTGACCAACACCTCCCAACAATCCATCCGATCCGCACACCATCTCGGAGGGGCCTAAGTTAGCAAATAGAAACTTTAGCGCTACGGCTATGAACTAATAATGAAGGAAGTAAGTACAAGGCCTTAAGAATTACCTTCATGTACTGCTCCTTACTCAAGAACTTATCGCGGCACTCCTGGTTGGGCTTCTTGATACCAGGCCCGGCGTAGTAGTCTCGAACAGCCTGCACCCGAACCTCATGCCGTAAGTTCTGAAGTAGGCGCTTGCACTCCTTGTCGATAACAGCTGCCGCCTCCTCCTCGTATCCCTCCTCACACCTGTAGAATGTCTGCAATCAAATGATACAATATTGATTAGTACAATTAATAACTAGCTAGTTCAAGATTTTTAATTGTGTAAAGGAGAAATTACCCAGAACTTTATGATCACCACGTCTGCCCTCGTCTTGCACAAGACACCGTCGATAATCTCACCCGGCGGGGCCGGGGCAGCCAAGTAGTGCTCCCAACTCAATCCAACCTCTGGAAGCCGACCCTCACCAAGCAACGTGACAAACCCCGGGAAGTTTTGCCGAATCAGAACTCCAAGGACGGAGTTGGGCCGGCGGACACTTTCATGCTGGTCCCAACCCCTGCAGCATGACAAGGCCAACACTTAGTTATTTGAAGAAACGTGAATGCAGAAGGTACAAAAAGATTAAATGCACTTACCTCTCCCCATCAGGTAAAATCAACCACCTCTGCTCGCAGGTCGCCGGCACGGACGGGAGCCGTGTAGCACCACGCTGGTAGACGTTGCCCCCCTCCTCCTCAATATCAGTCGGCTCCCCGTCATCATCAGCATGGCCACTCGGCTCCCCGCCATCATCAGCATGGCCACTCGGCTCCTCAGGCTGACCCAACCAGGTACCCCATCCAGACGTATGCTCCTCCGGGGTCTCGTGGGCCCAACTCTCGTGCGCCGAAGGCCCGTCGACCCGAGGCTCGTGGACCGGAGTCCGTGCAGCCTCCTCCTCGGACGAGTCCACCCTAGCAGTCACGTGCTCGGGTGAAACAGCTGGGGGTGGCGGCGAGGAAGGAGCCGTAAGAGTCACGTGCTCCACCTCCTCTCTTCTTCTTACCTCGTCCCCTGCTGGGCACCGCAGTCGTCGAAGAAGGGCCCAGTGGTGTCGACATACTGTCCAGCAACGCGCCGACAAAGAAGGGGCCTCGGCGCGCTCCCGACCAGCGCCCACCATCTTTCAACACCTGCCATGACAAAGAATAAACGAAATTAGTACAACATAAAAAAGTAACAACATGATTAATAATATGTATATCACTTAAGAGTATCATCATCAAGTACAACATAATAAAATTGAATACCTGACACTACTAATAATCTCGATCAGTATCATCGATAAATGCATAATCATCATCATCACTATAATCAATGATGGGCTCACTATAATCATCATCATCACTATCATCACTATAATCATCATCATCATCACTGGACACACAACAATTATATATGTAATTCACCACAAAATTTATGTGTCGGATCCGGAGCAAAGCATATGCGTCGGATCGGGTGTTGTTTCGGGGTCGGGGGTTCGGTTTTCGGGGTCGGGGTGTCGGGTCAGGTCAGGCTCGTGGTCGGGGTGTCGGGTCAAGCTCGGGGTCAGGGTGTCGGGGTCGGGGTCGGTCTCGGGTCGGGTGTCAGTCGGGTGCCGGGTCGGGTCGGGTGCCGTGTCGGTGTCATGATCGAGTGTCGATCAGGTCAGGCTCGGGGTGTCGAGTGTCGAGTGTCGGGGTGTCGAGTCGTGGTTGTCGGGTCGAGTGTCGGGTCAGGTCAGGGCTCGGGGAGGGTGTCGGATCAGGCTCGGGTCGGGGTGTCGGGTCAGTCGGTCTCGGGGTCGGGGTGTCAGGTCGGGGTGTCGGGTCGGGGTCGGGCTGCCGTGTCGGTGTCGCGGTCGGGGTGTCGATCGGGTCAGGCTCGGGGTCGGGGTGTCGGGGTCGGGGTCGGGGTCTTGGGGTCGGGGTGTCGTGTCGGGGTGCCGGGTCGGGGTCGGGGTGCCGTGTCGGGTTGGGGTTTTTTCCCCTCTTTTTTTCCTTTTCTTCTTCTTCCTCTTCTTCCTTTTCTTCCTTTTCTTCCTTTTTTCCTTCTTCTTCTTCAGTTTCTTCCTCCTTTTCTTTTTCCTCTTCTTCTTCTCCTCCTCTCCTCTTTTTTATTCTTCTTCTTCCTCTTCTTCTTTTTTCTTCTCCTCCTCCTCTTCTTCTTCTTCCTTTCCTTTTTCCTCTTCTTCTTCTCCTCCTCTCCTCTTTTTTTCTTCTTCTTCTTTCCTAAACCTAAACCTAAACCTAAAACTAAACCTAAAACTAAAAGTAAAACTAAAACTAAAACTAAATCTAAACTAAACATAAACCTAAAACTAAAAAAACAGAAAAAAGGAAAAAACTAAATCTAAACCTAAAACTAAACTAAAACCAAACCTAACCTAAAACCAAACATAAAACTAAAACTAAAACTAAAACTAAATCTAAACTAAACATAAACCTAAAACTAAAAAAACAGAAAAAAGAGAGGAGGTAGAGCTCACAGGGCAGGGCGGTGGAGGAGGGGGGCGGCTGAGGCGGGCGCTGGGCCGGGCGGGGGGCGGGCAAGGGCGGCGCCGAGACGGCACGGCGGGGCGACGGTGACGGGGCGGGCGACAGGCGGCACAAGGGGCGATGGGCGGGGGCCGGTGGAGGAGGGGGCAGGCGGTGGAGGAGGCGGGCCCGGGCGGGGGCATAGGAGGGCGGGGGCGGGCGCCGAGACGGCAGGGCGGGGCGACGGGCGGGGGGACGGGGCGACTGGGGGTGGCGGTTACACTGGGCATCAAGGCGGCAAGGTGGGAGCAGGAGAGAAACAGAGAGAGAGGCGGTGGGGCGCCGTTAGATATGTTAAATGTTTGCCGTCCGCCCTCTTTGCTTTCCGCTTTTTTTCTCTTTGCCGTCCGCTAGCAGACGACAAAGAGGGGGGCCGTTAAGTATTTTTTAAACAGCTCCTCAGTGGGGCCCCCCTCCCTCTTTGCCGTCTGCTAGCCGACGGGAAAGAATCTTTGCCATCAGCTAGCGGACGGCAAAGAACTGGCTGATGGCAAAGACTTTCTTTGCCATCAGCCAGTTCTTTGCCGTCTGCTTTTGGGTAGCTGATGGCAAAGAGCTTATTTGTCGTCCGCTGGCAGACGACAAAGAGCTGACAGATGGCAAAGTAGCTGATTCCAGTAGTGGTTGAAGAATTTTCACATAAGCATCGCAGCCCCAAACTTTAAAAAACGACAACTTTGGTTTGTTGCCAAACCACAGTTCATAAGGCGTCGTCTCAACGGATTTTGATGGTGCCCTATTTAACGTGAATGCAGCCGTCTCTAAAGCATAACCCCAAAATCATAGCGGTAAATCAGTAAGAGACATCATAGATCGCACCATATCTAGTAAAGTACGATTACGACGTTCGGACACACCATTACGCTGTGGTGTTCCGGGTGGCGTGAGTTGCGAAACTATTCCGCATTGTTTCAAATGAACACCAAACTCGTAACTCAAATATTCTCCTCCACTATCAGATCGTAGAAACTTTATTTTCTTGTTACGATGATTTTCAACTTCACTCTGAAATTCTTTGAACTTTTCAAATGTTACACTTATGTTTCATTAAGTAGATATACCCATATCTGCTTAAATCATCTGTGAAGGTGAAAAAATAACAGTACCTGCCGCGAGCCTCAACATTCATCGGACCACATACATCTGTATGTATGATTTCTAACAAATCTGTTGCTCGCTCCATAGTTCCCGAGAACGGCGTTTTAGTCATCTTGCCCATGAGGCATGGTTCCCAAGTACCAAGTGATTCATAATCAAGTGGTTCCAAAAGTCCATCAGTATGTAGTTTCTTCATGCGCTCTACACCAATATGACCTAAACGGCAGTGCCACAAATAAGTTGCACTATCATTATAAACTCTGCATCTTTTGGCTTCAATATTATGAATATGTGTATCACTACTATCGAGATTCAACAAAAATAGACCATTCTTCAAAGGGTGCATGACCATAAAAGATATTACTCATATAAATAGAACAACCATTATTCTCTGATTTAAATGAATAACCGTCCCGCATCAAACAATATCCAGATATAATGTTCATGCTCAAAGCTGGCACCAAATAACAATTATTCAGGTCTAAAACTAATCCTGAAGGTAGATATAGAGGTAGCGTGCCCACCGCGATCACATCGACTTTGGAACCATTTCCCACGCGCATTGTCACCTCGTCCTTAGCTAATCTTCGCTTAATCTGTAGTCCCTGTTTTGAGTTGCAAATATATTAGCAACAGAACGAGTATCAAATACCCAGGTGCTACTGCGAGCATTAGTAAGGTACACATCAATAACATGTATATCACATATACCTTTGTTCACCTAGTCATCCTTCTTATCTGCCAAATACTTGGGGCAGTTCCGCTTCCAGTGACCAGTCTGTTTGCAGTAGAAGCACTCAGTCTCAGGCTTAGGTCCAGACTTGGGTTTCTTCTCCTGAGCATCAACTTGTTTGCTGTTCTTCTTGAAGTTCCCCTTCTTCTTCCCTTTGACCTTTTTCTTGAAACTGGTGGTCTTGTTGACCATCAAAACTCGATGCTCCTTCTTGATTTCTACCTCCGCAGCCTTTAGCATTGCGAAGAGCTCGAGAATCGTCTTATCCATCCCTTGCATGTTATAGTTCATCATGAAGCTCTTGTAGCTTGGTGGAAGTGATTCAAGAATTCTGTCAATGACGCTATCATCCGGAAGATTAACTCCCAATTGAATCAAGTGATTGTTATACCCAGACATTCTGTATGTGCTCACTGACAAAACTATTCTCCTCCATCTTACAGCTGTAGAACTTATTGGAGACTTCATATCTCTCAATCCGAGCATTTGCTTGAAATATTAACTTCAACTCCTGGAACATCTCATATGCTCCATGACGTTCAAAACATCGTTGAAGTCCCGGTTCTAAGCCGTAAAGCATGGCACACTGAACTATCGAGTAGTCATCAGCTTTGCTCTGCCAGACGTTCATAACATCTGGTGTTGCTCCTGCAGCAGGTTTGGCACCTAGCAGTGCTTCCAGGACGTAATTCTTCTGTGCAGCAATGAGGATAATCCTCAAGTTACGGACCCAGTCCGTGTAATTGCTACCATCATCTTTCAACTTTGCTTTCTCAAGGAACACATTAAAATTCAACGGAACAACAACACGGGCCATCTATCTACAATCACATAGACAAGCAAGATACTATCAGGTACTAAGTTCATGATAAATTTAAGTTCAATTAATCATATTACTTAAGAACTCCCACTTAGATAGACATCCGTGTAATATTCTAAGTGATCACGTGATCCATATCAACTAAACCATGTCCGGTCATCACGTGAGATGGAGTAGTTTCAATGGTGAACATCACTATGTTGATCATATCTACTATATGATTCACGCTCGACCTTTTGGTCTCGGTGTTCCGAGGCCATATCTGTTATATGCTAGGCTCGTCAAGTTTAACCTGAGTATTCCGCGTGTGCAACTGTTTTGCACCCGTTGTATTTGAATGTAGAGCCTATCACACCCGATCATCACGTGGTGTCTCACAGGAAGAACTTTCACAATAGTGCCTACTCAGGGAGAACACTTATACCTTGATAATTTAGTGAGAGATCATCTTATAATGCTACCGTCAATCAAAGTAAGATAAGATGCATAAAATATAAACATCACATGCAATCAATATAAGTGATATGATATGGCCATCATCATCTTGTGCTTGTGATCTCCATCTTCGAAGCACCATCATGATCACCAACGTCACCGGCGCGACACCTTGATCTCCATCGTAGTGTCGTTGTCTTCTCGCCAACTTATGCTTCTACAACTATCGCTACCGCTTAGTGATAAAGCAAAGCATTACAGGGCGATTGCATTGAATACAATAAAGCGACAACCATATGGCTCCTGCCAGTTGCAGATAACTCGGTTACAAAACATGATCATCTCATACAATAAAATATAGCATCATGCCTTGAACATATTGAAGGAAATATGCCCTAGAGGCAATAATAAAGTTATTATTTATTTCCTTATATCATGATAAATGTTTATTATTCATGCTAGAATTGTATTAACCGGAAACATAATACATGTGTGAATACATAGACAAACAGAGTGTCACTAGTATGCCTCTACTTGACTAGCTCGTTAATCGAAGATGGTTATGTTTCCTAACCATAGACATGAGTTGTCATTTGATTAACGGGATCACATCATTAGGAGAATGATGTGATTGACATGACCCATTCCGTTAGCCTAGCACTTGATCGTTTAGTATGTTGTTATGCGGTTTGACCGATAAAGATCTTCGTAGAATATGTAGGAACCAATATGGGCATCCAGGTTCCGCTATTGGTTATTGATCAAGAATAGTTCTCGGTCATGTCTACATAGTTCTCGAACCCGTAGGGTCCGCACGCTTAAGGTTTCGGCGATGCTTATATTATGAGTTTATGAGTTTTGATGTACCGAAGGAGTTCGGAGTCCCGGATGAGATCAAGGACATGACGAGGAGTCTCTAAATGGTCGAGACGTAAAGATCGATATATTGGACGACTATATTCGGACATCGGAAAGGTTCCGAGTGATTCGGGTATTTTCGAGTACCGGAGAGTTACGGGAATACGTATTGGGCCTTATTGGGCCATACGGGAAAAGAAGGAAAAGGGCCTCAAGGGTGGCCGCACCCTTCCCTTGGTCTGGTCCGAATTGGACTAGGGAAAGGGGCGCCTCTTCCTTCCTTCTCCTTTTCCCTTCCCTTTCCTTCTCTCCTACTCCTACTACATGGAAGGTTTCCTAGTTGGACTAGGAAGGGGAATCCTACTCGGTGGGAGTAGGACTCCCCTAGGGCGCCATAGAGAGGGCCGCCCTCCCTCCTCCACTCCTTTATATACGGGGCAGGGGGCACCCCATGGACACACAAGTTGATCTACGGATCGTTCTCCTTAGCCGTGCGGTGCCCCCTCCACCATATTCCACTTCGGTCATATCGTCATGAGCTTAGGCGAAGCCCTCGCCGGTGAAGTCATATCGTCATGAGCTTAGGCGAAGCCCTGCGCCGGTGAAGTCATATCGTCACGGAGCTTAGGCGAAGCCCTGCGCCGGTGAAGTCATATCGTCGCGGAGCTTAGGCGAAGCCCTGCGTCGGTGGAGCATCATCATCGTCACCACACCGTCGTGCTGACGGAACTCATCCCCGACACTTTGCTGGATCGGAGTCCGGGGATCGTCATCGAGCTGAACGTGTGCAGAACTCGGAGGTGCCGTACGTTCGGTACTTGGATCGGTCGGATCGTGAAGACGTACGACTACATCAACCGCAGCGTTGTTATAACGCTTCGCTTACGGTCTCACGAGTGTACGTGGACATACACTCTCCTCTCGTTGCTATGCATCACCATGATCTTGCGTGGTGCGAGGGAAATTTTTTGAAATTACTACGTTCCCCAACAGTGGCATCCGAGCCTAGGTTTTTATGGTTTGATGTTTTGCACGAGTAGAACACAAGTGAGTTGTGGGCGATACAAGTCATACTGCCTACCAGCATGTCATACTTTGGTTCAGCGGTATTGTGAGATGAAGCGGCCCGGACCGACATTAAGCGTACGCTTACGCGAGACTGGTTTCACCGTTACGAGCACTCGTGCTTAAAGGTGGCTGGCGGGTGTCTGTCTCTCACACTTTAGTTGAACCGAGTGTGGCTACGCCCGGACCTTGAGAAGGTTAAAACGGAGTCTATTTGACGAAGTATCGTTGTGGTCTTGATGCGTAGGTGAGATTGGTTCTTTCTTAAGCCCGTAGCAGCCACGTAAAATTTGCAACAACAAAGTAGAGGACGTCTAACTTGTTTTTGCAGGGCATGTTGTGATGTGATATGGTCAAGACGTGATGCTATATTTTATTGTATGAGATGATCATGTTTTGTAACCGGTTATCAAAGAATCTGGCTGGAGCCATATGGTTGTCGCTTATTGTATGAAATGCAACGCCTGTAATTGCTTTACTTTATCACTAAGCGGTAGCGATAGTCGAGAAGCAATAGATGGCGAAACGACAACGATGCTACGATGGAGATCAAGGTGTCGCGCCGGTGGCGATGGTGATCACGACGGTGCTTGCCGGAGATGGAGATCACAAGCACAAGATGATGATGGCCATATCATATCACTTATATTGATTGCATGTGATGTTTATCCTTTATGCATCTTATTTTGCTTTGATTGACGGTAGCATTTTAAGATGATCTCTCACTAAAATTATCAAGTAGTGTTCTCCTGAGTATGCACCGTTGCCAAAGTTAAATCGTGCCGAGACACCACGTGATGATCGGGTGTGATAAGCTTCACGTCCATCTACAACGGGTGCAAGCCAGTTTTGCACACGCAGAATACTCAGGTTATACTTGACGAGCCTAGCATATGCAGATATGGCCTCGGAACACGGAGACCGAAAGGTCGGCGTGAATCATATAGTAGATATGATCAACATAAGATGTTCACCATTGAAAACTACTCCATCTCACGTGATGATCGGTTATGGTTTAGTTGATTTGGATCACGTGATCACTTAGATGACTAGAGAGATGTCTGTCTAAGTGGGAGTTCTTAAGTAATATGATTAATTGAACTTAAATTTATCATGAACTTAGTCCTGGTAGTATTTTGCAAATTATGTTGTAGATCAATAGCTCGCGTTGTTGCTTCCCTATGTTTTTGCTTCCCTATGTTTTTATATGTGTTCCTAGAGAAACTTGTATTGAAAAATGTTAGTAGCAATGATGCGGATTGGATCCGTGATCTGAGGTTTATCCTCATTGCTGCCTGGAAGAATTATGTCATTAATGCACCGCTAGGTGACAGACCTATTGCAGGAGCAAATGCAGGCGTTATGAACGTTTGGCTAGCTCAATATGATGACTACTTGATAGTTTAGTGCACCATACTTAACGGCTTAGAATCGGGACTTCAAAGGCGTTTTGAACGTCATGGACCATATGAGATGTTCCAGGAATTGAAGTTAATATTTCAAGCAAATACCCGAGTTGAGAGATATGAAGTCTCCAACAAGTTCTATGGCTAAAAGATGGAAGAGAATCGCTCAACTAGTGAGCATGTTCTCAGATTGTCTGGGTACTTCAATCGCTTGAATCAAGTGGGAGTTAATCTTCCAGATAAGATAGTGATTGACTGAATTCTCTAGTCACCATCACTAAGTTAGTAGAACTTCGTGATGAACTATAGTATGCAAGGGATGACGAAAACGATTCCCGAGCTCTTCGTGATGTTGAAATCGACGAAGGTAGAAATCAAGAAAGAGCATCAAGTGTTGATGATTGACAAGACCACTAGTCTCAAGGAAAAGGGCAAAGGGAAGAAGGGGAACTTCAAGAAGAACGGCAAGCAAGTTGCTGCTCGAGTGAAGAAGCCCAAGTCTGGACCTGAGCACGAGACTAAGTGCTTTTGCTGCAATGGAACTGGTCACTAGAAGCGGAACTACCCCAAGTATTTGGCGGATAAGAAGGATGGCAAAGTGAACAAAGGTATATTTGATATACAGATCATTGATGTGTATTTCACTAGTGTTCGTAGTAACCCCTCGGTATTTGATACTGGTTCAGTTGCTAAGAGTAGTAACTTGAAACGGGAGTTGCAGAATGAACAGAAACTAGTTGAAGGGGAAGTGACGATGAGTGTTGGAAGTAGTTCCAAGATTGATTTGATCATCATCACACACTCCCTATACTTTCGGGATTAGTATGGAACCTAAATAAGTGTTATTTGGTGTTGAGCATAAATATGATTTGATCATGTTTATTGCAATCTGATTATTCATTTAAGTAAGAGAATAAATTGTTGTTCTGTTTACATGAATAAAACCTTATATGGTTACACACCCAATGAAAATGGTTCATTGGATCTCGATCATAGTGATACACATATTCATAATATTGAAACCAAAAGATGCAAAGTTAATAATGATAGTGCAACTTATTTGTGGCACTGCCGTTTAGGTCATATTGGTGTAAAGCGCATGAAGAAAACTCCATGTCGATGGACTTTCGGAATCACTTGGTTATGAATCATTTGATGCTTGCGAACCGTGCCGCTTTGGGCAAGATGACTAAAACTCCGTTCTCCGGAACAATGGAACAAGCTACTGACTTATTGGAAATAATACATACCGATGTATGCGATCCAATGAGTGTTGATGCTCGTGGCAAGTATCGTTATTTTCTGACTTTCACAAGATGATTTGAGCAGATATGGGTATATCTACTTGATGAAACATAAGTCTGAAATAGTTGAAAGGTTCAAAGAATTTCAGAGTGAAGTGGAAAATCATCGTAACAAGAAAATAAAGTTTCTGCGATCTAATCGCAAAGACGAATAATTGAGTTACGAAGTTTGGTCTTCAATTAAAATAATGTGGAATAGTTTCACAGCTCACGCCACCGGAACACCACAATGTTATGGTGTGTCCGAACGTCAGAACCGCACTTTATTTGATATGGTGCGATCTATGATGTCTCTTATCGGTTTACCACTATCATTTTGGGGTTATGCATTAGAGACAGCTGCATTCACGTTTAATAGGGCACCATCTAAATCCGTTGAGACGACACCATATGTACTATGGTTTAACAGTAAACCTAAGCTGTCGTTTCTTAAAAGTTTGGAGTTGTGATGCTTATGTGAAAAAGTTTTCACCTGATAAGCTCAAACCCAAATCGGAGAAGTGCGTCTTCATAGAATACCCAAAAGTAACTATTGGGTACACCTTCTATCACAGATCCGAAGGCAAGTTTTTCGTTGCTAAGATGGATCCTTTCTAGAGAAGAAGTTTCTCTCGAAAGAAGTGAGTGGGAGGAAAGTAGAACTTGATGAGGTAATTATACCTTCTCCCTTATTGGAAAGTAGTTCATCACAGAAATCAGTTCCAAAGTGATTCCTACACCAATTAGTGAGGAAGTTAATGATGATGATCATGAAACTTCAGATCAAGTTGCTACCAAACCTAGTAGGTCTTCCAGAGTAAGATCCGCACTGAGTAGTACGGTAATCATGTTCGGAAGTCATGTTACTAGACCATGATGAACCTACGAACTATGAGGAAGCGATGATGAGCCCAGATTCCGCGAAATGGCTTGAGGCCATAAAATCTGAGATATGATCCATGTATGAGAACAAAAGTATGGACTTTGATTGACTTGCTCGATGATCAGCAAGCCATGTTAAATAAATGGATCTTCAAGAGGAAGACGGACAGTGATAGTAGTGTTACTATCTACAAAGCTCGACTTGTCACAAAAAGGTTTTCGACAAGTTCAAGGTGTTGACTACAATGAGATTTTCTCAACTGTAGCGATGCTTAAGTCTGTCCGAATCATGTTAGCAATTACCACATTTTATGAAATCTGGCAAATGGATGTCAAAACTACATTCTTTAATGGATTTATTAAAGAAGAGTTGTATATGATGCAACCAGAAGATTTTGTCAATCCTAAAGGAGCTAACAAAATGTGCAAGCTCCAGCGATCCATCAATGGACTGGTGCAAGCATCTCGGAGTTGGAATATACGCTTTGATGTGTTGATCAAAGCATATGATTTTATACAGACTTTTGGAAAGGCCTGTATTTACAAGAAAGTGAGTGGGAGCACTACAACATTTCTGATAAGTATATGTGAATGACATATTGTTGATCAGAAATGATGTAGAATTTTTCTGGAAAGCATAAAGGAGTATTTGAAAGGAGTTCTTTAAAAGAAAGACCTCAGTAAAGCTACTTACATATTGAGCATCAAGATCTATTGAGATAGATCAAGACGTTTGATAAGTTTTTTCAATAAGTACATACCTTGTCAAGATTTTGAAAAGGTTCAAAATGGAACAGTCAAAGAAAGAGTTCTTGCCTGTGTTACAAAGGTGTGAAATTGAGTAGGACTCAAAGCCCGACCACGGCAGAAGATAGAAAGAGAATGAAAGTCATTCCCTATGCCTCAGCCATAGGTTCTATAAAGTATGCTATGCTATGTACCAGACCTACTGTATACCTTGCTCTGAATTTGGCAAGCGAGTACAATAGTGATCTAGGAGTAGATCACTGGACATTGGTCAAGAACATCCTTAGTGAGGACTAAGGAAATATTTCTCGATTATGGAGGTGATAAAAGAGTCCGTCGTAAAGAGTTACATCGATGCAAGCTTTTTACACTGATCCAGATGACTCTAAGTCTCAATCTGGATACATATTGAAAGTGGGAGCAATTAGCTAGAGTAGCTCCGTGCAGAGCATTGTAGACATAGAATATTTGCAAAATACATACGGCTCTGAATATGACAGACCCGTTGACTAAACTTCTCTCACAAGCAAAACATGATCATACCTTAGTACTCTTTGGGTGTTAATCACATAGCGATGTGAACTAGATTATTGACTCTAGTAAACCCTTTGGGTGTTGGTCACATGTCGATGTGAACTATGGGTGTTAACCACATATAGATGTGAACTATTGATGTTAAATCACATGGCGATGTGAACTAGATTATTGACTCTAGTGCAAGTGGGAGACTGAAGGAAATATGCCCTAGAGGCAATAATAAAGTTATTATTTATTTCCTTATATCATGATAAATGTTTATTATTCATGCTAGAATTGTATTAACCGGAAACATAATACATGTGTGAATACATAGACAAACAGTGTCACTAGTATGCCTCTACTTGACTAGCTCGTTAATCGAAGATGGTTATGTTTCCTAACCATAGACATGAGTTGTCATTTGATTAACGGGATCACATCATTAGGAGAATGATGTGATTGACATGACCCATTCCGTTAGCCTAGCACTTGATCGTTTAGTATGTTGTTATACGGTTTGACCGATAAAGATCTTCGTAGAATATATAGGAACCAATATGGGCATCCAGGTTCCGCTATTGGTTATTGATCAAGAATAGTTCTCGGTCATGTCTACATAGTTCTCGAACCCGTAGGGTCCGCACGCTTAAGGTTTCGATGACAGTTATATTATGAGTTTATGAGTTTTGATGTACCGAAGGAGTTCGGAGTCCCGGATGAGATCAGGGACATGACGAGGAGTCTCTAAATGGTCGAGACGTAAAGATCGATATATTGGACGACTATATTCGGACATCGGAAAGGTTCCGAGTGATTCGGGTATTTTTCGGAGTACCGGAGAGTTACGGGAATACGTATTGGGCCTTATTGGGCCATACGGGAAAGAAGGAAAAGGGCCTCAAGGGTGGCCGCACCTTCCCTTGGTCTGGTCCGAATTGGACTAGGGAAAGGGGCGCCCCTTCCTTCCTTCTCCTTTTCCCTTCCCTTTCCTTCTCTCCTACTCCTACTACATGGAAGGTTTCCTAGTTGGACTAGGAAAGGGGAATCCTACTCGGTGGGAGTAGGACTCCCCTAGGGCGCGCCATAGAGGGCAGCCCTCCCCTCCTCCACTCCTTTATATACGGGGGCAGGGGGCACCCCATGGACACACAAGTTGATCTACGGATCGTTCCTTAGCCGTGTGCGGTGCCCCCCTCCACCATATTCCACTTCGGTCATATCGTCGCGGAGCTTAGGCGAAGCTCTGCGCCGGTGAAGTCATATCGTCGCGGAGCTTAGGCGAAGCCCTGCGCCGGTGAAGTCATATCGTCGCGGAGCTTAGGCGAAGCCCTGCGCCGGAGAAGTCATATCGTCGCGGAGCTTAGGCGAAGCCCTGCGTCGGTGGAGCATCATCATCGTCACCACACCGTCGTGCTGACGGAACTCATCCCCGACACTTTGCTGGATCGGAGTCCGGGGATCGTCATCGAGCTGAACGTGTGCAGAACTTCGGAGGTGCCGTGCGTTCGGTACTTGGATCGGTCGGATCGTGAAGGCGTCACGACTACATCAACCGCGTTGTTATAACGCTTCGCTTACGGTCTCACGAGTGCGTGGACATACACTCTCCCCTCTCGTTGCTATGCATCACCATGATCTTGCGTGTGCGTAGGAAATTTTTTGAAATTACTATGTTCCCCAACACATATCACATCACAACATGCCCTGCAAAAACAAGTTAGACGTCCTGTACTTTGTTGTTGCAAGTTTTACGTGTCTGCTACGGGCTGAGCAAGAACCGTTCTTAGCTATGCATCAAAACCACAACGATAGTTCGTCAAATTAGTGATGTTTTAACCTTCTCAAGGACCGGGCGTAGCCACACTCGGTTCAACTAAAGTTGGAGAAACTGACACCCGCCAGCCACCTTTGTGCAAAGCACGTTGGTAGAACCAGTCTCGCGTAAGCGTATGCATAATGTCGGTCCTGGACGCTTATCCAACAATACCGCCGAACTAAAGTACGACATGCTGGTAAGCAGTATGACTTGTATCGCCCACAACTCACTTGTGTTCTACTAGTGCAAATAACATCAACGCATAAAACCAGGCTCGGATGCCACTATTGGGGAACGTAGTAATTTCAAAAAAATTCCTATGCACACACAGGATCATAGTGATGCATAGCAACGGGAGGGGAGAGTGTTGTCCATGTACCCTCGTAGACCGAAAGAGGAAGCGTGAGCACAAAGCGCTTGATGTAGTCGTACGTCTTCACGATCCGACCGATTAAGTACCGAACGCACGACACCTCCGAGTTCAGCACATGTTCAGCTCGATGACGTCCCTCGAACTCCGATCCAGCCGAGTGTTGAGGGAGAGTTCCGTCAGCACGACGGCGTGGTGATCATGATGATGTTCTACCGACGTAGGGCTTCGCCTAAGCAATCGCTACGACATTATCGAGGTGGATTATGGTGGAGGGGCACCGCACACTGCTAAGAGATCAATTATTGTCTCTATGGGTGGCCCCTCCTCCGTATATATAAAGGAGGAGGAGGAGAGCGCCACGGGGGTGGTGCACCCTAGGAGGGGGAAACCTACTCCAAGTAGGTTTGCCCCTCCCTTTCCTAGTCCAAGGAGGAGGGGGAAGGAAGGAGTGGGAGAGGGGAAAGGCAAGGGGGGCGCCGCCCCCCCCCCTTCATTGTCCTATTCGGAGTCAAGGGGAGAGGGCGCGCCTCTTGCCCTGGCCATCCCCTCTCTCTCTCCACTAGGGCCCAACAATGCCCATTAGTTCCCGGGGGGGGGGGGGGTTCCGGTAACCCCCGGTACTCCGATAAATGTCCGAAACCTTCCGGAACCTTTCCAGTGTCCAAACATAGTCGTCCAATATATCGATCTTTACGTCTCGACCATTTCGAGACTCCTCGTCATGTCAGTGATCTCATCCGGGACTCCAAACTATATTCGGTACATCAAAACACATAAACTCATAATATAACCGTCATCAAACTTTAAGTGTGCGGACCCTACGGGTTTGAGAACTATGTAGACATGACCTTGACACGTCTCCGGTCAATAACCAATAGCGGAACCTGGATGCTCATATTGGCTCCTACATATTCTACGAAGATCTTTATCGGTCAAGCCGCATAACAACATACCTTGTTCCCTTTGTCATCGGTATGTTACTTGCCCGAGATTCGATTGTCGGTATCTCAATACCTAGTTCAATCTCGTTACTGGCAAGTCTCTTTACTCGTTCCGTAATACATCATTCCGCAACTAACTCATTAGTTTCAATGCTTGCAAGGCTTATAGTGATGTGCATTACTGAGTGGGCCCAGAGATACCTCTCCGACAATCGGGGTGTAAAATCCTAATCTCGAATACGCCAACCCAACAAGTACCTTTGGAGACACCTGTAGAGCACCTTTATAATCACCCGATTCGTTGTGACGTTTGGTAGCACACAAAGTGTTCCTCCAAAGAACGGGAGTTGCATAATCTCATAGTCATAGGAACATGTATAAGTCATGAAGAAAGCAATAGCAGAATACTAAGCGATCGTATGCTAAGCTAACGGAATGGGTCAAGTCAATCACATCATTTTTCTAATGATGTGATCCCGTTAATCAAATGACCACTCATGTCAATGGCTAGGAAACACAACCATCTTTGATCAACGAGCTAGTCAAGTAGAGGCATACTAGTGACACTCTGTTTGTCTATGTATTCACACAAGTATTATGTTTCCTGTTAATACAATTCTAGCATGAATAATAAACATTTATCATGATATAAGGAAATATATAATAACTTCATTATTGCCTCTAGGGCATATTTCCTTCAATTGCAACTATCATCTTTCAACATAGTTTTTCTGTAGCAACATATCAAAAATAAACGGGAAGCTACATCGCGAGCTATTGATCTACAACATAGTTATGCAAATACTACCAGGACTAAGTTCATGTTAAATTAAAGTTCAATTAGTCATATTACTTAAGAACTCCCACTTAGATATACGTCTCTGTAATCATCTAAGTGATGACGTGATCCATATCAACTAAACCATGTCCGATCATCACGTGAGATGGAGTAGTTTTCAATGGTGAACATCACTATGTTGATCATATGTACTACATGATTCACGCTCGACCTTCGGTCTCGGTGTTACGAGGCCATATCTGCATATGCTAGGATCGCCAAGTTTAACCCGAGTATTACGCGTGTGCAAATCTGGCTTGCACCCGTTGTATGTGAACGTAGAGCTTATCACACCCGATCATCACGTGGTGTCTCGGCACGACGAACTTTCGCAATGGTGCATACTCAGGGAGAACACTTTTACCTTGAAATTTAGTGAGAGATCATCTTATAATGCTACCGTCGAACTAAGCAAAATAAGATGTATAAAGGATAAACATCACATGAAATCAATATAAGTGATATGATATGGCCATCATCATCTTGTGCCTTTGATCTCCATCTCCAAAGCACCATCATGATCACCATCGTCACTGGTGCGACACCTTGATCTCCATCGTAGCGTCGTTGTCGTCTCGCCAACTATTGCTTCTACGATTATCGCTATCGCTTAGTGATAAAGTAAAAACAATTAGAGGGCGATTGAATTGCATACAATAAAGTGACAACCATATGGCTCCTGCCAGTTGCCGATAACTCTGTTACAAAACATGGTCATCTCATACAATAAAATTTAGCATCATGTCTTGACTATATCACATCACAACATGCCCTGCAAAAACAAGTTAGACGTCCTCTACTTTGTTGTTGCAAGTTTTACGTGGCTGCTACGGGCTGAGCAAGAACCGTTCTTACCTATGCATCAAAACCACAACCATTTTTTGTCAAGTGTGTTGTTTTAACCTTCAACAAGGACCGGGCATAGTCACACTCCATTCAACTAAAGTTGGAGAAACTGACACCCGCCAGCCACGTGTGCAAAGCACGTCGGTAGAACCAGTCTCGGCGTAGGCGTCTGGCGTAATGTCGGTCCAGGCCGCTTCATCCAACAATACCACCGAATCGAAGTATGACATGCCGGTAAGAAGTATGACTATTATCACCCACAACTATTTGTGTTCTACGCGTGCATATAACATCTACGCATAGACCTGGCTCGGATGCCACTGTTGGGAAACACAGTAATTTCAAAAAAAATCCTACGCACACGCAAGATCCGTCTAGTTGATGCATAGCAACGAGAGGGGAGAGTGTTGTCCATGTACCCTCGTAGACTGAAAGCGGAAGCGTTTAGTAACGCGGTTGATGTAGTCGAACGTCTTCGCGATCCAAACGATCCAAGTACGAGCATACGGCACCTCTGCAATCTGCACACGCTCAGCTCGGACGTCCCTCCTACTCTTGATCCAGCTGAGGCCGAGGGAGAGTTTCATCAGCACGACAGCATAGTGACGGTGATGATAAAGTTACCGACACAGGGCTTTGCCTAAGCTCTACAACGATATGGCCGAGGTGGAAATCTGTGGAGGGGGGCACCGGACACGGCTAAGACAATTGTCAACTTGTTTGTCTATGGGGTCCCCCCTCCCCCTTATATAAAGGAGGGAAGGAGGAGAGGGCCGGCCTAGGAGGAGGCACGCCCAAGGGGGGGGGGCAATCCTACTCCAAGTAGGTTCCCCCCCCCCCCTTCCTATTACAACTAGGCGACGGAGGCAGGAGGAGGAGAGGAGAAGGAAAGGGGGAGCCGGCCCCCCAAACCCTAAACCAATTCGGTTTGGGCCTAGGGGGCGCGCCCCACCACTTGCCAGCTGCCTCCTATCTCCACTAGGGCCCATTAAGGCCCATTGACTCCCCAGGGGGTTCCGGTAACCTCCCGGTACTCCGATATTTGCCCGAACTCATCCGAAACCATTCCGGTGTCCAAACATAGCCTTCCAATATATCAATCTTTATGTCTCGACCATTTAAAGACTCCTCGTCATGTCCGTGATCACATCCCGGACTCCGAACAACCTTTGGTACATCAAAACACATAAACTCATAATACCGATCGTCACCGAACGTTAAGCATGCGGACCCTACGGGTTCGAGAACTATGTAGAGATGACCGAGGCTCATCTCTGGTCAATAAAAAATAGCGGAACATGGATGCTCATATTGGTTCCTACATATTCTACGAAGATCTTTATCGGGCAAACCGCATAACAACATACGTTGTTCACTTTGTCATCAGTATATTACTTGCCCGAGATTCGATAGTCGGTATCATCATACCTAATTCAATCTCGTTAGCATCAAGTATCTTTACTCGTTCTGTAGTGCAGCATCCATAACTAACTCATTAGTCACATTGCTTGCAAGGCTTTATAGTGATGTGCATTACCGAGAGGCCCAGAGATACCTCTTCGACAATCGGAGTGACAAATCCTAATCTCGATCTATGCCAACTCAACAATCACCATCGAAGACACCAGACGGCATCTTTACAATCACCGGTGGACGTTTGATAGCACACTAAGTGTTCCTCGGGTATTCGGGAGTTGCACAATCTCATAGTCATAGGAACACGTATAAGTCATGAAGAAAGCAATTGCAATAAACTAAACGATCATAGTGCTAAGCTAACGGATGGGTCAAGTCAATCACGTCATTCTTTAATGATGTGATCCCATTGATCAAATGAAAACTCATGTCTATGGCTAGGAAACTTAACCATCTTTGATTAACGAGCTAGTCAAGTAGAGGCGTACTAGTGACATTTTGTTTGTCTATGTATTCACACATGTACTAAGTTTCCGGTTAATACAATTCTAGCATGAATAATAAACATTTATCATGATATAGGAAATATAGATAACAACTTTATTACTGCCTCTAGGGCATATTTCCTTCACTAAGCTTGGGGATGCCCCGGAAGGCATCCCATCTTTCTTCAACAAGTATCAGTATGTTTTCTGTTTTGTTTCGTCCATGTGATATGTGCAAATCTTGGAGCATCTTTTGGGTTTATTTTTTACTTTTCTTTTTATGCACCATGCTGGTATGAGATAGTCCATGGTTGATTTATATAATGCTCATTGCACTTCACCTTATATCTTTTGAGTATGTCTTTATAGAATGCTTCATGTGCTTCACTCATATCCTTTGAAGTTTGGATTGCCTGTTTCTTTCACATAGAAAACCGTTGTTTGAAGAATGTTCTTCTGATTCACTTACATTTATTAGAGCATGGTCTTTTGTAGAAATAATTAAACTCTCATGCTTCACTTATATCTATTTAGATAGCCAACATGATTTTTTCAATTGCATGGTTAGTCATAAAATCCTACATAAAACTTATGGATCACTGAATATGATATGTTTGATTTCTTGCAATATTTTTGTGATATAGAGATGGAATATGTGGGAGGTACTAGTAAGCGGTTGTGGTTAGTAAGAATATTGGTGTTAAGGTTTGTGATTCCTGAAGCATGCACGTATAGTCTCTCGTTATGCTATGATGTTGGAGCATGATTTGTTATTGATTGTCTTCCTTATGAGTGGTGGTCGGGGACGAGCAATGGTCTTTCCCTACCAATCTATCCCCCTAGGGGCATGCATAGTAGTACTTTGCTTCGAGGGCTAATAAGATTTTGCAATAAGTATATGAGTTCTTTATGACTAATGTGAGTCCATGGAATATACGCACTCTTACAGTTTCGCAAATTGCTAGCCTCTACAGTACCGTGCATTGCCCTTTCTCACATCGAGACGTAGTGAAAACTTTGCAGCTGCATCCAAACCCTGTGATATGATACACTCTATCGCACATAAGCCTTATTATATCTTCCTCAAAACAGCCACCATACCTACCTATTATGGCTTTTCCATGGCCATTCTGAGATATATTGCCATGCAACTTCCACCGCTTCCTTTTGATGACTTGAGCATTCATTGTCATATTGCTTTGCACGATCATATAGCTGACATAGTAGTTGTGGATCAGTCACCGTTCATCATTTTTCATACATGTTAAGCTAGATCATTGCACATCCTCGTACATTGCTAGAGGCATTCATATAGAGTCATATTTTGTTATAGGTATCAAGTTGTAATCTTTATTTCTTTTGATTTATAAGTAAATAGAAGTGTGATGATCATCATTATTCATTTTTAGAGCATTGCCCCAGTGAGGAAAGGATGATGGAGACTATGATTCCCCCACAAGTCGGGATGAGACTCGGACAATGAGAGAAAAAGGAAAGGAAAAAAAGAAAGAAAAAGAAAAAAAAAGAAGAAAAAAGAAAAGAAATAAATAAACAAAGAGAGAAGGGGCATTGTTAGTATCTTTTACCACACTTCTGCTTCAAAGTAGCACCATGTTTTTCATATGGAGAGTCTCTTATATTGTCACTTTTATATACTAGTGGGATTTTTTTATTATAGGATTAGATGCACACCCACTTAGTTTTCATATTGAGCTTTCATACACTTATAGCTCTTAGTGCATTCGTTGCATGGCAATCACTACAAGGGTTCCGGTCTATTGCAACAAAATTTATTGCTACAACTACGTTTCGTTGCAATAAAACACAATATTACCACAAACTCTCCGGTTGTGGTAACAGGCCGCACATATTGCCATAAGTTAGTTTCATCGCGATAAATACTAACTTTGTTGCAATACAAGCCTCATATTGCAACAAAATGTATCGACATTGCAATATGGTAGCGATATTGCGACAAACAAATTTCGTTGCGAGAGGGTAGTCAATTTGTTGTAATAGAGACTAGGTCTTTCAACAGAATAACTATTCGTGGCAATATTCAGAAAGATATTGCAACATCGGCGTGATGTTGCATTAGTTACAAATATTGTTGCAAAAAAGTAGCTAACTATTGCAACAAACTCCATCGACGTTGCAATATGGTAGTGATATTGCGACAAACAAATTCCGTTGCATAAGGCAGCCATTTTGTTGTAATAGAGATTGGGTATTTCAACAAAATAACTATTTGTGGTAATATTTGGGAATATATTGCAACATCAGTGTGACGTTGCATTAGTTACAAGTAAAATAGTGGAAAAGATATTATTAAAATTTATAGATATTAAGTTATGATTTTTGCAAGCTTTAAGGAGTAATGAAAATATATTTTAATTGCACCAATTTTAATTAACTAAAATGATGGAAAAAGTTTATAAATGGATAGAACACACTTTCTTTATAGGAATATATATTTAATTTGTTAAGTTTGGATTTTAAATGGCCAATTTGTTGCCATTTTAAAACTAGGGTGTTTTCTGGCAAAACAGGGACTTGTTAGATGGAAACCGAAAATAGAGGGGCCCTGGTGTGAAAATTCCCAGATCCAGATGTGGAGCTGAATCTGGCCGAGGACTTCTATAGCTGCAGCCACTGACCTGCGGGCCCGTGGCCTCGCAGGGGCTGACTTGAGCGGGTGGCATCCACGGTGACCTCCGGGGCGATGACAAGTGGCGCTGGCCACCGCGCAGTAACACAAAAAAATGTTGAGGGTTTCGCATGCGCAACGCTCATCCTCAGTGTTGCAGATCATGGTTCAGACCAATGGGCTGTGCAAATGTTGGTGAACATAGTGGGGTCTCATGTAAATATCTCGTACCCGGCCCGATCAAGAATTCAGCCACCGATTTAGTGGTTCGTGTCATTAAGTTGATTTAAGAAGGCTGAATCATATGGTTCGCTAAACTCTGAATAAATTCTGTCAATATGGTATACTTATTTAGTTATTCATTTGATTGCAACTTGGGAAGGCTCTATAGATATCTCCAGTTATACAGCAAGTGTATAAGCTGCAGCATGTGGGTTTATATTTTGAGCATTTTTTTCGATAAAGAGTGGATTTTATTGTCTCAAAATGGAGCATCAAGAGGATACAAACACAATGAGCACACATCCGGCCTCTGCGTAGCTAAGATGCACATAACCAACACCAACACACGCACAAAAGAACACGGCAGCAAATAGCAAAATCATATTAGATCAAAGCTATGCATAGGCGAGGGGAAGAAAAAAATCCAAAACGATGAGATCAGCATTTCAAAAATTATTCCCAAAAATAGAAGTGAAATTCAAAACCGGGAAGACATACACATGAATTGCACAAAATATTTGCCAACTTAAATATTCCCAAATTTCAAACCAGGAAGACATGTACACGCATTGCACACAAATTCAAAAAATAATAGCGAAATTCAAACATTATTCATGAAAACATATTCATGAATTTTAAAAATGATAGTGAACCTAAAGAAAGTCGTCGAATTTCAAAAATTATTTAAAATAGGAAAAATGAGAAAAACAAGAAAGCAAAAAAACGAAAGACAAAATAAGTAAAAAAGAAAAGAAAAAAAACAGTCGAAGAATAGCACGGCCTGAAATGGCTTGTATCTGTGCGAGTTTGCGTCCGAGGAATAGGAAACGTATACGGTCCGTTGTATAATAATGTTATGGGTCTCAAAATGAATCGAACTAGGCGTCGGCCTTGGTTGTTATCGCTTGAGAGTTGGCACCGGGAGATCTATGGTTCGATCCCCATCCGCCCTTGTTTTATTAAAATTTCTTTCTTTCTTCTATTATTGACATGTGCTCTTTCTTCTGTCACTAGCATGTGGGACCCGTGTATTTATCTCTGCATACAAACGTACACACAAACTAGATAAAACTAGCTAGATAAACTTGAGATCACATGTGGGGCTCGTGTATTTATCTCTGCAATACAAACGTACACACAAACTAGATAAAACTAGCTAGATAAACTTGAGATGACCTTGGCGGGCAGCAGCTTCCCTCCGTGTGGTACTCCCCGCCGAGAGGGTCGGCAGCTGCGCAGCCGCAGCCGCATCTTCGGTGTCTGCCGCTGGATGGCCGGGTCGAAATCCATGAACTTTTACTCAAGTTCGTGAACCTCTTTTCAGAATTGATGATTCTTTTCTAGTTTGTGAACTTAAAAAAAACAATGAACTTTTTTCCAAATTTGATGAACTTTTTTCAAAATGAACGAACTTTTTCAAATTCGAAGAATTGTTTTCAAATTTGATGATTTTTTAAATTAAACTACAACACTAGCATCAATTATACCGGTAGAACTGGATATAGCAACTAAACCATGAAGGAGCCACGGCGTCCGCTCCTCCCTCCCTGTCGCTACGGAGGGCGTGGCGGTGAAGCTTCAACCAGCGGCGGCAGCAGGACTCCTTCGCCCCCCTCGTGCGTGGCTCCGATGCAGGATGGATCTAACAGGCAAGGGCATAAATATTTGACATACATCCGAAGTTACAATTTTGTCATGGTAACTAAGGAGTAAACAAAGATACAGAATTGTAGATCCATGATGAAACAATACGTTCCTAACACAATATCTCAAAACGAAATTCGTTTGGTTGTTAATTTACACAGTTGAATCTGTATGGTTTTCGTGGAAACAAAATGGCATGATTATGTTGGACCTACTAGCACCGGTGTGACCCCTACTTCCGCGCGACGGCCACCCCTACCAGGTTGCAACTCATGCCGTCCTAAACCCGGCGGCAAGCCACGTCCGGCGAGCTGCCCCTCTGATCTTGCACGCCGCTCCTGGTCGGCCATGGCTCCCGTCGCCCGCTTCCTCTATCCTCGGTGCTGACCAAGCAGTCCCGTTGTCCCTTTTCCCGACCTACGCCCGCGAGCTCGAGCCTCTTCACCGGCCATGGATGCGAGCTTCCCCCACGCCGCCTATCGCCGGACTTAGGGAAGATGACGGACGTGAGATGATTTCATCGAAATCTCGATCTAGTTCGGAGGGAAGATGACGGTCGTGAGACGATTTAGAAGCATATATATCTCATATTGCTTTGAAATATTATTTTTCCAATTTATTTCTATTCTAAACATTAAATTTGTTGATATATTTCCGAATATTCCAGCTACAAAATTTCAAATTAATTTTTCATTTATGTCAGCAATTAAGTAATAAAAATGATTAAAAGAAATGGGGCCACATGTACGCTGATGAGTGCGGCGTGATTTTCTCAGCTGCCGGTTTTCCTTTCACACCAAGCGTTCTGAGATCCGGGAAGTATCCCAATTCCTAAATCCATCTTCACCATCGTCCTGTGCAAAACTGGATCAGCCCTCCATGGATCCATCATCAAAGTCCAACCCTCCAAGGTTCTCCTCCCTCCTGCGTCGGATTCGCAACCTCTCGCCGCGTACGATGTATGGCTGCATACGATAGCGAACAGCTCGACGGCTGGCAACCGGCTGGCGAGTGGCGAATCGGGCGGACTCCGGTGATCTGGCGGTGGAGCACGGTTGCGTGGTGCCCTGGTAAGCCTCCATCCTCTTGAGATACCTTGGCATCTTGCATACCTATTTGGGTCAGCACCATCGATCACGGTCTCGATCCCTCCATCGACCCTCCTCGACCCGACTTCGTCCCAGATCCTCGATCTGGATCAATTGACCCCGGGTCAGGGATCGCACCCTCGACCCGCGATCTAGGCTACTAAGGTTCTATGTACTCCATAGATGTGTTTTTCGTTAACATGTGTCTGTATGATTCCGTTCTGTATATTCATCTTAATGGAGTATTAATTATTGGCTCGCTGTCCATAGAAACAAGCTGTGTACTGTGGAGGTTAACTGAAGAATTGTTCACCCAAAACAATTGGACTCAAAGAAGCAGAGGAGAGATGTAAGAAACTTGAGAGAAAAGTGAAAAGGAATTGACCCAGTGTGGTACAATTAGGACCTTTGGTAGTGCGATTGGATCATGGGGAGATAAATGGATCTGCTCCAGAAGAGAAAGAGAACTCAGAGAAGAGACGAGGAGACGTGCGTGAGACAGGGCCTTGTAGTTATTTCTTTGCAGGTTCCCAACGTAGTCTTTTTTTCCTTTTTTTAATTTTTTGTTAAACTGATTTGATTTTATGCCGGCTTTACGTATTGCGTTTCTTCTTAAATTGACTCAGATTCTGATATTACCTACACCAGGGAACAGTGATAAATTCTAGGGAGGATGCTCATGGTACACAACAACCATACTTCATAATCACCTATATTAATGGTGCACAACATCAAGGCTTTGTTAATGCTAAGTCCCTTGATTGATTTTGTGTGCAGGAAGGAAAGGCTATGTTGTCTTAACAAGGATGGAAAGTATAACAACATACACAAACCAACGTGGACAACCTAGATTTGGTAAATTGTTTATGTCATTTAACCTGTCTCTAGCATTTGTTATAATGCATAAAATCCTGGTATGGGTTAAATTGCTAAACCTTCAAGACTGCTCATTGGAGTGAGGGCGTGATCGGACATTCACCCTACCATCCATCGACTCATTGTTGCTGATATCATAGTGCATACAACCTTGTTCACATGTGTTATATTATTTTACCATGGATAATGCACTGCTTATGTATATTCATTTGTTGTATGTTTTACAGGACAAATGGGACCTGGAAGATACACGGGAACTGAAGAAAAGGTTCTCAAAATTGCGGAAGATCGATATAGAGGCTGGCAATCAAGTCTAAGCTCCACTTACAAGGCATACAAAACAGATGCAGCTAGATTGGCTAATCTGCCGGAAGATTTACAACCAGAAGAGTGGAAATGTATGATTGAGTACTTTGGCACTTATTCATAGTTTCAGGTTATCTCTAAGATCACTCTTTGTCTACCATGTGTTAAGATGAAATTGCTTTTCTATCTGGTTATATTTGGTTCCGGTGACTTGATAGGAACACAGCCAAAAGAACACCGATTGTCGTAAGTAATAGAAGATAAAACAAAGAAATGGATCAAAATCTTACTCGCGACTAAGTTTGAGAAGGTATGAGTCTTAACTAAATATGATGCCTCACTGCTAACTATGGTTTCATATTTCAAGCATCTCATTGCTATATTTCTTGCAGAGAAACTTGGAAACTGGAGAAGAGCCAGATTGTATTGCTCTCTAGGAAGTCACCCACGAAGAATGGAACATGTTCTAACATAGAGTCCCAGGATGTTTACGTGAGTGCACTGACTTTCGGTTATTATATAGTTATTCAACGATGTGCATTCAACATGCTCCTACATCAGCTGGGATTATTCATGCTTGGGATCGTGTTATTCTTGTTTAATCTTTTATAAATATTGATGCTGCACCTATAATTGTTCTTTCTGTTTTTAGCACAAAGAACGTCTAAGATGTTGAAAACAAACAAATTGAAACTCATGGTCGACTTTTAAGTATGCATCTCATTGGCCTTCATAATTAGCTAGCTGCTTCTTCTCTTTCACCATGCATTGTTGCTGCATCGAGTCACAACTTAAAAAAATGAATATGTGCTAGCTAGGGACATGAACTTGACAGAAACTATAGATCGAGCCACAACTTAAATCAGTAGTGGAAGATTTTAGTACATGTACTTGTGCTTATGCTTTAGACGTTTATACTTGTAAAACGGTTCTGATCCCTCAGTTACATGCTTGCTAACACAGTATTACTCCAGTTGATTTCTTGATTGCAGGATCCAAAGAACTAGCTCGACTAGACTCTAGATCATGGACAATTTAGTCTTAGAACTTATCTAGGATGGCTAAATTACATTTGAGTTTCATTTGATGGATATTTGCGATGAGAATTATGAATTTTATGAATCTACATATTATATGTATGGTTTTGAATATTGTAATTGAATGCCTGTATTTTTTTTAGGTTGCAATAGACTATTGCCACAACCCACTTTTGGTTGCCACATGTTAGCACCACGAAAATTTAAATTGTCGCAATAGTTTCTTGCTACAAATATTTCACCTGTTGCGATACCTATTTATTACCACCAATACTAGTATGTTGCAATTTGCTATTCTGACGACTGGAATATTTGTTGCCATAACTTAATGCCACAAGTGTAGCGGTTCGTAGCAAAATGCCTAATGCCATGAAAACAAGGATTGTTGCCATAGTTTATTACCACAATTGACTGTTGCCACAGAAAAGTATGCACCACGAAACGAGTGTCGTGGGCATAGGTTGTTGCCACAAATGTCTATCGCCACGAGCTATCAGTCGCCATGACATGTGACATGTTGCATTAAAGCTATCTCCACAAAGCAAATTGTGGCATCAG
The DNA here is from genome assembly GCA_021605145.1 of Aegilops bicornis. Classification (NCBI taxonomy): domain Eukaryota; kingdom Viridiplantae; phylum Streptophyta; class Magnoliopsida; order Poales; family Poaceae; genus Aegilops; species Aegilops bicornis. Next base: position 60,496,400 of record CM038675.1, on the reverse strand, counting down.
ATGAGTGTTTCCACGGGAGAACTTGTGGTGACTTCCCACATGGCTGTTGCAATAGCACACTTTATTGCCACAATTGCTTTTTTGTGGAAATAACCTATTACCATGTGTCCAGTCGCAACGGCTGCCAACGAATGTTGTTTTGTGGCAATAGGTACATATCACCACAAATCGACATTTATTGCGACAAACAATTTTGTTGCAATAGACCCGGATCCTTGTAGTGAATCCCTACTCCTCACGTTGATATCGATTGATGGGCATCTCCATAGCCCGTTGGTTAGCCGCGTCGATGTGAGACTTTCTTAATGTTTGTCTTCTTTATATTCGCCCCTATCATTATACTCTATTCCACCTGTAGTGCTATATCCATGGCTTGCGCTCATGTATTGCGTGAGGGTTGAAAAAGATGAAGCACATTAAAAAGTATGAACCAATTGCTCGGCTTGTCATCGGGTTGTGCATGATAAATACTTTGTGTTAAGAAGACCAAGCATGACAAGACTATATGATTTTGTAGGGATAACTTTCTTTAGTGTTGTTATTTTGAAAGACATGATTGTTTGTTGGGATGCATTAGTATTGATGTCTTTGTGTCAAATTATAGACTATTGCTTTGAATCACTTATGTCTTAATATTCATGTCATGATTAGATATATGATCAAGTTTATGCTAGGTAGCATTCCACATCAAAAATTATCTTTTGTATCATTTACCTGCTTGAGGACGAGCAGGAATTAAGCTTTTGAAATAAAATATTCTTCCTTTTTTCCTTTTTTCCACATCAAATATTCTTCCTTTTTTCCTCAAAACCATAAAGTTTTTGAAATCCACGTATAGTTTTTCAAATTCATAAACAAATTTCAAATTAGTTTAAATCTATGTTTTTTCAATTCACACAATAGTTTCTGAAATTTGAAACATCTTTTTAAATACTTGAACATATTCAAATTCATGAATTAATTATGAAATTATGAATATTTTCAAAAATTTGGGGACAGTTTTTAAATTGGCAAATATTTATAATATTTGTGAACAATTTTTGAATCGATAAACCCTTTTTGAAATTTGGCAACAATTTTATAAATAAATGAATATTTATAAACTTTTAGCAACATGTTTTTGAATATGTTAATACTTTTTCAAGCCTTGAACATTTTTAATAGGTTAATTATTTAAAAATTTGGGAATAATTTTAATAATTTATAAATACTACACGAAATAAAAGGGTGCATTAGAGGTGTAGGTTTCATGAGATTACTTGGTTCACTGTCGAAGTTTGGCATTGCCAATATTTGGCAAAATCAAAAGTTGCCAAAATTTTGCAGCTTTTTGAGAGGTAGGTAAGAACCAATTGGTACCCAACCAATTGATAGCCGAATTTTTAGACTTGTCAACAATTGGCATGCCAATTATTAGCACCAAACCTATTAGGCTTCATGTCTTACAAGTGCATGTTGTGCGAAATAGGAGCTCACGGGTGCTACATCACGCTTATAGTGAGATACGTGCTCCCCTCGTGTGAAGCTTTTTCATCCTTGTTGAGTATTGGGTTAGCACGTTTCCTTTTTTCTTTCGCTGCCGACTTGCTCGGGTAGATACTTGTTCGCTCTTGAGAGTTATATCTCGCCTTAAATGAGATAGAAGGAGCCCTCGCTGAACGATGTGAGCATATGGGTCGCCTTATTAGCCTAAAATCGATCGCTTCGTTCACTAGCACTTTTCGTTGTAGGTTAGATCGCTAATAGGTTTTATTTGGGTTTTTTTTCACGTTTTCTTTTGTTTTTCGGTTCTTTTAGTTTTTGTACCGATTTTTTGGATATTCTTTTTTCTTTGTTATAACTTCAGTTTTTCACTAGTTTTCTTTGTTCTTTGTTGGTTTTCATAAATCTTTGTTTTCTTCCCTTTTTTCTTTGTTTTTCTATGGTTTCACTGTTTCTTTCAAGGTTTTTTGGGTTTCTTTATTTCTTTATTCGGTTTACATTTTTTATTTCTTGGTTTTTCTTTTCTTTTTGTTTGTTTTATTCAGTTTTCTCTGGTTTTTTTATTAGATTTGGTTTTCCTTAGTTTTCCTTTTCTATCATTATACTTCGGGATTTTTGTTTCTTCTTTCGTTTTATTTTTGTTTCTTTCATGGTATTTATATTTTTTATTTATTTATCATTTTCCTTCTTTTTTTCTTTGGTTTTTTTCTTATTTCTTAGTTTTCCATGTTCATTGTTTGTATTTATTTCTTTGTGAGTTTCACGGTTTCTCCAACCATTTGCATTTATTTATTTCAGATTTTTTATTTTATTTTCCTTTGGATTCTTTTTCGATTTTACTTTTATATTTTCTTGGTTTGTTTTCCTTCAAAAACATGTGTGCATGTCTACAATATTTTTCTAATACATGTTTAAAAAGTTTCTAATCTGATTTTAACATTTTTAATACATGGTCAACATTTTTCTATATACATTTTTAAAGCAAATCAAATGTTTAATTAACGTTTTCCAATTACAATAGTAATAATTTTTAATACATGATCAATATTTTTCCTATTCACACTTTAAGAAAAATTATAATCCTTCATTAACATTTTTGCATACAAGATTAGCATTTTCTAATACATGGTCAACATATTTTTTTTATGCACATTTAACATCCTAAATGCAATACTAACATTTTATAGCACATGGTCAGCATTTTTCAAACAAATTCTCAAAAAAATACAATGCTTGGCTAACAATTTTCAAATAGTTGTTCAACATTTTTCAAAGTGTGACTAACATTTTTATAAACATGATCAAACTTTTGCATCACTTTTAATAGATGGTCAACATTTTGTCTATAGACCTTTACATTTTTTGAATGCTTGAATAATATTTTCCAAGCAGTTGTTCAACATTTTTTCAAATGCTTGATTAACATTTGTATATACATGATCACAAAAATTCATCATTTTAATACATGGTCAACATTTTTCATATACACATTTAAAACTTTCCGAGTGCTTGATTAACATTTTTTAAACACTTGTTCAGAATTTTTTAAATAATTGATTAACTTTTTATAAAATATGTGATCTAATTATTTCAAACACTTTTTGTACACATTTTTCATATACATGGTAAACAATTTCTCTATACACGTTTATCATTTTTCAAATGCTTGGTCTACATTTTTAAATGTTTTATGTAGAGTGAATTTTGTTATATATTTATATAGAACATTTTAAAGTATACACAAAAGTAAAAAAAGTAAAAAGAAACGAGGTTGTGTCCTCCAGCGCTGCCCTGGTGCCCCTCGTTCCCTCAGGTTTCGCTCGGGTTCCCAAGATAGCTCGTTGGTTTACTGCAGGGGTTTTCAGGCTTTTTTCGGTTTTGTATTCCCATTATTTTTCATCTGTATTTCTTAGTTTTTTTAGGTTTTTTGTTTCTTCCACGTTTCACTGTTTGCACTCTTCTTCCATCAATTCTTATTTTTCTCCTTCATTTCTTGGTTTTCTCTGTTTCTTTCTCGGTTTTCATCTGTTTTCTTCACTTTTTGTTCGTTTTAGTTGCTTTCTTGGATTTCTTGTTTTTATTTATTTTCTTTGTTTCTTCCTTTTTTCCACTAGTTTTTCTTCAGTTTTCTTGTTTTCTTTTCTTTCTTCTCTTCCTTTTACTTTGTTCTTTTTTATTTTCCGTTGGATTTCTTCATTTTTCTTTGTTTATTTATCAGTTCTCATTAGTTAATTTTTGTTTAACATATGTATATTTTTTGCCACACAACGTATACACATGAAATATTTTGTTAACATTTTTTAATATTAGATGTAAATTGTTTGTAAATACATGTTTTGAGCACTTTTGCAATACATGGTCAACATTTTTCAAATGCACGGTGAGCATTTACTTTAATGGCAATTAACATTTTTCCACGGGCAATATACAGCTTTTTTATACATTAGAGTTTTTTATTTACTTGTTTAACATTTTATAAATACAAAATAAAATTTTAAATATATATTGTTATGTATACCATTCTCTAATATATGTTGTATATTTTTCGTATACACCAGTATCATTTTTCAAATACATGATTAACATTTGGTCATACACAATGTATTTTTTGTATACATTTTTTGCTGTAGATGAGAAACATTTTATATATACACAATTAACATTTTTCAAATGCTTGATTGAATTTTTTTTAAATACACGAGTAACATTTTTTGAAATTCTTGATTAACATTTGATTAGGTACATGATCATTTTCATATACATTGTATATTTTTTATACTTTTTTTGTACACAAGAGAAACATTATATCTATACAGATTTAACATTTTTCAAAGGCATGATTAATATTTTTAAATTGATTTATGTGAAGTATTTGTATAATGTATGTTTATAGAATATTTTGGAAGTATCAACAAAAGGAATAAATGAAAGGAAAAACGAAAACAAAACTTGAAAAAAAAATACACGAGACTGTGGCATGTGACCTGCCGCGCACTGGGCCGGTCCAGTCTAGCGGTCGAGACTACCATTTTACTTAAAAACGTTTATGTGTCTAAAAAAAATTTAAAAACGTTTATGAAGTGCTACCAAAATGTTCTTGTACCATTAAACAAATGCACATAGCATTATAAAACAATGTCCGTGTGTTACAAAATATATGTTCATAATTTGTAATAAAAATTTATACGATTTAAAAAAATGTTAGTGTAGAGAATGGTTTAACTCATACTCAAAATAATGTTCACGAATCATGCATTTGAAAAAAATGTCCATCTTGTATTTTTTTTTGACAAAGTACAATCGCAGATGCACACCTATGGGCATAATCGCATATACATTCACACATTTAAAAGCACACACATGAATCATACCCCTATGATCACCTTCGAGAAACTGAGCCAACACAATATCTTGAGATTAGCTAACTCACCACATGCGCCTCATAATTGATGAGAACGTCTCCTCTAGCGGAATGAACATCTGCAAAAATTCTTGAAAAAATCTGGAAAAATGCGAGTACCAGTGTGAAGTCTGGGACTTGAACCCTTGTGGGATGGTCTCACCATAAGGAATCTAACCATCTAAACTATGCTTAGTTCGCATGTACATCTTGTAGTTGAAAAATGTTTAACGTGTATCAAAAAATGATATATGTGTATAATAAAAATGCACAATGTTTACTAAAACAAGTAGATATGTGTTGAAAAGAAGAAAACAAAAACAAAAATAAAATCAAAGAAAACCATATGAAGAAACAAAAAAATAGAACCAAAGAGAAATTAAAAAGAGAAACTGAGGAAACATAAGAGAACCGTCGGAAACAAACAAAACAAAAAAAATGCAAGAAATGTGATTAAAAAACACAAGAAACACATAGAAAAGAAAAACCTCTCCAAGAAAATCACTTCCGTAGTAACCCATAATGGGCCGGCCCGGTAACACTCGACGTGGAAATATCTTGAGGCGAGACAGATGGTAGCGTTGCACTAAACTATATATAGCTCCCACGTAGTAGGACATGTCACAAATTTTGCTATCTAGCTTTATTGATTATAAATGGGTCGATATCACCAATCAAGCCCATGTTCTTATCTTTTCTTGGCCCACCAATTCCTCCATAGCCTATCCCATGCTAATTTTTTAAAATAATACATTTTTTTATTAATTTGCACAAATATTACGCGCAAAAAAATATTTTCGAAAATAATACACCGTCGGCCCTTGGTGGCCGGTAGCTCTAGTCGACCCATGACAAGCCGAGTGCTGCATCGGCCACTAGCAAGCCGACAGTTGGCCAGCGTGGCGTGTCGGCCTCGGATTGGGCGAGCCACGTCGCGAGGAGAGAGGAGGCTGTCGTGGCAGGCGCACCTGTCAGGCTGTCAGCGGGCGATCGGCCTGCTGGCGGCCGACAGTGACCCACCTTGCCTTGCGCTGGCCCGGCTCCCTGCGGCGCCCTTCGCCCTTATCCTCGTCTTTCGCTGCTCTTCTTTGTTCTTCTTCTTTCTTACTTTCTCCTCTCTCTGTAAAAAAAGGCATCAATTTCTACACCTAAATGAGCCAGTATTACATGAAGTCATCATTGTCATCCTCGATCGATGCAAAACTCTTGCCCTTCGACGATGAAGAACTCTTGCCCTTCAACGATGAAGAACTCTTGCCCTTCGACGATGCGAAACCTTGCCCTTCGACGATGCGAAACCTTGCCCTTCGATGATGAAGAACTCTTGCCCTTCGAGTATGCGAGAACCGGAAGCGGCGGCATGAAGATATCATCTTCGTCCTCGCTCTCCTCAGTCCATAAACATGGATTATTTGCTGCAATCCTACGAAAGTTTCACTCCTCGGCACTACTACCTTCTCCCACCTTTCATGCAACCTAAGAAGTTCTTTACGTACCTCCTCATAGGTCCTTTCAGGCCACCCAGACCTACGTAATTGGTGAGCCAACTCATTCATTATGGTGTCACTACCGGTGAGTTCGTCCCATGGAACTACCGTATTGTCCATCCTGAAATCGGTAGCTAGGCTCAGAAGAGTCCGGCTCATCCTGTGGTGAAAACTACGATCGAAAGGATAATGAGACATCTCAACTAAACTAGATGGAATGCTTATCCACCTCCGCTTTGAAGGGGTTTTATAGGTAGAGAGGAGAAAATGGCGGGAAAAACGGCGACATATGGCGGGGAAGCGAGTGGCGGGGAAAAGAGTTGGCGGGAAAATATGGCGGGAAAGAGTTGGCGGGAACATATGGCGGGAAACGAGTGGCGGGAAAGAGTTGGCGGGAACATATGGCGGGAAACGGGTGGATGAGAACGGGTGGCGGGAAAATATGTCATAGTTTTGAAACAAAAAATCATACAGGGCAAAAAAAAGTAATGTGATATGCATGCACCAGTCGGCCTCTGACAGGCCAATTAGTCCTGTCGGCCCACAGCTGGCCAATTAGTTCTGTCGGCCCACAGCAGGCCGATTGAGCTTGTCGACGGCAGTTGGCCGACTGGACTTGATATGGTGGCCGACAGCCCAATCGGCCTGCAGCTAGCCGATAGGAACCGGTCGGCCTCTTGTGGGCCGACTAGGACCAATCGGCCTGCTATGGGCCGACGGTGTATTATTTTTGAAAATATTTTTTCTGGCGTAATATTTGTGCAAATTAATAAAAAGAATGTATTATTTTAAAAAATGCTCCTATCCCATCACCTTGCTTGTCTCAGAAAGAAAACATCCCATCGCCTTGCTCTGTTCATGCGACAAGGAGCGATAGGTAGGAACAATGCAACCGCGCCGCACGTGGCCCTCGGCCCACCAGAGTCCAACACCGTCCGCGCATGCTGCGGGGTACAGCGATATAGTGATACATTGACTTTCTAGTCCTCAGTTGTAACAATTCTTCCAAATTTTCTTAGCAATAGTAATACCAGTCTATGTCGCCACCTTTCCATCAATTCACTCTCTCACTATCTCCAGACCATCTCAAACCCCCATCTCCCAGTCCCCCACCTTTGTTCAACAACCCATTGAAAATGTAATACTCCCTCTGTAATGTAGTAATATCTTTTAGATCACTAGAAGTGTTGGCACCATTGATTCATATATCAATTCTCCATGATGTGGCACAAACCCATTAGTACTGACCGGTACTATAAATGTCATTGCTTCTAACTATGCTTGCCATGTTACAAATGCCATCACAAACATTTGCACATGATACTATTTCCCATGCCTCTACCTACAACTTCGATAGTACGTGTGCAAGGCTGTGAGTGCCTTGATGAATATCTTGTGGGATTGGAAGATATTAGGAAAATTGTGTTGGGCTCAAACCGGTAGGTGCACATGAACTTCAGGCTACCTCCCACCACAAGTCTATTTCACGGGGCATTGAGCAACCAATCTCTGTTTTCCCTCTCTAGAGCGTGTGCATCAGCATTCTGTTCAACAACATGGTTATATGATAGTTGTGTATAATTGGTAGGACCATATTGAGTTGCTTTAATATGTGTGCAAACTACTCCCTCCGTCCGGAAAAACTTATCCCAAGCTTGTTTTTCAAATGGATGTATCTAGCACTAACTTGATGGTAGATATATTCATTTGAGGGACAAGCTTTTTCGGATGAAGGGAGTATACATGATGGGTTTTAGCACCAATCTATTGCTGCCACATATCCCTTTCCTAATGGAGGGATACCTTGTTCAGGTAAAGGAAAGAGGTAGTGCAAGGCAGGCAACTTCAGAAAATGACTTGTTTTTTTGTCTAGAACTGTCGAACTGTCATGAACCAGATGTAGAATTCAAATATTCTTAACGAAATTTTTATAGGCATGATGCCAATTAAATAATTATTATGAAGATTGTTCCATTTTCTTGCCAGAAACAAATCATGTTTGATTCAGTTAGGTCATGACATGTTGTGTCGGTTGCGGTGTGTTGACTGGTGGGGTACGTCAATTCTTATTTGACACGCAATGTGTCGGATAGATGGGCAAACAAGCATTAGTGCCCCATCCTTTCCTAGCCCATTTACCTCTTGTTGTTCTTTCTTTTTTTTCATGTCTTCTTGCTTTCCCTTTCATAATTTTTTTCACCTCCTTTGTTTAACTTTCTCTTATCTACGTGTCTTACTTTTCTAAAATTTTGTGGTGGTGAGGGGCAAATGCGTTGAGCATTTTTAGAAAAGCATATGTAAACATATTGAGACATGCCATCCCTAGTACCAAACCACAATGATGCATCTTTGAAATACAAAGAGTTCTCAAGCACGGTGTATGTTGAATTCCAACGGACGGGCATATCTACCCTCGGCCTTCTATCTTTATTCAGAGGGTAGATGCTTTTGGTAGTTTCATAGAACTTTTGAATACAATTGGAAAAATAGAAGTAGTTTGAAGTGCTTCTAGGCAACTGTAAATTCACTGCGAACTTCCTTGTGTTTCAAACTGGACCGGGTTTTCACAGTAGACACTCTGCACACTATATCCACTTTTCGTTCACCATCATTGTACCGTCAGCAGTCAACTTTCATTTTCATTTTACCTACTGCGTGCCATGCCTGCATGGACACAAGTCATGTACCTCTTTATTTTTTGCAGGCGAGGACATGAGGCCAATTCTAACGTACGACCCCAAACGGACGTCCGTTTCGTCTGCTTTTCATCCGTTCGGGGTGACAATGGGGCCGTGTCCGTCTGGATTTCTGGATGCGGCGGCCGTGTGCCCAACACGCGGCCGCATTTCGGGCCTGTTTGGTTCATGACTAACTTTGCCACAACTAACCTTAGGCAAAGTGTGGCTAACAAAATGGCCACCACAAGTGTGGCAAGATTTGGCAAAAAATGAGTCTATGACATATGGACCATATAACTAGAAAGTGTGGCAAGCCATAAGTGTGGCAATGAATCAAACACTTGCCTAAGGTGTTGTGGCATGACTAAGGTTACGCGTGGCAACCTTAGGCTGGGAACCAAACAGCCCCTTCGTTCGTTCAACCAGCACACTAGAATGATGCATATTAAATGGTTCAAATCAAACATAGCAAATTGTTATACGTCCGAAAATAGTCTTACAACCCAATCGAAAGAAAATAATATCAAACAAACAGTTTTACAACCCAATCAAAATTTGTTTGCAAGAAAATAAATTAATCTGATAGATCTACTGGTTGCCAATGTGAGTCCATATTTGCTCAGCCAAGTCATCCTGGAGCTGGACATGAGTATACTGGACATGCATGCTCAGGCTCAACATTTTCACCCTGGAAATCAAACCCTTGGTCGTAGATGCTATCATCGCGCTCATCCTCCACGATCATGTTGAAGGAAATATTCCCTAGAGGCAATAATAAAGTTGTTATTTTATATTTCCTTATATCATGATAAATGTTTATTATTCATGCTAAAATTGTATTAACCGGAAACTTGATACATGTGTGGAGCATCAAGTGTTGATGGTTAACAAGACCACTAGTTTCAAAAAAAAGGGCAAAAGAAAGAAGCGGAACTTCAAGAAGAATGGCAAGTAAGTTTCCACTCCCGGGAAGAAACCCAAGTCTGGACCTAAGCCTGAAACTGAGTGCTTCTAGTACAAAGGGACTGGTCACTGGAAGCTGAACTACCCCAATTTTTTTGCAGATAAGAAGGATGGCAAAGTGAACAAACGTATATTTGATATACATGTTATTGATGTGTACCTTACTAATGCTCGTAGTAACGCCTGGGTATTTGATACTGGTTCGGTTTCTCATATTTGTAACTCAAAACAGGGGCTACGAATTAAAGGAAGATTAGCTAAGGACGAGGTGACGATGCGCATTGGGAATGGTTCCAAGGTCGATGTGATCGCCGTCGGCACGCTACCTCTACATCTACCTTCGGTATTAGTTTTGGACCTGAATAATTGTTATTTGGTGCCAGCGTTGAGCATTAACATTATGTCTGGATCTTGTTTAATGCGAGACGGTTATTTATTTAAATCAGAGAACAATATTTGTTCTATTTATATGAGTAATATCTTTTATGGTCATGCACCCTTCAAGAGTGGTCTATTTTTATTGAATCTCGATCGTGGTGATACACATATTCATAATATTTACGCCAAAAGATGCAAAGTTGATAATGATAATGCAACATATTTGTGGCACTGCCGTTTAGGTCATATTGGTGTAAAACGCATTAAGAAACTCCATGCAGATGGGCTTTTGGAATCACTTAATTATGAATCATTTGATACTTGCGAACCATGCCTCATGGGCAAGATGACTAGAACTCCGTTCTCCAGAACAATGGAGCAAGCCACTGACTTATTGGAAATAATACATAACGATGTATGCGGTCCAATGAGTGTTGAGGCTCGCGACGGGTATCGTTATTTTTGACCTTCACAGATTATTTGAGCAGATATGGGTATATCTACTTGATGAAACACAAGTCTGAAACATTTGAAAAGTTCAAAGAATGTCAGAGTGAAGTGGAAAATCATCATAGCAAGACAATAAAGTTTCTACGATCTGATCACGGAGGCGAATATTTGAGTTACGAGTTTGGCCTTCATTTAAAACAATTTGGAATAGTTTCACAACTCTCGCCACCTGTAACACCACAGTGTAATGGTGTGTCCAAACGTCGTAACCGCATTTTATTAGATATGGTGCGATCTATGATGTCCCTTACCGATTTACCACTATCATTTGGGGTTATGCATTAGAGACAGCTACATTCATGTTAAATAGTGCACTGTCTAAATCCGTTCAGACGACACTATATGAACTACTGTTTGGCAAGAAACCAAAGCTATTGTTTATTAAAGTTTGGAGTTGTGATGCTTATGTGAAAAAGCTTCAGCCTGATAAGCTCGAATCCAAATTAGAGAAGTGTGTCTTCATAAGATACCCAAAAGAATCTGTTGGGTACACCTTCTACCATAGATCCGAAGGCAAGATCTTTGTTGCTAAGAATGGATCCTTTCTAGAGAAGGAGTTTCTCTCAAAAGAAGTGAGTGGGAGAAAAGTAGAACTTGATGAGGTAATTGTACCTTCTCTTGAATTAGAAAGTAGCTCATCACAGAAACCCGTTCCCGTGATGCCTACACCAACTAGAGAGGAAGCTAATGATGATGATCATGAAACTTCGGATCAAGTTACTACCGAACCTCGTAGGTCAACCAGAGCACGTTCTGCACCTGAGTGGTACGGTAATCCTGTTCTGGAGATCATGTTACTAGACCATGACGAACCTACAAACTATGAAGAAGCCATGATGAGCCCAGATTCCGATAAATGGCTTGAGGCCATGAAATCTGAGATAGGATCCATGTATGAGAATAAAGTGTGGACTTTGGTTGACTTGCCTGATGATCGGCGAGCCATAGAGAATAAATGGATCTTCAAGAAGAAGACTGACACTGATGGTAATGTTACTGTCTAGAAAGCTCAACTTGTTGCGAAAGGTTTTCGATTGTGTTCAAGGAGTTGACTACGATGAGACTTTCTCACTCGTAGCGATGCTTAAGTCTGTCCGTATCATGTTAGCAATTGCCGCATTTTATGATTATGAAATCTGGCAAATGGACGTCAAAACTGCATTCCTTAATGGATTTCTTAAAAAAGAGTTGTATATGATGCAACCAGAAGGTTTGTCAATTCTAAAAGTGCTAACAAAGTGTGTGCAAGATCCAGCAATCCATTTATGGACTGGTGCAAGCATCTCGGAGTTGGAATATATGGTTTGATGAGGTGATCAAAGCATATGGTTTTATACAGACTTTTGGAGAAGCCTATATTTACAAGAAAGTGAGTGGGAGCTCTGTAGCATTTCTAATATTATATGTGGATGAAATATTGTTGATTGGAAATGATACAGAATTTCTGGATAGCATAAAAGGATACTTGAATAAGAGTTTTTCAATGAAAGACCTCAGTGAAGCTGCTTATATATTAGGCATCAAGATCTATAGAGATAGATCAAGACGCTTAATTGGACTTTCACGAAGCACATAGCTTGATAAAGTTTTGAAGAAGTTCAAAATGGACCAGTCAAAGAAAGGGTTCTTGCCTGTGTTACAAGGTGTGAAGTTGATTCAGACTCAATGCCCGACCACTTCAGAAGATAGAGAGAAAATGAAAGCCATTCCCTATGCCTCAGTCATAGGTTCTACTCCCTCCGTCCGGAAATACTTGTCATCAAAATGGATAAAAGGGGATGTATCTAGATGTATTTTAGTTCTACTTACATCTGCTTCTATCCATTTGGATGTCAAGTATTTTCGGACAGAGGGAGTATCATTTATGCTATGCTGTGTACCAGACCTGATGTGTGGCTTGCTATGCGTCTGGCAGGGAGGTACCAAAGTAATCCAGGAGTGGATCACTGGACAACAGTCAAGAAGATCCTGAAGTACTTGAAAAGGACTAAGGATATGTTTCTCGTTTATGAAGGTGACAAAGAGCTCGTCGTAAATGGTTACGTCGATGCTAGCTTTGACACTGATGCGGATGAATCTAAGTCACAAACCTGACACGTATTTATATTGAATGGTGGAGCAGTCAGTTGGTGTAGTACTAAGCAGAGCGTCGTGGCGGGATCTACGTGTGAAGCAGAGTACATAGCTGCTTCAGAAGCAGCGAATGAAGGAGTCTCGATGAAGGAGTTCATATCCGATCTGGGTGTAATACCTAGTGCATCAGGTCCAATGAAAATCTCTTGTGACAATATCGGAGCAATTGCCTTGGCGAAGGAATCCAGATTTCACAAAAGAACCAAACACATCAAGAGACGCCTTCAACTCCAAACGTGATCAAGTCAAGAACGGAGACATAGAGATCTGAATGTGGCCGATCCTTTGACTAAGCCTCTTCCACGAGCAAAGCATGATCATCACCAAGACTCCATGGGTGTTAGAATCATTACAATGTAATCTAGATTATTGACCCTAGTGAAAGTGGGAGACTGAAGGAAATATGCCCTAGAGGCAATAATAAAGTTGTTATTATATATTTCCTTATATCATGATAAATGTTTATTATTCCTACTAGAATTGTATTAACCGGAAACTTGATACATGTGGGGATACATTGACAAAACACCGTGTTCCTAGTAAGGCTCTACTAGACTAGGTCGTTAATCAAAGATGGTTAAGTTTCCTAACCATGGACATGTGTTGTCATCTGATGAACGGGATCACATCATTAGGAGAATGATGTGATGGACAAGACTCATCCGTTAGCTTGGCATATTGATCGTTCAATTTTATTGTTATTGCTTTCTTCATGTCAAATACATATTCCTTTGACTATGAAATTATGCAACTCCCGGATACCGGAGGAATACCTTGTGTGCTATCAAACATCACAACATAACTGGGTGATTATAAAGATGCTCTACAGGTATCTCCGAAGGTGTTTGTTGGGTTGGCAAGGATCAAGATTAGGATTTGTCACTCCGAGTCGGAGAGGTATCTCTGGGCCCTCTCGGTAATACACATCATAAGACGCCTTGTGATACATCTCCGTCGTATCTATAATTTTGATTGTTTCATGCCAATATTATACAAGTTTAACATACTTTTTGCAACTTTTTATATGATTTATTGGACTAACCTATTGATCCAAAGGCTCAAAGGTCGGTTCTGTTTTCTACGCATGTTTTTGTATCGCAGAGTATCCATATCAAACGAAGTCCAAATGCAATAAAATTTCATGGAGAATTATTTTGGAATATATGTGATCTTTGGGAGTTGGAATCACCAAGAACGGAGGCCCGTGGTGGGCACAACCCACCAGGACACGCCAGAGGAGGCAGGTGTGCCGTGGTGGGCTGTGCTCACCTCGTACGTTGGTTGGACCTCTACTTCGGGCGCATGAAACCTTATATCTGGAAAAAAATCATGTTAAAATCTCAGCGCAATCGTTACGGATCTCTGGGAATATAAGAAACGGATTTCGGCCAGATCTGGGGAACGCGAAACAGAAGAGAATAGAGAGGGAGATCCAATCTCGGAGGGGCTCCTGCCCCTCCGCCGCCATGGAGACCATGGACCAGAGGGGGAACTCTCCTCCCATCTAGGGGGGAGGCCAAGGAAGAAGAAGGAGGGGGCTCTCTCCCCCTCGCTTCCGGTGGCGCCAGAGTGCCACTTGGGGCAAGGATCGGGATGGCGATCCACATCAACAATCCTGCTACCATCAACACCAAATTTCTCCCCCTCTATGCAGAGGTGTAACACCTCCCCCCCCCCCGCTGTAATCTCTACTTAAACATGGTGCTCAACTCCACATATTTTTTTGCAATGATCTATGGTTATCCGATGATGTTTGAGTAGATTCGTTTTGTCCTGTGGGTTAATCATGATCTTGGTTGGTATGATTGTATATTTTATTTTATGGTGTTGTCCTACGGTGCCCTCCGTTCTCGTGAAAACGTGAGGGGCCCCCGCTGTAGGGTGTTGCAATATGTTCATGGTCCACTTACGGTGGGTTGCGAGAGTGACAGAAACTTAAACCCGAGTAGGTGGGGTATGGCATATGGGAATAAAGAGGACTTGATACTTAATGCTATGGTTGGGTTTCACGACCTTAATGATCTTTAGTAGTTGTGAATGCTTGCTAGAGTTCCAATCATAAGTGCATATGATCCAAGTAGAGAAAGTATGTTAGCTCATGCCTCTCCCTCATATAAAATTACAAGAATGATTACCGGTACTTGTCATCGATTTCCTAGGGACAAATAACTTTCTTGTTCACAAATCCACTTTTATTACCTTGCAATTTATTCGTAGTTTTATTCTCGCAAAGTACTTCTAGTTTCATACATGTTCTAGGTAAAGCGAACGTCAAGCGTGTATAAAGTTGTATCGGTGGTCGATAGAACTTGAGGGAATATTTGTTCTACCTTTAACTCCTCATTGGGTTTGACACTCTTACTTATCGAAAGAGGCTACAATTGATCCCCTATACTTGTGGGTTATCAAGACCTTTTTCTGGCGCCCTTGCCGGGGAGCAATAGCGTGGGGTGAATATTCTCGTGTGTGCTTGTTTGCTTTAGCACTAAGTAGTTTTTATTTCCTGTTCTAAGTTGTTCTCTATCTTTAATTATGGATATGGAACACGAAACACCAAAAAAATTAGTGGTACTTGCTACTCATGGAGATGGGGAACCTCCTAAAATCCTTGATGCTCGTTATGTAAAAGATATTATGCACTACTTTGATAATCCTGAGAAAACCCCATTCAACTATATAATGAGAGTAACGTTGGATCAACGTGAATACTTTAGGGATTATCGCTTGACTCATAAAGGGAAATTGTTATGGGATCAAATTCATATGTTGCATTGGTATGCTCGGGAGTTATGCTTGAGAGATGATTATACTTGTTGCTCTAGGATGAACACTCCACATCTTCCCTTTACATCTGAATTTAATGATAATGAAACCTTGGCTTCTTATGCCAATGGTATATATGATTATTATGATGTGGAATGAATAGAAGAATTTGTCGCTTTTAAGGGTGCTTATGAAATTGAATCTTTGTTTGAAAAATATGAATCTTTTGATGATGATGTTTATAGACCTGAAAATTTCTCCATCCTTAAATATTGCTATGATAATTATAAACACAATTCGATATTGATGAATTTATTGAGAAAGTCTCCGCTGTCCAAGAAGAGACTAATATTTTGCTGGAGTCTATGGAAGAAGGAATTGATGAAACTGTGAGCTCATTGGGTGAAAAAGATGATGAGGAGAGCGAAGAACAAAAGGAGGAAGATCGGATTAGCTACCTGTGCCCACCTTCTAATGAGATTAACTCTTCAACTCATACATTATTTAATTTCCTTTCTTGCTTCTTGAAGGATGAATGATATGATAATTGCTATGATCCCGTTGTTTCTTTTGAAATATCCCTTTTGATGAACTTGATGCTTGTGGCCATGATGCCAATATGAATTATGCTTATGGAGATGAACTTGCTATAGTTCCTTATGTTAAGAATGAAATTGTTGCCATTGCACCCCACATGATAGTCCTATTATCTTTTTAAATTCTCCCAACTACACTATATCGGAGAAGTTTGCTCTTGTTAAGGATTATGTTGATGGGTTGCATTTTGCTGCTACACATGATGATTTTGATGAATATAATATGCATGTGCTTGCTGCTCCTACTTGCAATTATTATGAGAGAGGAACTACATCTCCGCCTCTTTATGTTTCCAACACGATAAAATTGCAAGAAATTGCTTATGCTATGTATTGGCCTTTACTTGATGTTCATGAATTGTTCTTCTATGACATGCCGATGCATAGGAAGAGAATTAGACTTCGTCATTGCTTGATATATGTTTCTTTCTTCTCACTACTAAATGCTAAATCATTGTTGATTCAAATTGGCTTTGATATACCTTGGGATCCGGGTGGATCCATTACTTGAGCACTTTATGCCTAGCTTAATGGCTTTAAAGAAAGCGCTGCCAGGGAGACAACCCGAAAGTTTTAGAGAGTCATTTTATTTCTGTTGAGTGCATTTATAAAGTTTAAAAATAAAGAAAATGTATAGGGGAACTTAAAACTTCACAAAAAGAAAAATGAAAGTGAGATAGACTAGCACCATGGAAGCGGGAGCATGCCTTGAACTTTGTTCATGCCCATGGAAACTTTGTGAATCTTAATTAAAGAAAATTTTCAAAAAAATAATTATCCCCTAGTAAAATTCCATTGTATTATAAAAATAATGTGCCAAGATGTGCCTTTAGGATGTTTAGATTGCTTGTTGGTTTGTGCGGTGCAAAACAGAAACTTTGGCTGTAGTGCGTGATTTTACATTTTTTACTGAAACATCAAATGGTTCTGAAACCTTTGCTATACATTTTGTTTATTTTTCCTCATGTTTTCAGAATTTTTGGAGTACCAGAAGTATGGTGAATATTCAGATTACTACACACTATCCTGTTTAAGACAGATTCTGTTTTTGATGCATTGTTTTGTTTGTTTTGATGAAACTATCGATTTCTATCAGTGGGTTAAGCCATGGAAAAGTTATATTACAGTAGCTACAATGCAAAAAAATACGAATTGGTTTGGAACAGTACTTAGAGTAGTGATTTGCTTTATTATACTAACGAATCTTACCGAACTTTCTGTTGCGTTTTGTGTGAATGAAGTGATCAAAGATCGAGGAGGTCTCGATGTGAGGAGAAGGAGGAGAGGCAAGAGCTCAAGCTTGTGGATGCCCAAGGCACCCCAAGTAAATATTCAAGGAGACTCAAGCATCTAAGTGTTGGGGAACGTAGTAATTTCAAAAAAATTATGCAGCTACGCATAAGATCCATCTAGGTGATGCATAGCAACGAGAGGGGAGAGTGTTGTCCACATACCCTCGTAGACCGAAAGCAGAAGCGCTTAGTAACGTGGTTGATGTAGTCGAATGTCTTTGCGATCCAACCGATCCAAGTACAGAACGCATGGCACCTCCGCGATCTGCACACATTCAGCTCGGTGACGTCCCTCGTACTCTTGATCCAGTTGAGGCCGAGGGAGAGTTTCGTCAGCATGACGGCGTGGCGACGGTGATGATGAAGTTACCGATGCAGGGCTTTGCCTAAGCTCTACAATGATATGACTGAGGTTAAAATCTCTGGAGGGGGGCACCGCACACGGCTAAGACAACTATTAACTTGTGTGTCTATGGGGTGCCCCCCTCCCCCGTATATAAAGGAGGGGAGGAGGAGAGGGCCGTTCTAGGAGGAGGCGCGCCCAAGGGGGAGAAATCCTACTCCAAGTAGGTTTGCCCCCCCCTTTCCTATTCCTACTAGGAGAAGGAGGAAATAGGAGGAGAGGAGAAGGAAGGGGGGGCCCAAACCCTAAACCAATTCGGTTTGTGTCGTGGGTTTGTCATGGCAGATGTCCTAGTGTGAGGACTTAGTCGTGAGGCCAACGCATCTATGTGGTAGCTTGAGAGGGGTTGAGCGGAATCGAGAACGCAACACAAGACAAGGATGTAGACAGCTTCGGGCCCCGGGAAACATCATCCGGTAATAACCCTACATGCTGTTTGTGGCTAGATCTCATTATGCTCATGAGAGAGTCGCCGCATAAGCCGGCTCCCCCTGTGTCTAGCCCTAGATATTGTTTCTTGTTCCTCGCCCCTCTTGGGCGCCCTGCCCCTCCTTATATAAGTTGAAGGGACGGGTTACATGACTAGTCGTAGTAGGATTAGGATTACTCAATTACAAGTGGAGTCCTAGTCTTGCTTCCTTTGTAAGGGAATATTCCTTACGCTTTCCTCTTAAGCCGCCCACCATAACATGAGCCGCCTTCTCGGCCTTGGCCTAGTCTTCTATCTGATCCGCCGTCGGGGTCACCCGTGAGTCGTCAGGCTCGTGAGTCGTCTGACCAGTGAGTCGCCGGTCCTCCGGCGGGACATCGGTGAAGCGCCAAGTCCGGCTGGGTCATACTTCCGGACGGGTCATACCGCGGGGTATATCCCGACATTAGCCCATAGTTTTATTTTTATTTATCTATGTTAATCTGAACCTTTAATACAATCACAAGAACAAATTTGATAGATTGTGTTCCGGGTTAAAAATTCTTGTAAGCCGGCACCTGATCATCCTTAATTCCCTGTGCTCTGGGTTAAATATTCTCCTGAGACGGGACCTGATTATCCATAAGTCCAATTGTCATTTCCTTCATCTAGAAAATCCGGGTCAATAAGCTAGCTTCATACTCAATTTGCTGATGTTGGTTTCTCACGGAAAAATATTGTGAAGAATAATCCACTTGAGTCGGCTTCCAAGGCGTCGGCTTAATAAACATATTGGACTCAAGATTCATCTGGTGATCCGCCGGTTTAAAGATGTAGAGGCTGGCGAGCAAAATAGCCGGCTTGTAAATATTGATAACACCGGGTCATAACTGTTGCCTATGCCGGGTTAATCTTATGATGACGCCGGGTATAAACTTTGCAGATTTCTCTAATAATAATATAATACCTGATTTGCTCAAAACTGATAATTTGAAGTTATTCCTCCCTTATATGCATATCACCTGTAGCCCCCAAGTGCCGGGTTGTCATGCTTGCAGCAACCTGGGACTTGTAATTGCCTTATGCTCATAAAGATTTCAACCAGTGTAGCCCCCAAGGGCCGGGTCATTATGCAATAATGAGCAGGGACTTTGTAAATATGGTCATGTAAACTTGAGCAACAATGCGTAGCCCCCAAGGGCCGGCTCAATAAGATATTACTGAGCCGGGACTTTGTATATGATTCATTGATAATACCATCAAATGATGTAATCTCCACCATGGGGCTTGAACCCACGTCCACAAGGTTAAGAGCTTTGTACTCTACCAACCGAATAATGGATCTTTCAATAGGATTAAGGCTTGTGTACCTTGAATTTCCGACAGGAGCAATTGGTAGCCCCCAAGGGCCGGCTCATTTAAAATGTGATGAGTCGGGTCTTCAATAAGTTGAGCAAAAAATGACTTTGCATTAGCCCCCAAGTGCCATGGTGCATGCTGGCAGTGACATGGGACTTGTATATTCGATGTAATCTCGATTTGAACAATGTAGCCCCCAAGTGTCGGGTCGTAAGCCTGCAGCGACTCGGGACTATTTCCTCCATTGTAAAATAAATCATGCCCATTGATAAAAATAATAGCCATTGCGCTAAAGCGACTTTGAAAACCTCAATCATAACACTGGTTATTGATAATCACAATAGAAATCCAGCCATGTTGGCTGTTCAAGATTTGAATAATATAATCCGTATGAAAACCTCAATCATTCAATATCATCATGAAAATCCAGCCAGTTTTGGCTATTAAAGATTTGAATACCTCATCGGTTGACAAGTAAATCCGAGTTTAAATACTGGCGGCTCTTGGTCGATGACAACTTAATGCGCATTCATTGTAAGCTGGAATTTTTAACCCGTGGCCTATAGCCCTTGAGAAAATCAATAATTGATAACCCTTTTGAGACACCAATTTCAGTGATGAGCTTGGACTGAAGCATTTATATAAGTCATAGTTCTGCAAATCCTGCACAGAGTTTAAACAACATATGCCCTGGCGACTTAACGTCAAGAGCCAGGGCGGGTAACCACCCAAATGTAGTCTTACCCTGCACACAAGTAGATCACAAGAACCCTTGGCGGTTTACCGCAGGGCGGGTCATAATACCTCACATATAACCACTGTGATATTGAATTTGTACTGCCGGTTTACATGACCTGTGCAGTAAGGGTGATAACCCAATCTTTAGAAGCCAATGCTTCCACATAGATGATGATTGTCATAAGCTGGCGACTTATAGTCAAAAGTCAAGCCGGGTTAAGCATAAAACACTTATATATATTTGAGATATAATCCAAGAAAAGGTCTCAAGTCAAACCCAAAATTGTTCGCAAAAAAGACTTAAAAAATTTAAGGCTTGATTCAGATATCTGATCAGAAAACCGTTCCAAAGGGGTTGAGCTAAGATTCGAATACGATCATATAGCCCCCAGTGGCTTTGCCGTTGCCGATCAAGAGGGTACCGACAACTATGTTCTCTTTGGTTCGAATACGACCTAT
The DNA here is from genome assembly GCA_021605145.1 of Aegilops bicornis. Taxonomy (NCBI): domain Eukaryota; kingdom Viridiplantae; phylum Streptophyta; class Magnoliopsida; order Poales; family Poaceae; genus Aegilops; species Aegilops bicornis. The sequence goes on along the minus strand of CM038675.1, from coordinate 60,475,350 downwards.
GTTTGAACAGGAAGCCCCCAAATGACCTTGAGAGTTGTTTAACGATGCTGATTCGAATACGATCCACGTCGGACCCAAAAGAGGTTAAGCTATGATTCAGATACGATCAAGAAGCCCCTTAGTGAGTTTGGCAGTGTGCCGATCAAAAGGGTTTCGACAACTATGTTCTCTTTGGTTCGAATACGACCTATGTTTGAACAGGAAGCCCCCAAGTGACTATAATAAGATAAGCCGTAAGGCATGATACCCATGTTTGAACCGTGCATCATGGCAGCGAGCTCTTTTTGGCAACCTTTAATCTTTCTGAGAACTCGAACTTGCGAGAGATTAATTCTTTTTGAACCGGAAGTGTAAAACCGGATTTGAAAGCTTCAAAACTTTGTGAGAGATAAATTTACCTTGAGCCGGATTTGAACCAGATTTGAGAGCTTCAAAGCTTTGTGGTAAATAAATTTCCCTTGAACCGGTTTTAAAACCGGATATTAAGAGCTTCAGTGCTTTGTGGGAGAGAGATGTCTATTGAACCGGATTTTAAACCAGAGTCCTTATTTTGAGCCGGAAATCTTCTGACGGCCTTTAAGTTTTTATCGATCTAGCAGTAATCTCCAGGGCCCGGGTTATTTTTCCCTTCAATGACCCGGAGTTCTGGAATTAATTGAAACCGGCTAATTTTGCCGAGTCATACCATTGTAGCCACCGAGTCTCAAGACGACTCAAGGAGTTGGCTTGAGATTCTCCATATTTGACCATAGCAGAAGGTATACATCATTGGCGTTGATAGCGCGATGTGAATCCATAGAAGGTTGAGGTGACTGCGGCAGGTTATAAATGATCCCGTATGAGCCATGTCAGCAACTCGGCCAATGGTTCCTTCCAACTGGTTGTTTGAAGTTAACCAAAACGTAGTGGCGGTGACTTGTGCACCTACCCATTGAGCCATCCAGTGCAGACGGCGGCTGATAATATATGATAATTTGCCTCCAATTTGTTGGAAGAAAACCGGGCTTCCCAAGTAGTGACTTACTCATACTCAATAAACAGCTCATCCAGAAAAGGGTGGCCCGGTGTGTTGATGTAGACCAGGCCGCGAGAGACGGTCGGTAAAGACGACCGCCGCATCAGAGGCGGCTCAGACGGATGAATCGGCCGCGGTGCTGTAAACCGGCGCAGGCGAGTCAACCACGTCGTTTTGATGTAGTGAACAATTGTCCTGCATCAACAATATTGCAGACCAAGGCAAAGATAAACTGCTCTTTGACAAAAATAATATGTGCCAATAAAATATATTTAAAATGGATATCACCTGATGTGTCAGGCCAGAAATAATCCGCCATGAAGTTGATGATCACTAGGTTAAGTTGAAATCACTCACGGGTGAGTCGGCCGCGGGAGCAGACAGATGAATCAGCCGCAGCGTTTGTAAGCCGGCGCGGACGGGCGAGTCGTCCTCCTTGTTGTAAGCCGGCGTGGTCACGAGAGACGGCCACGGCGTTGTAAGCCAGCGCGGTCGCGAGAGACGGCCACGATGTTGTAAGCCGGCGCGGTCGCGAGAGACGGCCACGGCGTTGTAAGCCGGTGCGGTAGACCATTGATTAACGACGACCACCTGTGTCAAAAGATGTTGACATGCCTCCGTCTCCACGGTATAATATCACTTTTTGTCATAAATAATTGCCCTGCATAAAATATTACAAGACAGAGTAACTGTTTACAGACAGATTATTGTTACAGAGGAAATAGATAGGATGGGTATCACCTGATGTTTTGTCGGGAGAACGTGCATACTGGCATTCAATAATGCTGGATCAGTTCGTCTCGTCGCGCTGCCTTTTTTTTATCTAGGAAACCATGCCATGCAACGCTGGATAATTGTTGAGCGCTTGCTGACCCTATCTTCTTGGATGTACGACCAACACTCCCAGTTAGATATTGAACCGTGTGTGAAGGTACTGGAACTGCATGGAAAGTGAATAGTAGTTTTCTCCTTATCCCTTATTTGCTTTTGCCTTTCCCATCTATGAAAAAACAACAAGGCACGGCGGTGCAGTACGTCACAGCGGCTCGCGGCGGGCGGGTCAAAAGTGCGTGGGCTCGAAGCGGCGCGAGGTAGCAGTGTTAGGGGCCCGACGATTTTTGCATAGGGCGGCTCGGCGCGTAGCCGTATCCACAGCAACGGAGACGAGGCAGACCGTTTCAAAACAAGGCCGTGCAGGTAATGAATTGGCGACAGCGGCTCACCGGACGGATCTCCAACAGCGGTTCTCCACGAGGTGGCTTAGGGCATCTCCAGCCGTTGGCCCCCCAGGAGGGGCAAAAAATCACCCCTGGGGGCGCACCGGCGCTTAAATCACAAGATCGGGGCCGTGATGCCCCCCAGTCGCGGCGTCCACCGGTTAGTCAAAAAAGCAAGTATGGCGTAGAAACGACTCAAATTTAACGCAAACATCGGCGAGTTCGTTTAAACTTAAATATATTTTACAAAAAAAAACTACCGCGGGCTACCCCGCCGTCTCCCTCGCCGCCCGCCTCGCCGCCCGCCCACGCGGTTCTACATGCCGAGGAGGCTGTAGAACCGCGTGTAGTCACCGCCGTCGTCGTCATCGCCGCCGCTTCGCCGCTTCGCTTACGCCCGCCGCCCCTGCTGCATCCCTCCTCGATTGGCGCGGGCGGGTTGGACGGTCCGGGCGTCTGCCGTCGCCGCTGTCGAGGACCACGACGCCATGCTCGCCCTCGCGCCCACGCTATGGGCGGCGGCGATCTCCTCCAGGCCCGGCGCTGTCGGACCATCTCGTCGCGGAGGTAGACGTCCCGCAGCCACCGCATGGCGTCCTCGTCGGAGAAGCCGCGCCGGGCTACCTCCTCGTACTCCGCGGGCAAGCCGGGCTCCGGCTTGGGCTCGACGAGGACGAAGCGGCTGGTGGGTGGAGAGGCGTTGGCGTTGGCGTTGGCGCCGATGCGGACGCCGGAGCTGCGGGTGCGCGCGCTGACCGGCGCGCCCTGGGGCTCCGGCTTGACGGGGCGGAGGCAGGGCGAGCCGCCGGACGAGGAGGAGGACCCCGGTCTCCATGCGCCTCGGGGTCTGTGGAGCTTCCCGGCGGCGTGAGAAGGAAGGGGAGCAGGGTACTCGAGGCGCGACGTGTTGCCGACCTCGATGTACTCGAGGACGGCCTCCAACGCGGCGCCTGGCACGCCCACCACCGACGCCGCCGGGCGGCGTTGAGTTTGCCGGAGGGCTCGACGCCGTTGGTGGCCTCGAGCTGCTGGGCGTGACGGGCGGCGGAAGTAGGGTTCCCGTGAGCGCCATATATAGGCCGAGGCGCGTGCCACCGTGTGTACGCGTGGCGGGCGAGGGAGAGGGCGAGGGACGCGCGTCGTCCGGTCTTCACTGCGCCGCCCGTGAGCACTAATGGCAGGCTGACCGGCGCGGCAGCGCGCGGCAGCTTTGGCATTGATTCGCCATGGGAAACGAGGCGATGAGGACGACGAAGGGCCAAGAAGAGAGCCGTGTCGCTGACGCGGCGGGCCCACGGCTTTTTCGCGCCAAAACAGTTCGCCCGGCGCCCACGGGCGCCCCAGCGCCGCTGGTTCGGCTGGGTCCGCCGGCGCTGTTTTCGGCCCACGCCGGGCGAAAATCGGGCTCCCGGGGACGCGACTGGGCCGTTTTTTCGGCGCCGACACGAAAAAAACGCCTGGGAAGGCCTTCCTGGGGCGCGGCTGGAGATGCCCTTAGCACGGCCACGCATGGCGACTTAACACAAAAGCCAGTGACTCGAAGTGGTGGCCACTGCGAAGGCAGCGTCTTAAGCGTGCAGCGGCTTGTAACGGACGCGCGGTGGTTTACCAATACCTTGGATTTGGTGACGACGGGACGGACCCGCCCAGGGGCGAGGAGAGGCCACGGTTACTCGGCAGGGTGACGGCTCGGGATGCAGAAAACGGAAGGCCGGGTTGTGACCGGCAGGTGGATAACAGCAGCTGCAGAGGTGAGATGTCCACGCCGGTCTCTGCAGTGACAGAGAAGGCATAGCAGAAAACCCTGGCAAAACAGCATCCGGCTCGGCGAGTTCTCCTTCTCCGGGTCACAGTTGATTTGTAGAACCTATGTCCGCATAGCATTAAATCGACGGCGAGGACAGATCACCTTTTACCAGCGGCTTGCACAGACATCTACCAAAGAAATACTCCGGCCGCTTGGTTACTCCCTCGATCTGTGTGCCTACTGAACTTCTTGCTGTCTTTCTTTCTTCAGATATCTACAGACACTTGTTTGCCTCCCTACGTAGCAGTTTTGGCTAATAAAAAATTTGGAGTTGTAGATCAACTTGGCCATCACATGGCAGAGTACTAATTGAAATAGTACCATTGCTACTTGTTGGCTCTTCCCATTATTTTGCAGGTTTCACGTGAGGATACGGCAGCTGGCCTGACCCCTTGTATGCACGGGTGCCTAACTTGGTTGATCGGAAGAATCTGAACCTATGGACCGTCCATGTCCGGGTCGTGGCTTCCCACGTCATAGTAGATAATGGAGTAATAGTTGATGACTTGGTTTTAGTCTTCATGAAAGGAATCAATCTCCGGTAAAATCTGGAGTTGTGTCTGGAAGGAAACAAATAGCCGCCTTGGAACTTGAATCTGCACATTGCAGCAGCAACTCTCGGATTCATCTCCGACTTGCAATTGCACGGACCCTTTTTTTTGTCTGATCTCAACTCTTCTGGTCTTGGCTTTTGTTCCTGGCGCCTTGCACTAAAATCGATCTGGCTCAGATTTCTTAATTGAACAAGGAACAAAGCCTGTCGGTCTCGGCGTTGCACGGTAGCAGCAGTAGAAATTTATCTCCTCTCAGATCCGACTTGCAAAGGCGGCGGCCCATGGCGCAGCCCTAAATTTTAACTTTTAAACCTCAACAATGATGAATCTGGTCCGATGAACTTGAAGCTAATGCAGATCCTTTCAAACCGGCTCTTCTTCATCCGGAAAATTGTGAACTCTTGATCCCTGGAAAGATCCTTTCAAAAACTCAACACCACAGTGCGCAGGCCCCACGGTGGGCGCCAACTGTCGTGGATTTGTCACGGCAGATGTCCTAGTGTGAGGACTTAGTCGCGAGGCCTACCATCTATGTGGTAGCTTGAGAGGGGTTGAGCGGAATCGAGAGACGCAACACAAGACAAGGATTTAGACAGCTTCGGGTCTCGGGAAACATCATCCGGTAATAAGCCTACATGCTGTTTGTGGCTAGATCTCATTATGCTCATGAGAGACTCGCCGCATAAGCCGGCTCCCCCTTTGTGTCTAGCACTAGATATTGTTTCTTGTTCCTCGTCCCCTCTTGGGGCGCCCTGCCCCTCCTTATATAAGTTGAAGGGACGGGTTACATGACTAGTCGTAGTAGGATTAGGATTACTCAATTACAAGTGGAGTCCTAGTCTTGCTTCCTTTGTAAGGGAATATTCCTTACGCTTTCCTCTTAAGCTGGCCCATCATAACATGAGCCGGCCTTCTGGGCCTTGGGCCTAGTCTTCTATCTGTCTCACCATCGGGGTCATCCGTGAGTCGTCAGGCTCATGAGTCATCTGACCAGTGAGCTGCGAGTCCTCCCATGGTCATCGGTGAAGCGCCAAGTCCGGCCGGGTCATACTTCCGGTCAGGTCATACCGCGGGGTATATCCCCGATAGTTTGGGCCTAGGGGGGGGGGCGCCCCACCACTTTCCCACTGCCTCCTATCTCCACTAGGGCCCATTAAGGCCCATTGACTCCCCGGGGGTTTCCGGTAACCTCCCGCATTCGATATTTGCTTGAACACATCCAAAACCATTCCGTGTCCAAACATAGCCTTCCAATATATCAATCTTTATGTTTCGACCATTTCAAGACACCTCGTCATGTCTGTGATCACATCCGGGACTCCGAACAACCTTCATTACATCAAAACACATAAACTCATAATACCGATCGTCACCGAACGTTAAGCGTGCGGACCCTACAGGTTCGAGAACTATGTAGACATGACCGAGACTCATCTCCGGTCAATAACCAATAGCGGAACCTGGATGCTCATATTGGTTCCTACATATTCTACAAAGATTTTTGTCGGTCTAATCGCATAACAACATACGTTGTTCCCTTTGTCATCGGTATGTTACTTGCCCGAGATTCGGTCGTCGGTATCATCATACCTAGTTCAATCTCGTTTCTAGCAAGTCTCTTTACTCATTCCGTAATGCATCATCCCGCAACTAACTCATTAGTCACATTGCTTGCAAGGATTTATAGTGATGTGCATTACCGAGAGGGCCCGTAGATACCTCTCGGATAATCGGAGTGACAAATCCTAATCTCGATCTATGCCAACTCCAAAAACACCATTGGAGACACCAGTAGAGCATCTTTATAATCACCCAGTTACATTGTGATGTTTGATAGCATACTAAGTGTTCCTAAGGTATTCGGGAGTTGCATAATCTCATAGTCATAGGAACATGTATAAGTCATGAAGAAAGCAATAGCAATAAACTAAACGATCATAGTGCTAAGCTAATGGATGGGTCAAGTCAATCACATCATTCTCTAATGATGTGATCCCGTTGATCATATGACAACTCATGTCTATGGCTAGGATACTTAACCATCTTTGATTAACGAGCTAGTCAAGTAGAGGCATACTAGTGACATTCTGTTTGTCTATGTATTCACACATGTACTAAGTTTCCGGTTAATACAAATCTAGCATGAATAATACACATTTATCATGATATAAGGAAATACAAATAACAACTTTATTATTGCCTCTAGGGCATATTTCCATCAGTCTCCCACTTGCACTAGAGTCAATAATCTAGTTCACATCGCCATGTGATTTAACATCAATAGTTCACATCACCACGTGATTAGTTCACGTGGCCATGTGACTAATACCCAAAGGGTTTTTACTAGAGTCAATAATCTAGTTCACATCGCTATGTGATTAACACCCAATGAGTACTAAGGTGTGATCATGTTTTGCTTGTGAGAGAAGCTTTGCCAATGGGTCTGTCACATTCAGAGTTGTATGTATTTTGCAAATTTCTATGTCTACAATGCTCTGCACGGAGCTACTCTAGCTAATTGCTCCCACTTTCAATATGTATCCAGATTGAGACTTAGAGTCATCCGGATCAGTGTCAAAGCTTGCATCGGCGTAACTCTCATGCATTTAACTCTTTATCACCTCCATAACCAGGAAATATCTCCTTATTTCACTAAGGATAATTTTGACCGCTGTCCAGTGATCCACTCCTGGATCACTATTGTACCCTCTTGCCAAACTCATGGTGAGGTTCACAATAGGTCTGGTACACAGCATGGCATACTTTATAGAACCTATGAATGAAGCATAGGGAATGAATTTTCATTCTCTTTCTATTTTCTGCAGTGGTCGGGCATTGAGTCTGACTCAACTTCACACCTTGCAACACAGGCAAGAACTCCTTCTTCGACTGTTCCATTTTGAACTACTTCAAAATCTTGTCAAGGTATGTACTCATTGAAAAAGCTTATCAATCATCTTGTTCTATCTCTATAGATCTTGATGCTCAATATGTAAGCAGCTTCACCGATGTCTTTCTTTGAAAACTCCTTTCAAACACTCATTTATGCTTTCCAGAAAAATTCTACATTATTTCCGATCAACAATATGTCATTCACATATACTTATCAGAAATGATGTAGTGCTCCCACTCACTTTCTTGTAAATACAGGCTTCTCAAAAAGTCTGTATAAAACCATATGTTTTGATCATACTATCAAAGCGTATATTCCAACTCCGAGTTGCTTGCACCAGTCCATAGATGGATCGCTGGAGCTTGCACACTTTGTTAGCACCTTTAGTATTGACAAAACCTTCTTGTTGTATTGTATACAACTCTTCTTTAAGAAATCCATTAAGGAATGCAGTTTTGGCATCCATTTGCCAGATTTCATAAAATGTGGCAATTGATAACATGATTCGGACAGACTTAAGCATTGCTACGCAGTGAGAAAATCTCATCATAGTCAACACCTTGAACTTGTCGCAAACTTTTTGCGACAATTTCGAGCTTTGTAGATAGTAACACTACTACCAGCATCCGCCTTCCTCTTGAAGATCCATTTATTCTCAATGGCTTGCCGATCAACGGGCGAGTCCACCAACGTCCGCACTTTGTTCTCATACATGGATTCTATCTCAGATTTTAAGGCCTCAAGCCATTTTGCGGAATCTGGGCTCATCATCGCTTCCTCATAGTTCGTAGGTTTGTCATGGTCAAGTAACATGACCTCCGTAACAGGATTACCGTACCACTCTGGTGTGGATCTTACTCTGGTTGACCTACGAGGTTCGGCAGTTACTTGATCTGAAGTTTCATGATCATCATCATTAGCTTCCTCACTAATTTGTGTAGGAATCACTAGAACTGATTTTTGTGATGAACTACTTTCCAATAAGGGAGCAGGTACAGTTACCTCATCAAGTTCTACTTTCCTCCCACTCACTTGTTTCGAGAGAAACTCCTTCTCTAGAAAGGATCCACTTTTAGCAACAAAGATCTTGCCTTCGGATCTGTGATAGAAGGTGTACCCAACAGTTTCCTTTTGGGTATCCTATGAAGACGCACTTCTCCGATTTGGGTTTTGAGCTTATCACATTGAAATTTTTTTCAAATGAGCATCGCAACCCCAAATTTTAAGAAACGATAGCTTGCTAAACCACATTTCATACGGTGTCGTCTCAACGGATTTTTAGATGATTCCCTATTTAACATGAATGCAGATGTCTCTAATGCATAACCCCAAAACGATAGACATCATAGATTGCACCATATCTAATAAAGTACGGTTATGACGCTCGGACACACCATTACGATGTGGTGTTCCGGTGGTGTGAGTTTAAACTATTCCACATTGTTTCAAATGAAGACCAAACTCAGAACTCAAATATTCATTTCTGCGATTAGATCATAGAAACTTTATTTTCTTGTTACGATGATTTTCTACTTCACTCTGAAATTCTTTGAACTTTTCAAATGTTTCATACTTATGTTTCATCAAGTAGATATACCCATATCTGCTCAAATCATCTATGAAGGTCAGAAAATAACGATACCCGCCGCGAGCCTCAACACTCATCGGATCGCATACATCAGTATGTATTATTTCCAATAAGTCAGTTGCTCACTCCATTGTTCCGGAGAACGGAGTCTTAGTCATCTTGCCCATGAGGCATGGTTCACAAGCATCAAGTGATTCATAATCAAGTGATTCCAAAACTCCATCAGCATGGAGTTTCTTCATGCGCTTTAGACCAATATGACCTAAACGGCAGTGCCACAAATATGTTGCACTATCATTATAAACTTTGCATCTTTTGGCATCAATATTATGAATATGTGTATCACTACGATCGAGATTCAACAAACCATTCACCTTGGGTGTATGACCTCAGAAGGTTTTATTCATGTAAACAGAATAACAATTATTCTTTGACTTAAATGAATAACCGTATTGCAATAAACATGATCCAATCATATTATGCTCAACGCAAACACCAAATAACATTTATTTTATGTTCAACACTAATCCCGAAGGTAAAGGGAGTGTGCGATGGTGATCTTATCAACCTTGGAATCACTTCCAATTCACATCATCACCTCGCCTTAACTAGTCTCTCGCTTATTTTGCAACTCCTGCTTCGAAGTTACTACTCTTAGCAACCCAACCAGTATCAAGTAATCGAGGGGTTTGCTATAAACACTAGTAAAGTACATATCAATAACATGTATATCAAATATACTTTTGTTCACTTTGCCATCCTTATTATCCACTAAGTATCTAGGGCAGTTCCATTTCCAAAGGACCATTTCCTTTGCAAGAGAAGCACCTGGCCTGTGCTTGGGTCTAGCTTTGGGCTTCTTCATGGGAGCAGCGACTTGCTTGCTATTCTTCTTTGAAGTTCCTCTTTCCTTCCCTTTCCGCTTTTCTTTGAAACTAGTGATCTTAACCATCAACACTTGATGCTATTTCTTGAGTTCTACCTTCACCGATTTCAGCATTGCTAAGAGCTTGGGAATTACTTTCGTCATCCCTTGCATATTATAGTTCATCACTAAGTTCTAGTAACTTGGTGATAGTGACTAGAGAACTTTGTCAATTACTATCTTATTTGGAAGATTAACTCCCACTTGATTCAAGCAATTGCAGTACTCAGACAATCTGAGCACATGCTCACTGGTTGAGCTATTCTCCTCCATCTTGTAGGCAGAGTATTGTCAAAGGTCTCATACCTCTCGACACGGGCATGAGTATGAAATATCAATTTCAATTCTTATAACATCTTATATGCTCCATGACGTTCAAAACATTTTTGAAGTCCAGGTTCTAAGCCGTAAAGTATGGTGCACTAAACTATTAAGTAGTCATCATACCGAGCTTTGTCAAATGTTCATAACATGTGCATCCGCTACTGCAATAGGTCCGCTACCTAGCGGTGCATCAAGGACATAATTCTTCTGTGCAATGAGAATAATCCTTAGATCACGGACCTAGTCCGCATCATTGCTGTTGGGGAACGTAGTAATTTCAAAAAAATTCCTACGCACACACAGGATCATGGTGATGCATAGCAACGAGAGGGGAGAGTTTGTCCACGTACACTCGTAGACCGAAAGCGGAAGCGTTAGAACAACGCGGTTGATGTAGTCGTACGTCTTCACGATCCGACCGATCAAGTACTGAACGCATGGCACCTCTGAGTTCAGCACACGTTCAGCTCGATGACGTCCCTGGAACTCCGATCCAGCCGAGTGTTGAGGGAGAGTTTCATCGCCGACGACGGCGTGGTGATGATGATGATGTTCTATCGACGCAGGCTTCGCCTAAGCAATCGCTAAAATATTATCGAGGTGGATTATGGTGGAGGGGGGCACCGCACATGGCTAAGAGATCAAGAGATCAATTATTGTCTCTATGGGGTGCCCCCCTCCGTATATAAAGGGGAGAGGAGCAGAGGGCCGGCCAAGGGGGTGGCGCGCCCTAGGAGGGGGAAACCTACTCCAAGTAGGTTTGCCCCTCCCTTTCCTAGTCCAAGGAGGAGGGGGAAGGAAGGAGCGGGAGAGGGGAAAGGCAAGGGGGCGCCGCCCCCTCCCCTTCCTTGTCCTATTTGGACTCAAGGGGAGGGGGCGCGCCTCTTGCCCTGGCCGGCCCCTCTCTCTCCACTAGGGACCAACAAGGCCCATTAGTTCCCTGGGGGTTCCGTAACCCCAGACTCGATAAATGTCCGAAACCTTCCGAACCTTTCAAGTGTGCAAACATAGTCGTCCAATATATCGTTCTTTACGCCTCGACCATTTTGAGACTCCTCGTCATGTCCGTGGATCACATCCGGGACTCCGAACTATCTTCGGTACATCAAAACACATAAACTCATAATATAACTATCATCAAACTTTAAGCGTGCGGACCCTACGGGTTCGAGAACTATGTAGACATGACCGAGACACGTCTCCGGTCAATAACGAATAGCGGAACCTGGATGCTCATATTGGCTCCTACATATTCTACGAAGATCTTTATTGGTCAAACCGCATAACAACATACATTGTTCCCTTTGTCATCGATATGTTACTTGCCCGAGATTCGATCGTCGGTATCTCAATACCTAGTTCAATCTCGTTACCGGCAAGTCTCTTTACTCTTTCCGTAATACATTATCCCGCAACTAACTCATTAGTTACAATGCTTGCAAGGCTTATAGTGATGTGTATTACTAAGTGGGCCCAGAGATACCTCTTCGACAATCGGAGTGACAAATTCTAATCTCGAAATACGCCAACCCAACAAGTACCTTTGGAGACACTCAGAGAGCACCTTTATAATCACCCAGTTACGTTAGACGCTTGGTAGCACACAAAGTGTTCCTCCGGTAAACGGAGTTGCATAATCTCATAGTCATAGGAACATGTATAAGTCATGAAGAAAGCAATAACAGAATACTAAACGATCGTGGTGCTAAGCTAACGGAATGGGTCAAGTCAATCACATCATTCTTCTAATGATGTGATCCCATTAATCAAATGACAACTCATGTCAATGGCTAGGAAACATAACCATCTTTGATCAACGAGCTAGTCAAGTAGAGGCATACTAGTGACACACTATTTGTCTATGTATTCACACAAGTATTATGTTTCCGGTTAATACAATTCTGGCATGAATAATAAACATTTATCATGAGTTAAGGAAATAAATAATAACTTTATTATTGCCTCTAGGGCATATTTCCTTCCGCCTCCCACTTGCACTAGAGTCAATAATCTAGATTACACAAAGAATGATTCTAACACCCATGGAGCCTTGGTGCTGATCATGTTTTGCTCGTGGAAGAGGCTTAGTCAACGGGTCTCGCAACATTCAGATCTGTATGTATCTTACAAATTTCTATGTCTCCCACCGGACTAGATCCTAGATGGAGTTGAAGCTGCCTCTTGATGTGCGTTGTTCTCTTGTGAAATCTGGATTCCTTTGCCAAAGCAATTGCACCAAAGATTGTCACAAAAGATTTTCATTGACCAGATGCACTAGGTATGACACCTAGATCGGATATGAACTCCTTCATCCAGACTCCTTCATTTGCTGCTTCAAGCAGCTATGTACTCCGCTTCACACATAGATCCCGCCACAACGCTTTGTTTAGAACTGCACCAACCGACAGCTCCACCGCTCAATGTAAACACGATCCGATTTGCAATTTAGAATCGTCTCAGATCGTTGTCAAAGCTTGCGTCGACGTAACCATTTACGACTAGCTCTTTGTCACCTCCATAAACGAGAAACATATCCTTAGTGCTTTTCGTATTTCAGGATGTTCTTGACCACCGCTGTCCAAAGGATCCACTCCTGGATTACTTTGGTACCTCCTTGCTAAACTTATAGCAAGGCACACATCAGGTCTGGTACACAGCATTGCATACATGATAGAGCCTATGGATGAAGCATAGGGAACATCTTTCATCTTCTCTCTATCTTCTGCAGTGGTCGGGCATTGAGTCTTACTCAACTTCACACCTTGTAACACAAAGTAGAACTCTTTCCTTGCTTGATCAATTTTGAACTTTTTCAAAACTTTGTCAAGGTATGTGCTTTGTGAAAGTCCAATTAAGCTGCCTTGATCTATCTCTATTGATCTTGATGCCCAATATATAAGTAGCTTCTCTGAGGTCTTTCATTGAAAAACTCTTATTCCAGAATCCATTTATGCTATCCAGAAATTCTATATCATTTCCAATCAGTAATATGTCATCCACATATAATATCAGAAATGCTACAGAGCTCCCACTCACTTTCTTGTAAATACATGCTTCCCCAAAAGTCTGTATTAAACAAAATGCTTTGATCACACTATCAAAGCGTTTATTCCAACTCCGAGAGGCTTGCACCAGTCCATAAATGGATCGCTGGAGCTTGCACACTTTGTTAGCTCACTTTGGATCGACAAAACCTTCTGATTAAATCATATACAACTCTTCTTCCAGAAATCCATTCAGGAATGCAGTTTTTACATCCATTTGCAAAATTTCATAATCATAAAATGCGGCAATTCCTAACATGATTCGGACAGACTTAAGCATCGCTACGGGTGAGAAAGTCTCATCGTAGTCAATCCCTTGAACTTGTCGAAAACCTTTTGCAACAAGTCGAGCTTTATAGACAGTAACATTACCGCTGGCCACAAGATTCTTCTTGAAGATCCATTTATTCTCAATGGCTTGCCGATCAACGGCAAGTCAACCAAAGTCCACACTTTGTTCTCATACATGGATCCCATCTCAGATTTCATGGCCTAAAGACATTTTATGGAATCTGGGCTCACCATCACTTCTTCATAGTTCAGAGGTTCGTCATGGTCTAGTAACATAACCTCCAGAGTAGGATTACCGCATACCACTGGTGCGGATCTTACTCTGGTTGATCTACGAGGTTCAGTAACAACTTGATCTGAAGTTTCATGATCATCATCATTAACTTCCTCACTAATTGGTGTAGGTGTCACATGAACCGGCTTATGTGATGAACTACATTCCAATAAGGGAGCAGGTACAGTTACCTCATCAAGTTCTACTTTCCTCCCACTCACTTCTTTCGAGAGAAACTCCTTCTCTAGAAAGGATCCAAATTTAGCTACAAAAGTCTTGCCTTCAGATCTGTGATAGAAGGTGTACCCAACAGTTTCCTTTGGGTATCCTATGAAGACACATTTCTCCGATTTGGGTTCGAGCTTATCAGGTTCACTACAGGAATCAACTACTTTGCCATCTACCACGGCGGACGGCAAAGGCATGGATGGCGGATGGCAAAGATCTTTGTCGTCAGCCACGGACGGCAAAAGGGGACGACAAAGTAGGGGACGGCTAAGAGCTGCGTTGCCGTCCGCTTCGGGCAGCTGACGGCAAAGGGGCCTTTGCCATCAGCAGCGGACGGCAAAGAAGGCGGACGGCAATAAATGCGCTGTTACTCCGTTAGGTGGTTAACGGCAGGCCTTTGCCGTCATGTCATGGACGGCAAAGCTCGTGCCGTCACCATCGTGGGCAAACTGACCAAATTGGTCAGCCTCCCAGGAAGCACAGTTGCCTGCCACGTGGCCTCTTTGCCGTCCGCTGCTGATGGCAAAGAGCCCTTTGCCGTAGGTGGCAGACGGCAAAGAGGCTGCATATTGTCTCTTTTTTTTCTGTTTTTTTAATTCAACAATTTTCACAGCAAATATATATGACATATATAGATATATTTCATGTATTATTTAATGTAAATCATATCACATATCCAAGCACATAAGTTTCATCCATTCATACATAAGCAAGTTCCATCCATACACATTGTTCCATCCATATACATATTACAATGCAAAGTTTCATCAACATATCAAGTTCCATCATAGCAAGCTAGATACAATGCAAAGTTTCATCAAAGGAAAAGCAAGCACTCCATCATAGCAAGCTAGCTTCCATGAAGTGAATGAAATCTGCAAAATGGTAAATAAGAAAGTTAGAAATAGGTGACTAGAACAAGAATAAGACTAGAACAAGAAGTATATGTCATTTATGAGCTAACTTAGGTGAAATGGATCATATATGAGCTAACAAAGTTGAAATGGGTTGTTTATGAGCTAACTTAGTTGAAATGGATCATTTATGAGCTAACTTAGTTGAAATGGGCCGCTTATGAGCTAACTAAGGTGAAGGGCATCGCTTTTCAGCTAAGTAAGGTGAAATGGATCGCTTTTGAGCTAACTTAGGTGAAATGGATCATTTATGAGCTTTTATGAGCTAACTTAGTTGAAATGGGTCGCTTATGACCCAACTAAGGTGAAATGCCACGCTTTTTAGCTAACTAAGGTGAAATGGATCGTTTTAGCTAACTTAGGTGAAATGGATCATTTATGAGCTAACTTAGGTGAAATGGATCGCTTTTAGCTAACTTAGGTGAAATGGATCGCTTAGGAGCAAATCTAGGTGAAATGGGTCATTTTGGAGCTAACCTAGGTGAAATGGGTCATTTTAAAGCTAACGAGGTAAAATGGATCATTTAGAGCTAATCTACGTAAAATGGGTCATTTTAGAGCTAACTTGGATAAATTGGATCACTTGTAAGCTAACTAAGGTAAAATGAGTCATTTTAGAGCTAACTTTAGGTAAAATGGATCGCTTATGAGCTAACTAAGCTAATTATGCAATTTTGACATAAGTAACCTAAGTACATATCGTTTTAGAGCTAACTTAGGTAGAATGGATGGTTTATGAGGTCAGTAAGCATATTAAGTCATTTTGGAGGAAAAAAGCTAACTCTAGGTCATTATGGTAAGCATATTGGAGGAAATAAAGCTAAGTCTAGGTCTTTATGCATTTGTTAAGCAAAACACTAGAGAAACTTACCGTGATCAGGGAGGTGTACGAGCGGTTGGCTCAAGGCCGCAGCTGGAGTAGGATCGCATGCGATGCTTGGAGTTAAGCTGCACCAAAGATCATTTCCAATGTCTCGTTAGCATTATGACACTCAAATGTTAATACTAGCAAGTAATGTCCATTCTAATTAAACTCAGCGTGCTCCTGTGAGAAATCACTGCATCAAGTGAGCGGTCTGACCGACTTCTCGCACACTGCATCGCACATTTGGTTTTCACAACAGAGTCATACTAGTTAGTAATGAGACTCAAATGTTAAGACTAGCAAGTAATCTGCAGGAGAAACTTACCACAAGGAGCTCATACATGGCCCTTGCCTGCATGTCATTCCGCCGCCTCTCCTCCTCCAACATCTTTGTCGCCCTCTCCTCCAACTCCCGCTGCCTCTCCGCCGCCTCCGCCAGAAGTTTCTCCGTTCTATCTCTCTCACTCAGTATAGCAGCCTGCAACACCACTCACATGACCATTTGTAATCATTGATGGAAGCGCACACAATGTAATGGAGAAAGATAGCTGAGTACTTATAACTAACCTTGAAGGCGAGTTGGACTGGCTGCTCACGAGGCCTTATCTCGTGAGCGGAGCTCGACCGGCACGCCTTTGATCTCCGGGAGAGTGCTAGGACAACGGATAAGTCCATCTCCCATGGCTATGGAGCCATGGGACCTCCCGCCACCAGATATCATCAGCAGCTCAGATCAATGGGACCCCTGCTCAAGTTAAAGTCCTCCCTTTCCTCGCCTTCCCCGATCTCTATATTGCACGAGCTTGTCGTGGGCGGAGATGTTGGTGAAGTTCTTTGAATCATCGAGGTCGACGCAGAGAATGCCTTGACTTTCTTGTAAGAGCAAGTGTGGGCCATGGCATACATGTCGTGACACCTTCCTGCACCTTATCCGCCTTTATTGTAGCGTTCTGAAAGAGAGAAACAAAGTAAATTAGTAATTAAAGGGCTAAAGCTAGCATGATGAATGAATTGCATGAATCATGAAGCAAACCACATACCCAGCCCGCCTGCATCAAATAAGTTGAGCTGCCTTGGTGGTGTGGCACACCTTCCATTTGGGCACGCTTTGTCCTTGGCCTCGCTGGGGAGGCCCGCCATTGTTTTGAGCACCACGCATTGACCAACACCTCCCAACAATCCATCCGATCCGCACACCATCTCGGAGGGGCCTAAGTTAGCAAATAGAAACTTTAGCGCTACGGCTATGAACTAATAATGAAGGAAGTAAGTACAAGGCCTTAAGAATTACCTTCATGTACTGCTCCTTACTCAAGAACTTATCGCGGCACTCCTGGTTGGGCTTCTTGATACCAGGCCCATGTAGTAGTCTCGAACAGCCTGCACCAACCTCATGCCGTAAGTTCTGAAGTAGGCGCTTGCACTCCTTGTCGATAACAGCTGCCGCCTCCTCCTCGTATCCCTCCTCACACCTGTAGAATGTCTGCAATCAAATGATACAATATTGATTAGTACAATTAATAACTAGCTAGTTCAAGATTTTTAATTGTGTAAAGAAGAAATTACCTGTAACTTTACGATCACCACGCCTGCCCTCGCCTTGCACAAGACACCGCCGATAATCTCACCCGGGGCCGGGCAGCCAAGTAGTGCTCCCAACTCAATCCAACCTCCGGAAGCCGACCCTCACCAAGCAACGTAACAAACCCCGGAAGTTTTGTTAATCAGAACTCCAAGGACGGAGTTGGGCCGGACACTTTCATGCTGGTCCCAACCCCGCAAAGATGACAAGCCAACGCTTAGTTATTTGAAGAAACGTGAATGCAGAAGGTACAAAAGATTAAATGCACTTACCTCTCCCCATCAGGTAAAATCAACCACCTCTGCCGCAGGTCGCCGCACGGACGGGAGCCGTAGCACCATGCTGGTAGACGCTGCCCCCTCCTCCTCAATATCACCGGCTCCCCGTCATCATCAAGATGGCCACTCGGCTCCCGCCATCATCAAGATGGCCACTCGGCTCCTCAGGCTGACCCAACCAGGTACCCCATCCAGACGTATGCTCCTCCGGGGTCTCGTGGGCCCAACTCTCGTGCGCCGAAGGCCCGTCGACCCGAGGCTCGTGGACCGGAGTCCGTGTAGCCTCCTCCTCGGACGAGTCCACCCTAGCAGTCACATGCTCGGGTGAAACAACTGGGGGTGGCGGCGAGGAAGGAGCCGTAAGAGTCACCCTACCTCCTCTCTCATGACCACCACGTGCTCCACCTCCTCTCTTCTTCTTACCTCGTCCCCTGCTGGGCACCGCAGTCGTCGACGAAGGGCCCAGTGGTGTCGACATACTGTCCAGCAACGCGCCGACAAAGAAGGGGCCTCGGCGCGCTCCCGACCAGCGCCCACCATCTTTCAACACCTGCCATGACAAAGAATAAACGAAATTAGTACAACATAAAAAAAGTACCGACATGAATAATAATACGTATATCACTTAAGAGTATCATCATCAAGTACAACATAAAAAAATTGAATACCAGACACTACTAATAATCTCGATCAGTATCATCGATAAATGCATAATCATCATCATCACTATAATCAATGATGGGCTCACTATAATCATCATCATCACTATCATCACTATAATCATCAAGATCATCAATCGGACACACAACAATTATATATATAATTCACCACGAAATTTATGCGTCGGATCCGGAGCAAAGCATATGCGTCGGATCGGGTGTTGTTTCGGGGTCGGGGGTTCGGTTGTCGGGGTCGGGGTGTCGGGTCAGGTCAGGCTCGGGGTCGGGGTGTCGGGTCAGGCTCGGGGTCGGGGTGTCGGGGTCGGGTCGGTCTGGGTCGGTGTCAGTCGGGTGCCGGGTCGTCGGGTGCCGGGTCGGGTCGGGGTGCCGGTCGGTGTCGCGGTCGGGTGTCGATCGTGGTCGCCTGGGTCGGGGTGTCGGGTCGGGGTGTCGGGCCGGGGTCGGTTGTCGGGTCGGGGTGTCGGGTCAGGTCAGCCTGGGGTCGGGGTGTCGGGTCAGCCTGGCCCGGGTGTCGGGTCAGGCTCGGGGTGGGGGTGTCGGGGTCGGGGTCGGTCTCGGGGTCGGGGTGTCAGGTCGGGGTGTCGGGTGGGGGTGGGGCTGGCGTGTCGGTGTCGCGGTCGGGGTGTCGATCGGGTCAGCTCGTGTCCGGGTGTCGGGTCGGGTCGGGTCTTGGGGTCGGGGTGTCGGTCGGGTGCCGGGTCGGGGTCGGGGTGCCGTGTCGGGTCGGGGTTTTTTCCCCTCTTTTTTTCCTTTTCTTCTTCTTCCTCTTCTTCCTTTTGTTCCTTTTCTTCCTTTTTTCCTTCTTCTTCTTCATTTTCTTCCTCCTTTTTTTCCTCTTCTTCTTCTCCTCCTCTCCTCTTTTTTATTCTTCTTCTTCCTCTTCTTCTTTTTTCTTCTCCTCCTCCTCTTCTTCTTCCTTTCCTTTTCCTCTTCTTCTTCTCCTCCTCTCCTCTTCTTCTTCTTCTTTCCTAAACCTAAACCTAAACCTAAAACTAAACCTAAAACTAAAACTAAAACTAAAACTAAAACTAAATCTAAACTAAACATAAACCTAAAACTAAAAAACAGAAAAAAGGAAAAAAATAAATCTAAACCTAAAACTAAACTAAAACCAAACCTAACCTAAAACCAAACATAAAGCTAAAACTAAAACTAAAACTAAATCTAAACTAAACATAAACCTAAAACTAAAAAAACAGAAAAAACAGGAAAAAGAGAGGAGGTAGAGCTCACCTGGGCAGGCCGGTGGAGGAGGGGGGCTGGGCGGCACTGGGCGGCTGGGGCTGGGCAAGGGCGGGCGCCGAGACGGCAGGGCGGCGGGGCGACGGGGGGGCGATGGCGATGGCGGGGGCCGACGAAGCGGCGGCGGCAAGGGCGACGAGGCGGGGCCGGTGGAGGAGGGGGCAGGGCGTGGGAGGCGGCGCTGGCCCGGGCGGTGGGGCGGGCGGGCGCCGAGACGGCAGGGCGGCGGGGCGACGGGATGGGGACGCGGGCGACTGTGGGTGGCTGTACGGGCGGCATGGGCGACGTAAGGGCGGGCGGCGGCGGTGGGAGCAGGAGAGAAACAGAGAGAGAGGCGGGTGGGGCGCGCCGTTAGATATGTTAAATGTTTGCCGTCCGCCTCTTTGCTTTCCGCTTTTTTTTCTCTTTGCCGTCCGCTAGCAGGCATTTACAAAGAGGGGGGGCCGCATATTTTTTAAACAGCTCCTCGGGGGCCCCTCCTCTTTGCTGTCTGCTAGTCGACGGAAAGAATCTTTGCCATCGCCTAGCGGACGGCAAAGAATCGCTGATGGCAAAGACTTTCTTTGCCATCAGCCGCTTCTTTGCCGCTTTTGGGTAGCTGATGGCAAAGAGTTTATTTGTCGTCTACCGCGCATTTACAAAGAGTCGACAGATGGCAAAGTAGCTGATTCCAGTAGTGGTTGAAGAATTTTCACATAAGCATCGCAGCCCCAAACTTTAAAAACGACAACTTTGGTTTGTTGCCAAACCACAGTTCATAAGGCGCCGCCTCAACGGATTTTGATGGTGCCCTATTTAACGTGAATGCAGCCGCCTCTAAAGCATAACCCCAAAATCATAGCGGTAAATCAGTAAGAGACATCATAGATCGCACCATATCTAGTAAAGTACGACACGACGCTCGGACACACCATTACGCTGTGGTGTTCCGGTGGCGTGAGTTGCTAAAACTATTCCGCATTGTTTCAAATGAACACCAAACTCGTAACTCAAATATTCTCCTCCACTATCAGATCGTAGAAACTTTATTTTCTTGTTACGATGATTTTCAACTTCACTCTGAAATTCTTTGAACTTTTCAAATGTTACAGACTTATGTTTCATTAAGTAGATATACCCATATCTGCTTAAATCATCCGTGAAGGTGAAAAATAACAAGACTCGCCATGAGCCTCAACATTCATCGGACCACATACATCCGTATGTATGATTTCTAACAAATCTGTTGCTCGCTCCATAGTTCCCGAGAACGGCGTTTTAGTCATCTTGCCCATGAGGCATGGTTCCCAAGTACCAAGTGATTCATAATCAAGTGGTTCCAAAAGTCCATCAGTATGTAGTTTCTTCATGCGCTTTACACCAATATGACCTAAATGGCAGTGCCACAAATAAGTTGCACTATCATTATAAACTCGTGCATCTTTTGGCTTCAATATTATGAATATGTGTATCACTACTATCGAGATTCAACAAAAATAGACCACTCTTCAAAGGGTGCATGACCATAAAAGATATTACTCATATAAATAGAACAACCATTATTCTCTCGATTTAAATGAATAACCATTCCGCATCAAACAATATCCAGATATAATGTTCATGCTCAAAGCAGGCACCAAATAACAATAATTCATGTCTAAAACTAATCCTTAAGGTAGATATAGAGGTAGCGTGCCCTCCGCGATCACATCGAATTTGGAACCATTTCACACGCCAAGATTGTCACCTCGCCCTTAGCTAATCTTCGCTTAATCAGTAGTCCCTGCTTTTGAGTTGCAAATATATTAGCAATGTAACGAGTATCAAATACCTGTGTGCTATGCGAGCATTAGTAAGGTACACATCAATAACATGTATATCACATATACCTTTGTTCACCTAGTCATCCTTCTTATCTCGCCAAATACTTGGGGCAGTTCCGCTTCCAAAGGACTACCTGTTTGGCAGTAGAAGCACTGGCCTCGTGCTTAGGTCCAGACTTGGGTTTCTTCTCCTAAGCATCAACTTGTTTGTTGTTCTTCTTGAAGTTCCCCTTCTTCTTCCCTTTGACCTTTTTCTTGAAACTGGTGGTCTTGTTGACCATCAAAACTCGATGCTCCTTCTTGATTTCTACCTCCGCAGCCTTTAGCATTGTAAGAGCTCGAGAATCGCCTTATCCATCCCTTGCATGTTATAGTTCA
Source organism: Aegilops bicornis (assembly GCA_021605145.1). NCBI lineage: Eukaryota > Viridiplantae > Streptophyta > Magnoliopsida > Poales > Poaceae > Aegilops > Aegilops bicornis. Next base: position 60,453,449 of record CM038675.1, on the reverse strand, counting down.
TCACGAAGCTCTTGTAGCTTGGTGGAAGTGATTCAAGAATTCTGTCAATGACGCTTATCATCCTAAGATTAACTCCCAATTGAATCAAGTGATTGTCATACCTGACATTCTCAGTATGTGCTCACCGACAAAACTATTCTCCTCCATCTTACAGCTGTAGAACTTATTGGAGACTTCATATCTCTCAATCCGAGCATTTGCTTGAAATATTAACTTCAACTCCTGGAACATCTCATATGCTCCATGACGTTCAAAACATCGTTGAAGTCCCGGTTCTAAGCCGTAAAGCATGGCACATTGAACTATCGAGTAGTCATCAGCTTTGCTCGCCGTAAGTTCATAACATCCGGTGTTGCTCCTGCAAGAGGTTTGGCACCTAGCGGTGCTTCCAGGACGTAATTCTTCTGTGCAGCAATGAGGATAATCCTCAAGTTACGGACCCAGTCTGTGTAATTGCTACCATCATCTTTCAACTTTGCTTTCTCAAGGAACACATTAAAATTCAACGGAACAACAACACGGGCCATCTATCTACAATCACATAGACAAGCAAGATACTATCAGGTACTAAGTTCATGATAAATTTAAGTTCAATTAATCATATTACTTAAGAACTCCCACTTAGATAGACATCCGTGTAATCTTCTAAGTGATCACGTGATCCATATCAACTAAACCATGTCCGGTCATCACGTGAGATGGAGTAGTTTCAATGGTGAACATCACTATGTTGATCATATCTACTATATGATTCACGCTCGACCTTTCGGTCTCAGTGTTCCGAGGCCATATCTGTTATATGCTAGGCTCGTCAAGTTTAAAATGAGTATTCCGCGTGTGCAACTGTTTTGCACCCGTTGTATTTGAATGTAGAGCCTATCACACCCGATCATCATGTGGTGTCTCACAGGAAGAACTTTCACAATAGTGCCTACTCAGGGAGAACACTTATACCTTGATAATTTAGTGAGAGATCATCTTATAATGCTACCACAATCAAAGTAAGATAAGATGCATAAAATATAAACAGCACATGCAATCAATATAAGTGATATGATATGGCCATCATCATCTTGTGCTTGTGATCTCCATCTTCGAAGCACCATCATGATCACCAACGTCACCGGCGTGACATCTTGATCTCCATCGTAGTGTCGTTGTCTTCTCGCCAACTTATGCTTCTACGACTATCGCTACCGCTTAGTGATAAAGCAAAGCATTACAGTATGTATTGCATTGAATACAATAAAGCGACAACCATATGGCTCCTGCCATTGTATAACTCGGTTACAAAACATGATCATCTCATACAATAAAATATAGCATCATGCCTTGACCATATCACATCACAACATGCCCTGCAAAAACAAGTTAGACGTCCTGTACTTTGTTGTTGCAAGTTTTACGTGTCTGCTACGGGCTGAGCAAGAACCGTTCTTACCTATGCATCAAAACCACAACGATAGTTCGTCAAATTAGTGATGTTTTAAACTTCTCAAGGACCGGGCGTAGCCACACTCGGTTCAACTAAAGTTGGAGAAACTGACACCCGCCAGCCACCTTTGTGCAAAGCACGTTGGTAGAACCAGTCTCGCGTAAGCGTACGCATAATGTCGGTCCTGGACGCTTCATCCAACAATACCGCCGAACTAAAGTACGACATGCTGGTAAGCAGTATGACTTGTATCGCCCACAACTGACTTGTGTTCTACTAGTGCAAATAACATCAACGCATAAAACCAGGCTCGGATGCCACTATTAGGGAACGTAGTAATTTCAAAAAAATTCCTACGCACACACAGGATCATAGTGATGCATAGCAACGGGAGGGGATAGTGTTCTCCATGTACCCTCGTAGACCGAAAGTGGAAGCGTGAGCACAAAGTGGTTGATGTAGTCGTACGTCTTCACGATCCGACCGATTAAGTACCGAACGCACGACACCTCCGAGTTCAGCACATGTTCAGCTCGATGACGTCCCTCGAACTCCGATCCAGCCGAAAGTGTTGAGGGAGAGTTCCGTCAGCACGACGGCGTGGTGATCATGATGATGTTCTACCGACGCAGGGCTTCGCCTAAGCACTGCTACGACATTATCGAGGTGGATTATGGTGGAGGGGGCACCGCACACGGCTAAGAGATCAATTATTGTCTCTATGGGGTGCCCCCCTCCTCCGTATATAAAGGGAGGAGGAGGAGAGCGCCGGCCAAGGGGGTGGTGCTCCCTAGGAGGGGGAAACCTACTCCAAGTAGGTTTTCCCCTCCCTTTCCTTGTCCAAGGAGGAGGGGGAAGGAAGGAGTGGGAGAGGGAAAGGCAGGGGCGCCCCCTTCATTGTCCTATTCGAGTCAAGGGAGAGGGCGCCTCTTGCCCTGGCCATCCCTCTCTCTCCACTAGGGCCCAACAATGCCCATTAGTTCCCGGGGTTCCAGAACCCCTTGCATTCGATAAATGTCCGAAACCTTCCGGAACCTTTCCAGTGTCCAAACATAGTCGCCCAATATATCGATCTTTACGCCTCGACCATTTCGAGACTCCTCGTCATGTCGTTGATCTCATCCGGACTCCAAACTATATTCGTACATCAAAACACATAAACTCATAATATAACCGCTATCAAACTTTAAGTGTGCGGACCCTACGGGTTTGAGAACTATGTAGACATGACCTTGACACGTCTCCGGTCAATAACCAATAGCGGAACCTGGATGCTCATATTGGCTCCTACATATTCTACGAAGATCTTTATCGGTCAAACCGCATAACAACATACCTTGTTCCCTTTGTCATCGGTATGTTATTTGCCCGAGATTCGATCGTCGGTATCTCAATACCTAGTTCAATCTCACATCGGCAAGTCTCTTTACTCGCTCCAGAATACATCATTCCGCAACTAACTCATTAGTTTCAATGCTTGCAAGGCTTATAGTGATGTGTATTACTAAGGGGCCCAGAGATACCTCTTCGACAATCGGAGTGACAAATTCTAATCTCGAAATACGCCAACCCAACAAGTACCTTTGGAGACAATCAGTAGAGCACCTTTATAATCACCCAGTTACGTTAGGACGCTTTGGTAGCACACAAAGTGTTCCTCCGGTAAACGGGAGTTGCATAATCTCATAGTCATAGGAACATGTATAAGTCATGAAGAAAGCAATAGCAGAATACTAAACGATCGTATGCTAAGCTAACGGAATGGGTCAAGTCAATCACATCATTTTTCTAATGATGTGATCCCGTTAATCAAATGACCACTCATGTCAATGGCTAGGAAACACAACCATCTTTGATCAACGAGCTAGTCAAGTAGAGGCATACTAGTGACACTGCTTGTCTATGTATTCACACAAGTATTATGTTTCCTGTTAATACAATTCTAGCATGAATAATAAACATTTATCATGATATAAGGAAATATATAATAACTTCATTATTGCCTCTAGGGCATATTTCCTTCAATTGCAACTATCATCTTTCAACATAGTTTTTCTCTAGCAACATATCAAAAATAAACGGGAAGCTACATCATGAGCTATTGATCTACAACATAGTTATGCAAATACTACCAGGACTAAGTTCATGTTAAATTAAAGTTCAATTAGTCATATTACTTAAGAACTCCCACTTAGATATACGTCTCTCTAATCATCTAAGTGATGACGTGATCCATATCAACTAAACCATGTCCGATCATCACGTGAGATGGAGTAGTTTTCAATGGTGAACATCACTATGTTGATCATATGTACTACATGATTCACGCTCGACCTTTCGGTCTCAGTGTTCTGAGGCCATATCTGCATATGCTAGGATCGCCAAGTTTAACCCGAGTATTCCGCGGTGCAAAACTGGCTTGCACCCATTGTATGTGAACGAGAGCTTATCACACCCGATCATCACGCGGTGTCTCTAAGACGCATTTAACTTTCGCAATGGTGCATACTGTGGAGAACACTTGTACCTTGAAATTTAGTGAGAGATCATCTTATAATGCTACCGTCGAACTAAGCAAAATAAGATGTATAAAGGATAAACATCACATGAAATCAATATAAGTGATATGATATGGCCATCATCATCTTGTGCCTTTGATCTCCATCTCCAAAGCACCATCATGATCACCATCGCCACCGGTGCGACACCTTGATCTCCATCAGAAGCTGCCGTTGTCGCCTCGCCAACTATTGCTTCTACGACTATCGCTATCGCTTAGTGATAAAGTAAAAACAATTAGAGGGCGTATTGCATTGCATACAATAAAGTGACAACCATATGGTTTCGCCAGCTTGCCGATAACTCTGTTACAAAAACATGGTCATCTCATACAATAAAATTTAGCATCATGTCTTGACTATATCACATCACAACATGCCCTGCAAAAACAAGTTAGACGTCCTCTACTTTGTTGTTGCAAGTTTTACGTGGCTGCTACGAGCTGAGCAAGAACCGTTCTTACCTATGCATCAAAACCACAACCATTTTTTGTCAAGTGTGTTGTTTTAACCTTCAACAAGGACCGGGCATAGTCACACTCCATTCAACTAAAGTTGGAGAAACTGACACCCGCCAGCCACCTGTGTGCAAAGCACGTCGGTAGAACCAGTCTCGCCAGAGGCGCACGCGTAATGTCGGTCCAGGCCGCTTCATCCAACAATACCACCGAATCGAAGTATGACATGCCGGTAAGAAGTATGACTATTATCACCCACAACTCTTTGTGTTCTACGCGTGCATATAACATCTACGCATAGACCTGGCTCGGATGCCACTGTTGGGAAACACAGTAATTTGAAAAAAAAAATCCTACGCACACGCAAGATCCATCTAGTTGATGCATAGCAACGAGAGGGGAGAGTGTTGTCCATGTACCCTCGTAGACTGAAAGCGGAAGCGTTTAGTAACGCGGTTGATGTAGTCGAACGTCTTCGCGATCCAAACGATCCAAGTACCGAACGCACGGCACCTCTGCAATCTGCACACGCTCAAATCAAAGTGACGTCCCTCCTACTCTTGATCCAGCTGAGGCCGAGGGAGAGTTTCATCAGCACGACAGCATAGTGACGGTGATGATGAAGTTACCGACACAGGGCTTTGCCTAAGCTCTACAACGATATGGCCGAGGTGGAAATCTGTGGAGGGGGGCACCGGACACGGCTAAGACAATTGTCAACTTGTTTGTCTATGGGGTCCCCCCTCCCCCTTATATAAAGGAGGGGAGGAGGAGAGGGCCGGCCTAGGAGGAGGCACGCCCAAGGGGGGGCAATCCTACTCCAAGTAGGTTCCCCCCCCCCCTTCCTATTCCTACTAGGAGAAGGAGGAAGGAGGAGGAGAGGAGAAGGAAAGGGGGAGCCGGCCCCCCAAACCCTAAACCAATTCGGTTTGGGCCTAGGGGAGCGCGCCCCACCACTTGCCAGCTGCCTCCTATCTCCACTAGGGCCCATTAAGGCCCATTGACTCCCCAGGGGGTTCCGGTAACCTCCCTGCATCTGATATTTGCCCGAACTCATCCAAACCATTCCGTGTCCAAACATAGCCTTCCAATATATCAATCTTTATGTCTCGACCATTTAAAGACTCTCGTCATGTCCGTGATCACATCCCGGACCAACAACCTTTGGTACATCAAAACACATAAACTCATAATACCGATCGTCACCGAACGTTATATGCGGACCCTACGGGTTCGAGAACTATGTAGAGATGACCGAGGCTCATCTCTGGTCAATAAAAATAGCGGAACATGGATGCTCATATTGGTTCCTACATATTCTACGAAGATCTTTATCGGGCAAACCGCATAACAACATACGTTGTTCACTTTGTCATCGGTATATTACTTGCCCGAGATTCGATAGTCGGTATCATCATACCTAATTCAATCTCGTTAGCATCAAGTATCTTTACTCGTTCTGTAGTGCAGCATCCCGCAACTAACTCATTAGTCACATTGCTTGCAAGGCTTTATAGTGATGTGCATTACCGAGAGGCCCAGAGATACCTCTTCGACAATCGGAGTGACAAATCCTAATCTCGATCTATGCCAACTCAACAATCACCATCGAAGACACCTGTACAGCATCTTTACAATCACCAGTGACGTTTGATAGCACACTAAGTGTTCCTCGGGTATTCGGGAGTTGCACAATCTCATAGTCATAGGAACACGTATAAGTCATGAAGAAAGCAATTGCAATAAACTAAACGATCATAGTGCTAAGCTAACGGATGGGTCAAGTCAATCACGTCATTCTTTAATGATGTGATCCCATTGATCAAATGAAAACTCATGTCTATGGCTAGGAAACTTAACCATCTTTGATTAACGAGCTAGTCAAGTAGAGGCGCATTAGTGACATTTTGTTTGTCTATGTATTCACACATGTACTAAGTTTCCGGTTAATACAATTCTAGCATGAATAATAAACATTTATCATGATATAGGAAATATAGATAACAACTTTATTACTGCCTCTAGGGCATATTTCCTTCACTAAGCTTGGGGATGCCCTGAAGGCATCCCATCTTTCTTCAACAAGTATCAAGATGTTTTCTGTTTTGTTTCGGCCCATGTGATATGTGCAAAATCTTGGAGCATCTTTTGGGTTTATTTTTTACTTTTCTTTTTATGCACCATGCTGGTATGAGATAGTCCATGGTTGATTTATATAATGCTCATTGCACTTCACCTTATATCTTTTGAGTATGTCTTTATAGAATGCTTCATGTGCTTCACTCATATCATTTGAAGTTTGGATTTCCTGTTTCTTTCACATAGAAAACCGTTGTTTGAAGAATGTTCTTCTGATTCACTTACATTTATTAGAGCATGGTCTTTTGTAGAAATAATTAAACTCTCATGCTTCACTTATATCTATTTAGATAGCCAACATGATTTTTTCAATTGCATGGTTAGTCATAAAATCCTACATAAAACTTATGGATCACTGAATATGATATGTTTGATTTCTTGCAATATTTTTGTGATATAGAGATGGAATATGTGGGAGGTACTAGTAAACGGTTGTGGTTAGTAAGAATATTGGTGTTAAGGTTTGTGATTCCTGAAGCATGCACGTATAGTCTCTCGTTATGCTATGATGTTGGAGCATGATTTGTTATTGATTGTCTTCCTTATGAGTGGTGGTCGGGGACGAGCAATGGTCTTTCCCTACCAATCTATCCCCCTAGGGGCATGCATAGTAGTACTTTGCCTTCGAGGGCTAATAAGATTTTGCAATAAGTATATGAGTTCTTTATGACTAATGTGAGTCCATGGAATATACACACTCTTACAGTTTCGCAAATTGCTAGCCTCTACAGTACCGTGCATTGCCCTTTCTCACATCGAGACGTAGTGAAAACTTTGCAGGTGCATCCAAACCCCGTGATATGATACACTCTATCGCACATAAGCCTTATTATATCTTCCTCAAAACAGCCACCATACCTACCTATTATGGCTTTTCCATGGCCATTCTCGAGATATATTGCCATGCAACTTCCACCGCTTCCCTTTGATGACTTGAGCATTCATTGTCATATTGCTTTGCACGATCATATAGCTGACATAGTAGTTGTGGCTCAGTCACCGCTCATCATTTTTCATACATGTTACGCTAGATCATTGCACATCCTCGTACATTGCTAGAGGCATTCATATAGAGTCATATTTTGTTATAGGTATCAAGTTGTAATCTTTATTTATTTTGAGTTATAAGTAAATAGAAGTGTGATGATCATCATTATTCATTTTAGAGCATTGCCCCAAAGTGAGGAAAGGATGATGGAGACTATGATTCCCCACAAGTCGGGATGAGACTCCTGGACAATGAGAGAAAAAGGAAAGGAAAAAAGAAAGAAAAAGAAAGAAAAAAGAAGAAAAAGAAAAGAAATAAATAAACAAAGAGAGAAGGGCATTGTTAGTATCTTTTACCACACTTGTGCTTCAAAGTAGCACCATGTTTTTCATATGGAGAGTCTCTTATATTGTCACTTTTATATACTAGTGGGATTTTTTTATTATAGGATTAGATGCACACCCACTTAGTTTTCATATTGAGTTGTCATACACTTATAGCTCTTAGTGCATTCGTTGCATGGCAATCCCTACTCCTCACGTTGATATCGATTGATGGGCATCTCCATAGCCCGTTGGTTAGCCGCGTCGATGTGAGACTTTCTTAATGTTTGTCTTCTTTATATTCGCCCCTATCATTATACTCTATTCCACCTGTAGTGCTATATCCATGGCTTGCGCTCATGTATCGCATGAGGGTTGAAAAAGATGAAGCACATTAAAAAGTATGAACCAATTGCTCGGCTTGTCATCGGGGTTGTGCATGATAAATACTTTGTGTTAAGAAGACCAAGCATGACAAGACTATATGATTTTGTAGGGATAACTTTCTTTAGTGTTGTTATTTTGAAAGACATGATTGTTTGTTGGGATGCATTAGTATTGATGTCTTTGTGTCAAATTATAGACTATTGCTTTGAATCACTTATGTCTTAATATTCATGCCATGATTAGATATATGATCAAGTTTATGCTAGGTAGCATTCCACATCAAAAATTATCTTTTGTATCATTTACCTGCTTGAGGACGAGCAGGAATTAAGCTTTTGAAATCAAATATTCTTCCTTTTTTCCTTTTTTCCACATCAAATATTCTTCCTTTTTTCCTCAAAACCATAAAGTTTTTGAAATCCACGTATAGTTTTCCAAATTCATAAACAAATTTCAAATTAGTTTAAATCTATGTTTTTTCAATTCACACAATAGTTTCTGAAATTTGAAACATCTTTTTAAATACTTGAACATATTCAAATTCATGAATTAATTATGAAATTCTGAATATTTTCAAAAATTTGGGGACAGTTTTTAAATTGGCAAATATTTATAATATTTGTGAACAATTTTTGAATCGATAAACCCTTTTTAAAATTTGGCAACAATTTTATAAATAAATGAATATTTATAAACTTTTAGCAACATGTTTTTGAATATGTTAATACTTTTTCAAGCCTTGAACATTTTTTAATAGGTTAATTATTTAAAAATTTGGGAATAATTTTAATAATTTATAAATACTACACAAAATAAAAGGGTGCATTAGAGGTGTAGGTTTCATGAGATTACTTGGTTCACTGTCGAAGTTTGGCATTGCCAATATTTGGCAAAATCAAAAGTTGCCAAAATTTTGCAGCTTTTTGAGAGGTAGGCAAGAACCAATTGGTACCCAACCAATTGATAGCCGAATTTTTAGACTTGTCAACAATTGGCATGCCAATTATTAGCACCAAACCTATTAGGCTTCATGTCTTACAAGTGCATGTTGTGCGTAAATAGGAGCTCACGGGTGCTACATCACGCTTATAGTGAGATACGTGCTCCCTCGTGTGAAGCTTTTTCATCCTTGTTGAGTATTGGGTTAGCACGTTTCCTTTTTTTTCTTTCGCTGCCGACTTGCTCGGGTAGATACTTGTTCGCTGCGAGAGTTATATCTCGCCTTAAATGAGATAGAAGGAGCCCTCGCTGAACGATGTGAGCATATGGGTCGCCTTATTAGCCTAAGTACGATCGCTTCGTTCACTAGCACTCGTTGTAGGTTCGTTCGCAATAGATTTTATTTGGGTTTTTTTTTTCACGTTTTCTTTTGTTTTTCGATTCTTTTAGTTTTTTTACCGATTTTTTGGATATTCTTTTTTCTTTGTTATAACTTCAGTTTTTCACTAGTTTTCTTTGTTCTTTGTTGGTTTTCATAAATCTTTGTTTTCTTCCCTTTTTTCTTTTGTTTTTCTATGGTTTCACTGTTTCTTTCAAGGTTTTTTGGGTTTCTTTATTTCTTTATTCGGTTTACATTTTTATTTCTTGGTTTTTTCTTTTCTTTTTGTTTGTTTTATTCAGTTTTCTGGTTTTTTATTAGATTTGGTTTTCCTTAGTTTTCCTTTTCTATCATTATACTTCAGATTTTTGTTTCTTCTTTCGTTTTATTTTTGTTTCTTTCATGGTATTTATATTTTTATTTATTTATCATTTTCCTTCTTTTTTCTTTGGTTTTTTTCTTATTTCTTAGTTTTCCATGTTCATTGTTTGTATTTATTTCTTTGTGAGTTTCACGGTTTCTCCAACCATTTGCATTTATTTATTTCAGATTTTTTATTTTATTTTCCTTGGATTCTTTTTCGATTTTACTTTTATATTTTCTTGGTTTGTTTTCCTTCAAAACATGTGTGTATGTTCACAATATTTTTCTAATACATGTTTAAAAAGTTTCTAATACGATTTTAACATTTTTAATACATGGTCAACATTTTTTCTATATACATTTTTAAAGCAAATCAAATGTTTAATTAACGTTTTCCAATTACAATAGTAATAATTTTTAATACATGATCAATATTTTTCCTATTCACACTTTAAGAAAAATTATAATCCTTCATTAACATTTTTGCATACAAGATTAGCATTTTCTAATACATGGTCAACATATTTTTTTATGCACATTTAACATCCTAAATGCAATACTAACATTTTATAGCACATGGTCAGCATTTTTCAAACAAATTCTCAAAAAATACAATGCTTGGCTAACAATTTTCATATATTTGTTCAACTTTTTTCATTTTGTGAATAACATTTTTATTAACATGATCAAACTTTTGCATCACTTTTTATAGTTGGTCAACTTTTTGTCTATAGACCTTTACATTTTTGAATGCTTGAATAATATTTTCCAAGCAGTTGTTCAACATTTTTCAAATGCTTGATTAACATTTGTATATACATGATCACAAAAATTCATCATTTTAATACATGGTCAACATTTTCATATACACATTTAAAACTTTCCGAAAGTGCTTGATTAACATTTTTAAACACTTGTTCAGAATTTTTAAATAATTGATTAACTTTTTATAAAATATGTGATCTAATTATTTCAAACACTTTTTGTACACATTTTTCATATACATGGTAAACAATTTCTCTATACACGTTTATCATTTTTCAAATGCTTGGTCTACATTTTTAAATGTTTTATGTAGAGTGAATTTTGTTATATATTTATATAGAACATTTTAAAGTATACACAAAAGTAAAAAAAGTAAAAAGAAACGAGGTTGTGTCCTCCAGCGCTGCCCTGGTGCCCCTCGTTCCCTCAGGTTTCGCTCGGGTTCCCAAGATAGCTCGTTGGTTTTCTGCAGGGGTTTTCAGGCTTTTTTCGGTTTTGTATTCCCATTATTTTTCATCTGTTTTTCTTAGTTTTTTTAGGTTTTTTGTTTCTTCCACGTTTCACTGTTTGCACTCTTCTTCCATCAATTCTTATTTTTTTCCTTCATTTCTTGGTTTTCTCTGTTTCTTTCTCGGTTTTCATCTGTTTTCTTCACTTTTTGTTCGCTTTTAGTTGCTTTCTTGGATTTCTTGTTTTTATTTATTTTCTTTGTTTCTTCCTTTTTCCACTAGTTTTTCTTCAGTTTTCTTGTTTTCTTTTCTTTCTTCTCTTCCTTTTACTTTGTTCTTTTTTATTTTCCGTTGGATTTCTTCATTTTTCTTTGTTTATTTATCAGTTCTCATTAGTTAATTTTTTGTTTAACATATGTATATTTTTTGCCACACAACGTATACACATGAAATATTTTTGTTAACATTTTTTAATATTAGATGTAAATTGTTTGTAAATACATGTTTTGAGCACTTTTGCAATACATGGTCAACATTTTTCAAATGCACGGTGAGCATTTACTTTAATGGCAATTAACATTTTTCCACGGGCAATATACAGCTTTTTATACATTAGAGTTTTTTATTTACTTGTTTAACATTTTATAAATACAAAATAAAATTTTAAATATATATTGTTATGTATACCATTCTCTAATATATGTTGTATATTTTTCAGATACACCAGTATCATTTTTCAAATACATGATTAACATTTGGTCATACACAATGTATTTTTGTATACATTTTTGCTGTAGATGAGAAACATTTTATATATACACAATTAACATTTTTCAAATGCTTGATTGAAATTTTTTAAATACATGAGTAACATTTTTGAAATTCTTGATTAACATTTGATTAGGTACATGATCATTTTCATATACATTGTATATTTTTTATACTTTTTCTGTACACAAGAGAATCATTATATCTATACAGATTTAACATTTTTCAAAGGCATGATTAATATTTTTAAATTGATTTATGTGAAGTATTTGTATAATGTATGTTTATAGAATATTTTGGAAGTATCAACAAAAGGAATAAATGAAAGGAAAAACGAAAACAAAACTTGAAAAAAATACACGAGACTGTAGACAGACCTGTCACAAGACTGGGCCGGGCCAGTCTAGCGCTTCGAGACTACTATTTTACTTAAAAACGTTTATGTGTCTAAAAAACTTAAAAACGTTTATGAAGTGCTACCAAAATGTTCTTGTACCATTAAACAAATGCACATAGCATTATAAAACAATGTCCGTGTGTTACAAAATATATGTTCATAATTTGTAATAAAAAATTTATACGATTTAAAAAAAATGTTAGTGTAGAGAATGGTTTAACTCATACTCAAAATAATGTTCACGAATCATGCATTTGAAAAAAATGTCCATCTTGTATTTTTTTTTGACAAAGTACAATCAAGAGATGCACACGTATAGGCATAATCGCATATACATTCACACATTTAAAAGCACACACATGAATCATACCCCTATGATCACCTTCGAGAAACTGAGCCAACACAATATCTTGAGATTAGCTAACTCACCACATGCGCCTCATAATTGATGAGAACGTCTCCTCTAGCGGAATGAACATCTGCCAAAATTCTTGAAAAAATCTGGAAAAATGCGAGTACCAGTGTGAAGTCTGGGACTTGAACCCTTGTGGGATGGTCTCACCATAAGGAACCTAACCATCTAAACTATGCTTAGTTCGCATGTACATCTTGTAGTTGAAAAATGTTTAACGGTATCAAAAAATGATATATGTGTATAATAAAATGCACAATGTTTACTAAAACAAGTAGATATGTGTTGAAAAGAAGAAAACAAAAACAAAAATAAAATCAAAGAAAACCATATGAAGAAACAAAAATAGAACCAAAGAGAAATTAAAAGAGAAACTGAGGAAACATAAGAGAACCGTCGGAAACAAACAAAACAAAAAATGCAAGAAATGTGATTAAAAAACACAAGAAACACATAGAAAAGAAAAACCTCTCCCAGAAAATCACTTCCGTAGTAACCCATAATGGGCCGGCCCGGTAACGCTCGACGTGGAAATATCTTGAGGCGAGACAGATGGTAGCGTTGCACTAAACTATATATAGCTCCCACGTAGTAGGACATGTCACAAATTTTGCTATCTAGCTTTATTGATTATAAATGGGTCGATATCACCAATCAAGCCCATGTTCTTATCTTTTCTTGGCCCACCAATTCCTCCATAGCCTATCCCATGCTAATTTTTTTAAAATAATACATTTTTTTATTAATTTGCACAAATATTACGCGCAAAAAAATATTTTCGAAAATAATACACCGTCGGCCCGCAGGTGGCCGACTGGCTCTAGTCGGCCCGCAGCAAGCCGAGTGGCTGCAATGGCCACCAGCAAGCCGACAGCTGGGCCATTCGCTGTGGCACGTGGTCGGCCTCGGATTGGGCAGGTGCCACGCCGCGAGGGGAGAGAGGGAGCTGTCGGGCGGGCGCACTGTCAGCTGCCGCTGGCCGATCGGTTCGCTGGCCGGCCGATGTGGTGCGCCCCACCTTGCGCTGCTACCGTCTGCTCCGCGGGCGCCTTCGCCTTATCCTCGTGGCCGCTTCTTCTGTTCTTCTTCTTTCTTACTTTCTCCTCTCTCTGTAAAAAAAAGGCATCAATTTCTACACCTAAATGAGCCAGTATTACATGAAGTCATCATCGTCATCCTCGATCGATGCAAAACTCTTGCCCTTCGACGATGAAGATCTCTTGCCCTTCAACGATGAAGAACTCTTGCCCTTCGACGATGCGTAAACCTTGCCCTTCGACGATGCGTAAACCTTGCCCTTCGATGATGAAGAACTCTTGCCCTTCGAGTATGCGTAACCCGGAAGCGGGCGGCATGAAGATATCATCTTCGCCCTCGCCTCCTCAGTCCATAAACATGGATTATTTGCTGCAATCCTTCCGAAAGTTTCACTCTTCGCACTACTACCTTCTCCCACCTTTCATGCAACCTAAGAAGTTCTTTACGCATTCTCCTCATAGGTCCTTTCAGCCACCTGCACTCCACGTAATTGGTGAGCCAACTCATTCATTATGGTGTCACTACCGTGAGTTCGTCCCATGGAACTATCGTATTGTCCATCCCGAAATCGGTAGCTAGGCTCGTAAGAGTCCGCTCATCCTGTGGTGAAAACTACGATCGAAAGGATAATGGGACATCTCAACTAAACTAGACCGAATGCTTATCCATCTCCTCATCAAGGGGGTTTTATAGGTAGAGAGGAGAAAATGGCGGAAAGAACGACAAAGATATGGCGGGAAACGAGTGGCGGGAAAGAGTTGGCGGAACATATGGCGGGAAACGGTGGATGAGAACGGGTGGCGGAAAATATGTCATAGTTTTGAAACAAAAATCATACAGGGCAAAAAAGTAATGTGATATGCATGCACCGGGCCGCCTACAGCAGGCCAATTAGTCCTCGCTGCCCACAACTGGCCAATTAGTTCCTCGCCGCCCACAGCAGGCCGATCGAGCTTGTCGGCCGGGCAGTTGGCCGATCGGACTTGATATGGTGGCCGACAGCCCAATCGGCCTGCAGCTAGCCGATAGAACCCGGCCGGCCTGTCAGGGTCGATTAGGACCAATGGCCTGCTATGGGCCGACGGTGTATTATTTTTGAAAATATTTTTTACGCTGTAATATTTGTGCAAATTAATAAAAAGAATGTATTATTTTAAAAAATGCTCCTATCCCATCACCTTGCTTGTCTCAGAAAGAAAACATCCCATCGCCTTTGCTCTGTTCATGCGACAAGGAGCGATAGGTAGGAACAATGCAACCGCGCCGCAAGACGTGGCCCTCGCCCACCAGAGTCCAACACCGTCCGCGCATGCTGCGGGGTACAGCGATATAGTGATACGTTGACTTTCTAGTCCTCAGTTGTAACAATTCTTCCAAATTTTCTTAGCAATAGTAATACCAGTCTATGTCGCCACCTTTCCATCAATTCACTCTCTCACTATCTCCAGACCATCTCAAACCCCCATCTCCCAGTCCCCACCTTTGTTCAACAACCCATTGAAAATGTAATACTCCCTCTGTAATGTAGTAATATCTTTTAGATCACTAGAAGTGTTGGCACCATTGATTCATATATCAATTCTCCATGATGTGGCACAAACCCACTAGTACTGACCGGTACTATAAATGTCATTGCTTCTAACTATGCTTGCCATGTTACAAATGCCATCACAAACATTTGCACATGATACTATTTCCCATGCCTCTACTCTACAACTTCGATAGTACGTGTGCAAGACTGTGAGTGCCTTGATGAATATCTTGTGGGATTGGAAGATATTAGGAAAATTGTGTTGGGCTCAAACCGGTAGGTGCACATGAACTTCAGGCTACCTCCCACCACAAGTCTATTTCACGGGGCATTGAGCAACCAATCTCTGTTTTCCCTCTCTAGAGCGTGTGCATCAGCATTCTGTTCAACAACATGGTTATATGATAGTTGTGTATAATTGGTAGGACCATATTGAGTTGCTTTAATATGTGTGCAAACTACTCCCTCCGTCTCGGAAAAACTTATCCCAAGCTTGTTTTTCAAATGGATGTATCTAGCACTAACTTGATGGTAGATATATTCATTTGAGGGACAAGCTTTTTCGGATGAAGGGAGTATACATGATGGGTTTTAGCACCAATCTATTGCTGCCACATATCCCTTTCCTAATGGAGGGATACCTTGTTCAGGTAAAGGAAAGAGGTAGTGCAAGGCAGGCAACTCGCAGAAAATGACTTGTTTTTTTGTCTAGAACTGTCGAACTGTCATGAACCAGATGTAGAATTCAAATATTCTTAACGAGATTTTTATAGGCATGATGCCAATTAAATAATTATTATGAAGATTGTTCCATTTTCTTGCCAGAAACAAATCATGTTTGATTCAGTTAGGTCATGACATGTTGTGTCGGTTATGTGTGTTGACTGGTGGGTACGCCAATTCTTATTTGACACGCAATGTGTCGGATAGATGGGCAAACAAGCATTAGTGCCCCATCCTTTCCTAGCCCATTTACCTCTTGTTGTTCTTTCTTTTTTTTCATGTCTTCTTGCTTTCCCTTTCATAATTTTTTTCACCTCCTTTGTTTAACTTTCTCTTATCTACGTGTCTTACTTTTCTAAAATTTTGTGGTGGTGAGGGGGCAAATGCTTTGAGCATTTTTAGAAAAGCATATGTAGACATATTGAGACATGCCATCCCTAGTACCAAACCACAATGATGCATCTTTGAAATACAAAGAGTTCTCAAGCACGGTGTATGTTGAATTCCAACGGACGGGCATATCTACCCTCGGCCTTCTATCTTTATTCAGAGGGTAGATGCTTTTGGTAGTTTCATAGAACTTTTGAATACAATTGGAAAAATAGAAGTAGTTTGAAGTGCTTCTAGGCAACTGTAAATTCACTGCGAACTTCCTTGTGTTTCAAATCGACCGGTTTTCACAAGAGACACTCGCACACTATATCCACTTTTCGCTCACCATCATTGTACCGTCAGCAGTCAACTTTCATTTTCATTTTACCTATTATGCGGCTATGCCTGCATGGACACAAGTCATGTACCTCTTTATTTTTGCAGGCGAGGACATGAGGCCAATTCTAACGTGACGACCCCAAACGGACGTCTGCTTTCTGCTTTTCATCCGCTCGGGGTGACAATGGGGCCGTGGTCCATCTGGATTTCTGGATGCGGCGTCGTGCCCAACACGCCGCCGCATTTCGGGCCTGTTTGGTTCATGACTAACTTTGCCACAACTAACCTTAGGCAAAGTGTGGTTAATAAAATGGCCACCACAAGTGTGGCAAGATTTGGCAAAAAATGAGTCTATGACATATGGACCATATAACTAGAAAGTGTGGCAAGCCATAAGTGTGGCAATGAATCAAACACTTGCCTAAGTTGTTGTGGCATGACTAAGGTTACGCGTGGCAACCTTAGGCTGGGAACCAAACAGCCCCTTCGCTCGCTCAACCAGCACACTAGAATGATGCATATTAAATGGTTCAAATCAAACATAGCAAATTGTTATACGTCCAAAATAGTCTTACAACCCAATCGAAAGAAAATAATATCAAACAAACAGTTTTACAACCCAATCAAAATTTGTTTGCAAGAAAATAAATTAACTGATAGATCTACTGGTTGCCAATGTGAGTCCATATTTGCTCAGCCAAGTCATCCCGAGCTGGACATGAGTATATCGGACATGCATGCTCAGCTCAACATTTTCACCCTCGAAATCAAACCCTTGGTCGAGATGCTATCATCGCTACCATCCTCCACGATCATGTTGAAGGAAATATTCCCTAGAGGCAATAATAAAGTTGTAATTTTATATTTCCTTATATCATGATAAATGTTTATTATTCATGCTAAAATTGTATTAACCGGAAACTTGATACATGTGTGGAGCATCAAATGTTGATGGTTAACAAGACCACTAGTTTCAAAAAAAAGGGCAAAAGAAAGAAGCGGAACTTCAAGAAGAATGGCAAGTAAGTTTCCACTCCCGGGAAGAAACCCAAGTCTGGACCTAAGCCTGAAACTGAGTGCTTCTAGTACAAAGGGACTGGTCACTGGAAGCTGAACTACCCCAATTTTTTTGCAGATAAGAAGGATGGAAAAGTGAACAAACGTATATTTGATATACATGTCATTGATGTGTACCTTACTAATGCTCGTAGTAACGCCTGGGTATTTGATACTGGTTCGGTTTCTCATATTTGTAACTCAAAACAGGGGCTACGAATTAAAGAAAGATTAGCTAAGGACGAGGTGACGATGCGCATTGGGAATGGTTCCAAGGTCGATGTGATCGCCGTCGGCACGCTACCTCTACATCTACCTTCGGTATTAGTTTTGGACCTGAATAATTGTTATTTGGTGCCAGCGTTGAGCATTAACGTTATGTCTGGATCTTGTTTGATGCGAGACAGTTATTTATTTAAATCAGAGAACAATATTTGTTCTATTTATATGAGTAATATCTTTTATGGTCATGCACCCTTCAAGAGTGGTCTATTTTTATTGAATCTCGATCGTGGTGATACACATATTCATAATATTTACGCCAAAAGATGCAAAGTTGATAATGATAATGCAACATATTTGTGGCACTGCCGCTTAGGTCATATTGGTGTAAAACGCATTAAGAAACTCCATGCAGATGGGCTTTTGGAATCACTTAATTATGAATCATTTGATACTTAAGTAACCATGCCTCATGGGCAAGATTACTAGAACTCCGCTTCTCCGTAACAATGGAGCAAGCCACCGACTTATTGGAAATAATACATACCGATGTATGCGGTCCAATGAGTGTTGAGGCTCGCGACGGGTATCGTTATTTTTGACCTTCACAGATTATTTGAGCAGATATGGGTATATCTACTTGATGAAACACAAGTCTGAAACATTTGAAAAGTTCAAAGAATGTCAGAGTGAAGTGGAAAATCATCATAGCAAGACAATAAAGTTTCTACGATCTGATCACTGAGGCGAATATTTGAGTTACTAGTTTGGCCTTCATTTAAAACAATATGGAATAGATTCACAACTCTCGCCAATTGTAACACCACAAAGTGTAATGGTGTGTCCAAACGTCAGAATCTGCATTTTATTAGATATGGTGCGATCTATGATGTCCCTTACCGATTTACCACTATCATTTGGGGTTATGCATTAGAGACAGCTACATTCATGTTAAATAGTGCAATCGCCTAAACTGCTCAGACGACACTATATGAACTGCTGTTTGGCAAGAAACCAAAGCTATTGTTTATTAAAGTTTGGAGTTGTGATGCTTATGTGAAAAAGCTTCAGCCGATAAGCTCGAATCCAAATCAGAGAAGTGTGTCTTCATAAGATACCCAAAAGAATCTGTTGGGTACACCTTCTACCATAGATCCGAAGGCAAGATCTTTGTTGCTAAGAATGGATCCTTTCTAGAGAAGGAGTTTCTCGCAAAAGAAGTGAGTGGGAGAAAAGTAGAACTTGATGAGGTAATTGTACCTTCTCTTGAATTAGAAAGTAGCTCATCACAGAAACCCGTTCCCGTGATGCCTACACCAACTAGAGAGGAAGCTAATGATGATGATCATGAAACTTCGGATCAAGTTACTGCCGAACCTCGTAGGTCAACCAGAGCACGTTCTGCACCTGAGTGGTACGGTAATCCTGTTCGAGATCATGTTACTAGACCATGACGAACCTACAAACTATGAAGAAGCCATGATGAGCCCAGATTCGATAAATGGCTTGAGGCCATGAAATCTGAGATAGGATCCATGTATGAGAATAAAGTGTGGACTTTGGTTGACTTGCACGATGATCGACGCAGCCATAGAGAATAAATGGATCTTCAAGAAGAAGACCGACAATCGATGGTAATGTTACCGCCTAGAAAGCTCAACTTGTTGCGTAAAGGTTTTCGGCTGTGTTCAAGGAGTTGACTACGATGAGACTTTCTCACTCGTAGCGATGCTTAAGTCTGTCCAGATCATGTTAGCAATTGCCGATTTTATGATTATGAAATCTGGCAAATGGACGCCAAAACTGCATTCCTTAATGGATTTCTTAAAAGAGTTGTATATGATGCAACCGTAAGGTTTGTCAATTCTAAAAGTGCTAACAAAGTGTGTGCAAGATCCAAAGCAATCCATTTATGGACTGGTGCAAGCATCTCGGAGTTGGAATATATGGTTTGATGAGGTGATCAAAGCATATGGTTTTATATGCACTTTTGGAGAAGCCTATATTTACAAGAAAGTGAGTGGGAGCTCAGAGCATTTCTAATATTATATGTGGATGAAATATTGTTGATTGGAAATGATACAGAATTTCGGATAGCATAAAAGGATACTTGAATAAGAGTTTTTCAATGAAAGACCTCAGTGAAGCTGCTTATATATTAGGCATCAAGATCTATAGAGATAGATCAAGACGCTTAATTGGACTTTCACGAAGCACATAGCTTGATAAAGTTTTGAAGAAGTTCAAAATGGACCAGTCAAAGAAAGGGTTCTTGCCTGTGTTACAAGGTGTGAAATTGATTCAGACTCAATGCCCGACCACTTCAGAAGATAGAGAGAAAATGAAAGCCATTCCCTATGCCTCAGTCATAGGTTCTACTCCCTCCGTCCGGAAATACTTGTCATCAAAATGGATAAAAGGGGATGTATCTAGATGTATTTTAGTTCTACTTACATCTCCTTCTATCCATTTGGATGACAAGTATTTTCGGACAGAGGGAGTATCATTTATGCTATGCTGTGTACCAGACCTGATGTGTGCCTTGCTATGTGTCTGGCAGGGAGGTACCAAAGTAATTGAAAAGGACTAAGGATATGTTTCTCGTTTATGAAGGTGACAAAGAGCTCGTCGTAAATGGTTACGTCGATGCTAGCTTTGACACTGATCCGGATGAATCTAAGTCACAAACCTGACACGTATTATATTGAATGGTGGAGCAGTCAGTTGGTGTAGTACTAAGCAGAGCGTCGTGGCGGGATCTACGTGTGAAGCAGAGTACATAGCTACTTCAGAAGCAGCGAATGAAGGAGTCTGGATGAAGGAGTTCATATCCGATCTGGCTGTAATACCTAGTGCATCAGGTCCAATGAAAATCTCTTGTGACAATACTGGAGCAATTGCCTTGGCGAAGGAATCCAGATTTCACAAAAGAACCAAACACATCAAGAGACGCTTCAACTCCATCCGTGATCAAGTCAAGAACGGAGACATAGAGATCTGAATGTGGCCGATCCTTTGACTAAGCCTCTTCCACGAGCAAAGCATGATCATCACCAAGACTCCATGGGTGTTAGAATCATTACAATGTAATCTAGATTATTGACCCTAGTGAAAGTGGGAGACCAAGGAAATATGCCCTAGAGGCAATAATAAAGTTGTTATTATATATTTCCTTATATCATGATAAATGTTTATTATTCCTGCTAGAATTGTATTAACCGGAAACTTGATACATGTGGGGATACATTGACAAAACACCGTGTTCCTAGTAACGCTCTACTAGACTAGGTCGTTAATCAAAGATGGTTAAGTTTCCTAACCATGGACATGTGTTGTCATCTCGATGAACGGGATCACATCATTAGGAGAATGATGTGATGGACAAGACTCATCCGTTAGCTTGGCATATTGATCGTTCAATTTTATTGTTATTGCTTTCTTCATGTCAAATACATATTCCTTTGACTATGAAATTATGCAACTCCCGGATACCGGAGGAATACCTTGTGTGCTATCAAACATCACAACATAACTGGGTGATTATAAAGATGCTCTACAGTGTATCTCCGAAGGTGTTTGTTGGGTTGGCAAGGATCAAGATTAGGATTTGTCACTCCGAGTCGGAGAGGTATCTCTGGCCCTCTCGGTAATACACATCATAAGACGCCTTGTGATACGCCTCCGTCAGATCTATAATTTTGATTGTTTCATGCCAATATTATACAAGTTTAACATACTTTTTGCAACTTTTTATATGATTTATTGGACTAACCTATTGATCCAGTGCCCAGTGTCAGTTCCTGTTTTCTGCATGTTTTTGTATCGCAGAGTATCCATATCAAACGAAGTCCAAATGCAATAAAATTTCATGGAGAATTATTTTGGAATATATGTGATCTTTGGGAGTTGGAATCACCGCAAACGGAGGCCCGTGGTGGGCACAACCCACCAGGACACGCCAGAGGAGGCAGGTGTGCCGTGGTGGGCTGTGCTCACCTCGTACGTTGGTTGGACCTCTACTTCGGGCGCATGAAACCTTATATCTGGAAAAAATCATGTTAAAATCTCAGCGCCGACTGCTACGGATCTCCTCGAATATAAGAAACGGATTTCGCCAGATCCGGGGAACGCAAATGTAAGAGAATAGAGAGGGAGATCCAATCTCGGAGGGGCTCCTGCCCCTCCGCCGCCATGGAGACCATGGACCAGAGGGGGAACTCTCCTCCCCCTCGCTTCCGGTGGCGCCAGAGTGCCACTTGGGGCAAGGATCGGGATGGCGATCCACATCAACAATCCTGCTACCATCCACACCAAAGTTCTCCCCCTCTATGCAGAGGTGTAACACTTCGGCTGTAATCTCTACTTAAACATGGTGCTCAACTCCACATAATTTTTTGCAATGATCTATGGTTATCCGATGATGTTTGAGTAGATTCGGTGTGTCCTGTGGGTTAATCATGATCTTGGTTGGTATGATTGTATATTTTATTTTATGGTGTTGTCCTACGGTGCCCTCCGTTCTCGTGAAAACGTGAGGGCCCCCCGCTGTAGGGTGTTGCAATATGTTCATGGTCCACTTACGGTGGGTTGCGAGAGTGACAGAAACTTAAACCCGAGTAGGTGGGGTATGGCATATGGGAATAAAGAGGACTTGATACTTAATGCTATGGTTGGGTTTCACGACCTTAATGATCTTTAGTAGTTGTGAATGCTTGCTAGAGTTCCAATCATAAGTGCATATGATCCAAGTAGAGAAAGTATGTTAGCTCATGCCTCTCCCTCATATAAAATTACAAGAATGATTACCGGTACTTGTCATCGATTTCCTAGGGACAAATAACTTTCTTGTTCACAAAATCTATCCACTTTTATTACCTTGCAATTTATTCGTAGTTTTATTCTCGCAAAGTACTTCTAGTTTCATACATGTTCTAGGTAAAGTGAACGTCAAGCGTGTATAAAGTTGTATCGGTGGTCGATAGAACTTGAGGGAATATTTGTTCTACCTTTAACTCCTCATTGGTTTTGACACTCTTACTTATCGAAAGAGGCTACAATTGATCCCCTATACTTGTGGGTTATCAAGACCTTTTTCTGGCGCCCTTGCCGGGGAGCAATAGCGTGGGGTGAATATTCTCGTGTGTGCTTGTTTGCTTTAGCACTAAGTAGTTTTTATTTCCTGTTCTAAGTTGTTCTCTATCTTTAATTATGGATATGGAACACGAAACACCAAAAAAATTAGTGGTACTTGCTACTCATGGAGATGGGGACCTCCTAAAATCCTTGATGCTCGTTATGTAAAAGATATTATGCACTACTTTGATAATCCTGAGAAAACCCCATTCAACTATATAATGAGAGTAACGTTGGATCAACGTGAATACTTTAGGGATTATCGCTGACTCATAAAGGGAAATTGTTATGGGATCAAATTCATATGTTGCATTGGTATGCTCGGGAGTTATGCTTGAGAGATGATTATACTTGTTGCTCTAGGATGAACACTCCACATCTTCCCTTTAAATGTGAATTTAATGATAATGAAACCTTGGCTTCTTATGCCAATGGTATATATGATTATTATGATGTGGAATGAATAGAAGAATTTGTCGCTTTTAAGGGTGCTTATGAAATTGAATCTTTGTTTGAAAAATATGAATCTTTTGATGATGATGTTTATAGACCTGAAAATTTCTCCATCCTTAAATATTGCTATGATAATTATAAACACAATTCCGATATTGATGAATTTATTGAGAAAGTCTCCGCTGTCCAAGAAGAGACTAATATTTTGCTGGAGTCTATGGAAGAAGGAATTGATGAAACTGTGAGCTCATTGGGTGAAAAGATGATGAGGAGAGCGAAGAACAAAAGGAGGAAGATCGGATTAGCTACCTGTGCCCACCTTCTAATGAGATTAACTCTTCAACTCATACATTATTTAATTTCCTTTCTTGCTTACTTGAAGGATGAATGATATGATAATTGCTATGATCCCGTTGTTTCTTTTGAAATATCCCTTTTGATGAACTTGATGCTTGTGGCCATGATGCCAATATGAATTATGCTTATGGAGATGAACTTGCTATAGTTCCTTATGTTAAGAATGAAATTGTTGCCATTGCACCCCACATGATAGTCCTATTATCTTTTTAAATTCTCCCAACTACACTATATCGGAGAAGTTTGCTCTTGTTAAGGATTATGTTGATGGGTTGCATTTTGCTGCTACACATGATGATTTTGATGAATATAATATGCATGTGCTTGCTGCTCCTACTTGCAATTATTATGAGAGAGGAACTACATCTCCGCCTCTTTATGTTTCCAACACGATAAAATTGCAAGAAATTGCTTATGCTATGTATTGGCCTTTACTTGATGTTCATGAATTGTTCTTCTATGACATGCCGATGCATAGGAAGAGAGTTAGACTTCGTCATTGCTGGATATATGTTTCTTTCTGCTCACTACTAAATGCTAAATCATTGTTGATTCAAATTGGCTTTGATATACCTTGGGATCCGGTGGATCCATTACTTGAGCACTTTATGCCTAGCTTAATGGCTTTAAAGAAAGCGCTGCTGTGGAGACAACCCGAAAGTTTTAGAGAGTCATTTTATTTCTGTTGAGTGCATTTATAAAGTTTAAAAATAAAGAAAATGTATAGGGAACTTAAAACTTCACAAAAAGAAAAATGAAAGTGAGATAGACTAGCACCATGGAAGCGGGAGCATGCCTTGAACTTTGTTCATGCCCATGGAAACTTTGTGAATCTTAATTAAAGAAAATTTTCAAAAAAATAATTATCCCCTAGTAAAATTCCATTGTATTATAAAAATAATGTGCCAAGATTTGCCTTTAGGATGTTTAGATTGCTTGTTGGTTTGTGCGGTGCAAAACAGAAACTTTGGCTGTAGTGCGTGATTTTACATTTTTTACTGAAACATCAAATGGTTCTGAAACCTTTTCTATACATTTTTGTTTATTTTTCCTCATGTTTTCAGAATTTTTGGAGTACCAGAAGCATGGTGAATATTCAGATTACTACACACTATCCTGTTTAAGACAGATTCTGTTTTTGATGCATTGTTTTGTTTGTTTTGATGGAACTATCGATTTCTATCAGTGGGTTAAGCCATGGAAAAGTTATATTACAGTAGCTACAATGCAAAAAAATACGAATTGGTTTGGAACAGTACTTAGAGTAGTGATTTGCTTTATTATACTAACGAATCTTACCGAACTTTCTGCTATGCTTTTGTGTGAATGAAGTGATCAAAGATCGAGGAGGTCTCGATGTGAGGAGAAGGAGGAGAGGCAAGAGCTCAAGCTTGTGGATGCCCAAGGCAACCCAAGTAAATATTCAAGGAGACTCAAGCATCTAAGTGTTGGGGAACGTAGTAATTTCAAAAAAAATTGTACGCGCACGCAAGATCCATCTAGGTGATGCATAGCAACGAGAGGGGAGAGTGTTGTCCACATACCCTCGTAGACCGAAAGCAGAAGCGCTTAGTAACATGGTTGATGTAGTCGAATGTCTTCGCGATCAAACCGATCCAAGTACAGAACGCATGGCACCTCCGCGATCTGCACACATTCAGCTCGGTGACGTCCCTCGTACTCTTGATCCAAATTGAGGCCGAGGGAGAGTTTCACAAGATGACGGCATGCATGACGGTGATGATGAAGTTACCGATGCAGGGCTTTGCCTAAGCTCTACAATGATATGACTGAGGTTAAAATCTCTGGAGGGGGGCACCGCACACGGCTAAGACAACTATCAACTTGTGTGTCTATGGGGTGCCCCCCTCCCCCGTATATAAAGGAGGGGAGGAGGAGAGGGCCGTCCTAGGAGGAGGCGCGCCCAAGGGGGAGAAATCCTACTCCATGTAGGTTTGCCCCCCCCCCCTTTCCTATTCCTACTAGGAGAAGGAGGAAATAGGAGGAGAGGAGAAGGAAGGGGGGGGGGGGGGCAAACCCTAAACCAATTCGGTTTGTGTCGTGGGTTTGTCATGGCAGATGTCCTAGTGTGAGGACTTAGTCGTGAGGCCAACGCATCTATGTGGTAGCTTGAGAGGGGTTGAGCGGAATCGAGAACGCAACACAAGACAAGGATTTAGACAGCTTCGGGCCCCAGGAAACATCATCCGTAATAACCCTACATGCTGTTTGTGGCTAGATCTCATTATGCTCATGAGAGAGTCGCCAGACAAGCCGGCTCCCCTTTGTGTCTAGCCCTAGATATTGTTTCTTGTTCCTCGTCCCTCTTGGGCGCCCTGCCCCTCCTTATATAAGTTGAAGGGCGGGTTACATGACTAGTCGTAGTAGGATTAGGATTACTCAATTACAAGTGGAGTCCTAGTCTTGCTTCCTTTGTAAGGGAATATTCCTTACGCTTTCCTCTTAAGCCGGCCCACCATAACATGAGCCGGCCTTCTCGGCCTTGGCCTAGTCTTCTATCTGACCCGCCATCGGGGTCATCCATGAGTCGTCAGGCTCGTGAGTCGTCTGACCAGTGAGCCGCCAGTCCTCCGGTGGGTCATCGGTGAAGCGCCAAGTCCGACCCGATCATACTTCCGGACGGGTCATACCGCGGGGTATATCCCCGACATTAGCCCCCAGTTTAATTTGGATTTATCCATGTTAAATTGATCCTGTAAAACAAACACAAGAACAAATTTGACAGATTGTGTTCCGGGTTAAAAATTCTTGTAAGCCGCACCGATCATCCTTAATTCCTTGTGCTCGGGTTAAATATTCTCTCCGAGACGGGACCTGATTATCCTTAAGTCCAATTGTCATTTCCTTCATCTAGAAAATCCGGGTCAATAAGCTAGCTTCATACTCAATTTGCTGATGTTGGTTTCTCACGGAAAAATATTGTGAAGAATAATCCACTTGAGTCGGCTTCCAAGGCGTCGGCTTAATAAACATGTTGGACTCAAGATTCATCTGGTGATCCGCCGGTTTAAAGATGTAGAGGCTGGCGAGCAAAATAGCCGGCTTGTAAATATTGATAACACCGGGTCATAACTGTTGCCTATGCCGGGTTAATCTTATGATGACGCCGGGTACAAACTTTGCAGATTTCTCTAATAATAATATAATACCTCATTTCCTCAAAACTGATAATTTGAAGTTATACCTCCCTTATATGCATATCACTTGTAGCCCCCAAGTGCCGGGTTGTCATGCTTGCAGCAACCTGGGACTTGTAATTGCCTTATGCTCATAAAGATTTCAACCAGTGTAGCCCCCAAGGGTCGGGTCATTTTGCAATAATTAGCAGGGACTTTGTAAATATGGTCATGTAAACTTGAGCAACAATGCGTAGTTTCAAGGGCCGGCTCAATAAGATATTACTGAGCCGACTTTGTATATGATTCATTGATAATACCATCAAATGATGTAATCTCCACCATGGGGCTTGAACCCACGTCCACAAGGTTAAGAGCTTTGTACTCTACCAACTGAATAATGGATCTTTCAATATAATGGATTAAGGCTTGTGTACCTTGAATTTCCGACAGGAGCAATTGGTAGCCCCCAAGGGCCGGCTCATTTAAAATGTGATGAGTCGGGTCTTCAATAAGTTGAGCAAAAAATGACTTTGCATTAGCCCCCAAGTGCCGTGGTGCATGTTGGCAGTGACATGGGACTTGTATATTCGATGTAATCTCGATTTGAACAATGTAGCCCCCAAGTGTCGGGTCGTAAGCCTGCAGCGACTCGGGACTATTTCCTCCATTGTAAAATAAATCATGCCCATTGATAAAAATAATAGCCATTGCGCTTAAAGCGACTTTGAAAACCTCAATCATAACACTGGTTATTGATAATCACAATAGAAATCCAGCCATGTTGGCTATTCAAGATTTGAATAATATAATCGGTATGAAAACCTCAATCATTCAATATCATCATGAAAATCCAGCCAGTTTTGGCTATTAAAGATTTGAATACCTCATCGGTTGACAAGTAAATCCGGAGTTTAAATACCTGGCGGCTCTTGGCCGATGACGACTTAATGCTCATTCATTGTAAGATGGAATTTTTGTAACCCGGTGGCCTATAGCCCTTAAAGAAAATCAATAATTGATAACCCTTTTGAGACACCAATTTCAGTGATGAGCTTGGACTGAAGCATTTATATAAGTCATAATTCTGCAAATCCTGCATGGAGTTTAAACAACATATGCCCTGGTGACTTAACGTCAAGGGCTGTATGGTAACCACCCAAATGTAGTCTTACCCTGCACACAAGTAGATCACAAGAACCCTTGGCGGTTTATCGCAGGGTGGGTCATAATACCTCACATATAACCACTGTGATATTGAATTTGTACTGCCAGTTTACATGACCTGTGCAGTAAGGGTGATAACCCAATCTTTAGAAGCCAATGCTTCCACATAGATGATGATTGTCATAAGCTGGCGACTTATAGTCAAAAGTCAAGCCGTGTTAAGCATAAAACACTTATATATATTTGAGATATAATCCAAAAAAAGTTCTCAAGTCAAACCCAAAATTGTTCGCAAAAAAGACTTAAAAAATTTAAGGCTTCTGATTCATATACGATCAGAAAACCGTTCCAAAGGGGTTGAGCTAAGATTCGAATACGATCATATAGCCCCCAGTGGCTTTGGCGTTGCCGATCAAGAGGGTACCGACAACTATGTTCTCTTTGGTTCGAATACGACCTATGTTTGAACAGGAAGCCCCCAAATGACCTTGAGTGTTGTTTAACGTTGCTGATTCTAATAGGATCCACGTCGGACCCAAAAGAGGTTAAGCTATGATTCAGATACGATCAAGAAGCCCTTAGTGAGTTTGGCAGCAGTGCCGATCAAAAGGGTTTCGACAACTATGTTCTCTTTGGTTCGAATCGACCTATGTTTGAACAGGAAGCCCCAAGTGACTATAATAAGATAAGCCGTAAGGCATGATACCCATGTTTGAACCGTGCATCATGGCAGCGAGCTCTTTTTGGCAACCTTTAATCTTTCTGAGAACTCGAACTTGCGAGAGATTAATTCTTTTTGAACCGGAAGTGTAAAACCGGATTTGAAAGCTTCAAAACTTTGTGAGAGATAAATTTACCTTGAGCCGGATTTGAACCAGATTTGAGAGCTTCAAAGCTTTGTGGTAAATAAATTTCCCTTGAACCGGTTTTTAAACCGGATATTAAGAGCTTCAGTGCTTTGTGGGAGAGAGATGTCTATTGAACCGGATTTTAAACCAGAGTCCTTATTTTGAGCCGGAATTCTTCTGACGGCCTTTAAGTTTTTATCGATCTAGCAAGAATCTCTGTGGCCCGGTTATTTTTCCCTTCAATGACCCGGAGTTGGAATTAATTGAAACCGCTAATTTTGCCGAGTCATACCATTAGAAGCCACCGAGTCTCAAGACGACTCAAGGAGTTGGCTTGAGATTCTCCATATTTGACCATAGCAGAAGGTATACATCATTGGCGTTGATAGCGCGATGTGAATCCACCGAAGGTTGAGTTGATCGCGGCGGTTATAAATGATCCCGTATGAGCCATGTCAAGAATTTCGCCAATGGTTCCTTCCAACTGGTTGTTTGAAGTTAACCAAAACGTAGTGGCGGTGACTTGTGCACCTACCCATTGAGCCATCCAAAGGCACGGCGGCTGATAATATATGATAATTTGCCTCCAATTTGTTGGAAGAAAACCGGGCTTCCCAAGTAGTGACTTACTCATACTCAATAAACAGCTCATCCACAAAAGGGTGGCCCGGTGTGTTGATGTAGACCAGGCCGCGAGAGACGGTCAGAAGACGACCGCATCGAGGCGGCTCAGACGGATGAATCGCCGCGGTGCTGTGGAACCGCGCAGCGTAGTCAACCACGCTGCTTTTGATGTAGTGAACAATTGTCCTGCATCAACAATATTGCAGACCAAGTCAAAGATAAACTGCTCTTTGACAAAAATAATATGTGCCAATAAAATATATTTAAAATGGATATCACCTGATGTGTCAGGCCAGAAATAATCCGCCATGAAGTTGATGATCACTAGGTTAAGTTGAAATCACTCACGGGTGCGCCAGCCGCGGGAGCAGACAGATGAATCAGCCGCAGCGTTTGTAAGCCGGTGCGGACGGGCGAGTCGTCCTCCTTGTTGTAAGCCGGCGTGGTCGCGAGAGACGGCCACGGGGTTGTAAGCCAGCACGGTCGCGAGAGACGGCCACGATGTTGTAAGCCGGCGCGGTCGCGAGAGACGGCCACGACGTTGTAAGCCGGTGCGGTAGACCATTGATTAACGATGACCACCTGTGTCAAAAGATGTTGACATGCCTCCGTCTCCACGGTATAATATCACTTTTTGTCATAAATAATTGCCCTGCATAAAATATTACAAGACAGAGTAACTGCTTTCGACAGATTATTGTTACAGAGGAAATAGATAGGATGGGTATCACCTGATGTTTTGTCGGGAGAACGTGCATACCGGCATTCAATAATGCTGGATCAGTTCGTCTCGTCGCTGCCTTTTTTATCTAGGAAACCACGCCATGCAACGCTGGATAATTGTTGAGCGCTTGCTGACCCTATCTCCTTGGATGTACGACCAACACTCCAGTTAGATATTGAACCGTGTGTGAAGGTACTGGAACTGCATGGAAAGTGAATAGTAGTTTTCTCCTTATCCCTTATTTGCTTTTGCCTTTCCCATCTATGAAAAACAACAAGGCACGCGGCGGTGCGATGCGTCCTGGCGGCTCGCGGCGGCGGGTCAAAAGTGCGTGGGCTCAAGCGGCGCGAGGTAGCGATGTTAGGGGTCTGACGATTTTTGCATAGGGCGGTTTCGGCCAGAGTCAGATCCACAACAACGGAGACGCAGGCAGAACCGTTTCAAAACAAGGCCGTGCAGGTAATGAATTGCCGACGGCGGCTCACCGGACGGCTCTCCAACAGCGGTTCTCCACGAGGCGGCTTAGGGCATCTCCAGCCGTTGGCCCCCCAGGAGGGGCAAAAAATCACCCCTGGGGGCGCACCGGCGCTAAACCGCGCACTGGGGCCGTGATGCCCCCCAGTCGCGGCGCCCACCGGTTAGTCAAAAAAGCAAATATGGCGCAGAAACGACTCAAATTTAACGCAAACATCAGCGAGTTCATTCAAACTTAAACATATATTACAAAAAAAGAAAAAAACTATCGCGGGCTACCCCCGCCGTCTCCCTCGCCGCCTGCCTCGCCGCCCGCCCACGCGGTTCTACATGCTGAGGAGGCTGTAGAACCGCGTGTAGTCACCGCCGTCGTCGTCATCGTTGCCGTTGCCGCCGCCGCCGCTTCGCCGCTTCGCTTACGCCCGCTGCCCCTCGCTGCATCCCTCCTCGGTTGGTGCGGCGGGTTGACGGTCCGGGGCGCTGCTGCCGTTGCCATCGCCGAGGACCACGACGCCATGCTCGCCCTCGCGCCACGCTATGCGGCGGCGATCTCCTTCAGCCGGCGCTGCCGACCATCTCGTCATGGAGGTAGACGCCCCGCAGCCACCGCATGGCGTCCTCGTCGGAGAAGTTGCCGCTGGGCTACCTCCTCAGATTCGCGAGCAAGCCGGGCTCCGGCTTGGACTCGACGAGGACGAGGCGGCCGGTGGGTGGAGAGGCGTTGGCGTTGGCGTTGGCGCCGATGCGGACGCCGGAGCTGCGGGTGCGCGCGCTGACCGGCGCGCCCTGGGGCTCCGGCTTGACGGGGCGGAGGCAGGGCGAGCCGCCGGACGAGGAGGAGGACCCCCCGGTCTCCATGCGCCTCGCGGTCCAGGAGCTTCCCGGGCGTGAGAAGGAAGGGGAGCGGGTACTCGAGGCGCGACGTGTTGCCGCCCTCGATGTACTCGAGGACGGCCTCAACGCGGCGCCGGGCACGCCCACCACCGACGCCGCCGGCGGCGGCGTTGAGCTCGCCGAGGGCTCGACGCCGTTGGTGGCCTCGAGCCGGGCGGACGGGCGGCGGAAGTAGGGTTCCCAGAGCGTCATATA
The DNA here is from genome assembly GCA_021605145.1 of Aegilops bicornis. Taxonomy (NCBI): domain Eukaryota; kingdom Viridiplantae; phylum Streptophyta; class Magnoliopsida; order Poales; family Poaceae; genus Aegilops; species Aegilops bicornis. The sequence continues at coordinate 60,421,402 of CM038675.1, read as the reverse complement.
GGCCGAGGCGCGTGCCACCGTGTACGCTGCGGGCGGGCGAGGGAGAGGGCGAGGGACGCGCTGCCGTCCGGTCTTCACCGCGCCGCCCGTGAGCACCAATGGCAGGCTGACCGCGCGGCAGCGCGCAGCTTTGGCATTGATTCGCCGTGGGAAATGAGGCGATGAGGACGACGAAGGGCGAGAAGAGAGCCGTGTCACGACGCTGGCGGGCCCGCGGCTTTTTCGCGCCAAAACAGTTTGCCCGGCGCCCACGGGCGCCCCCCAGCGCGCCGGGTTCGGGCTGGGTCCGCCGGCGCTGTTTTCGGCCCAAGCCGGCGAAAATCGAGTTCCTGGGGACGCGACTCACTGGTGGAAAAACAGGCTTCCGTCCAGCCCCATAAGTCGCGAAGCTGTAGGAACCGCGACTAATGGGACCTTTAGTCGCGGTTACGAGGTGAACCGCGACCAAAGGCCTGGGCCAGGCGCTCGGTGGCGCTGGCGACGTGAGGTCTTTAGTCGCGGTTTGCTGTGACAACCGCGACTAAAGGCCTTCGGGCACCTTTAGTCACGGTTTGCTGTGCCAACCGCAACTAAAGCCCTCCCTATATATACCCATCCAGCAGCCAACACTTAGCCATTTGGAGCCATTCTCTTCACAAGTGGGTGTAGGTTTGCTTTTGGTTCCTCTTATGCACATAAGGTGTTTGATGAAATGCCCCAAGAGCATGAAACAAACATGACATGAAGTGTTGGAGCCACACTCCTCGATCGCGGTTAGCAACTTGATGAACCTTTGATGTGTCATTGATAAAATATGCATGTGTGTAGTTCATTGTTTAATTTATATTGTTTGTAGCTAGTTAGTTTAACAAATGCATGATGGTTAATTATATATGTTATATTATAATAATGCAGATGAATCGGCAATGGATGTACGGTAACCGACTCTCCGGCGAGTTCACTACGGGTTTGAAAGATTTCCTCGTAGTGGCTATTGCGAACAAGCGGGGGTTTTGTTATCTGTCCATGTGTTATCTGTAAGAATCGGAAGGTTACTCTTCCTCAAGAGATGTTCACATGCATCCGCTTCGCACGGTTTCATGCCAAGCTATAATTGTTGGACCAAGCATGGAGAAAGAGGGGTTATAATGGAAGAAGATGAAGAAGGGATGATTTCATCGATGAAAGCTATCTTGCTCATTTCGGTGATACTTTCATGGAGGATGTCAAGGTGAAGGGGAAGGTGAAGAAGAGGCACGTGATGATCCCGTTGATGATCTTGGTCGGACCATTGCTGATGCACGGAGACGCTGCGAAACCCGAAAAGGAGAGGGAGAATTTGGATCGCATGTTAGAGGATCACGTAAAGGCGTTGTACCCCGGATGCGATGATGGTGCGAAAAAATTTGGGCTGCACTGCTGGATTTGCTGAAATGGAAGGCAGAGGCAGGTGTAGCTGACTCGGCATTTGAAAACTTGCTGAAAATGTTGAAGAATATGTTTCAAAGGATAACGAGTTGCCCGCTTTATCGTCTGAAGCAAACAAGGTTGTACGCCCTCTAGGTTTAGAGGTTACGAAGATACATGCATGCATCAACGTTGCATCCTCTACCGCGGTGAATACGAGAATTTGAATGAATGCCCGGTATGCACCTTTGCATTGCGTTATAAGATCAGAGGCGATGACCCCGGTGACGATGTTGAGGGCCGTAAACCAGGAAGAGGGTTCCCGCCAAGGTGATGTGGTATGCTCCTATAATACCACGGTTGAAACGTCTGCTCAGGAACAAAGAGCATGCCAAGTTGTTGCGATGGCACAAAGAGGACCGTAAGTCGGACGGGGAGTTGAGACACACCGCAGATGGAACACAATGGAGAAAGATCGACAGATGGTTCAAAGATTTTGCGGTGACGCAAGGAACATAAGATTTGCTCTAAGTACGGATGGCATGAATCCTTTTGGCGAAGCGAGCTCCAGCCATAGCACCTGGCCCGTGACTCTATGCATCTACAACCTTCCTCCTTGGTTGTGCATGAAGCGGAAGTTCATTATGATGCCGGTGCTCATCCAAGGTCCAAGCAACCCGGCAGCGACATCGATGTGTACCTAAGGCCATTAGTTGATGAACTTTTTACAGCTGTGGGGTGGTGTCCGTGTGTGGGATGAGCACAAACAAGAGGAATTTGACCTCTGAGCGTTGCTTTTCGTGAACCATCAACGATTGTCCTGCTCTTAGTAACCTTTCGGGACTGTCAAATAAGGGATACAATGCATGCACGCACCGCTTACATGAGACTGAAAGTGTGCATTTGCCAAATTGTAAGAAGAACGTGTACCTTGGGCATCGCCGATTTCTTCCGAAAATTCATCCAAAGAAGAAAGAAAGGCAAGCATTACAACGGCAAGGCAGATCACCGTCAAGCCTGCAGAAACGACTTGGTGCTGAGGTATTTGATATGGTCAAGGATTTGAAAGTCATCTTTGGAAAGGGTCTGGCGGACAATCAGTTCGAAGGGAGCCGACGGGCACGCAGCCATGTGGAAGAAGAAATCTATATTCGGGAGCTAGAATATTGGAAAGTCCTAGATGTCCGCTCTGCAATCGACGTGATGCACGTTACGAAGAATATTTGCGGGAACCTCCTAAGCTTCTTGGGCGTGTAGGGGAAGACACATGATACATAGGAAGCACGGCAGGACCGGCAACATTTGAAAGACCTCGATGACCGGCATCCGGAATGGTTTCAAGGTCGTGCCAGCTACGCTCGACCAAAGAAGAGAAGGTCATCTTTTTGAATGCCCGAGCGATATGAAGGTCCCGTCTGGATTCTCGTCCCAATATAAAGGGAATAATAAACATGGCGGAGAAAAAGTTCCAAAACCTGAAGTCTCACGGCGCCACGTGATTATGACGCAATTGCTTCCGATTGCTTTGAGGGGCTCCTGCCGGAAAAATGTTCGAGTAGCCATTGTGAAGCTATGTGCATTCCTCAATGCAATCTCTCGAAGGTAATCAATCCAGAAGTTCTACCACGGTTACGTAACGATGTGATCCAATGTCTTGTCAGTTTGAGTTGGTGTTCCCGCCATCCTTCTTCAATATTATGACGCACCTCCTGGTTCACCTAGTCGAAGAGATTTTCGTTCTCGGTCCTGTATTTCTACACAATATGTTCCCCTTGAGAGGTTCATGGGAGTATTAAAGAAATATGTTCGTAATCGTGCTAGGCGGAAGGAAGCATCGCCAAGGGCTATGGAAATGAGGAGGTAATTGAGTTTTGTGTTGACTTTGTTCCTGACCTTAAGCCGATTGGTCTTCCTCGATCGCGCACGAGGGGAGACTAAGTGGAAAAGGCACGATCGGAATGAAATCAACGATATGTATGGACGGCCATTCTAATTGAAGCACACCACACTGTCTTGACCAATTCCAGCTTGGTGGCTCCGTACTTTGAGAAACACAAGAATATTTTACGCTCGACAACCCGGGAAGCCTGAATCCTGGATTAGGAAGGCCCACATGGAGACTTTCGGCAGTTGGTTGAGAAAACATTTAATGAATGACAATGATGTTGTAGATCAGCTGTACATGTTGGCCAAGACACCATCTTCGACTATAACGACTTTCCAAGGGTACGAGATAAATGGGAATACATTTTACACGATCGCCCAAGATAAAAAGAGCACCAACCAAAACAGTGGTGTCCGCTTTGATGCAGCAACCGAGAATGGGCAAGAGGTCACATATTATGGTTACATAGAGGAGATATGGGAACTTGACTATGGACCCTCCTTTAAGGTCCCTTTGTTCCGGTGAAAATGGTTCAAGCTAACAGGAGGTGGGGTAAAGGTGGACCAGCAATACGGAATGACAATGGTGGATTTCAACAATCTTGGTTACCTTGACGAACCATTCGTCCTAGCGAAAGATGTCGCTCAGGTTTTCTATGTGAAGGACATGAGTAGCAAACCGAGGAAGCGGAAAGATAAGAAAACGATCAAGACATCATGCGATGATTCAAAGCGCCACATTGTTCTTTTCGGGAAAAGAAACATCGTGGGAGTGGAGGACAAAGGCAGACATGTCGGAAAGATTATAATATGTTTGCTGAAATTCCGCCCTTCAAAGTGAACACCGACCCAAGCATTAAGTTAAATGATGAGGATGCTCCATGGATACGGCACAATCGTAAGCAAGCAGGGACACAAGGGAAGAAATGATGTGTAATAATTTATTGTACCAAACTTTGTTGAATGGATCATGTGAATTATATTACCCGTGATGTGTTTGGTGTCCATTTTCGAATGATTCGAGATACCACCGATGATACATGAAATTTGGAGTGATTTAGTCATACTCCGCCTAGGCGTATAATATGCATACTCGTAGTCTTCATAGCCGCCGTCGTCGTTGTACCGGTAGTCGCCGCCTTCTAAGTTGCCGCCGATAAATGCCGCCGCTGTCGTGCTTTCTTGTAAATCGCTGTCGTAAGGCGGCGCTGTGGCTCGAATCGAGGGTAGCGAGGCGGGGATATCGCCGCCGTGATGTAGTCCATGACGCTCTGCAGAGTCCGGCCATACCACCATAGCCGACGGCCGCCTCGTGGAAGTTCCTGGAGGCACCGTCCTCCTCATACTGGCGGCGCCCTCTCACGCCGATTGATGAAGAAGGCGTCCCAAGTATGCTGGTTATCGGGATGCGGCGGGATTCATCCGCTGCTCCGGCGTGAGGTCGAGGTAGTAGTGGTTCGTGATGGCCGCCCGGCGCTTGATACCACGAGGGACGGGAGGGACTGCACGCCGGCCAGGCTCCAGCCGGTGGGGACGCGGTAGCCCGGTGGACAAGGGTAGTTCGAGGCGCAAAGCTCCTCCACCTGCTGGTAGGTTAGAGTGGGTGCGGTGGAAGCCATGAGAGAGTGATGAGAGATTGTAGAGATGTGATAATGCTGGCCAAGCCGGGCTACATATATGTAGTGAGAAATGGCGGGAAAAATGGGAGCGGGAAGACAGGAGGCGGGAAGAAAGTGGCGGGGAAGAAAGAGGCGGGAAGACAGGGAAGAAATGGCGGGAAGAAGAGGAATCCAGAGCTGGTCATCTAACCTTTAGTCCCGGCTGTTTGGTTCAAACGGGACTAAAGGATAGACAGGACGCGTGGGTAGCGCACTACGACCTGTCGTATGAACAAGACAAAGCAGAAGCGGCGCCGTGACTATAAAAGGAGCATCGATACGCGCGAAGATAGAGGCGTGGAGAAATGGCGGAAGACATAGGCGGGAAAGAACTGGCGGGAAGGCGGCGGGAAGAACTTGTGGGAAGACAGAGGCGGCGGAAGAACTTCTCTGAATTTTTGATATATTATTTGTATTTTTAGAATTTTGAAATGAATTAGTTCTATTTTTCTGAATTTTTGATATACTATTTGTATTTTAACATATTGAATTGAATTAGTTTTATTTTTGACATATTATTTGTATTTGCCTCGTAGGGTTTGGAGACGGTTCGTAGATACAAAGGACGTAGTACTTTATATGCATTAAATTATGTATGGAAACTTGTTCAAAATTGTATATGGTCATCCGATGATATTGAATATATATTGTATATTCCTCTTGAATTCTTTTTGGTTCTAATTTCAAATTTGTTTGAAATTGTACATTCATATGCATGTATGTAGTACCGTAGAATATGTGAAACTCCTTCAAAATTAAAATAAAGCACAAAAGAAATAAAACAATACAAATTAAACAGAAAACAATACAAATTAAAAAGAAAACAATACAAATTAAACAGAAAACAGGTGTGGGGGGCTAAAACCCTAAACCTCATGGCGGCCTTTAGTCGCGGTTGGCGAACCAACCGCGACTAAAGGTGGGGCTATGAGCATAAAACCCGCCAAAAACCCTTTAGTCGCGGTTGGGCAGGCGACCATGACTAAAGGGTACCTTTAATCATGGTCTCGTCGCCAACCGCGACTAAAGGTGAAGTGAGGCATAAAAAACCATAAAAACCCTTTAGTCGCGGTTGGGCAGGCGACCAGCGACTAAAGGGTACCTTTAATCATGGGTCTCGCCGCCAACCGCGACTAAAGAAGCTGAGGAGCATAAAAACCCGCCATAAAAACCCTTTAGTCGCGGTTGGGCAGGCGACCAGCGACTAAAGGGTACCTTTAATCATGGTCTGCCGCCAACCGCGACTAAAGGGGGGGGCTATAAATACAAGGCTCGATTCTCGTCTTCTCCGATTCCGATTCTCGCTTTGTTCGTCTCTGCCGCGCCCTCGGCGCGCCCGCCGTCGCCCTCGCCCTCGGCGCCGCCCGCCGTCGCCCTCTCCTCGACGCCGCCCGTCGCCCTCTCCCTCGACGCCGCCCGCCGTCGCCCCTCGCCTACAGCGTCGCGGCCGGCCTCGTCTTGCCGCCTCGCTTCGCCCGCCCTCAAAGCCGCCGGCCGGCCTCCCTCGCCCACCAGCAGCGCCTCGCTTCGCCCGCCCTCGGCGCAACCTGGTAGTGCATCCGGCCAAGGCCACCTCCGGCTACTTCACATGTCTGCGCGCTCTCCAACGCCTCGACCCATTCTTGGGCTCACCTTGTGTGTGACGCCTTGTGACGCATCACCCCTTCCTTGGCTAAGTGCCCGGCGGTGGAGGCCGGCAATGGATAAGTGGCAGTGATGGCCGGCAATGGATAAGTGGCAGTGGTGGCAGGGGGTTTTCTATAAAAATAAAACATTATCTCATCAGGAACACACTTAAAGTAGGATTGTGGGTTGAATTCTCGAAGCGAAGGGACTTTCATGCAAAATAGCCGACGCATTTACGACCAGAAACACTATTTGCTTTATTAAAAATTAAAAATTAAAAATAAAAAATTAGAAAATAAAAATAAAAATGTTAATAAATTAGGGAATTAGGGATTAGGGATTAGGGAAAGATGTGTTAGCTCTGTCAATGCATCACCTATTAATTTATTAATTTTGTGGCTGCTTATTGGCCCTTATTAACTTTGGGCGAGATGTCAGGCCCGACTAATAAGAGGTGAAAAAGACCTTAAAGAAACAAGAAAAATCTCAAAAGTGGTATTCTGAGCTTGAGCTTACGTGAGCTCGAGTGACAAGTAAACCAAAAACAAATTGTATTTTTTTTACCAAACATTGACAAATGTTTAATTGCTTGCAAAGTTTCTTCACAAAATGACATTCGTGAAGACGTGGTTGTCTGTTGTCCTCGCCTCCCTCTCCGTGTGTGTTGTCCTCGCCTCCCTCTCCGTGGCCTTGCGTCTGCCGCCCGTCTCGCGCTCTACCGCGACACCCTCTCCCACCCCTTCCTCGCCCCCTCCGTTTGCCACCGCCTTTTCGCCACCGCCATCGCCACCGCCCCCCTTCTTCACTTAATTAATTTGTTTTTACTACATGTTTTCAGGACTGACATAATGGCGGACGATAGAGCTAACCCGATTATGGACAACTATGATCCGGACGGTGAAGCACATATGTTCGGCATCATAAACGGCGATATTCTATATGTGCCGACGGAGAAGAAGAAGATGATATCTCTTCTTATCTGAACCTTGACGGTGAAGATGAAGGGCGCCGTCAGCAAGAAGATGCCGAAGAAACGTCGATAAACGACGATCTTCAAATGGAAGTAGCAACCACCTCCGGCGCCGAGGTATATATATACATTGAGCCTATGGTGATACAAACTAACTGATTTGAATAAATATGTGTGTACTAACGCAGCGACTCTCTTTCTTATTTTAGCCCTCGGCGGATCGTCGAAACAATCGAGTACGTCGTCAAACCGTGGAGCAACAAAGACGATGAAACAAGGAGAAAAATCCACCGTAGAGGTTGTCGACCGAGCACACGGAAGGCCTCTGCATCCCCGCAAGAACGCCACAAAGATTGTCAGCCAATGCGGAGCCATTGTTAGAGACAACGTCTCGATCACCGTCAGGAGTGGAATGAGCCAAAGAAGGCCGCGAATTGATGGTTTCACTTTTGTCGATAAGAGAACAAAAAAGATTGCTTCAATAAGCTTATGGAACATTTAGTTCTACCTCCGGAATACAACAAATTCGATGAGGAGGGTAACAAGATTGAGGAAAACAAGGAGAGGAGGAGGCTAGTAAAACAGTTCGCTCTTCATAAGATGGCCGACGCATTCCGGAAATTCAAGCAAAATCTAGCCTATGACTTTGTCAAGCAGAACAAGACTCCGGATTTCAAAGGACAATATGAGAAACTGAAACATGATTGGCCAGAATTTGTGAAGCAAAAGAAATCGGAGCAGTTCATTCAAATATCGAAAAAAATAAGGAAAATGCGTCTAAGAAGGAGTACAATCATGTTATGGGGCCAGGAGGGTATCGCATTTGGGTGCCTAGGTTGGAGAAGATGGAGAACGAGATGAGGGCGCGAGGAATCCGTCCAGTGCGGAGGGATGGGACCCAAGGGCCAAAAGCTGGTGAAATGCGGGCATGGGGAACGCTGAACCCGGAGGCGAGGGAGTGTGTTTACGGGGCAAATTAATTAAACCCACCCAAGCCCTTATTGGCGCAATGAAGGATGCTCAACAGGGAAGATCAAGTTCAACAGAGAGAACAGCGGCTGACAAAAGCCCTCGGGAATCTCGAACACGGAGGGCGTGTACGAGGCATGGGGCACATTCCGTGGAAAATAGGGTTCCCCGAATGATGACCCGTCTGATTCTGAAGCCGTAAGAGAAAGATGGATCGGGAATCAGATGTTGTGGCGCGGTTGGCATCGGAAATGGATGTGATGAAGAAAACCATGAGTGTACTAGTAGCGAAAGAGATGCAGCTCGGGTGCAGCATGAAGATCATCCGGCGGATCTCGGAAGCCAGCAGCGGAGAAGCAGCGTGGCTTCCACGGAGGCCCCACCGGCTGGTGCAGATGCACTGGACGATCGAAATTACTGCACCGGAGCCTCTGGTGGTCGAAATTACTGCACGGAGCCTCACGGTGGTCGAAATTACTGCACGGAGCCTCCTCGCTACCCCGTGGGCGATATAAAGGAGATGAAAGAATGTCATCTGTATTATCCTATCGGGAACATGTCCATGAAGGTAGCCATCGGCAGTGCTTTACCATGTTTACAGGAGCACTCCACCACAACAACCCCATTCAAGATGGCTATGCTCGTGTCACGGTGGAGGACATAGTCCAAGGGTTTGAGGACACGGAGATTGACATTGCTACACGAAGGGGAGAAAAGACTTGGAGATGTCAAGCGCCATTTCATTCTATGGCAAAAGAAGTTTATCAAGTTTCGGTGCGAGGCGCCAAGGACAACAAGTCCACCCCTACGGTGGTGGTGGTGGCGGTGGCGGTGGTGGTGGTGGTGGTGGTGGTGGCGGTTCACCTACACCTCCGTCACGTCACCGACGCCGCCCCGATCCTAACGTCCGTTGGGTGATCAGCCGCCGCCCCCCAGTCCTCGTCCGGCGGGTGATCAGACGCCGCCCCCCAATCCACCTCCGGCAAAGAAGCAGAAGCAGTCCTGGATTATTAACCCGGACCCTTATGTACCTAAGACCACAAAGGTACAGGAGCCATCACTGAAGCCTCTCCCCACAAGGCCTTGGGAGCGTAGTGCCGAGGAAGTCGGCAGCCGCGGCTGCTGATTTGGAGAAATGGAAGGCGGACTGCAAGAAGAAAAGAGAGACCTAGCCCAAGCCAATATTTTCTGATGAGCAAAAGAAGTGGTCTAATTCAATTTAGAGCACACCGTCACAAGCCGTGAAGAATCTGCCCTAACGACTATGCACGTGAACTTCACAGGCAGGCACTCATGTTCAAGGAGAACAAAGAGGCGGAGAAGGCGAAAGTAAAATAAGCGGGAAACAAGTTGCCCAGCTCGGGGAACAAAGTAAACAATCGATTGCCCGCTTATAGTGGAAGCCTTACGTCCGGATGCCCCGAGATCATACAAGCTGCGGCAGCACAGGATTGTGTAACGAGTGCGAGAGAACAAGCGGCCAACTTAGGTATTACTCTTCGTGAACTGTTAGGCCTTGATGAGGCGCCCGATGAAGGAGGTAGTAATTACATATGTCAAGAATGGGCCTCTCGTCGAGCCTGCTTGAGAAAAGGATCTACCTCCACAAATGAAAGGTCTGCTGAAATGGTACAAGGGTTACATAAAAATAAAAACGCCAAAGAATATATTTATGCGGAAGTTAGACATGAGCATCACTTCAAACATTACTATGTACAAATTGAACTGAGTGAATTGTTCCAGCTTTTCAATCTGCTTGAGCTCGACAAATCTATCATCGGTTGCTACGTTACGTAAGTGATTTATTAATTTCTACCCCATCTCGTTCATATTGCCTGCACTATATATATGTCCTAACTATATTGTTGTGTCCGCTATTATACATGCAGAATGAAGATTAAGGAATGCAGTAAGGAACATCCATGATGTTGGGTTCATTGACCCACACATCGTTAATGGACATGTGTTGGGCGTCACCCCGCCGACGTGGAGGCAGACCTGTGTGATTTCTTACAAAGCAGGAACTCAAAAGTGATATTCTATTTCCTTAACATTTTGGGTGAGTGTTTACATCTTGAGCACATTCTCTTTTGTTTACTCCATGCATGGTATGTGGCGGCTAATCGATGAGTTATGCATGACGTCTTGTACATGTATCGTGTCCATGAGTTCCACTGGATTCTGCTAGTAATTAAAGTTAACACCTCAGAATGTCTCGTCCACGACTCTACGAATATGGATCCAAAGCTTTGGGCGGCATGAGAAGAATGCTGCAGAAGTAATTATTTTCATTCATTTGCGCTCTATATCGATCGGCCTATTTCGTTCATTTCCTAATATCAAGTAACTAATAACTCTCTTGTTCATTTAATTTTCTTTGCCTCGTAGGGTTTGGAGACGGTTCGTAGATACAAAGGTCGGTGAATTCAAAAAGAGCTAGAATTCAAAAGGTCAAAGCCTAAGAATGCTGGGGATATTCAGCCACCGGAGACCAATCTATGTGGATACTATATGCGTGAGATGATCCGGAGATACACCTCTGAGCGGGTTCCGAGTGATACCAATGCTCAGAGGAATAGCCTCCGGATGATGCTTAGTCCAGAAGCTCGCTTCCGACCACTTCAAGAGGAACTAGCTGGATGGTTTAGCAGGGAAGTCCTCCATCCTAAAGGAGAACACTATTACGAGGACGTAGAACTTTATATGCATTAAATCATGTATGGAAACTTGTTCAAAATTGTATATGGTCATCCGATGATATTGAATATATATTGTATATTCCTCTTGAATTCTTTTTGGTTCTAATTTCAAATTTATTTGAAATTGTACATTCATATGCATGTATGTAGTACCGTAGAATATATGAAACTCCTTCAAAATTAAAATAAAGCACAAAAGAAATAAAACAATACAAATTAAACAGAAAACAGGTTTAGGGGGGCTAAAACCCTAAACCTGTGGCGGCTTTTGGTCGCGGTTGGCGAAAGAACCGCGACTAAAGGTCCTCCGCCCGACGGCCGCTGGCGCCCACGTGGACGGCCGTTAGTCGCGGTTCTTAAGCAGCCGCGACTAAAGGTGGGGGCATTAGTCGCGCTTATTTGGTCGCGGTTGCCCAACCGCGACTAATGGCAATTGCGAACCGCGACCAAAGGCCTTTTTTCCACCGATGGATCGGGCCGTTTTTGGCGCCGACACGAAAAAAACGCTCGAAGGCCTTCACGGTAGCGGCTGGAGATGCCCTTAGCACGCCACGCATGGCGACTTAACACAAAAGCCGGTGACTTCGAAGTGGTGGCCACTTTGCGAAGGCAGCGTCTTAAGCGTCTGGCGGCTTGTAACGGACGCGGTGGTTTACCAATACCTCGGATTTGGTGACGACGGGGCGGACCCAGGCGAGGAGAGGCCACGGTTACTCGGCAGGGTGGCTCGGGATGCAGAAAAGCGGAAGGCCGGGTTGTGACCGGCAGGTGGATAACAGCAGCTGCAGAGGTGAGATGTCCACGCCGGTCTGCGGTGTGAGAGAAGGCATAGCAGAAAACCACGGCAAAAGCGGCATCCGGCTCGGCGAGTTCTCCTTCTCCGGGTCACAGTTGATTTGTAGAACCTATGTCCGCATAGCATTAAATCGACGGCGAGGACAGATCACCTTTACCAGCGGCTTGCACAGACATCTACCAAAGAAATACTCCGCCGCTTGGTTACTCCCTCGATCTGTGTGCCTACTGAACTTCTTGCTGTCTTTTCTTTCTTGGATATCTCTGAGACACTTGTTTGCCTCCCTACGTAGCAGTTTTGGCCAATAAAAAATATGGAGTTGTAGATCAACTTTGCCATCACATGGCAGAGTACTAATTGAAATAGTACCATTGCTACTTGTTGGCTCTTCCCATTATTTTGCAGGTTTCACGTGAGGATACGGCAGCTGGCACGACCCCTTGTATGCACGGGTGCCTAACTTGGTTGATCGGAAAAATCTGAACCTATGGACCGTCCATGTCCGGGTCGTGGCTTCCCGTCATAGTAGATAATGGAGTAATAGTTGATGACTTGGTTTTAGTCTTCATGAAAGGAATCAATCTCCGGTAAAATCTGGAGTTGTGTGCGGAAGGAAACAAATAGCCGCCTTGGAACTTGAATCGCACATTGCAGCAGCAACTCTCGGATTCATCTCCAACTTGCAATTGCACGGACCTCTTTTTTTTTTGTCTGATCTCAACTCTTTTGGTCTTGGCTTTTGTTCCTGGCGCCTTGCACTAAGATCGATCTGGCTCAGATTTCTTAATTGAACAGGGAACAAAGCACATCGGTCTCGGCGTTGCCGCAGTAGCAGCGGTGGAAATTTATCTCCTCTCAGATCCGACTTGCAAAGGCGGCCCATCATGGCGCAGCCCTAAATTTTAACTTTTAAACCTCAACAATGATGAATCTGGTCCGATGAACTTGAAGCTAATGCAGATCCTTTCAAACCGGCTCTTCTTCATCCGGAAAATTGTGAACTTTTGATCCTGGAAAGATCCTTCAAAAACTCAACACCACGGTCGCAGGCCCCACGGTGGGCGCCAACTGTCGTGGATTTGTCACGGCAGATGTCCTAGTGTGAGGACTTAGTCGCGAGGCCAACCATCTATGTGGTAGCTTGAGAGGGGTTGAGCGGAATCGAGAGGCAACACAAGACAAGGATTTAGACAGCTTGGTCCCGGGAAACATCATCCGTAATAAGCCTACATGCTGTTTGTGGCTAGATCTCATTATGCTCATGAGAGAGTCGCCGCATAAGCCGGCTCCCCTTTGTGTCTAGCACTAGATATTGTTTCTTGTTCCTCGTCCCCTCTTGGCGCCCTGCCCTCCTTATATAAGTTGAAGGGCGGGTTACATGACTAGTCGTAGTAGGATTAGGATTACTCAATTACAAGTGGAGTCCTAGTCTTGCTTCCTTTGTAAGGGAATATTCCTTACGCTTTCCTCTTAAGCTGACCCATCATAACATGAGCCGGCCTTCTGGGCCTTGGGCCTAGTCTTCTATCTGACTCACCATCGGGGTCATCCGTGAGTCGTCAGGCTCATGAGTCATCTGACCGATGAGCATGAGTCCTCCCGTGGTCATCGGTGAAGCGCCAAGTCCGGCGGGTCATACTTCCGGTCAGGTCATACTGCTGAGGTATATCCCGATAGTTTGGGCCTAGGGGGGGCGCGCCCCACCACTTTCCCACTGCCTCCTATCTCCACTAGGGCCCATTAAGGCCCATTGACTCCCCGGGGGTTTCCGGTAACCTCCCGGTACTCCGATATTTGCTTGAACACATCCGAAACCATTCCGGTGTCCAAACATAGCCTTCCAATATATCAATCTTTATGTTTCGACCATTTCAAGACACCTCGTCATGTCTGTGATCACATCCGGGACTCCGAACAACCTTCACTACATCAAAACACATAAACTCATAAAACCGATCGTCATCGAACGTTAAGCGTGCGGACCCTACGGGTTCGAGAACTATGTAGACATGACCGAGACTCATCTCCGGTCAATAACCAATAGCGGAACCTGAATGCTCATATTGGTTCCTACATATTCTACAAAGATTTTTGTCGGTCTAATCGCATAACAACATACGTTGTTCCCTTTGTCATCGGTATGTTACTTGCCGAGATTCGATCGTCGGTATCATCATACCTAGTTCAATCTCGTTTCTAGCAAGTCTCTTTACTCATTCCGTAATGCATCATCCATAACTAACTCATTAGTCACATTGCTTGCAAGGATTTATAGTGATGTGCATTACCGAGAGGGCCCGAAGATACCTCTCGGATAATCGGAGTGACAAATCCTAATCTCGATCTATGCCAACTCCAAAAACACCATTGGAGACACCTGTAGAGCATCTTTATAATCACCCAGTTACATTGTGATGTTTGATAGCATACTAAGTGTTCCTAAGGTATTCGGGAGTTGCATAATCTCATAGTCATAGGAACATGTATAAGTCATGAAGAAAGCAATAGCAATAAACTAAACGATCATAGTGCTAAGCTAATGGATGGGTCAAGTCAATCACATCATTCTCTAATGATGTGATCCCGTTGATCATATGACAACTCATGTCTATGGCTAGGAAACTTAACCATCTTTGATTAACGAGCTAGTCAAGTAGAGGCATACTAGTGACATTCTGTTTGTCTATGTATTCACACATGTACTAAGTTCCCGGTTAATACAAATCTAGCATGAATAATACACATTTATCATGATATAAGGAAATACAAATAACAACTTTATTATTGCCTCTAGGGCATATTTCCATCAGTCTCCCACTTGCACTAGAGTCAATAATCTAGTTCACATCGCCATGTGATTTAACACCAATAGTTCACATCACCACGTGATTAGTTCACGTGGCCATGTGACTAATACCCAAAGGGTTTTTACTAGAGTCAATAATCTAGTTCACATCGCTATGTGATTAACACCCAATGAGTACTAAGGTGTGATCATGTTTTGCTTGTGAGAGAAGCTTAGCCAATGGGTGCATCACATTCAGAGTTGTATGTATTTTGCAAATTTCTATGTCTACAATGCTCTGCACGGAGCTACTCTAGCTAATTGCTCCCACTTTCAATATGTATCCAGATTGAGACTTAGAGTCATCCGGATCAGTGTCAAAGCTTGCATCGGCGTAACTCTTTGCGACGAACTCTTTATCACCTCCATAACCGAGAAATATCTCCTTATTTCACTAAGGATAATTTTGACCGCTGCCTAGTGATCCACTCCGGGATCACTATTGTACCCTCTTGCCAAACTGATGGTGAGGTTCACATAGGTCTGGTACACAACATGACATACTTTATAGAACCTATGACTGATGCATAGGGAATGAATTTTCATTCTCTTTCTATTTTCTGCAGTGGTCGGGCATTGAGTCCGACTCAACTTCACACCTTGCAACACAGGCAAGAACTCCTTCTTCGACTGTTCCATTTTGAACTACTTCAAAATCTTGTCAAGGTATGTACTCATTGAAAAAACTTATCAATCATCTTGTTCTATCTCTATAGATCTTGATGCTCAATATGTAAGCAGCTTCACCGATGTCTTTATTTGAAAAAATCCTTTCAAACACTCATTTATGCTTTCGGAAAAATTCTACATTATTTCCGATCAACAATATGTCATTCACATATACTTATCAGAAATGATGTAGTGCTCCCACTCACTTTCTTGTAAATACAGGCTTCTCAAAAGTCTGTATAAAACCATATGTTTTGATCATACTATCAAAGCGTATATTCCAACTCCGAGTTGCTTGCACCAATCCATAGATGGATCGCTGGAGCTTGCACACTTTGTTAGCACCTTTAGTATTGACAAAACCTTCTTGTTGTATTGTATACAACTCTTCTTTAAGAAATACATTAAGGAATGCAGGTTTGGCATTCATTTGCCAGATTTCATAAAATGTGGCAATTGATAACATGATTCGGACAGACTTAAGCATTGCTACGAGTGAGAAAATCTCATCGTAGTCAACACCTTGAACTTGTCGCAAACTTTTTGCGACAATTTCGAGCTTTGTAGATAGTAACACTACTACCAGCATCCGCCTTCCTCTTGAAGATCCATTTATTCTCAATGGCTTGCCGATCAACGGGCGGAGTCCACCAACGTCCGCACTTTGTTCTCATACATGGATTCTATCTCAGATTTTAAGGCCTCAAGCCATTTTGCGGAATCTGGGCTCATCATCGCTTCCTCATAGTTCGTAGGTTTGTCATGGTCAAGTAACATGACCTCCAGAACAGGATTACCGTACCACTCTGGTGTGGATCTTACTCTGGTTGACCTACGAGGTTCGGCAGTTACTTGATCTGAAGTTTCATGATCATCATCATTAGCTTCCTCACTAATTTGTGTAGGAATCACTAGAACTGATTTTTGTGATGAACTACTTTCCAATAAGGGAGCAGGTACAGTTACCTCATCAAGTTCTACTTTCCTCCCACTCACTTGTTTCGAGAGAAACTCCTTCTCTAGAAAGGATCCACTTTTAGCAACAAAGATCTTGCCTTCGGATCTGTGATAGAAGGTGTACCCAACAGTTTCCTTTTGGGTATCCTATGAAGACGCACTTCTCCGATTTGGGTTTTGAGCTTATCACATTGAAACTTTTTTCACATGAGCATCGCAACCCCAAATTTTAAGAAACGATAGCTTGCTAAACCACATTTCATACGGTGTCGTCTCAACGGATTTTTAGATGATTCCCTATTTAACATGAATGCAGATGTCTCTAATGCATAACCCCAAAACGATAGACATTATAGATTGCACCATATCTAATAAAGTACGGTTATGACGTTCGGACACACCATTACGATGTGGTGTTCCGGGTGGTATGAGTTGCGAAACTATTCCACATTGTTTCAAATGAAGACCAAACTCGTAACTCAAATATTCATTTCTGCGATTAGATCATAGAAACTTTATTTTCTTGTTACAATGATTTTCTACTTCACTCTGAAATTCTTTGAACTTTTCAAATGTTTCATACTTATGTTTCATCAAGTAGATATACCCATATCTGCTCAAATCATCTATGA
This sequence comes from Aegilops bicornis, assembly GCA_021605145.1. Taxonomy (NCBI): domain Eukaryota; kingdom Viridiplantae; phylum Streptophyta; class Magnoliopsida; order Poales; family Poaceae; genus Aegilops; species Aegilops bicornis. Next base: position 60,404,311 of record CM038675.1, on the reverse strand, counting down.
AGGTCAGAAAATAACGATACCCGCCGCGAGCCTCAACACTCATCGGATCGCATACATCCGTATGTATTATTTCCAATAAGTCAGTTGCTCACTCCATTGTTCCGGAGAACGGAGTCTTAGTCATCTTGCCCATGAGGCATGGTTCGCAAGCATCAAGTGATTCATAATCAAGTGATTCCAAAACTCCATCAGCATGGAGTTTCTTCATGCACTTTAGACCAATATGACCTAAACGGCAGTGCCACAAATATGTTGCACTATCATTATCAACTTTGCATCTTTTGGCATCAATATTATGAATATGTGTATCACTACGATCGAGATTCAACAAACCATTCACCTTGGGTGTATGACCTCAGAAGGTTTTATTCATGTAAACAGAATAACAATTATTCTTTGACTTAAATGAATAACCGTATTGCAATAAACATGATCCAATCATATTATGCTCAACGCAAACACCAAATAACATTTATTTTATGTTCAACACTAATCCCGAAGGTAAAGGGAGTGTGCGATGGTGATCTTATCAACCTTGGAATCACTTCCAATTCACATCATCACCTCGCCCTTAACTAGTCTCATTTATTTTGCAACTCCGTTTGAGTTACTACTCTTAGCAAGCGAACCCGATTATCAAAATCTTTGAGGGGTTTGCTATAAACACTAGTAAAGTACATATCAATAACATGTATATCAAATATACTTTTGTTCACTTTGCCATCCTTATTATCCGCTAAGTATCTAGGGAAGTTCCATTTCCAGTGACCATTTCCTTTGCAGTAGAAGCACTCAGTTCCAGGCTTGGGTCTAGCTTTGGGCTTCTTCATGGGAGCAGCGACTTGCTTGCTATTCTTCTTTGAAGTTCCTCTTTCCTTCCCTTTCCGTTTTCTTTGAAACTAGTGATCTTAACCATCAACACTTGATGCTATTTCTTGATTTCTACCTTTGCCGATTTCAGCATCGCGAAGAGCTTGGGAATTACTTTCGTCATCCCTTGCATATTATAGTTCATCACTAAGTTCTAGTAACTTGGTGATAGTGACTAGAGAACTTTGTCAATTACTATCTTATTTGGAAGATTAACTCCCACTTGATTCAAGCAATTGCAGTACTCAGACAATCTGAGCACATGCTCACTGGTTGAGCTATTCTCCTCCATCTTGTAGGCAAAGTATTGTCAAAGGTCTCATACCTCTCGACACGGGCATGAGTATGAAATATCAATTTCAACTCTTATAACATCTTATATGCTCCATGACGTTCAAAACATTTTTGAAGTCCAGGTTCTAAGCCGTAAAGTATGGTGCACTAAACTATTAAGTAGTCATCATACCGAGCTTTGTCAAATGTCCATAACATGTGCATCTGCTACTGCAATAGGTCCGTCACCTAGCGGTGCATCAAGGACATAATTCTTCTGTGCAATGAGAATAATCCTTAGATCACGGACCTAGTCCGCATCATTGCTGTTGGGGAACGTAGTAATTTCAAAAAATTCCTACGCACACGGGATCATGGTGATGCATAGCAGCGAGAGGGAGAGTTTGTCCACGTACCCTCGTGAGACCCGAAAGCGGAAGCGTTAACTGCACAACGCAGTTGATGTAGTCGTCGTCTTCACGATCCGACCGATCAAGTACTGAGCATACGGCACCTCTGAGTTCAGCACACGTTCAGCTCGATGACGTCCCTGGAACTCCGATCCAGCCAAGTGTTGAGGGAGAGTTTCGTCAGCACGACGGCGTGGTGATGATGATGATGTTCTACTGACGCAGGGCTTCGCCTAAGCACTGCTAAAATATTATCGAGGTGGATTATGGTGGAGGGGGGCACCGCACATGGCTAAGAGATCAAGAGATCAATTATTGTCTCTATGGGGTGCCCCCTCCGTATATAAAGGGGAGAGGAGCAGAGGGCCGGCCAAGGGGGTGGCGCGCCCTAGGAGGAAACCTACTCCAAGTAGGTTTGCCCCTCCCTTTCCTAGTCCAAGGAGGAGGGGGAAGGAAGGAGCGGGAGAGGGGAAAGGCAAGGGGGGCGCCGCCCCCTCCCCTTCCTTGTCCTATTTTAACCCCCGGTACTCTGATAAATGTCCGAAACCTTCCGGAACCTTTCCAGTGTGCAAACATAGTCGTCCAATATATCGATCTTTACGTCTCGACCATTTTGAGACTCCTCGTCATGTCCGTGATCACATCTGGGACTCGAACTATCTTGGTACATCAAAACACATAAACTCATAATATAACTATCATCAAACTTTAAGCGTGCGGACCCTACGGGTTCGAGAACTATGTAGACATGACCGAGACACGTCTCCGGTCAATAACGAATAGCGGAACCTGGATGCTCATATTGGCTCCTACATATTCTACGAAGATCTTTATTGGTCAAACCGCATAACAACATACATTGTTCCCTTTGTCATCGATATGTTACTTGCCCGAGATTCGATCGTCGGTATCTCAATACCTAGTTCAATCTCGTTACCGGCAAGTCTCTTTACTCTTTCCGTAATACATTATCCATAACTAACTCATTAGTTACAATGCTTGCAAGGCTTACAGTGATGTGTATTACTAAGTGGGCCCAGAGATACCTCTTCGACAATCGGAGTGACAAATTCTAATCTCGAAATACGCCAACCCAACAAGTACCTTTGGAGACAACTGTAGAGCACCTTTATAATCACCCAGTTACGTTGTGACGTTTGGTAGCACACAAAGTGTTCCTCCGGTAAACGGGAGTTGCATAATCTCATAGTCATAGGAACATGTATAAGTCATGAAGAAAGCAATAACAGAATACTAAGCGATCGTGTGCTAAGCTAACGGAATGGGTCAAGTCAATCACATCATTCTTCTAATGATGTGATCCCATTAATCAAATGACAACTCATGTCAATGGCTAGGAAACATAACCATCTTTGATCAACGAGCTGGTCAAGTAGAGGCATACTAGTGACACACTATTTGTCTATGTATTCACACAAGTATTATGTTTCCGGTTAATACAATTCTGGCATGAATAATAAACATTTATCATGAGTTAAGGAAATAAATAATAACTTTATTATTGCCTCTAGGGCATATTTCCTTCAGTCTCCCACTTGCACTAGAGTCAATAATCTAGATTACACAGTAATGATTCTAACACCCATGGAGCCTTGGTGCTGATCATGTTTTGCTCGTGGAAGAGGCTTAGTCAGCGAATTACGCAACATTCAGATCTGTATGTATCTTACAAATTTCTATGTCTCCCACCTGGACTAGATCCTAGATGGAGTTAGGCGTCTCTTGATGTGCGTTGTTCTCTTGTGAAATCTGGATTCCTTTGCCAAAGCAATTGCACGATATTGTCACAAAAGATTTTCATTGGACCAGATGCACTAGGTATGACACCTAGATGGGATATGAACTCCTTCATCCAGACTCCTTCATTTGCTGCTTCCGGAAGCAGCTATGTACTCCGCTTCACACGTAGATCCCGCCACAACGCTTTGTTTAGAACTGCACCAACTGACAGCTCCACCGTTCAATGTAAACACGTATCCGATTTGCAATTTAAAATCGTCCGTATCAGTGTCAAAGCTTGCATCGACGTAACCATTTACGACTAGCTCTTTGTCACCTCCATAAACGAAACATATCCTTAGTGCTTTTCAGGTATTTCAGGATGTTCTTGACCACCGTTGTCCAGTGATCCACTCCTGGATTACTTTGGTACCTCCCTGCTAAACTTATAACAAGGCACACATCAGGTCTGGTACATGGCATTGCATACATGATAGAGCCTATGGCTGAAGCATAGGGAACATCTTTCATCTTCTATCTATCTTCTGCAGTGGTCGGGCATTGAGTCTTACTCAACTTCACACCTTGTAACACAGTGAGAACTCTTTCCTTGCTTGATCAATTTTGAACTTTTTCAAAACTTTGTCAAGGTATGTGCTTTGTGAAAGTCCAATTAAGCGTCTTGATCTATCTCTATTGATCTTGATGCCCAATATATAAGCAGCTTCTCTAAGGTCTTTCATTGAAAAACTCTTATTCCAGAATCCATTTATGCTATCCAGAAATTCTATATCATTTCCAATCAGTAATATGTCATCCACATATAATATCAGAAATGCTACAGAGCTCCCACTCACTTTCTTGTAAATACATGCTTCCCCAAAAGTCTGTATTAAACAAAATGCTTTGATCACACTATCAAAGCGTTTATTCCAACTCCGAGAGGCTTGCACCAGTCCATAAATGGATCGCTGGAGCTTGCACACTTTGTTAGCTCCATTTGGATCGACAAAACCTTCTGATTAAATCATATACAACTCTTCTTCCAGAAATCCATTCAGGAATGCAGTTTTACATCCATTTGCAAAATTTCATAATCATAAAATGCGGCAATTCCTAACATGATTCGGACAGACTTAAGCATCGCTTCTGGTGAGAAAGTCTCATCGTAGTCAATCCCTTGAACTTGTCGAAAACCTTTTGCAACAAGTCGAGCTTTATAAACGATAACATTACCGTCGGCGTTAGTATTCTTCTTGAAGATCCATTTATTCTCAATGGCTTGCCGATCATCGGGCAAGTCAACCAAAGTCCACACTTTGTTCTCATACATGGATCCCATCTCAGATTTCATGGCCCAAAGACATTTTGCGGAATCTGGGCTCACCATCACTTCTTCATAGTTCGTAGGTTCGTCATGGTCTAGTAACATAACCTCCAGAGTAGGATTACCGTACCACTCTGGTGCGGATCTTACTCTGGTTGATCTACGAGGTTCAGTAACAACTTGATCTGAAGTTTCATGATCATCATCATTAACTTCCTCACTAATTGGTGTAGGTGTCACATGAACCGGCTTATGTGATGAACTACTTTCCAATAAGGGAGCAGGTACAGTTACCTCATCAAGTTCTACTTTCCTCCCACTCACTTCTTTCGAGAGAAACTCCTTCTCTAGAAAGGATCCAAATTTAGCTACAAAAGTCTTGCCTTCAGATCTGTGATAGAAGGTGTACCCAACAGTTTCCTTTGGGTATCCTATGAAGACACATTTCTCCGATTTGGGTTCGAGCTTATCAGGTTCACTATAGGAATCAGCTACTTTGCCATACGCCACGGCGGACGGCAAAGGCATGGATGGCGGATGGCAAAGATCTTTGTAAATCGACCACAGACTGACGGCAAAAGGGGCGACAAAGTAGGGGGCGGCTAAGAGCTGCGTTGCCCGTCCGCTTGAACGGTGACGGCAAAGGGCCTTTGCCATCGGCGATGGGATAAAGAAGGCGGACGGCAAAGCCTGTGCCGTCGACCCTTGTGGGCAAACTGACCAAATTAATTGACCTCCCGAAGCACAGTGCACTTGCCACGTGGCCTCTTTGCCGTCCATGCGATGGCAAAGAGCCCTTTAAATAGGTGGCGGCGGCAAAAGAGGCTGCATATTGTCTCTTTTTCTATTTTTTTAATTCAACAATTTTCACAGCAAATATATATGACATATATAGATATATTTCACAGGGCTATTTAACAGAAATCATATCACATATCCAGCACATAAGTTTCCTCCATTCATACATAAGCAAGTTCCATCCATACACATTGTTCCATCCATATACATATTACAATGCAAAGTTTCATCAACATATCAAGTTCCATCATAGCAAGCTAGATACAATGCAAAGTTTCATCAAAGGAAAAGCAAGCACTCCATCATAGCAAGCTAGCTTCCGTGAAGTGAATGAAATCTGCAAAATGGTAAATAAGAAAGTTAGAAATAGGTGACTAGAACAAGAATAAGACTAGAACAAGAAGTATATGTCATTTATGAGCTAACTTAGGTGAAATGGACCATATCTGAGCTAACAAAGTTGAAATGGGTTGTTTATGAGCTAACTTAGTTGAAATGGATCATTTATGAGCTAACTTAGTTGAAATGGGCCGTTTATGAGCTAACTAAGGTGAAGGGCATCGTTTTTCAGCTAAGTAAGGTGAAATGGATCGTTTTTGAGCTAACTTAGGTGAAATGGATCATTTATGAGCTTTTATGAGCTAACTTAGTTGAAATGGGTCATTTATGACCTAACTAAGGTGAAATGCCACGTTTTTTAGCTAACTAAGGTGAAATGGATCATTTTTTAGCTAACTTAGGTGAAATGGATCATTTATGAGCTAATTTAGGTGAAATGGATCGTTTTAGCTAACTTAGGTGAAATGGATCGTTTAGGAGCAAATCTAGGTGAAATGGGTCATTTTGGAGCTAACCTAGGTGAAATGGGTCATTTTAAAGCTAACGTAGGTAAAATGGATCATTTAGGACCTAATCTACGTAAAATGGGTCATTTTAGAGCTAACTTGGATAAATTGGATCACTTGTAAGCTAACTAAGGTAAAATGAGTCATTTTAGAGCTAACTTTAGGTAAAATGGATCGTTTATGAGCTAACTAAGCTAATTATGCAATTTTGACATAAGTAACCTAAGTACATATCGTTTTAGAGCTAACTTAGGTAGAATGGATGGTTTATGAGGTCGATAAGCATATTAAGTCATTTTGGAGGAAAAAAGCTAACTCTAGGTCATTATGGTAAGCATATTGGAGGAAATAAAGCTAAGTCTAGGTCTTTATGCATTTGTTAAGCAAAACACTAGAGAAACTTACCGTGATCGGGGAGGTGTCTGGCGGGCTGGCTCGCGCCCGGCAGGCTGGAGTAGGATCGATGCGATGCGTTTACGGAGTTAAGCTGCACCAAATATCATTTCCAATGTCTCGTTAGCATTATGACACTCAAATGTTAAGACTAGCAAGTAATGTCCATTCTAATTAAACTCAGCGTGCTCCCGGGAGAAATCTTGCATCGGCGGGCGATGCGACGGACTTCTACTTTAAACTGCACATTTGGTTTTCTAGCAGAGTCATACTAGTTAGTAATGAGACTCAAATGTTAAGACTAGCAAGTAATCTGCAGGAGAAACTTACCACAAGGAGCTCATACATGGCCCTTGCACGCATGTCATTCCGCGCCCTCTCCTCCTCCAACATCTTTGTCGTCCTCTCCTCCAACTCCCGCTGCCTCTCCGCCGCCTCCACTTGAAGTTTCTCCGTTCTATCTCTCTCACTCTGTATAGCATTCTGCAACACCACTCACATGACCATTTGTAATCATTGATGGAAGCGCACACAATGTAATGGAGAAAGATAGCTGAGTACTTATAACTAACCTTGAAGGCGAGTTGGACTGGCCGTTCACGAGGCCTTATCTCGGAGGCGGAGCTCATTCGGCACGCCTTGATCTCCGGGAGAGTGCTAGGACAACGGATAAGTCCATCTCCCATGGCTATGGAGCCATGGGACCTCCCGCCACCAGATATCATCAGCAGCTCTGTATCAATGGGACCCTGGCTCGGGTTAAAGTCCTCCCCTTTCCTCGCCTTCCCCTGATCTCTATATTGCACGAGCTTGTCGTGGGCGGAGATGTTGGTGAAGTTCTTTGAATCATCGAGGTCAGACGCAGAGAATGCCTTGACTTTCTTGTAAGAGCCAGTGTGGGCCATGGCATACATGTCGTACACCTCTGGCACCTTATCCGCCTTATTGTAGCGTTCCTGAAAGAGAGAAACAAAGTAAATTAGTAATTAAAGGGCTAAAGCTAGCATGATGAATGAATTGCATGAATCATGAAGCAAACCACATACCCAGTTCGCCCGTCTTGAAATAAGTTGGAGCTGCCTTGGTGGTGTGGCACACCTTCCATTTGGGCACGTTTGTCCTTGGCCTCGTTGTGGGTGGCCCGCCATTATTTTGAGCACCACGCATTGACCAACACCTCCCAACAATCCATCCGATCCGCACACCATCTCAGAGGGGCCTAAGTTAGCAAATAGAAACTTTAAGCGCTTCTGACTATGAACTAATAATGAAGGAAGTAAGTACAAGGCCTTAAGAATTACCTTCATGTACTGCTCCTTACTCAAGAACTTATCGCGGCACTCCTGCTTGGGCTTCTTGATACCACGCCCGGCGTAGTAGTCTCGAACAGCCTGCACCCGAACCTCATGCCGTAAGTTTTGAAGTAGGCGCTTGCACTCCTTGTCGATAACATCTGCCGCCTCCTCCTCGTATCCCTCCTCACACCTGTAGAATATACGCAATCAAATGATACAATATTGATTAGTACAATTAATAACTAGCTAGTTCAAGATTTTTAATTGTGTAAAGGAGAAATTACCGAACTTTACGATCACCACGTACGCCCTCGTCTTGCACAAGACACCGTCGATAATCTCACCCGGCGGGGCAGAAACAGCCAAATAGTGCTCCCAACTCAATCCAACCTCTGGAAGCCGACCCTCACCAAACAGCGTGACAAACCCCGGGAAGTTTTGCCGAATCAGAACTCCAAGGACGGAGTTGGGCCGGCGGACACTTTCATGCTGGTCCCAACCCCTGCAGCATGACAAGGCCAACACTTAGTTATTTGAAGAAACGTGAATGCAAAAGGTACAAAAATATTAAATGCACTTACCTCTCCCCATCAGGTAAAATCAACCACCTCTGCTTTCGCGGAGTCGCCCGGCAGGGCCGGGAGCCGTGTAGCACCATCTTTGGTGGCGTTGCCCCCCTCCTCCTCAATATCGATCGGCTCCCGTCATCATCAGCATGGCCACTCGGCTCCCCGCCATCATCAGCATGGCCACTCGGCTCCTCAAGCTGACCCAACCAGGTACCCCATCCAGACGTATGCTCCTCCGGGGTCTCGTGGGCCCAACTCTCGGCGCCGAAGGCCCGTCGACCCGAGGCTCGTGGACCGGAGTCCGTGTAGCCTCCTCCTCGGACGAGTCCACCCTAGCAGTCACGTGCTCGGGTGAAACAGCTGGGGGTGGCGGTGAGGAAGGAGCTGTAAGAGTCACCCTACCTCCTCTCTCGCGACCACGTGCTCCACCTCCTCTCTTCTTCTTACCTCGTCCCCTGCTGGGGTCCGCGATCGTCGAGAACCCGATGGTGTCGACATCTTGTCGACAACAGCGCCGACAAAGAAAGGGGCCTCGGCGGCGCTCCCGACCAGCGCCCACCATCTTTCAACACCTGCCATGACAAAGAATAAACGAAATTAGTACAACATAAAAAAAGTACCAACATGAATAATAATATGTATATCACTTAAGAGTATCATCATCAAGTACAACATAAAAAAATTGAATACCTGACACTACTAATAATCTCGATCAGTATCATCGATAAATGCATAATCATCATCATCACTATAATCAATGATGGGCTCACTATAATCATCATCATCACTATCATCACTATAATCATCATCATCATCACTGGACACACAACAATTATATATGTAATTCACCACAAAATTTATGTGTCGGATCCGGAGCAAAGCATATCGTCGGATCGGGTGTTATTCGAAAGTCGGGGATTCGATTGTCGGGGTCGAGTGTCGGGTGGTCAGGCTCGGGGTGGGTGTCGGTCGGGCTCGGGGTCGAGTGTCGGGGTGAGGTCGGTCTCGAGGTGAGTGTCGGTCGAGTGCGGTCGAGTCGGGAGTGCAGGTCGAGTCGAGTGCCGATGTCGGTGTCATGATCGAAGTGTCGATCGGGTCGAGCTCGGGTCGAGTGTCGGGGTTGAGTGTCAGTCGGTCGGTTGTCGGGGAATTGAGGTGTCGAGGTCAGGTCGGGCTCGGTCGGGGGTGTCGGGTCGAGCTCGGGGTGGGGTGTCAGGTCAGGCTTGGGGTCGGGGTGTCGGGTGAGTCGGTCTCGGGGTGAGTGTCAGTCGAGTGTCGGGTCGGTGTCGGGCTGGCGATGTCGGTGTCATGATCGGGTTGTCGATCAGGGTCGGGCTCGAGTCGGGGTGTCGGGGTCGGGGTTGGTGTCTCGGGGTCGGGGTGTCGTGTCGGGGTGCCGGGTCGGGGTCGGGGTCGGGGTGCCGTGTCGGGTCGGGTTTCCCCCCCTCTTTTTCCTTTTCTTCTTCTTCCTCTTCTTCCTTTTCTTCCTTTTCTTCCTTTTTTCCTTCTTCTTCTTCATTTTCTTCCTCCTTTTCTTTTTCCTCTTCTTCTTCTCCTCCTCTCCTCTTTTTTATTATTCTTCTTCATCTTCTTCTTTTTTCTTCTCCTCCTCCTCTTCTTCTTCTTCCTTTCCTTTTTCCTCTTCTTCTTCTCCTCCTCTCCTCTTTTTTTCTTCTTCTTCTTTCCTAAACCTAAACCTAAACCTAAAACTAAACCTAAAACTAAAACTAAAACTAAAACTAAAACTAAATCTAAACTAAACATAAACCTAAAACTAAAAAAACAGAAAAAAGGAAAAACCAAACCTAACCTAAAACCAAACATAAAACTAAAACTAAAACTAAAACTAAATCTAAACTAAACATAAACCTAAAACTAAAAAAACAGAAAAAAACAGAAAAGAGAGGAGGTAGAGCTCACAGAGGCAGGGCCGGTGGAGGAGGGGTGGGCGGCTGAGGCGGCGTGAGCCGAGGCGGTGAGGCGTGGCGGCCGAGAGCCGAGGCAGGGCGGCAGGCGGGGGCGATGGGCGGCAGGCGATGGCGGCGAGGCAGTGGAGGAGAAGCGAGGCGGCTGAGGCGGCCGGGCCGGCGGTGAAGCGTAGCAGCGGTGGCACCGGCAGACAAGCGAGGCGGCGGAGACAGTGGGCGGCGAGGTGGCGGTTGGTGAAGCGGCCAGAGCGACGGCGGCAGGCGGCGGCGGCGTGTGGGAAGCGAGGGAAAGCAGAGAGAGGCGGGGTGAAGGCGCCGTTAGATATGTTAAATGTTTGCCGTCCGCCCTCTTTGCTTTCCGCTTTTTTTCTCTTTGCCGTCCGCTAGCAGACGACAAAGAGGGGGGCCGTTAAGTATTTTTTAAACAGCTCCTCAGTGGGGCCCCCCTCCCTCTTTGCTGTCTGCTAGCTGACGGGAAAGAATCTTTGCCATCAGCTAGCGGACGGCAAAGAACTGGCTGATGGCAAAGACTTTCTTTGCCATCAGCCAGTTCTTTGTCGTCTGCTTTTGGGTAGCTTATGGCAAAGAGCTTATTTGCCGTCCGCTGGCAGACGACAAAGAGCTGACAGATGGCAAAGTAGCTGATTCCAGTAGTGGTTGAAGAATTTTCACATAAGCATCGCAGCCCCAAACTTTAAAAAACGACAACTTTGGTTTGTTGCCAAACCACAGTTCATAAGGCGTCGTCTCAACGGATTTTGATGGTGCCCTATTTAACGTGAATGCAGCCGTCTCTAAAGCATAACCCCAAAATCATAGCGGTAAATCAGTAAGAGACATCATAGATCGCACCATATCTAGTAAAGTACGATTACGATGTTCGGACACACCATTACGCTGTGGTGTTCCGGGTGGCGTGAGTTGCGAAACTATTCCGCATTGTTTCAAATGAACACCAAACTCGTAACTCAAATATTCTCCTCCACTATCAGATCGTAGAAACTTTATTTTCTTGTTACGATGATTTTCAACTTCACTCTGAAATTCTTTGAACTTTTCAAATGTTACAGACTTATGTTTCATTAAGTAGATATACCCATATCTGCTTAAATCATCTGTGAAGGTGAAAAAATACGATTACACCATGAGCCTCAACATTCATCGGACCACATACATCTGTATGTATGATTTCTAACAAATCTGTTGCTCGCTCCATAGTTCCGGAGAACGGCGTTTTAGTCATCTTGCCCATGAGGCATGGTTCCCAAGTACCAAGTGATTCATAATCAAGTGGTTCCAAAAGTCCATCAGTATGTAGTTTCTTCATGCGCTTTACGCCAATATGACCTAAACGGCAGTGCCACAAATAAGTTGCACTATCATTATAAACTCTGCATCTTTTGGCTTCAATATTATGAATATGTGTATCACTACTATCGAGATTCAACAAAAATAGACCACTCTTCAAAGGGTGCATGACCATAAAAGATATTACTCATATAAATAGAACAACCATTATTCTCTGATTTAAATGAATAAACGTCTAGCAATAAACAATATCCAGATATAATGATCATGCTCAAAGCTGGCACCAAATAACAATTATTTAGGTCTAAAACTAATCACGAAGGTAGATATAGAGGTAAGCGTGCCCACCGCGATCACATCGACTTTGGAACCATTTCCCAGCGCATTGTCACCTCGTCCTTAGCTAATCTTAAGCTTAATCTGTAGTCCCTGTTCTGAGTTGCAAATATATTAGCAACAGAACGAGTATCAAATACCCAGGTGCTACTGCGAGCATTAGTAAGGTACACATCAATAACATGTATATCACATATACCTTTGTTCACCTAGTCATCCTTCTTATCTGCCAAATACTTGGGGCAGTTCCGCTTCCAGTGACCAGTCTGTTTGCAGTAGAAGCACTCAGTCTCAGGCTTAGGTCCAGACTTGGGTTTCTTCTCCTGAGCAGCAACTTGTTTGTTGTTCTTCTTGAAGTTCCCCTTCTTCTTCCCTTTGCCCTTTTTCTTGAAACTGGTGGTCTTGTTGACCATCAAAACTCGATGCTCCTTCTTGATTTCTACCTCCGCAGCCTTTAGCATTGCGAAGAGCTCGAGAATCGTCTTATCCATCCCTTGCATGTTATAGTTCATCACGAAGCTCTTGTAGCTTGGTGGAAGTGATTCAAGAATTCTGTCAATGGCGCTATCATCCAGGAAGATTAACTCCCAATTGAATCAAGTGATTGTTATACCCGGACATTACGTATGTGCTCCTTGACAAAACTATTCTCCTCCATCTTACAGCTGTAGAACTTATTGGAGACTTCATATCTCTCAATCCGAGCATTTGCTTGAAATATTAACTTCAACTCTGGAACATCTCATATGCTCCATGACGTTCAAAACATCGTTGAAGTCCCGGTTCTAAGCCGTAAAGCATGGCACACTGAACTATCGAGTAGTCATCAGCTTTGCTCTGCCAGAAGTTCATAACATCTGGTGTTGCTCCTGCAGCAGGTTTGGCACCTAGCGGTGCTTCCAGGACGTAATTCTTCTGTGCAGCAATGAGGATAATCCTCAAATTCTGGACCCGATGCGTGTAATTGCTACCATCATCTTTCAACTTTGCTTTCTCAAGGAACACATTAAAATTCAGCGGAACAACAACACGGGCCATCTATCTACAATCACATAGACAAGCAAGATACTATCGGTACTAAGTTCATGATAAATTTAAGTTCAATTAATCATATTACTTAAGAACTCCCACTTAGATGAACATCCGTGTAATCTTCTAAGTGATCACGTGATCCATATCAACTAAACCATGTCCGGTCATCACGTGAGATGGAGTAGTTTCAATGGTGAACATCACTATGTTGATCATATCTACTATATGATTCACGCTCGACCTTCGGTCTCGGTGTTCGAGGCCATATCTGTTATATGCTAGGCTCGTCAAGTTTAAAATGAGTATTCAGCGTGTGCAACTGTTTTGCACCGTTGTATTTGAATGTAGAGCCTATCACACCCGATCATCACGTGGTGTCTCACAGGAAGAACTTTCACAATAGTGCCTACTCAGGGAGAACACTTATACCTTGATAATTTAGTGAGAGATCATCTTATAATGCTACCGTCAATCAAAGTAAGATAAGATGCATAAAATATAAACATCACATGCAATCAATATAAGTGATATGATATGGCCATCATCATCTTGTGCTTGTGATCTCCATCTTCGAAGCACCATCATGATCACCAACGTCACCGGCGCGACACCTTGATCTCCATCGTAGTGTCGTTGTCTTCTCGCCAACTTATGCTTCTACAACTATCGCTCCCGCATAGTGATAAAGCCAAGCAGTACAGGCGATTGCATTGAATACAATAAGCGACAACCATATGGCTCCTGCCGATTGCGAGATAACTTCGGTTACAAAACATGATCATCTCATACAATAAAATATAGCATCATGCCTTCACCATATCACATCACAACATGCCTGCAAAAACAAGTTAGGCGTCCTGTACTTTGTTGTTGCAAGTTTTACGATGTACGCTACGGGCTGAGCAAGAACCGTTCTTACCTATGCATCAAAACCACAGCGATAGTTCGTCAAATTAGTGATGTTTTAAACTTCTCAAGGACGGGCGTAGCCGCACTTTCAGTTCAACTAAAGTTGGAGAAAGCTGACACCCGCCAGCCACCTTTGTGCAAAGCACGTTGGTAGAACCAGTCTCGCGTGGCGTCGCATAATGTCGGTCTGGGCGCTTCATCCAACAATACCGCCCGAACTAAAATACGACATCTTTGGTAAGCGGTATGACTTATATCGCCCTGGCGACTTGTGTTCTACTAGTGCAAATAACATCAGCGCATAAAACCAGGCTCGGATGCCACTATTGGGGAGCGTAGTAATTTCAAAAAATTCCCTCGCACACAGGATCATAGTGATGCATAGCAGCGGGAGGGAGAGTGTTGTCCATGTACCCTCGTAGACCGAAAGAGGAAGCGTGAGCACAAAGCGCTTGATGTAGTAAATGCGTCTTCACGATCCGACCGATTAAGTACGAGCATACGACACCTCCGAGTTCAGCACATGTTCAGCTCGATGACGTCCCTCGAACTCCGATCCAGCCGAGTGTTGAGGGAGAGTTCCGTCAGCACGACGGCGTGGTGATCATGATGATGTTCTACCGACGCAGGGCTTCGCCTAAGCACTGCTACGACATTATCGAGGTGGATTATGGTGGAGGGGGCACCGCACACGGCTAAGAGATCAATTATTGTCTCTATGGGGTGCCCCCCTCCTCCGTATATAAAGGGAGGAGGAGGAGAGCGCCGACCAAGGGGGTGGTGCACCCTAGGAGGGGGAAACCTACTCCAAGTAGGTTTGCCCCTCCCTTTCCTAGTCCAAGGAGGAGGGGGAAGGAAGGAGTGGGAGAGGGGAAAGGCAAGGGGGGCGCCCCCCCCCCCTTCATTGTCCTATTCGGAGTCAAGGGGAGAGGGCGCGCCTCTTGCCCTGGCCATCCCCTCTCTCTCTCCACTAGGGCCCAACAAGGCCCATTAGTTCCCGGGGGGGGGGGGGGGTTCCGGTAACCCCCGGTACTCCGATAAATGTCCGAAACCTTCTGGAACCTTTCCAGTGTCCAAACATAGTCGTCCAATATATCGATCTTTACGTCTCGACCATTTCGAGACTACTCGTCATGTCAGTGATCTCATCCGGGACTCCGAACTATATTCGGTACATCAAAACACATAAACTCATAATATAACCGTCATCAAACTTTAAGTGTGCGGACCCTACGGGTTTGAGAACTATGTAGACATGACCTTGACACGTCTCCGGTCAATAACCAATAGCGGAACCTGGATGCTCATATTGGCTCCTACATATTCTACGAAGATCTTTATCGGTCGAACCGCATAACAAAATACATTGTTCCCTTTGTCATCGGTTTGTTACTTGCCGAGATTCGATCGTCGGTATCTCAATACCTAGTTCAATCTCGTTACTGGCAAGTCTCTTTACTCGTTCCGTAATACATCATTCCGCAACTAACTCATTAGTTTCAATGCTTGCAAGGCTTATAGTGATGTGTATTACTGAGTGGGCCCAGAGATACCTCTCCGACAATCGGAGTGAAAAATCCTAATCTCGAAATACGCCAACCCAACAAGTACCTTTGGAGACACCTGTAGAGCACCTTTATAATCACCCGATTCACGTTGTGACGTTTGGTAGCACACAAAGTGTTCCTCCGGTAAGCAGGAGTTGCATAATCTCATAGTCATAGGAACATGTATAAGTCATGAAGAAAGCAATAGCAGAATACTAAGCGATCGTATGCTAAGCTAACGGAATGGGTCAATTCAATCACATCATTTTTCTAATGATGTGATCCGTTAATCAAATGACCACTCATGTCAATGGCTAGGAAACACAACCATCTTTGATCAACGAGCTAGTCAAGTAGAGGCATACTAGTGACACTCTGTTTGTCTATGTATTCACACAAGTATTATGTTTCCTGTTAATACAATTCTAGCATGAATAATAAACATTTATCATGATATAAGGAAATATATAATAACTTCATTATTGCCTCTAGGGCATATTTCCTTCAATTGCAACTATCATCTTTCAACATAGTTTTCTCTAGCAACATATCAAAAATAAGCGAGGAAGCTACATCGCGAGCTATTGATCTACAACATAGTTATGCAAATACTACCAGGACTAAGTTCATGTTAAATTAAAGTTCAATTAGTCATATTACTTAAGAACTCCCACTTAGATATACGTCTCTCTAATCATCTAAGTGATGACGTGATCCATATCAACTAAACCATATCCGATCATCACGTGAGATGGAGTAGTTTTCAATGGTGAACATCACTATGTTGATCATATGTACTATATGATTCACGCTCGACCTTTCGGTCTCAGTGTTCTGAGGCCATATCTGCATATGCTAGGATCGCCAAGTTTAACCCGAGTATTCCGCGTGTGCAAAACTGGCTTGCACCCGTTGTATGTGAACGTAGAGCTTATCACACCCGATCATCACGTGGTGTCTCGGCACGACGAACTTTCGCAATGGTGCATACTCAGGGAGAACACTTGTACCTTGAAATTTAGTGAGAGATCATCTTATAATGCTACCGTCGAACTAAGCAAAATAAGATGTATAAAGGATAAACATCACATGAAATCAATATAAGTGATATGATATGGCCATCATCATCTTGTGCCTTTGATCTCCATCTCCAAAGCACCATCATGACCACCATCGTCACTGGTGCGACACCTTGATCTCCATCGTAGCGTCGTTGTCGTCTCGCCAACTATTGCTTCTACGACTATCGCTATCGCTTAGTGATAAAGTAAAAACAATTAGAGGGCGATTGCATTGCATACAATAAAGTGACAACCATATGGCTCACGCGATTGCCGATAACTCTGTTACAAAACATGGTCATCTCATACAATAAAATTTAGCATCATGTCTTGACTATATCACATCACAACATGCCCTGCAAAAACAAGTTAGACGTCCTCTACTTTGTTGTTGCAAGTTTTACGTGGCTGCTACGGGCTGAGCAAGAACCGTTCTTACCTATGCATCAAAACCACAACGATTTTTTGTCAAGTGTGTTGTTTTAACCTTCAACAAGGACCGGGCATAGTCACACTCCATTCAACTAAAGTTGGAGAAACTGACACCCGCCAGCCACATGTGCAAAAGCACGTCGGTAGAACCAGTCTCGGCGTGGCGTCTGGCGTAATGTCGGTCCAGGCCGCTTCATCCAACAATACCACCGAATCGAAGTATGACATGCCGGTAAGAAGTATGACTATTATCACCCACAATTCTTTGTGTTCTACGCGTGCATATAACATCTACGCATAGACCTGGCTCGGATGCCACTGTTGGGAAACACAGTAATTTCAAAAAAAAAATCCTACGCACACGCAAGATCCATCTAGTTGATGCATAGCAACGAGAGGGAGAGTGTTGTCCATGTACCCTCGTGGTGAAAGCGGGCGTTTAATGCTTAGCGGTTGATGTAGTCGAGCGTCTTGGCGATCCAAGCGATCCAAGTACCGAGCATACGGCACCTGCGCAATCTGCACACGTTCAGCTCGATGGCGTCCCTCCTACTCTTGATCCGGTGAGGCCGAGGAGAGCATAGTGGCGGTGATGATGAAGATTACCGACACAGGGCTTTGCCTAAGCTCTACAGCGATATGGCGAGGTGGAAATCTGGAGGGGGGCACGGACACGGCTAAGACAATTGTCAACTTGTTTGTCTATGGGGTCCCCCTCCCCTTATATAAAGGAGGGAGGAGGAGAGGGCGGCCTAGGAGGAGGCACGCCCAATGGGGGCAATCCTACTCCAAGTAGGTTCCCCCTTCCTATTCCTACTAGGAGAAGGAGGAAGGAGGAGGAGAGAAGAAGGAAAGGGGGGCCGGCCCCCAAACCCTAAACCAATTCAGTTTGGGCCTAGGGGGGCGCCCCACCACTTGCCAGCTGCCTCCTATCTCCACTAGGGCCCATTAAGGCCCATTGACTCCCCAGAGGGTTCGGTAACCTCCCGGTACTCCGATATTTGCCCGAACTCATCCGAAACCATTCCGGTGTCCAAACATAGCCTTCCAATATATCAATCTTTATGTCTCGACCATTTAAAGACTCCTCGTCATGTCGTGATCACATCCGGACTCGAACAACCTTTGGTACATCAAAACACATAAACTCATAATACCGATCGTCACGAGCGTTAAGCATGCGGACCCTACGGGTTCGAGAACTATGTAGAGATGACCGAGGCTCATCTCTGGTCAATAAAAAATAGCGGAACATGGATGCTCATATTGGTTCCTACATATTCTACGAAGATCTTTATCGGGCAAACCGCATAACAACATACGTTGTTCACTTTGTCATCGGTATATTACTTGCCCGAGATTCGATAGTCGGTATCATCATACCTAATTCAATCTCGTTAGCATCAAGTATCTTTACTGGATTACGTAGTGCAGCATCCATAACTAACTCATTAGTCACATTGCTTGCAAGGCTTTATAGTGATGTGCATTACCGAGAGGCCGGAGATACCTCTTCGACAATCGGAGTGACAAATCCTAATCTCGATCTATGCCAACTCAACAATCACCATCAAAGACACCTGTAGAGCATCTTTACAATCACCGGTGGCGTTTGATAGCACACTAAGTGTTCCTCGGGTATTCGGGAGTTGCACAATCTCATAGTCATAGGAACACGTATAAGTCATGAAGAAAGCAATTGCAATAAACTAAACGATCATAGTGCTAAGCTAACGGATGGGTCAAGTCAATCACGTCATTCTTTAATGATGTGATCCCATTGATCAAATGAAAACTCATGTCTATGGTAGGAAACTTAACCATCTTTGATTAACGAGCTAGTCAAGTAGAGGCGTACTAGTGACATTTTGTTTGTCTATGTATTCACACATGTACTAAGTTTCCGGTTAATACAATTCTAGCATGAATAATAAACATTTATCATGATATAGGAAATATAGATAACAACTTTATTACTGACTCTAGGGCATATTTCCTTCACTAAGCTTGGGGATGCCCCGGAAGGCATCCCATCTTTCTTCAACAAGTATCAGTATGTTTTCTGTTTTGTTTCGTCCATGTGATATGTGCAAATCTTGGAGCATCTTTTGGGTTTATGTTTTACTTTTATTTTTATGCACCATGCTGGTATGAGATAGTCCATGGTTGATTTATATAATGCTCATTGCACTTCACCTTATATCTTTTGAGTATGTCTTTATAGAATGCTTCATGTGCTTCACTTATATCATTTGAAGTTTGGATTGCCTGTTTCTTTCACATAGAAAACCGTTGTTTGAAGAATGTTCTTCTGATTCACTTACATTTATTAGAGCATGGTCTTTTGTAGAAATAATTAAACTCTCATGCTTCACTTATATCTATTTAGATAGCCAACATGATTTTTTCAATTGCATGGTTAGTCATAAAATCGTAAATAAAACTTATGGATCACTGAATATGATATGTTTGATTTCTTGCAATATTTTTGTGATATAGAGATGGAATATGTGGGAGGTACTAGTAAACGGTTGTGGTTAGTAAGAATATTGGTGTTAAGGTTTGTGATTCCTGAAGCATGCACGTATAGTCTCTTGTTATGCTATGATGTTGGAGCATGATTTGTTATTGATTGTCTTCCTTATGAGTGGTGGTCGGGGACGAGCGATGGTCTTTCCCTACCAATCTATCCCCCTAGGGGCATGCATAGTAGTACTTTGCTTCGAGGGCTAATAAGATTTTGCAATAAGTATATGAGTTCTTTATGACTAATGTGAGTCCATGGAATATACGCACTCTTACAGTTTCGCAAATTGCTAGCCTCTACAGTACCGTGCATTGCCCTTTCTCACATCGAGACGTAGTGAAAACTTTGCAGGTGCATCCAAACCCCGTGATATGATACACTCTATCGCACATAAGCCTTATTATATCTTCCTCAAAACAGCCACCATACCTACCTATTATGGCTTTTCCATGGCCATTCTGAGATATATTGCCATGCAACTTCCACGCTTCCTTTGATGACTTGAGCATTCATTGTCATATTGCTTTGCACGATCATATAGCTGACATAGTAGTTGTGGCTCAGTCACCGTTCATCATTTTTCATACATGTTACGCTAGATCATTGCACATCCTCGTACATTGCTAGAGGCATTCATATAGAGTCATATTTTGTTATAGGTATCAAGTTGTAATCTTTATTTCTTTTGAGTTATAAGTAAATAGAAGTGTGATGATCATCATTATTCATTTTTAGAGCATTGCCCCAGTGAGGAAAGGATGATGGAGACTATGATTCCCCCACAAGTCGGGATGAGACTCCGGACAATGAGAGAAAAAGGAAAGGAAAAAAAGAAAGAAAAAAGAAAGAAAAAAAGAAGAAGAAAGAAAAGAAATAAATAAACAAATAGAGAAGGGGCATTGTTAGTATCTTTTACCACACTTGTGCTTCAAAGTAGCACCATGTTTTTCATATGGAGAGTCTCTTATATTGTCACTTTTATATACTAGTGGGATTTTTTATTATAGGATTAGATGCACACCCACTTAGTTTTCATATTGAGCTTTCGTACACTTATAGCTCTTAGTGCATTCGTTGCATGGCAATCCCTACTCCTCACGTTGATATCGATTGATGGGCATCTCCATAGCCCGTTTGTTAGCCGCGTCGATGTGAGACTTTCTTAATGTTTGTCTTCTTTATATTCGCCCCTATCATTATACTCTATTCCACCTGTAGTGCTATATCCATGGCTTGCGCTCATGTATTGCGTGAGGGTTGAAAAAGATGAAGCACATTAAAAAGTATGAACCAATTGCTCGGCTTGTCATCGGGGTTGTGCATGATAAATACTTTGTGTTAAGAAGACCAAGCATGACAAGACTATATGATTTTGTAGGGATAACTTTCTTTAGTGTTGTTATTTTGAAAGACATGATTGTTTGTTGGGATGCATTAGTATTGATGTCTTTGTGTCAAATTATAGACTATTGCTTTGAATCACTTATGTCTTAATATTCATGCCATGATTAGATATATGATCAAGTTTATGCTAGGTAGCATTCCACATCAAAAATTATCTTTTGTATCATTTACCTGCTTGAGGACGAGCAGGAATTAAGCTTTTGAAATCAAATATTCTTCCTTTTTTCCTTTTTCCACATCAAATATTCTTCCTTTTTCCTCAAAACCATAAAGTTTTTGAAATCACGTATAGTTTTCCAAATTCATAAACAAATTTCAAATTAGTTTAAATCTATGTTTTTCAATTCACACAATAGTTTCTGAAATTTGAAACATCTTTTAAATACTTGAACATATTCAAATTCATGAATTAATTATGAAATTATGAATATTTTCAAAAATTTAGGGACAGTTTTAAATTGGCAAATATTTATAATATTTGTGAACAATTTTGAATCGATAAACCCTTTTTGAAATTTGGCAACAATTTTATAAATAAATGAATATTTATAAACTTTTAGCAACATGTTTTTGAATATGTTAATACTTTTTCAAGCCTTGAACATTTTTTAATAGGTTAATTATTTAAAAATTTGGGGATAATTTTAATAATTTATAAATACTACACGAAATAAAAGGCTGCATTAGAGGTGTAGGTTTCATGAGATTACTTGGTTCACTGTCGAAGTTTGGCATTGCCAATATTTGGCAAAATCAAAAGTTGCCAAAATTTTGCAGCTTTTTGAGAGGTAGGCAAGAACCAATTGGTACCCAACCAATTGATAGCGAATTTTAGACTTGTCAACAATTGGCATGCCAATTATTAGCACCAAACCTATTAGGCTTCATGTCTTACAAGTGCATGTTGTGCGAAATAGGAGCTCACGGGTGCTACATCATGCTTATAGTGAGATACGTGCTCCCCTCGTGTGAAGCTTTTTCATCCTTGTTGAGTATTGGGTTAGCGCGTTTCCTTTTTTTTTCTTTCGCTGCCGACTTGCTCGGGTAGATACTTGTTCGCTGCGAGAGTTATATCTCGCCTTAAATGAGATAGAAGGAGCCCTCGCTGAACGATGTGAGCATATGGGTCGCCTTATTAGCCTAAGTACGATCGCCGTTCACTAGCACTTCGTTGTAGGTTCGATTAGCAATAGGTTTTATTTGGGTTTTTTCACGTTTTCTTTTGTTTTTCGGTTCTTTTAGTTTTTGTACCGATTTTTTGGATATTCTTTTTTCTTTGTTATAACTTCAGTTTTTCACTAGTTTTCTTTGTTCTTTGTTGGTTTTCATAAATCTTTGTTTTCTTCCCTTTTTTCTTTGTTTTTCTATGGTTTCACTGTTTCTTTCAAGGTTTTTCGGGTTTCTTTATTTCTTTATTCGGTTTACATTTTTTATTTCTTGGTTTTTTCTTTTCTTTTTTGTTTGTTTTATTCAGTTTTCTCTGGTTTTTTTATTAGATTTGGTTTTCCTTAGTTTTCCTTTTTTATCATTATACTTCGGGATTTTTGTTTCTTCTTTCGTTTTATTTTTGTTTCTTTCATGGTATTTATATTTTTTATTTATTTATCATTTTCCTTCTTTTTTCTTTGGTTTTTTCTTATTTCTTAGTTTTCCATGTTCATTGTTTGTATTTATTTCTTTGTGAGTTTCACGGTTTCTCCAACCATTTGCATTTATTTATTTCAGATTTTTTATTTTATTTTCCTTTGGATTCTTTTTCGATTTTACTTTTATATTTTCTTGGTTTGTTTTCCTTCAAAAACATGTGTGTATGTCTACAATATTTTTCTAATACATGTTTAAAAAGTTTCTAATACGATTTTAACATTTTTTAATACATGGTCAACATTTTTTCTATATACATTTTTAAAGCAAATCAAATGTTTAATTAACGTTTTCCAATTACAATAGTAATAATTTTTAATACATGATCAATATTTTTCCTATTCACACTTTAAGAAAAATTATAATCCTTCATTAACATTTTTTGCATACAAGATTAGCATTTTCTAATACATGGTCAACATATTTTTTTTATGCACATTTAACATCCTAAATGCAATACTAACAGTTTATAGCACATGGTCAGCATTTTTCAAACAAATTCTCAAAAAAATACAATGCTTGGCTAACAATTATCAAATAGTTGTTCAACATTATTCAAAGAGAGACTAACAATTTTATAAACATGATCAAACTTTTGCATCACTTTTAATAGATGGTCAACATTTTGTCTATAGACCTTTACATTTTTGAATGCTTGAATAATATTTTCCAAGCACTTGTTCAACATTTTTTCAAATGCTTGATTAACATTTGTATATACATGATAAAAAAAATTCATCATTTTAATACATGGTCAACATTATTCATATACACATTTAAAACTTTCCGAGTGCTTGATTAACATTTTTTAAACACTTGTTCAGAATTTTTTAAATAATTGATTAACTTTTTATAAAATATGTGATCTAATTATTTCAAACACTTTTTTGTACACATTTTTCATATACATGTTAAACAATTACTCTATAAACGTATATCATTTTTAAAATGCTTGGAATACAATTTTAAATGTTTTATGTAGAGTGAATTTTGTTATATATTTATATAGAACATTTTAAAGTATACACAAAAGTAAAAAAGTAAAAAGAAACGAGGTTGTGTCCTCCAGCGCTGCCCTGGTGCCCTCGTTCCCTCAGGTTTCGCTTCGGGTTCCCAAGATAGCTAGTTGGTTTTCTGCAGGGGTTTTCAGGCTTTTTGGGTTTTGTATTCCCATTATTTTCATCTGTTTTTCTTAGTTTTTTAGGTTTTTGTTTCTTCCACGTTTCACTGTTTGCACTCTTCTTCCATTAATTCTTATTTTTTCCTTCATTTCTTGGTTTTCTCTGTTTCTTTCTCGGTTTTCATCTGTTTTCTTCACTTTTTGTTCGTTTTAGTTGCTTTCTTGGATTTCTTGTTTTTATTTATTTTCTTTGTTTCTTCCTTTTTCCACTAGTTTTTCTTCAGTTTTCTTGTTTTCTTTTCTTTCTTCTCTTCCTTTTACTTTGTTCTTTTTTATTTTCCGTTGGATTTCTTCATTTTTCTTTGTTTATTTATCAGTTCTCATTAGTTAATTTTTGTTTTAACATATGTATATTTTTTGCCACACAACGTATACACATGAAATATTTTTGTTAACATTTTTAATATTAGATGTAAATTGTTTGTAAATACATGTTTTGAGCACTTTTACAATATATGGTCAACATTTTTCAAATGCACGGTGAGCATTTACTTTAATGGCAATTAACATTTTTCCACGGGCAATATACAGCTTTTTTATACATTAGAGTTTTTTATTTACTTGTTTAACATTTTATAAATACAATATAAAATTTTAAATATATATTATTATGTATACCATTCTCTAATATATGTTGTATATTTTTCGTATACACCAGTATCATTTTTCAAATACATGATTAACATTTGGTCATACACAATGTATTTTTTGTATACATTTTTGCTGTAGATGAGAAACATTTTATATATACACAATTAACATTTTCAAATGCTTGATTGAAATTTTTTAAATACATGAGTAACATTTTTGAAATTCTTGATTAACATTTGATTAGGTACATGATCATTTTCATATACATTGTATATTTTTTAGACTTTTTTTGTACACAAGAGAAACATTATATCTATACAGATTTAACATTTTTCAAAGGCATGATTAATATTTTTAAATTGATTTATTGAAGTATTTGTATAATGTATGTTTATAGAATATTTTGGAAGTATCAACAAAAGGAATAAATGAAAGGAAAAACGAAAACAAAACTTGAAAAAAAAATACACGAGACTGTGGCATGTGACCTGCCGCGCACTGGGCCGGGCCAGTCTAGCGCTCGAGACTACCATTTTACTTAAAAACGTTTATGTGTCTAAAAAAACTTAAAAACGTTTATGAAGTGCTACCAAAATGTTCTTGTACCATTAAACAAATGCACATAGCATTATAAAACAATGTCCGTGTGTTACAAAATATATGTTCATAATTTGTAATAAAAATTTATACGATTTAAAAAAATGTTAGTGTAGAGAATGGTTTAACTCATACTCAAAATAATGTTCACGAATCATGCATTTGAAAAAAATGTCCATCTTGTATTTTTTTTTTGACAAAGTACAATCGCAGATGCACACCTATGGGCATAATCGCATATACATTCACACATTTAAAAGCACACACATGAATCATACCCCTATGATCACCTTGAGAAACTGAGCCAACACAATATCTTGAGATTAGCTAACTCACCACATCGCCTCATAATTGATGAGAACGTCTCCTCTAAGCGGAATGAACATCTGCAAAAATTCTTGAAAAATCTGGAAAAATGCGAGTACCAGTGTGAAGTCTGGGACTTGAACCCTTGTGGGATGGTCTCACCATAAGGAACCTAACCATCTAAACTATGCTTAGTTCGCATGTACATCTTGTAGTTGAAAAATGTTTAACGTGTATCAAAAAATGATATATGTGTATAATAAAAATGCACAATGTTTACTAAAACAAGTAGATATGTGTTGAAAAGAAGAAAACAAAAACAAAAATAAAATCAAAGAAAACCATATGAAGAAACAAAAAAATAGAACCAAAGAGAAATTAAAAAGAGAAACTGAGGAAACATAAGAGAACCGTCGGAAACAAACAAAACAAAAAAAATTCAAGAAATGTGATTAAAAAACACAAGAAACACATAGAAAAGAAAAACCTCTCCCAGAAAATCACTTCCGGAGTAACCCATAATGGGCCGGCCCGGTAACGCTCGATGTGGAAATATCTTGAGGCGAGACAGATGGTAGCGTTGCACTAAACTATATATAGCTCCCACGTAGTAGGACATGTCACAAATTTTGCTATCTAGCTTTATTGATTATAAATGGGTCGATATCACCAATCAAGCCCATGTTCTTATCTTTTCTTGGCCCACCAATTCCTCCATAGCCTATCCCATGCTAATTTTTAAAATAATACATTTTTTATTAATTTGCACAAATATTACAGCATAAAAAATATTTTGAAAATAATACACCGTCGGCCCGCGGTGGCGGTAGCTCTAATCGGCCCTTGACAAGCCGAGTGGCTGCGATCGGCCACTAGCAAGCCGACAGTTGGCCAGCGTGGCACGTGTCGGCCTCGGATTAGGCGAGCCACGTCGCGAGGGGAGAGAGGGAGCTGTCGGCGAGGCGCACTGTCGACTGCGAGCCGATCGGCCTGCTGCTGGCCGACAGGGTGCGGCCCCACCTTGCGCGCGCTGGCCCGGCTCCCTGCGGCGCCCTTCGCCCTTTTCCTCGTGGCTGCTACTCTTCTTCTGTTCTTCTTCTTTCTTACTTTCTCCTCTCTCTGTAAAAAAAAAGGCATCAATTTCTACACCTAAATGAGCCAGTATTACATGAAGTCATCATCGTCATCCTCGATCGATGCAAAACTCTTGCCCTTCGACGATGAAGAACTCTTGCCCTTCAACGATGAAGAACTCTTGCCCTTGACGATGCGAAACCTTGCCCTTGACGATGCGAAACCTTGCCCTTCGATGATGAAGAACTCTTGCCCTTGAGTATCACGAGAACCGGAAGCGGCGGCATGAAGATATCATCTTCGTCCTCGCTCTCCTCAGTCCATAAACATGGATTATTTGCTGCAATCCTTACGAAAGTTTCACTCTTGGCACTACTACCTTCTCCCACCTTTCATGCAACCTAAGAAGTTCTTTACGTACCTCCTCATAGGTCCTTTCAGGCCACGGACCCTCGTAATTGGTGAGCCAACTCATTCATTATGGTGTCACTACCGGTGAGTTCGTCCCATGGAACTACCGTATTGTCCATCCTGAAATCGGTAGCTAGGCTCAGAAGAGTCCGGCTCATCCCAGGGTGAAAACTACGATCGAAAGGATAATGGGACATCTCAACTAAACTAGACTGGAATGCTTATCCATCTCACTTTGAAGGGGTTTTATAGGTAGAGAGGAGAAAATGGCGGAAAGAACGACAACATATGGCGGGAAGCAGTGGCGAAGCGAGTGGCGGGGAAAGAGTTAAGCGGGAAAATATGGCGGAAAGAGTTGGCGGGAACATATGGCGGAAGCGAGTGGCGGGAAAGAGTTGGCGGGAACATATGGCGAAAGCGGGTGGATGAGAGCGGGTGGCGGGAAAATATGTCATAGTTTTGAAACAAAAAATCATACGGGCAAAAAAAAGTAATGTGATATGCATGCACCGATCGACCTACAGCAGGCCAATTAGTCCTGTCGGCCCACGGTGGCCAATTAGTTCTGTCGGCCCACAGCAGGCCATTTGGAGCTGTCGACCGGCGGTTGGCGGCTGGACTTGATATATGGTGGCCGACAGCCCAATCGGCCTGCAGCTAGCCGATAGGAACCCAGTCGGCCTGCTGTGGGCCGACTAGGACCAGTCGGCCTGCTATGGGCCGACGGTGTATTATTTTTGAAAATATTTTTTTACGCGTAATATTTGTGCAAATTAATAAAAAGAATGTATTATTTTAAAAAAATGCTCCTATCCCATCACCTTGCTTGTCTCAGAAAGAAAACATCCCATCGCCTTGCTCTGTTCATGCGACAAGGAGCGATAGGTAGGAACAATGCAACCGCGCCGCACGTGGCCCTCGGCCCACCAGAGTCCAACACCGTCCGCGCATGCTGCGGGGTACAGCGATATAGTGATACGTTGACTTTCCAGTCCTCAGTTGTAACAATTCTTCCAAATTTTCTTAGCAATAGTAATACCAGTCTATGTCGCCACCTTTCCATCAATTCACTCTCTCACTATCTCGAGACCATCTCAAACCCCCATCTCCCAGTCCCCCACCTTTGTTCAACAACCCATTGAAAATGTAATACTCCCTCTGTAATGTAGTAATATCTTTTAGATCACTAGAAGTGTTGGCACCATTGATTCATATATCAATTCTCCATGATGTGACAAACCCACTAGTACTGACCGGTACTATAAATGTCATTGCTTCTAACTATGCTTGCCATGTTACAAATGCCATCACAAACATTTGCACATGATACTATTTCCCATGCCTCTACCTACAACTTCGATAGTACGTGTGCAAGACTGTGAGTGCCTTGATGAATATCTTGTGGGATTGGAAGATATTAGGAAAATTGTGTTGGGCTCAAACCGGTAGGTGCACATGAACTTCAGGCTATCTCCCACCACAAGTCTATTTCACGGGGCATTGAGCAACCAATCTCTGTTTTCCCTCTCTAGAGCGTGTGCATCAGCATTCTGTTCAACAACATGGTTATATGATAGTTGTGTATAATTGGTAGGACCATATTGAGTTGCTTTAATATGTGTGCAAACTACTCCCTCCGTCCGGAAAAACTTATCCCAAGCTTGTTTTTCAAATGGATGTATCTAGCACTAACTTGATGGTAGATATATTCATTTGAGGATAAACTTTTTCGGATGAAGGGAGTATACATGATGGGTTTTAGCACCAATCTATTGCTGCCACATATCCCTTTCCTAATGGAGGGATACCTTGTTCAGGTAAAGGAAAGAGGTAGTGCAAGGCAGGCAACTCGCAGAAAATGACTTGTTTTTTTGTCTAGAACTGTCGAACTGTCATGAACCAGATGTAGAATTCAAATATTCTTAACGACATTTTTATAGGCATGATGCCAATTAAATAATTATTATGAAGATTGTTCCATTTTCTTGCCAGAAACAAATCATGTTTGATTCAGTTAGGTCATGACATGTTGTGTCGGTTGCGGTGTGTTGACTGGTGGAATGCGTCAATTCTTATTTGACACGCAATGTGTCGGATAGATGGGCAAACAAGCATTAGTGCCCCATCCTTTCCTAGCCCATTTACCTCTTGTTGTTCTTTCTTTTTTCATGTCTTCTTGCTTTCCCTTTCATAATTTTTCACCTCCTTTGTTTAACTTTCTCTTATCTACGTGTCTTACTTTTCTAAAATTTTGTGGTGGTGAGGGGCAAATGCTTTGAGCATTTTTAGAAAAGCATATGTAAACATATTGAGACATGCCATCCCTAGTACCAAACCACAATGATGCATCTTTGAAATACAAAGAGTTCTCAAGCACGGTGTATGTTGAATTCAATGGGCGGGCATATCTACCTCGGCCTTCTATCTTTATTCAGAGGGTAGATGCTTTTGGTAGTTTCATAGAACTTTTGAATACAATTGGAAAAATAGAAGTAGTTTGAAGTGCTTCTAGGCAACTGTAAATTCACTGCGAACTTCCTTGTGTTTCAAAGCTGGACCGGTTTTCACAGATGACACTCTGCACACTATATCCACTTTTCGTTCACCATCATTGTACCGTCAGCAGTCAACTTTCATTTTCATTTTACCTACTGCGTGCCATGCCTGCATGGACACAAGTCATGTACCTCTTTATTTTTTGCAGGCGAGGACATGAGGCCAATTCTAACGTACGACCCCAAACGGACGTCCGTTTCGTCTGCTTTTCATCCGTTCGGGGTGACAATGGGGCCGTGTCCGTCTGGATTTCTGGATGCGGTGGCCGTGTGCCCAACACGCGGCCGCATTTCGGGCCTGTTTGGTTCTTGACTAACTTTGCCACAACTAACCTTAGGCAAAGTGTGGCTAACAAAATGGCCACCACAAGTGTGGCAAGATTTGGCAAAAAATGAGTCTATGACATATGGACCATATAACTAGAAAGTGTGGCAAGCCATAAGTGTGGCAATGAATCAAACACTTGCCTAAGGTGTTGTGGCATGACTAAGGTTCTGGCGTGGCAACCTTAGGCTGGGAACCAAACAGCCCCTTCGTTCGTTCAACCAGCACACTAGAATGATGCATATTAAATGGTTCAAATCAAACATAGCAAATTGTTATCGTCCGAAAATAGTCTTACAACCCAATCGAAAGAAAATAATATCAAACAAAAAGTTTTACAACCCAATCAAAATTTGTTTGCAAGAAAATAAATTAATCTGATAGATCTACTGGTTGCCAATGTGAGTCCATATTTGCTCAGCCAAGTCATCCTGGAGCTGGACATGAGTATACTGGACATGCATGCTCAGGCTCAACATTTTCACCCTGGAAATCAAACCCTTGGTCGTAGATGCTATCATCGCGCTCATCCTCCACGATCAAGTTGAAGGAAATATTCCCTAGAGGCAATAAAAAAGTTGTTATTTTATATTTCCTTATATCATGATAAATGTTTATTATTCATGCTAAAATTGTATTAACCGGAAACTTGATACATGTGTGGAGTATCAAGTGTTGATGGTTAACAAGACCACTAGTTTAAAAAAAAGGGCAAAAGAAAGAAGCGGAACTTCAAGAAGAATGGCAAGCAAGTTTCCACTCCCGGGAAGAAACCCAAGTCTGGACCTAAGCCTGAAACTGAGTGCTTCTAGTACAAAGGGACTGGTCCTTTGGAAGCTGAACTACCCCAATTTTTTGCAGATAAGAAGGATGGCAAAGTGAACAAGCGTATATTTGATATACATGTTATTGATGTGTACCTTACTAATGCTCGTAGTAACGCTTTGGGTATTTGATACTGGTTCGGTTTCTCATATTTGTAACTCAAAACAGGGGCTCTGAATTAAAGGAAGATTAGCTAAGGACGAGGTGACGATGCGCATTGGGAATGGTTCCAAGGTCGATGTGATCGCCGTCGGCACGCTACCTCTACATCTACCTTCGGTCTTAGTTTTGGACCTGAATAATTGTTATTTGGTGCCAGCGTTGAGCATTAACATTATGTCTGGATCTTGTTTAATGCGAGGCGGTTATTTATTTAAATCGAGAGAACAATATTTGTTCTATTTATATGAGTAATATCTTTTATGGTCATGCACCCTTCAAGAGTGGTCTATTTTATTGAATCTCGATCGTGGTGATACACATATTCATAATATTTACGCCAAAAAGATGCAAAGTTGATAATGATAATGCAACATATTTGTGGCACTGCCGTTTAGGTCATATTGGTGTAAAACGCATTAAGAAACTCCATGCGAGATGGGCTTTTGGAATCACTTAATTATGAATCATTTGATACTTGCGAACCATGCCTCATGGGCAAGATGACTAGAACTCCGTTCTCCAGAACAATGGAGCAAGCCACTGACTTATTGGAAATAATACATACCGATGTATGCGGTCCAATGAGTGTTGAGGCTCACGACGGGTATCGTTATTTTTGACCTTCACAGATTATTTGAGCAGATATGGGTATATCTACTTGATGAGACACAAGTCTGAAACATTTGAAAAGTTCAAAGAATGTCAGAGTGAAGTGGAAAATCATCATAGCAAGACAATAAAGTTTCTACGATCTGATCACGGAGGCGAATATTTGAGTTACGAGTTTGGCCTTCATTTAAAACAATTTGGAATAGTTTCACAACTCTCGCCACCTGTAACACCACAGTGTAATGGTGTCTCCAAACATCGTAACCGCATTTTATTAGATATGGTGCGATCTATGATGTCCCTTACCGATTTACCACTATCATTTGGGGTTATGCATTAGAGACAGCTACATTCATGTTAAATAGTGCACTGTCTAAATCCGTTCAGACGACACTATATGAACTGCTGTTTGGCAAGAAACCAAAGCTATTGTTTATTAAAGTTTGGAGTTGTGATGCTTATGTGAAAAAGCTTCAGCCTGATAAGCTCGAATCCAAATCAGAGAAGTGTGTCTTCATAAGATACCCAAAAGAATCTGTTGGGTACACCTTCTACCATAGATCCGAAGGCAAGATCTTTGTTGCTAAGAATGGATCCTTTCTAGAGAAGGAGTTTCTCTCAAAAGAAGTGAGTGGGAGAAAAGTAGAACTTGATGAGGTAATTGTACCTTCTCTTGAATTAGAAAGTAGCTCATCACAGAAACCCGTTCCCGTGATGCCTACACCTACTAGAGAGGAAGCTAATGATGATGATCATGAAACTTCGGATCAAGTTACTACCGAACCTCGTAGGTCGACGAGCACGTTACGCACTTTTGAGTGGTACGGTAATCCTGTTACGGAGATCATGTTACTAGACCATGACGAACCTACAAACTATGAAGAAGCCATGATGAGCCCAGATTCCGATAAATGGCTTGAGGCCATGAAATCTGAGATAGGATCCATGTATGAGAATAAAGTGTGGACTTTGGTTGACTTGCCTGATGTCGGCGAGCCATAGAGAATAAATGGATCTTCAAGAAGAAGACTGACACTGATGGTAATGTTACTGTCTAGAAAGCTCAACTTGTTGCGAAAGGTTTTCGACAGGTTCAAGGAGTTGACTACGATGAGACTTTCTCACTCGTAGCGATGCTTAAGTCTGTCCGTATCATGTTAGCAATTGCCGCATTTTATGATTATGAAATCTGGCAAATGGACGTCAAAACTGCATTCCTTAATGGATTTCTTAAAAAGAGTTGTATATGATGCAACGGAAGGTTTGTCAATTCTAAAAGTGCTAACAAAGTGTGTGCAAGATCCGGCAATCCATTTATGGACTGGTGCAAGCATCTCGGAGTTGGAATATATGGTTTGATGAGGTGATCAAAGCATATGGTTTTATCTGGAACTTTTGGAGAAGCCTATATTTACAAGAAAGTGAGTGGGAGCTCTGTAGCATTTCTAATATTATATGTGGATGAAATATTGTTGATTGGAAATGATCTGAGAATTTCTGGATAGCATAAAAGGATACTTGAATAAGAGTTTTTCAATGAAAGACCTCATTGAAGCTGCTTATATATTAGGCAAGATCTATAGAGATAGATCAAGACGCTTAATTGGACTTTCACGAAGCACATAGCTTGATAAAGTTTTGAAGAAGTTCAAAATGGACCAGTCAAAGAAAGGGTTCTTGCCTGTGTTACAAGGTGTGAAGTTGATTCAGACTCAATGCCCGACCACTTCAGAAGATAGAGAGAAAATGAAAGCCATTCCCTATGCCTCAGTCATAGGTTCTACTCCCTCCGTCCAGAAATACTTGTCATCAAAATGGATAAAAGGGGATGTATCTAGATGTATTTTAGTTCTACTTACATCTCCTTCTATCCATTTGGATGACAAGTATTCGAACGAAGGGAGTATCATTATCTATCTTTGTGTACGGACCTGATGTGTGCCTTGCTATAAATGCAGCGGGGAGGTACCAAAGTAATCCAGGAGTGGATCACTGGACAACAGCCAAGAAGATCCTGAAGTACTTGAAAATGACTAAGAATATGTTTCTCGTTTATGAAGGTGACAAAGTGCTCGTCGTAAATGGTTACGTCGATGCTAGCTTTGACACTGATCCGGATGAATCTAAGTCACAAACCTGACACATATTTATATTGAATGGTGGAGCAGTCAGTTGGTGTAGTACTAAGCGGAGCGTCGTGGCGGGATCTACGTGTGAAGCAGAGTACATAGCTGCTTCAGAAGCAGCGAATGAAGGAGTCTGGATGAAGGAGTTCATATCCGATCTGGGTGTAATACCTAGTGCATCAGGTCCAATAAAAATCTCTTGTGACAATACTGGAGCAATTGCCTTGGCGAAGGAATCCAGATTTCACAAAAGAACCAAACACATCAAGAGACGCTTCAACTCCATCCGTGATCAAGTCAAGAAGCGGAGACATAGAGATCTGAATGTGGCCGATCCTTTGACTAAGCCTCTTCCACGAGCAAAGCATGATCATCACCAAGACTCCATGGGTGTTAGAATCATTACAATGTAATCTAGATTATTGACCCTAGTGAAAGTGGGAGACTGAAGGAAATATGCCCTAGAGGCAATAATAAAGTTGTTATTATATATTTCCTTATATCATGATAAATGTTTATTATTCCTGCTAGAATTGTATTAAAAGGAAACTTGATACATGTGGGGATACATTGACAAAACACCGTGTTCCTAGTAAGGCTCTACTAGACTAGGTCGTTAATCAAAGATGGTTAAGTTTCCTAACCATGGACATGTGTTGTCATCGATGAGCGGGATCACATCATTAGGAGAATGATGTGATGGACAAGACTCATCTGTTAGCTTGGCATATTGATCGTTCAATTTTATTGTTATTGCTTTCTTCATGTCAAATACATATTCCTTTGACTATGAAATTATGCAACTCCCGGATACCGGAGGAATACCTTGTGTGCTATCAAACATCACAACATAAATGTGTGAGTATAAAGATTCTCTCTGGTATCTCCGAAGGTGTTTGTTGGGTTGGCAAGGATCAAGATTAGGACTTGTCACTCCGAGTCGGAGAGGTATCTCTGGGCCCTCTCGGTAATACACATCATAAGACGCCTTGTGATACGTCTCCATCGTATCTATAATTTTGATTGTTTCATGCCAATATTATACAAGTTTAACATACTTTTTGCAACTTTTTATATGATTTATTGGACTAACCTATTGATCCAGTGCCCAGTGTCAGTTCCTGTTTTCTGCATGTTTTTGTATCGCAGAGTATCCATATCAAGCGAAGTCCAAATGCAATAAAATTTCATGGAGAATTATTTTGGAATATATGTGATCTTTGGGAGTTGGAATCACATAAGCGGAGGCCCGTGGTGGGCACAACCCACCAGGACACGCCAGAGGAGGCAGGTGTGCCGTGGTGGGCTGTGCTCACCTCGTGACGTTAGTTGGACCTCTACTTGAGCGCATGAAACCTTATATCTAGAAAAAATCATGTTAAAATCTCAAGCGCAATCGTTCACGGATCTGCAGGAATATAAGAAACAGATTTCGGCCAGATGCAGGGGAAGCGAAGAAGAGAATAGAGAGGAGATCCAATCTCGAGGGCTCCTGCCCCTCCGCCATGGAGACCATGGACCAGAGGGGGAACTCTCCTCCCATCTAGGGGGGAGGCCAAGGAAGAAGAAGGAGGGGGCTCTCTCCCCCTCGCTTCCGGTGGCGCCAGAGTGCCACTTGGGGCAAGGATCGGGATGGCGATCCACATCAACAATCCTGCTACCATCAACACCAAATTTCTCCCCCTCTATGCAGAGGTGTAACACCTCCCCGCTGTAATCTCTACTTAAACATGGTGCTCAACTCCACATATTTTTTTGCAATGATCTATGGTTATCCGATGATGTTTGAGTAGATTCGTTTTGTCCTGTGGGTTAATCATGATCTTGGTTGGTATGATTGTATATTTTATTTTATGGTGTTGTCTCACGGTGCCCTCCGTTCTCGTGAAAACGTGAGGGCCCCC
Organism: Aegilops bicornis; assembly: GCA_021605145.1. NCBI lineage: Eukaryota > Viridiplantae > Streptophyta > Magnoliopsida > Poales > Poaceae > Aegilops > Aegilops bicornis. The sequence goes on along the minus strand of CM038675.1, from coordinate 60,368,998 downwards.
GCTGTAGGGTGTTGCAATATGTTCATGGTCCACTTACGGTTGGGTTGCGAGAGTGATGAAACTTAAACCCAGTAGGTGGGGTATGGCATATGGGAATAAAGAGGACTTGATACTTAATGCTATGGTTGGGTTTCACGACCTTAATGATCTTTAGTAGTTGTGAATGCTTGCTAGAGTTCCAATCATAAGTGCATATGATCCTAGTAGAGAAAGTATGTTAGCTCATGCCTCTCCCTCATATAAAATTACAAGAATGATTACGGTACTTGTCATCGATTTCCTAGGGACAAATAACTTTCTTGTTCACAAAATCTATCCACTTTTATTACCTTGCAATTTATTCGTAGTTTTATTCTACTTAAAGTACTTCTAGTTTCATACATGTTCTAGGTAAAGCGAGCGTCAAGCGTGTATAAAGTTGTATCGGTGGTCGATAGAACTTGAGGAATATTTGTTCTACCTTTAACTCCTCATTGGGTTTGACACTCTTACTTATCGAAAGAGGCTACAATTGATCCCCTATACTTGTGGGTTATCAAGACCTTTTTCTGGCGCCCTTGCCGGGGAGCAATAGCGTGGGGTGAATATTCTCGTGTGTGCTTGTTTGCTTTAGCACTTAGTTTTTATTTCCTGTTCTAAGTTGTTCTCTATCTTTAATTATGGATATGGAACACGAAACACCAAAAAAATTAGTGGTACTTGCTACTCATGGAGATGGGGAACCTCCTAAAATCCTTGATGCTCGTTATGTAAAGATATTATGCACTACTTTGATAATCCTGAGAAAACCCCATTCAACTATATAATGAGAGTAACGTTGGATCAACGTGAATACTTTAGGGATTATCGCTTGACTCATAAAGGGAAATTGTTATGGGATCAAATTCATATGTTGCATTGGTATGCTCGGGAGTTATGCTTGAGAGATGATTATACTTGTTGCTCTAGGATGAACACTCCACATCTTCCCTTTACATGTGAATTTAATGATAATGAAACCTTGGCTTCTTATGCCAATGGTATATATGATTATTATGATGTGGAATGAATAGAAGAATTTGTCGCTTTTAAGGGTGCTTATGAAATTGAATCTTTGTTTGAAAAATATGAATCTTTTGATGATGATGTTTATAGACCTGAAAATTTCTCCATCCTTAAATATTGCTATGATAATTATAAACACAATTCCGATATTGATGAATTTATTGAGAAAGTCTCCGCTGTCCAAGAAGAGACTAATATTTTGCTGGAGTCATGGAAGAAGGAATTGATGAAACTGTGAGCTCATTGGGTGAAAAAGATGATGAGGAGAGCGAAGAACAAAAGGAGGAAGATCGGATTAGCTACCTGTGCCCACCTTCTAATGAGATTAACTCTTCAACTCATACATTATTTAATTTCCTTTCTTGCTTCTTGAAGGATGAATGATATGATAATTGCTATGATCCCGTTGTTTCTTTTGAAATATCCCTTTTGATGAACTTGATGCTTGTGGCCATGATGCCAATATGAATTATGCTTATGGAGATGAACTTGCTATAGTTCCTTATGTTAAGAATGAAATTGTTGCCATTGCACCCCCACATGATAGTCCTATTATCTTTTTAAATTCTCCCAACTACACTATATCGGAGAAGTTTGCTCTTGTTAAGGATTATGTTGATGGGTTGCATTTTGCTGCTACACATGATGATTTTGATGAATATAATATGCATGTGCTTGCTGCTCCTACTTGCAATTATTATGAGAGAGGAACTACATCTCCGCCTCTTTATGTTTCCAACACGATAAAATTGCAAGAAATTGCTTATGCTATGTATTGGCCTTTACTTGATGTTCATGAATTGCTCTTCTATGACATGCCGATGCATAGGAAGAGAGTTAGACTTCGTCATTGCTTGATATATGTTTCTTTCTGCTCACTACTAAATGCTAAATCATTGTTGATTCAAATTGGCTTTGATATACCTTGGGATCCGGGTGGATCCATTACTTGAGCACTTTATGCCTAGCTTAATGGCTTTAAAGAAAGCGCTGCCAGGGAGACAACCCGAAAGTTTTAGAGAGTCATTTTATTTCTGTTGAGTGCATTTATAAAGTTTAAAAATAAAGAAAATGTATAGGGGAACTTAAAACTTCACAAAAAGAAAAATGAAAGTGAGATAGACTAGCACCATGGAAGCGGGAGCATGCCTTGAACTTTGTTCATGCCCATGGAAACTTTGTGAATCTTAATTAAAGAAAATTTTCAAAAAAAATAATTATCCCCTAGTAAAATTCCATTCTATTATAAAAATAATGTGCCAAGATTTGCCTTTAGGATGTTTAGATTGCTTGTTGGTTTGTGCGGTGCAAAACGGAAACTTTGGCTGTAGTGCGTGATTTTACATTTTTTACTGAAACATCAAATGGTTCTGAAACCTTTTCTATACATTTTTGTTTATTTTTCCTCATGTTTTCAGAATTTTTGGAGTACCAGAAGTATGGTGAATATTAAGATTACTACACACTATCCTGTTTAAGACAGATTCTGTTTTTGATGCATTGTTTTGTTTGTTTTGATGAAACTATCGATTTCTATCAGTGGGTTAAGCCATGGAAAAGTTATATTACAGTAGCTACAATGCAAAAAAATACGAATTGGTTTGGAACAGTACTTAGAGTAGTGATTTGCTTTATTATACTAACGAATCTTACCGAACTTTCTGCTATGCGTTTTGTGTGAATGAAGTGATCAAAGATCGAGGAGGTCTCGATGTGAGGAGAAGGAGGAGAGGCAAGAGCTCAAGCTTGTGGATGCCCAAGGCACCCCAAGTAAATATTCAAGGAGACTCAAGCATCTAAGTGTTGGGGAACGTAGTAATTTCAAAAAAAATTGTACGCGCACGCAAGATCCATCTAGGTGATGCATAGCAACGAGAGGGGAGAGTGTTGTCCACATACCCTCGTAGACCGAAAGCAGAAGCGCTTAGTAACGTGGTTGATGTAGTTGAATGTCTTCGCGATCCAACCGATCCAAGTACAGAACGCATGGCACCTCCGCGATCTGCACACATTCAGCTCGGTGACGTCCCTCGTACTCTTGATCCAGCTGAGGCCGAGGGAGAGTTTCGTCAGCATGACGGCGTGGCGACGGTGATGATGAAGTTACCGATGCAGGGCTTTGCCTAAGCTCTACAATGATATGACTGAGGTTAAAATCTCTGGAGGGGGGCACCGCACACGGCTAAGACAACTATGGGGTGCCCCCCTCCCCCGTATATAAAGGAGGGGAGGAGGAGAGGGCCGTCCTAGGAGGAGGCGCGCCCACGGGGGAGAAATCCTACTCCAAGTAGGTTTGCCCCCCCCCTTTCCTATTCCTACTAGGAGAAGGAGGAAATAGGAGGAGAGGAGAAGGAAGGGGGGGCCCAAACCCTAAACCAATTCGGTGTGTGTCGGGGGTTTTGTCATGGCAGATGTCCTAGTGTGAGGACTTAGTCGTGAGGCCAACGCATCTATGTGGTAGCTTGAGAGGGGTTGAGCGGAATCGAGAACGCAACACAAGACAAGGATTTAGACAGCTTCGGGCCCCAGGAAACATCATCCGGTAATAACCCTACATGCTGTTTGTGGCTAGATCTCATTATGCTCATGAGAGAGTCGCCGCATAAGCCGGCTCCCCCTTTGTGTCTAGCCCTAGATATTGTTTCTTGTTCCTCGTCCCCTCTTGGGGCGCCCTGCCCCTCCTTATATAAGTTGAAGGGGCGGGTTACATGACTAGTCGTAGTAGGATTAGGATTACTCAATTACAAGTGGAGTCCTAGTCTTGCTTCCTTTGTAAGGGAATATTCCTTACGCTTTCCTCTTAAGCCGGCCCACCATAACATGAGCCGGCCTTCTCGGCCTTGGCCTAGTCTTCTATCTGACCCGCCATCGGGGTCATCCGTGAGTCGTCAGGCTCGTGAGTCGTCTGACCAGTGAGCCGCCAGTCCTCCGGTGGGTCATCGGTGAAGCGCCAAGTCCGGCCGGGTCATACTTCCGGCCGGGTCATACCGCGGGGTATATCCCCGACATTAGCCCCTAGTTTTATTTGGATTTATCCATGTTAAACTGACCCTGTAAAACAAACACAAGAACAAATTTGATAGATTGTGTTCCGGGTTAAAAATTCTTGTAAGCCGGCACCTGATCATCCTTAATTCCTTGTGCTCTGGGTTAAATATTCTCCTGAGACGGGACCTGATTATCCTTAAGTCCAATTGTCATTTCCTTCATCTAGAAAATCCGGGTCAATAAGCTAGCTTCATACTGAATTTGCTGATGTTGGTTTCTCACGGAAAAATATTGTGAAGAATAATCCACTTGAGTCGGCTTCCAAGGCGTCGGCTTAATAAACATATTGGACTCAAGATTCATCTGGTGATCCGCCGGTTTAAAGATGTAGAGGCTGGCGAGCAAAATAGCCGGCTTGTAAATATTGATAACACCGGGTCATAACTGTTGCCTATGCCGGGTTAATCTTATGATGACGCCGGGTACAAACTTTGCAGATTTCTCTAATAATAATATAATACCTCATTTGCTCAAAACTGATAATTTGAAGTTATACCTCCCTTATATGCATATCACCTGTAGCCCCCAAGTGCCGGGTTGTCATGCTTGCAGCAACCTGGGACTTGTAATTGCCTTATGCTCATAAAAATTTCAACCAGTGTAGCCCCCAAGGGCCGGGTCATTATGCAATAATGAGCAGGGACTTTGTAAATATGATCATGTAAACTTGAGCAGCAATGGGTAGCCCCCAAGGGCGGCTCAATAAGATATTACTGAGCCGTGACTTTGTATATGATTCATTGATAATACCATCAAATGATGTAATCTCCACCATGGGGCTTGAACCCACGTCCACAAGGTTAAGAGCTTTGTACTCTACCAACTGAATAATGGATCTTCCAATAGGATTAAGGCTTGTGTACCTTGAATTTCCGACAGGAGCAATTGGTAGCCCCCAAGGGCCGGCTCATTTAAAATGTGATGAGTCGGGTCTTCAATAAGTTGAGCAAAAAATGACTTTGCATTAGCCCCAAGTGCCGTGGTGCATGTTGGCGATGACATGGGACTTGTATATTCGATGTAATCTCGATTTGAACAATGTAGCCCCCAAGTGTCGGGTCGTAAGCCTGCAGCGACTGGGACTATTTCCTCCATTGTAAAATAAATCATGCCCATTGATAAAAATAATAGCCATTGCGCTAAAGCGACTTTGAAAACCTCAATCATAACACTGGTTATTGATAATCACAATAGAAATCCAGCCATGTTGGCTGTTCAAGATTTGAATAATATAATCCAGTATGAAAACCTCAATCATTCAATATCATCATGAAAATCCAGCCAGTTTTGGCTATTAAAGATTTGAATACCTCATCGGTTGATAAGTAAATCCGGAGTTTAAATACCTGGCGGCTCTTGGTCGATGACAACTTAATGCGCATTCATTGTAAGCTGGAATTTTTTAACCCGGTGGCCAATAGCCCTTGAGAAAATCAATAATTGATAACCCTTTTGAGACACCAATTTCAGTGATGAGCTTGGACTAAAGCATTTATATAAGTCATAGTTCTGCAACTCCTGCACAGAGTTTAAACAACATATGCCTGGCGACTTAACGTGAAGAGCCAGGGCACGTAACCACCCAAATGTAGTCTTACCCTGCACACAAGTAGATCACAAGAACCCTTGGCGGTTTACCGCAGGCGAATCATAATACCTCACATATAACCACTGTGATATTGAATTTGTACCGCGGTTTACATGACCTGTGCGAAGGGTGATAACCCAATCTTTAGAAGCCAATGCTTCCACATAGATGATGATTGTCATAAGCTGGCGACTTATAGTCAAAAGTCAAGCCGGGTTAAGCATAAAACACTTATATACATTTGAGATATAATCCAAAAAAGGTCTCAAGTCAAACCCAAAATTGTTCACAAAAAAGACTTAAAAAATTTAAGGCTTCTGATTCGTATACGATCAGAAAACCGTTCCAAAGGGGTTGAGCTAAGATTCGAATACGATCATATAGCCCCCAGTGGCTTTGGCGTTGCCGATCAAGAGGGTACCGACAACTATGTTCTCTTTGGTTCGAATACGACCTATGTTTGAACAGGAAGCCCCCAAATGACCTTGAGAGTTGTTTAACGATGCTGATTCGAATACGATCCACGTCGGACCCAAAAGAGGTTAAGCTATGATTCGGATACGATCAAGAAGCCCCCTAGTGAGTTTGGCATTGTGCCGACCAAGAGGGTTTCGACAACTATGTTCTCTTTGGTTCGAATCGACCTATGTTTGAACAGGAAGCCCCAAGTGACTATAATAAGATAAGCCGTAAGGCATGATACCCATGTTTGAACCGTGCATCATGGCAGTGAGCTCTTTTGGCAACCTTTAATCTTTACGAGAACTCGAACTTGCGAGAGATTAATCCTTTTTGAACCGGAAGTGTAAAACCGGATTTGAAAGCTTCAAAACTTTGTGAGAGATAAATTTACCTTGTGCCGGATTTGAACCAGATTTGAGAGCTTCAAAGCTTTGTGGTAAATAAATTTCCCTTGAACCGGTTTTTAAACCGGATATTAAGAGCTTCAGTGCCTTGTGGGAGAGAGATGTCTATTGAACCGGATTTTAAACCAGAGTCCTTATTTTGAGCCGGAAATCTTCTGACGGCTTTTAAATTTTTATCGATCTAGCAGTAATCTCCAGGCCCCGGGTTATTTTTCCCTTCAATGACCCGGAGTTCTGGAATTAATTGAAACCGGCTAATTTTTCCGAGTCATACCATTGTAGCCACCGAGTCTCAAGACGACTCGAGGAGTTGGCTTGAGATTCTCCATATTTGACCATAGCAGAAGGTATACATCATTGGCGTTGATAGCGCGATGTGAATCCACAGAAGGTTGAGGTGACTGCGGCGGGTTATAAATGATCCCGTATGAGCCATGTCAGCAACTCGGCCAATGGTTCCTTCCAACTGGTTGTTTGAAGTTAACCAAAACGTAGTGGCGGTGACTTGTGCACCTACCCATTGAGCCATCCAGTGCAGACGGCGGCTGATAATATATGATAATTTGCCTCCAATTTGTTGGAAGAAAAACCGGGCTTCCCAAGTAGTGACTTACTCATACTCAATAAACAGCTCATCCAGAAAAGGGTGGCCCGGTGTGTTGATGTAGACCAGCCGCGAGAGACGGTCGGTAAAGACGACCGCGGCATCAGAGGTGGCTCAGACGGATGAATCGGCCGCGGTGCTGTAAACCGGCGCAGGCGAGTCAACCACGTCGTTTTGATGTAGTGAACAATTGTCCTGCATCAACAATATTGCAGACCAAGTCAAAGATAAACTACTCTTTGACAAAAATAATATGTGCCAATAAAATATATTTAAAATGGATATCACCTGATGTGTCAGGCCAGAAATAATCCGCCATGAAGTTGATGATCACTAGGTTAAGTTGAAATCACTCACGGGTGAGTCAGCGGCGAGGAAGCGAACGGATGAATCAGCCGCAGCGTTTGTAAGCCGGCGCGGACGGGCGAGTCGTCCTCCTTGTTGTAAGCCGGCGTGGTCGCGAGAGATGGCCACGGTGTTGTAAGCCAGCGCGGTCGCGAGAGACGGCCACGATGTTGTAAGCCGGCGCGGTCGCGAGAGACGGCCACGGCGTTGTAAGCCGGCACCCACCGCATGGCGTCCTCGTCGGAGAAGCCGCGCCGGGCTACCTCCTCGTACTCCGCGGGCAAGCCGGGCTCCGGCTTGGGCTCGACGAGGACGAAGCGGCTGGTGGGTGGAGAGGCGTTGGCGTTGGCGTTGGCGCGTCACGGACGCCGAGCTGGTCGCGTTGGCGCTGACCGGCGCGCTGGGCTCCGTCTTGACGGGCGGAGGCAGGGCGAGCCGCCGGACGAGGAGGAGGACCCCGGTCTCCATGCGCCTCGGGGTCTGTGGAGCTTCCCGGCGGCGTGAGAAGGAAGGGGCGGGGTACTCGGCGCAGCGTGTTGCCGCCCTCGATGTACTCGAGGACGGCCTCAACGTGCGCCGGCACGCCCCACCACCGACGCCGCCGGCGGCGTTGAGCCTGCCGGAGGCTCGGCGCCGTTGGTGGCCTCGAGCTGCCGGGCGGACGTGGCGGCGGAAGTAGGGTTCGAGCGTCATATATAGGCCGAGGCGCGCGTGCCACCGTGTGTACGCGTGGCGGGCGAGGGAGAGAGCGAGGGACGCGCGTCGTCCGGTCTTCACTGCGCCGCCCGTGAGCACCAATGGCAGGCTGACCGGTGCGGCAGCGCGCGGCAGCTTTGACATTGATTCGCCATGTGAAACGAGGCGATGAGGACGACGAAGGGCCGAGAAGAGAGCCGTGTCGCTGACGCGGCGGGCCCGCGGCTTTTTCGCGCCAAAACAGTTCGCCTGGCGCCCACGGGCGCTCCCCAGCGCGCCGGATTCGGGCTGGGTCCGCCGGCGCTGTTTTCGGCCCAAGCCGGCGAAAATCGGGCTCTGAGGACGATGGGCGTTTTGGCGCCGCGCGAAAAAACGCCTGGGGAGGCCTTCCTGGGGGAGCGGCTGGAGATGCCCTTTGCACGGCCACGCATGGCGACTTAACACAAAAGCCAGTGACTCGAAGTGGTGGCCACTGCGAAGGCAGCGTCTTAAGCGCGCAGCGGCTTGTAACGGACGCACAGTGGTTTACCAATACCTCGGATTTGGTGACGACGGACCCGCCCAGGGGCGAGGAGAGGCTACAGTTACTCAGTAGGGTGACGGCTCGAGATGCAGAAATGGATGGCCGGGTTGTGACCGGCAGGTGGATAACAGCAGCTGCAGAGGTGAGATGTCCACGCCGGTCTCTGCAGTGACAGAGAAGGCATAGCAGAAAACCCTGGCAAAACGGCATCCGGCTCGGCGAGTTCTCCTTCTCCGGGTCACAGTTGATTTGTAGAACCTATGTCCGCATAGCATTAAATCGACGGCGAGGACAGATCACCTTTTACCAGCGGCTTGCACAGACATCTACCAAAGAAATACTCCGGCCGCTTGGTTACTCCCTCGATCTGTGTGCCTACTGAACTTCTTGCTGTCTTTTCTTTCTTCAGATATCTACAGACACTTGTTTGCCTCCCTACGTAGCAGTTTTGGCCAGTTGTAGATCAACTTGGCCATCACATGGCAGAGTACTAATTGAAATAGTACCATTGCTACTTGTTGGCTCTTCCCATTATTTTGCAGGTTTCACGTGAGGATACGGCAGCTGGCCTGACCCCTTGTATGCACGGGTGCCTAACTTGGTTGATCGGAAGAATCTGAACCTATGGACCGTCCATGTCCGGGTCGTGGCTTCCCACGTCATAGTAGATAATGGAGTAATAGTTGATGACTTGGTTTTAGTCTTCATGAAAGGAATCAATCTCCGGTAAAATCTGGAGTTGTGTCTGGAAGGAAACAAATAGCCGCCTTGGAACTTGAATCCGCACATTGCAGCAGCAACTCTCGGATTCATCTCCAACTTGCAATTGCACGGACCTCTTTTTTTTTTGTCTGATCTCAACTCTTTTGGTCTTGGCTTTTGTTCCTGGCGCCTTGCACTAAGATCGATCTGGCTCAGATTTCTTAATTGAACAGGGAACAAAGCCTGTCGGTCTCGGCGTTGCACGGTAGCAGCAGTGGAAATTTATCTCCTCTCAGATCCGACTTGCAAAGGCGGCGGCCCATGGCGCAGCCCTAAATTTTAAGTTTTAAACCTCAACAATGATGAATCTGGTCCGATGAACTTGAAGCTAATGCAGATCCTTTCAAACCGGCTCTTCTTCATCCGGAAAATTGTGAACTCTTGATCCATGGAAAGATCCCTTCAAAAACTCAACACCACAGTGCGCAGGCCCCACGGTGGACGCCAACTGTCGTGGATTTGTCACGGCAGATGTCCTAGTGTGAGGACTTAGTCGCGAGGCCAACCATCTATGTGGTAGCTTGAGAGGGGTTGAGCGGAATCGAGAGACGCAACACAAGACAAGGATTTAGACAGCTTCGGATCCCGGGAAACATCATCCGGTAATAAGCCTACATGCTGTTTGTGGCTAGATCTCATTATGCTCATGAGAGAGTCGCCGCATAAGCCGGCTCCCCCTTTGTGTCTAGCACTAGATATTGTTTCTTGTTCCTCGTCCCCTCTTGGGGCGCCCTGCCCCTCCTTATATAAGTTGAAGGGGCGGGTTACATGACTAGTCGTAGTAGGATTAGGATTACTCAATTACAAGTGGAGTCCTAGTCTTGCTTCCTTTGTAAGGGAATATTCCTTACGCTTTCCTCTTAAGCTGGCCCATCATAACATGAGCCGGCCTTCTGGGCCTTGGGCCTAGTCTTCTATCTGACTCACCATCGGGGTCATCCGTGAGTCGTCAGGCTCATGAGTCATCTGACCAGTGAGCCGCGAGTCCTCCGGCGGGTCATCGGTGAAGCGCCAAGTCCGGCCGGGTCATACTTCCGGTCAGGTCATACCGCGGGGTATATCCCCGATAGTTTCGGCCTAGGGGGGGCACGCCCCACCACTTTCCCACTGCCTCCTATCTCCACTAGGGCCCATTAAGGCCCATTGACTCCCCGGGGGTTTCCGGTAACCTCCCGGTACTCCGATATTTGCTTGAACACATCCGAAACCATTCCGGTGTCCAAACATAGCCTTCCAATATATCAATCTTTATGTTTCGACCATTTCAAGACACCTCGTCATGTCTGTGATCACATCCGGGACTCCGAACAACCTTCATTACATCAAAACACATAAACTCATAATACCGATCGTCACCGAACGTTAAGCGTGCGGACCCTACGGGTTCAAGAACTATGTAGACATGACCGAGACTCATCTCCGGTCAATAACCAATAGCGGAACCTGAATGCTCATATTGGTTCCTACATATTCTACAAAGATTTTTGTCGGTCTAATCGCATAACAACATACGTTGTTCCCTTTGTCATCGGTATGTTACTTGCCCGAGATTCGATCGTCGGTATCATCATACCTAGTTCAATCTCGTTTCTAGCAAGTCTCTTTACTCATTCCGTAATGCATCATCCCGCAACTAACTCATTAGTCACATTGCTTGCAAGGATTTATAGTGATGTGCATTACCGAGAGGGCCCAGAGATACCTCTCGGATAATCGGAGTGACAAATCCTAATCTCGATCTATGCCAACTCCAAAAACACCATTGGAGACACCTGTAGAGCATCTTTATAATCACCCAGTTACATTGTGATGTTTGATAGCATACTAAGTGTTCCTAAGGTATTCGGGAGTTGCATAATCTCATAGTCATAGGAACATGTATAAGTCATGAAGAAAGCAATAGCAATAAACTAAGCGATCATAGTGCTAAGCTAATGGATGGGTCAAGTCAATCTCATCATTCTCTAATTATGTGATCCCGCTGATCATATGACAACTCATGTCTATGGCTAGGAAACTTAACCATCTTTGATTAACGAGCTAGTCAAGTAGAGGCATACTAGTGACATTCTGTTTGTCTATGTATTCACACATGTACTAAGTTTCCGGTTAATACAAATCTAGCATGAATAATACACATTTATCATGATATAAGGAAATACAAATAACAACTTTATTATTGCCTCTAGGGCATATTTCCATCAGTCTCCCACTTGCACTAGAGTCAATAATCTAGTTCAAATCGCCATGTGATTTAACACCAATAGTTCACATCACCACGTGATTAGTTCACGTGGCCATGTGACTAATACCCAAAGGGTTTTACTAGAGTCAATAATCTAGTTCACATCGCTATGTGATTAACACCCAATGAGTACTAAGGTGTGATCATGTTTTGCTTGTGAGAGAAGCTTAGCCAATGGGTCTGTCACATTCAGAGTTGTATGTATTTTGCAAATTTCTATGTCTACAATGCTCTGCACGGAGCTACTCTAGCTAATTGCTCCCACTTTCAATATGTATCCAGATTGAGACTTAGAGTCATCCGGATCAGTGTCAAAGCTTGCATCGGCGTAAATCTTTGCGACGAACTCTTTATCACCTCCATAACCGAGAAATATCTCCTTATTTCACTAAGGATAATTTTGACCGCTGTCTAGTGATCCACTCCTGGATCACTATTGTACCCTCTTGCCAAACTGATGGTGAGGTTCACAATAGGTCTGGTACACAACATGACATACTTTATAGAACCTATGACTGATGCATAGGGAATGAATTTTCATTCTCTTTCTATTTTCTGCAGTGGTCGGGCATTGAGTCCGACTCAACTTCACACCTTGCAACACAGGCAAGAACTCCTTCTTCGACTGTTCCATTTTGAACTACTTCAAAATCTTGTCAAGGTATGTACTCATTGAAAAAACTTATCAATCATCTTGTTCTATCTCTATAGATCTTGATGCTCAATATGTAAGCAGCTTCACTGATGTCTTTATTTGAAAAAATCCTTTCAAACACTCATTTATGCTTTCCAGAAAATTCTACATTATTTCCGATCAACAATATGTCATTCACATATACTTATCAGAAATGATGTAGTGCTCCCACTCACTTTCTTGTAAATACAGGCTTCTCAAAAAGTCTGTATAAAACCATATGTTTTGATCATACTATCAAAGCGTATATTCCAACTCCGAGTTGCTTGCACCAGTCCATAGATGGATCGTTGGAGCTTGCACACTTTGTTAGCACCTTTAGGATTGACAAAACCTTCTTGTTGTATTGTATAGAACTCTTCTTTAAGAAATCCATTAAGGAATGCAGTTTTGGCATCCATTTGCCAGATTTCATAAAATGTGGCAATTGATAACATGATTCGGACAGACTTAAGCATTGCTACGAGTGAGAAAATCTCATCATAGTCAACACCTTGAACTTGTCGCAAACTTTTTGCGACAATTTCGAGCTTTGTAGATAGTAACACTACTACCAGCATCCGCCTTCCTCTTGAAGATCCATTTATTCTCAATGGCTTGCCGATCAGCAGGCGAGTCCACCAACGTCCGCACTTTGTTCTCATACATGGATTCTATCTCAGATTTTAAGGCCTCAAGCCATTTTGCGGAATTTGGGCTCATCATCGCTTCCTCATAGTTCGTAGGTTTGTCATGGTCAAGTAACATGACCTCCAGAACAGGATTACCGTACCACTCTGGTGCGGATCTTACTCTGGTTGACCTACGAGGTTCGGCAGTTACTTGATCTGAAGTTTCATGATCATCATCATTAGCTTCCTCACTAATTTGTGTAGGAATCACTAGAACTGATTTTTGTGATGAACTACTTTCCAATAAGGGAGCAGGTACAGTTACCTCATCAAGTTCTACTTTCCTCCCACTCACTTATTTTGAGAGAAACTCCTTCTCTAGAAAGGATCCACTTTTAGCAACAAAGATCTTGCCTTCGGATCTGTGATAGAAGGTGTACCCAACAGTTTCCTTTTGGGTATCCTATGAAGACGCACTTCTCCGATTTGGGTTTTGAGCTTATCACATTGAAACTTTTTTCACATGAGCATCGCAATCCCAAATTTTAAGAAATGATAGCTTGCTAAACCACATTTCATACGGTGTCGTCTCAACGGATTTTTAGATGATTCCCTATTTAACATGAATGCAGATGTCTCTAATGCATAACCCCAAAACGATAGACATCATCGATTGCACCATATCTAATAAAGTACGGTTATGACGTTCGGACACACCATTACGATGTGGTGTTCCGGGTGGTGTGAGTTGCGAAACTATTCCACATTGTTTCAAATGAAGACCAAACTCGTAACTCAAATATTCATTTCTGTGATTAGATCATAGAAACTTTATTTTCTTGTTACGATGATTTTCTACTTCACTCTGAAATTCTTTGAACTTTTCAAATGTTTCATACTTATGTTTCATCAAGTAGATATACCCATATCTGCTCAAATCATCTATGAAGGTCAGAAAATAACGATACCCGCCGCGAGCCTCAACACTCATCGGATCGCATACATCCGTATGTATTATTTCCAATAAGTCAGTTGCTCACTCCATTGTTCCGGAGAACAGAGTCTTAGTCATCTTGCCCATGAGGCATGGTTCGCAAGCATCAAGTGATTCATAATCAAGTGATTCCAAAACTCCATCAGCATGGAGTTTCTTCATGCGCTTTAGACCAATATGACCTAAACGGCAGTGCCACAAATATGTTGCACTATCATTATAAACTTTGCATCTTTTGGCATCAATATTATGAATATGTGTATCACTACGATCGAGATTCAACAAACCATTCACCTTGGGTGTATGACCTCGAAGGTTTTATTCATGTAAACAGAATAACAATTATTCTTTGACTTAAATGAATAACCATATTGCAATAAACATGATCCAATCATATTATGCTCAACGCAAACACCAAATAACATTTATTTTATGTTCAACACTAATCCCGAAGGTAAAGGGAGTGTGCGATGGTGATCTTATCAACCTTGGAATCACTTCCAATTCACATCATCACCTCGCCCTTAACTAGTCTCTGTTTATTTTGCAACTCCCGTTTCGAGTTACTACTCTTAGCAACTGAACCCGATTATCAAATCTTGAGGGGTTTGCTATAAACACTAGTAAAGTACATATCAATAACATGTATATCAAATATACTTTTGTTCACTTTGCCATCCTTATTATCCGCTAAGTATCTAGGGCAGTTCCATTTCCAGTGACCATTTCCTTTGCAGTAGAAGCACTCAGTTCCAGGCTTGGGTCTAGCTTTGGGCTTCTTCATGGGAGCAGCGACTTGCTTGCTATACTTCTTTGAAGTTCCTCTTTCCTTCCCTTTCCCGTTTTCTTTGAAACTAGTGATCTTAACCATCAACACTTGATGCTATTTCTTGATTTCTACCTTCGCCGATTTCAGCATCGCGAAGAGCTTGGGAATTACTTTCGTCATCCCTTGCATATTATAGTTCATCACTAAGTTCTAGTAACTTGGTGATAGTGACTAGAGAACTTTGTCAATTACTATCTTATCTGGAAGATTAACTCCCACTTGATTCAAGCAATTGCAGTACTTTCGGACAATCTGAGCACATGCTCACTGGTTGAGCTATTCTCCTCCATCTTGTAGGCAAAGTATTGTCAAAGGTCTCATACCTCTCGACACGGGCATGAGTATGAAATATCAATTTCAACTCTTATAACATCTTATATGCTCCATGACGTTCAAAACATTTTTGAAGTCCAGGTTCTAAGCCGTAAAGTATGGTGCACTAAACTATTAAGTAGTCATCATACCGAGCTTTGTCAAATGTTCATAACATGTGCATACGCTACTGCAATAGGTCCGTCACCTAGCGGTGCATCAAGGACATAATTCTTACGTGCAATGAGAATAATCCTTAGATCACGGACCTAGTGCGCATCATTGCTGTTGGGGAGCGTAGTAATTTCAAAAATTCCTACGCACACACAGGATCATGGTGATGCATAGCAACGAGAGGAGAGTTTGTCCACGTGCCCTCGTGAGACCCGAAAGCGAGCGTTAACTGCTAGCGGTTGATGTAGTCGTACGTCTTCACGATCCGACCGATCAAGTACTGAACGCACGGCACCTCTGAGTTCAGCACACGTTCAGCTCGATGACGTCCCTGGAACTCCGATCCAGCCAAGTGTTGAGGGAGAGTTTCGTCAGCACGACGGCGTGGTGATGATGATGATGTTCTCTTGGCGCGGGCTTCGCCTAAGCACTTTGCTAAAATATTATCGAGGTGGATTATGGTGGAGGGGCACCGCACATGGCTAAGAGATCAAGAGATCAATTATTGTCTCTATGGGGTGCCCCTCCGTATATAAAGGGAGAGGAGGCGGAGGGCCGGCCAAGGGGTGGCGCGCCCTAGGAGGGGGAAACCTACTCCAAGTAGGTTTGCCCTCCCTTTCCTAGTCCAAGGAGGAGGGGAAGGAAGGAGGCGGAGAGGGAAAGGCAAGGCGCCGCCTCCCTTCCTTGTCCTATTCAGACTCAAGGGGAGGGAGCGCGCCTCTTGCCCTGGCCGGCCCCTCTCTCTCTCCACTAGGGCCCAACAAGGCCCATTAGTTCCCGCGGGGGGGGGGGTGCGGTAACCCCCGGTACTCCGATAAATGTCCGAAACCTTCCGGAACCTTTCCGGTGTCCAAACATAGTCGTCCAATATATTGATCTTTACGTCTCGACCATTTCGAGACTCCTCGTCATGTCCGTGATCACATCCGGGACTCCGAACTATCTTCGGTACATCAAAACACATAAACTCATAATATAACTGTCATCAAACTTTAAGCGTGCGGACCCTACGGGTTCGAGAACTATGTAGACATGACCGAGACACGTCTCCGGTCAATAATGAATAGCGGAACCTGGATGCTCATATTGGCTCCTACATATTCTATGAAGATCTTTATTGGTCAAACCGCATAACAACATACATTGTTCCCTTTGTCATCGATATGTTACTTGGCCGAGATTCGATCGTCGGTATCTCAATACCTAGTTCAATCTCGTTACCGGCAAGTCTCTTTACTCTTTCCGTAATACATTATCCCGCAACTAACTCATTAGTTACAATGCTTGCAAGGCTTATAGTGATGTGTATTACTAAGTGGGCCTAGAGATACCTCTTCGACAATCGGAGTGACAAATTCTAATCTCGAAATACGCCAACCCAACAAGTACCTTTGGAGACACCTGTAGAGCACCTTTATAATCACCCAGTTACGTTGTGACATTTGGTAGCACACAAAGTGTTCCTCCGGTAAACGGGAGTTGCATAATCTCATAGTCATAGGAACATGTATAAGTCATGAAGAAAGCAATAACAGAATACTAAACGATCGTGTGCTAAGCTAACGGAATGGGTCAAGTCAATCACATCATTCTTCTAATGATGTGATCCCATTAATCAAATGACAACTCATGTCAATGGCTAGGAAACATAACCATCTTTGATCAACGAGCTAGTCAAGTAGAGGCATACTAGTGACACACTATTTGTCTATGTATTCACACAAGTATTATGTTTCCGGTTAATACAATTACGGCATGAATAATAAACATTTATCATGAGTTAAGGAAATAAATAATAACTTTATTATTGCCTCTAGGGCATATTTCCTTCAGTCTCCCACTTGCACTAGAGTCAATAATCTAGATTATACAGTAATGATTCTAACACCCATGGAGCCTTGGTGCTGATCATGTTTTGCTCGTGGAAGAGGCTTAGTCAGCGGTCTGCAACATTTAGATCTGTATGTATCTTACAAATTTCTATGTCTCCCACCTGGACTAGATCCTAGATGGAGTTGAAGCGTCTCTTGATGTGCGTTGTTCTCTTGTGAAATCTGGATTCCTTTGCCAAAGCAATTGCACCTGTATTGTCACAAAAGATTTTCATTGGACCAGATGCACTAGGTATGACACCTAGATCGGATATGAACTCCTTCATCCAGACTCCTTCATTTGCTGCTTCGAAGCAGCTATGTACTCCGCTTCACACATAGATCCCGCCACAACGCTTTGTTTAGAACTGCACCAACTGACAGCTCCACCGTTCAATGTAAACACGTATCCGATTTGCAATTTAGAATCGTCCGTATCAGTGTCAAAGCTTGCATCGACGTAACCATTTACGACTAGCTCTTTGTCACCTCCATAAACGAGAAACATATCCTTAGTGCTTTTCAGGTATTTCAGGATGTTCTTGACCACCGCTGTCCAGTGATCCACTCCTGGATTACTTTGGTACCTCCCTGCTAAACTTATAGCAAGGCACACATCAGGTCCGGTACACAGCATTGCATACATGATAGAGCCTATGGCTGAAGCATAGGGAACATCTTTCATCTTCTCTCTATCTTCTGCGGTGGTCGGGCATTGAGTCTTACTCAACTTCACACCTTGTAACACAGCGAGAACTCTTTCCTTGCTTGATCAATTTTGAACTTTTTCAAAACTTTGTCAAGGTATGTGCTTTGTGAAAGTCCAATTAAGCGTCTTGATCTATCTCTATTGATCTTGATGCCCAATATATAAGCAGCTTCTCTGAGGTCTTTCATTGAAAAACTCTTATTCCAGAATCCATTTATGCTATCCAGAAATTCTATATCACTTCCAATCAGTAATATGTCATCCACATATAATATCAGAAATGCTACAGAGCTCCCACTCACTTTCTTGTAAATACAAGCTTCCCCAAAAGTCTGTATTAAACAAAATGCTTTGATCACACTATCAAAGCGTTTATTCCAACTCCGAGAGGCTTGCACCAGTCCATAAATGGATCGCTGGAGCTTGCACACTTTGTTAGCTCCCTTTGGATCGACAAAACCTTACGATTAAATCATATACAACTCTTCTTCCGAAATCCATTCAGGAATGCAGTTTTACATCCATTTGCAAAATTTCATAATCATAAAATGCGGCAATTCCTAACATGATTCGGACAGACTTAAGCATCGCTACGGGTGAGAAAGTCTCATCGTAGTCAATCCCTTGAACTTGTCGAAAACCTTTTGCAACAAGTCGAGCTTTATAGACAGTAACATTACCGTCAGCGTCAGTATTCTTCTTGAAGATCCATTTATTCTCAATGGCTTGCCGATCATCGGGCAAGTCAACCAAAGTCCACACTTTGTTCTCATACATGGATCCCATCTCAGATTTCATGGCCTAAAGACATTTTGCGGAATCTGGGCTCACCATCACTTCTTCATAGTTCGTAGGTTTGTCATGGTCTAGTAACATAACCTCCAGAGTAGGATTACCGTACCACTCTGGTGCGTATCTTACTCTGGTTGATCTACGAGGTTCAGTAACAACTTGATCTGAAGTTTCATGATCATCATCATTAACTTCCTCATTAATTGGTGTAGGTGTCACAGGAACCGGCTTATGTGATGAACTACTTTCCAATAAGGGAGCAGGTACAGTTACCTCATCAAGTTCTACTTTCCTCCCATTCACTTCTTTCGAGAGAAACTCCTTCTCTAGAAAGGATCCATATTTAGCTACAAAAGTCTTGCCTTCAGATCTGTGATAGAAGGTGTACCCAACAGTTTCCTTTGGGTATCCTATGAAGACACATTTCTCCGATTTGGGTTCGAGCTTATCAGGTTCACTACAGGAATCAGCTACTTTGCCATCTGCCACGGCGGACGGCAAAGGCATGGATGGCGGATGGCAAAGATCTTTGTAAATCGACACCACAGACGGCAAAAGGGGCGACAAAGTAGGGGCGGCTAAGAGCTGCGTTGCCGTCCGCTTGAGCGATTAATGACAAGGGCCTTTGCCATCAGCGGACGGCAAAGAAGGCGGACGACAATAAATGCGCTGTTACTCCGTTAGGTGGTTAACGGCAGGCCTGTGCCGTCCACTGCGGACGGCAAAGCTTTGTGCCGTCGACCATGTGGGCAATGACCAAATTGGTCAGCCTCCCGAGGAAGCACGATTATGCGCCACGTGGCCTCTTTGCCGTCCGCTGCTGATGGCAAAGAGCCCTTTGCCGTAGGTGGCAGACGGCAAAGAGGCTGCATATTGTCTCTTTTTTTTTCTTTTTTTTTAATTCAACAATTTTCACAGCAAATATATATGACATATATAGATATATTTCATAGGGCTATTTAACAGAAATCATATCACATATCCAGCACATAAGTTTCATCCATTCATACATAAGCAAGTTCCATCCATACACGTTTCATCAACATATCAAGTTCCATCATAGCAAGCTAGATACAATGCAAAGTTTCATCAAAGGAAAAGCAAGCACTCCATCATAGCAAGCTAGCTTCCGTGAAGTGAATGAAATCTGCAAAATGGTAAATAAGAAAGTTAGAAATAGGTGACTAGAACAAGAATAAGACTAGAACAAGAAGTATATGTCATTTATGAGCTAACTTAGGTGAAATGGATCATATATGAGCTAACAAAGTTGAAATGGGTTGTTTATGAGCTAACTTAGTTGAAATGGATCATTTATGAGCTAACTTAGTTGAAATGGGCCGTTTATGAGCTAACTAAGGTGAAGGGCATCGTTTTTCAGCAAAGTAAGGTGAAATGGATCGTTTTTGAGCTAACTTAGGTGAAATGGATCATTTATGAGCTTTTATGAGCTAACTTAGTTGAAATGGGTCGTTTATGACCTAACTAAGGTGAAATGCCACGTTTTTTAGCTAACTAAGGTGAAATGGATCGTTTTTAGCTAACTTAGGTGAAATGGATCATTTATGAGCTAATTTAGGTGAAATGGATCGTTTTTAGCTAACTTAGGTGAAATGGATCATTTAGGAGCAAATCTAGGTGAAATGGGTCATTTTGGAGCTAACCTAGGTGAAATGGGTCATTTTAAAGCTAACGTAGGTAAAATGGATCATTTAGGAGCTAATCTACGTAAAATGGGTCATTTTAGAGCTAACTTGGATAAATTGGATCACTTGTAAGCTAACTAAGGTAAAATGAGTCATTTTAGAGCTAACTTTAGGTAAAATGGATTGTTTATGAGCTAACTAAGCTAATTATGCAATTTTGACATAAGTAACCTAAGTACATATCGTTTTAGAGCTAACTTAGGTAGAATGGATGGTTTATGAGGTCAGGAAGCATATTAAGTCATTTTGGAGGAAAAAAAGCTAACTCTAGGTCATTATGGTAAGCATATTGGAGGAAATAAAGCTAAGTCTAGGTCTTTATGCATTTGTTAAGCAAAACACTAGAGAAACTTACCGTGATCAGGAGGTGTACGAGCGGGCTGGCTCGCGCCGGCAGCTGGAGTAGGATCGTGCGACGCGTTTCTGGAGTTAAGCTGCACCAAAGATCATTTCCAATGTCTCGTTAGCATTATGACACTCAAATGTTAAGACTAGCAAGTAATGTCCATTCTAATTAAACTCAGCGTGCTCCCAGGAGAAATCACTGGCATCGGCGGAGCGGTCTGACCGGACTTCTCGCACACAGACTGCACATTTGGTTTTCACAACAGAGTCATACTAGTTAGTAATGAGACTCAAATGTTAAGACTAGCAAGTAATCTGCAGGAGAAACTTACCACAAGGAGCTCATACATGGCCCTTGCCTGCATGTCATTCCGCGCCCTCTCCTCCTCCAACATCTTTGTCGTCCTCTCCTCCAACTCCCGCTGCCTCTCCGCCGCCTCCGCCAGAAGTTTCTCCGTTCTATCTCTCTCACTCTGTATAGCAGCCTGCAACACCACTCACATCACCATTTGTAATCATTGATGGAAGCGCACACAATGTAATGGAGAAAGATAGCTGAGTGCTTATAACTAACCTTGAAGGCGAGTTGGACTGGCGTTCACGAGGCCTTATCTCAGAGCGGAGCTCGACCGGCACGCCTTGATCTCGGGAGAGTGCTAGGACAACGGATAAGTCCATCTCCCATGGCTATGGAGCCATGGGACCTCCCGCCACCGAGATATCATCAGCAGCTCTGTATCAATGGGACCACAGCTCGAGTTAAAGTCCTCCCTTTCCTCGCCTTCCCCTGATCTCTATATTGCACGAGCTTGTCGTGGGCGGAGATGTTGGTGAAGTTCTTTGAATCATCGAGGTCAGACGCAGAGAATGCCTTGACTTTCTTGTAAGAGCCAGTGTGGGCCATGGCATACATGTCGTACACCTCGGCACCTTATCCGCCTTTATTGTAGCGTTCTGAAAGAGAGAAACAAAGTAAATTAGTAATTAAAGGGCTAAAGCTAGCATGTTGAATGAATTGCATGAATCATGAAGCAAACCACATACCCAGTTCCGCCCGTACTGAAATAAGTTGGAGCTGCCTTGGTGGTGTGGCACACCTTCCATTTGGGCACGCTTGTCCTTGGCCTCGTTGTGGGAGGCCCGCCATTGTTTTGAGCACCACGCATTGACCAACACCTCCCAACAATCCATCCGATCCGCACACCATCTCGGAGGGGCCTAAGTTAGCAAATAGAAACTTTAAGCGCTTCTGACTATGAACTAATAATGAAGGAAGTAAGTACAAGGCCTTAAGAATTACCTTCATGTACTGCTCCTTACTCAAGAACTTATCGCGGCACTCCTGCTTGGGCTTCTTGATACCACGCCCGGCGTAGTAGTCTCGAACAGCCTGCACCCGAACCTCATGCCGTAAGTTCTGAAGTAGGCGCTTGCACTCCTTGTCGATAACATCTGCCGCCTCCTCCTCGTATCCCTCCTCACACCTGTAGAATGTCTGCAATCAAATGATACAATATTGATTAGTACAATTAATAACTAGCTAGTTCAAGATTTTTAATTGTGTAAAGGAGAAATTACCAGAACTTTCTCGATCACCACGCCCGCCTCGTCTTGCACAAGACACCGTCGATAATCTCACCCGGCGGGGCCGGGGCAGCCAAGTAGTGCTCCCAACTCAATCCAACCTCTGGAAGCCGACCCTCACCAAGCAACGTGACAAACCCCGGGAAGTTTTGCCGAATCAGAACTCCAAGGACGGAGTTGGCCGGCGGACACTTTCATGCTTGGTCCCAACCCCTGCAGCATGACAAGGCCAACACTTAGTTATTTGAAGAAACGTGAATGCAGAAGGTACAAAAAGATTAAATGCACTTACCTCTCCCCATCAGGGAAAATCAACCACCTCTGCTCGCGGGTCGCCGGCACGGACGGGAGCCGTGTAGCACCACGCTGGTAGACGTTGCCCCCCTCCTCCTCAATATCAGTCGGCTCCCCGTCATCATCAGCATGGCCACTCGGCTCCCCGCCATCATCAGCATGGCCACTCGGCTCCTCAGGCTGACCCAACCAGGCACCCCATCCAGACGTGTGCTCCTCCGGGGTCTCATGGGCCCAACTCTCATGGGCCGAAGGCCCGTCGACCCGAGGCTCGTGGACCGGAGTCCGTGTAGCCTCCTCCTCGGACGAGTCCACCCTAGCAGTCACGTGCTCGGGTGAAACAGTGGGGTGGCGGCGAGGAAGGAGTCAGAGAGTCACCCTACCTCCTCTCCCGCGACCACGTGCTCCACCTCCTCTCTTCTTCTTACCTCGTCCCCTGCTGGGAACCGCAGTCGTCGAAGAAGGGCCCAGTGGTGTCGACATACTATCCAGCAACGCGCCGACGAAGAAGGGGCCTCGGCGCGCTCCCGACCAGCGCCCACCATCTTTCAACACCTGCCATGACAAAGAATAAACGAAATTAGTACAACATAAAAAAAGTACCGACAAGAATAATAATATGTAAATCACTTAAGAGTATCATCATCAAGTACAACATAAAAAAAATGAATACGACACTACTAATAATCTCGATCAAGATCATCGATAAATGCATAATCATCATCATCACTATAATCAATGATGGGCTCACTATAATCATCATCATCACTATCATCACTATAATCATCAGCATCATCACTGGACACACAACAATTATATATGTAATTCACCATGAAATTTATGTGTCGGATCCGGAGCAAAGCATATGCGTCGGATCGGGTGTTGTTTCGGGGTCGGGGGTTCGGTTGTCGGTCGGGGGTGTCGGGTCAGGTCGGGCTCGAAATTGGGGTGTCGGGTCAGGCTCGGGTCAGGTGTCGAGGTCGGGTCGGTCTCGGGGTAGGTGTCGGTCGGGTGCGGGTCGGGGTCGAGTCTTGGGTCGGGAGTCTTGTGTCGGTGTCATGATCGGGGTGTCGATCGGGTCAGGCTCGGGTCGGGTGTCGGGTCGGGTGTCGGGTCGGGGTCGGGGTCAGGGTCGGGGTGTCGGGTCAGGTCATGCTCGGGGTCGGGGTGTCAGGTCAGGCTCGGGGCCGGGGGGTCGGGTAAGGCTCGGGGTCGGGGTGTCGGGGTCGGGGTCGGTCTCGAGTGCAGGTGTCGGTCGGGGTGTCGGGTCCGGTCAGACTCTTGATGTCGGTGTCATGATCGGGGTGTCGATCGGGTCAGGCTCGGGGTCGGGGTGTCGGGGTCGGGGTCGGGGTCTTGGGGTCGGGGTGTCGTGTCGGGGTGCCGGGTCGGGGTCGGGGTGCCGTGTCGGGTCGGGGTTTTTCCCCCTCTTTTTTTCCTTTTCTTCTTCTTCCTCTTCTTCCTTTTCTTCCTTTTTTCCTTCTTCTTCTTCATTTTCTTCCTCCTTTTCTTTTTCCTCTTCTTCTTCTCCTCCTCTCCTCTTTTTTATTCTTCTTCTTCCTCTTCTTCTTTTTTCTTCTCCTCCTCCTCTTCTTCTTCTTCCTTTCCTTTTTCCTCTTCTTCTTCTCCTCCTCTCCTCTTTTCTTCTTCTTCTTCTTTCCTAAACCTAAACCTAAACCTAAAACTAAACCTAAAACTAAAACTAAAACTAAAACTAAAACTAAATCTAAACTAAACATAAACCTAAAACTAAAAAAACAGAAAAAAGGAAAAAACTAAATCTAAACCTAAAACTAAACTAAAACCAAACCTAACCTAAAACCAAACATAAAACTAAAACTAAAACTAAAACTAAATCTAAACTAAACATAAACCTAAAACTAAAAAAACAGAAAAAAAACAGAAAAAAGAGAGGAGGTAGAGCTCACCTGGGGCAGGGTCGGTGGAGGAGGGGGGCTGGGCGGCACAGGCGTGCCCGGGCGGTGGGGCTGAGGCAGGCGGAAGGCGGCGCCGAGACGGGCGGGGCGGCGGCGAGGCGGGGCGAAGGGGCGAGGCGGGGGCAGTGGAGGAGGGGGCAGGCGGCTGGCGGCGGACCGGGCGGTGAAGCGCGAGGCGGGCAGGCGGGCGGCGACAAGGCGGCGGCAGGCGGGCGGGGTGGCGGTTGGGCGGGCGCTGGGCGGGCAAGGCGAGTGCTGGGGGCGGCGGCGCGCGTGTGGGAGCAGGGAGAGAAACAGAGAGAGAGGGCGGGGTGGGGCGCGCCGTTAGATATGTTAAATGTTTGCCGTCCGCCCTCTTTGCTTTCCGCTTTTTTTCTCTTTGCCGTCCGCTAGCAGACGACAAAGAGGGGGGCCGTTAAGTATTTTTTAAACAGCTCCTCGGTGGGGCCCCCTCCTCTTTGCCGTCGCTGGCCGACGGGAAAGAATCTTGCCATCAGCTAGCGGACGGCAAAGAACTGGTGATGGCAAAGACTTTCTTTGCCATCGGCGATTCTTCCCGTCTGCTGGGTAGCTGATGGCAAAGAGCTTATTTGCCGTCCGCTGGCAGACGACAAAGAGCTGACAGATGTCAAAGTAGCTGATTCCAGTAGTGGTTGAAGAATTTTCACATAAGCATCGCAGCCCCAAACTTTAAAAAACGACAACTTTGGTTTGTTGCCAAACCACAGTTCATAAGGCGTCGTCTCAACGGATTTTGATGGTGCCCTATTTAACGTGAATGCAGCCGTCTCTAAAGCATAACCCCAAAATCATAGCGGTAAATCAGTAAGAGACATCATAGATCGCACCATATCTAGTAAAGCACGATTCTGACGTTCGGACACACCATTACGCTGTGGTGTTCCGGGTGGCGTGAGTTGCGAAACTATTCCGCATTGTTTCAAATGAACACCAAACTCGTAACTCAAATATTCTCCTCCACTATCAGATCGTAGAAACTTTATTTTATTGTTATGATGATTTTCAACTTCACTCTGAAATTCTTTGAACTTTTCAAATGTTACAGACTTATGTTTCATTAAGTAGATATACACATATCTGCTTAAATCATCTGTGAAGGTGAAAAAATAACAGTACCTGCCGTGAGCCTCAACATTCATCGGACCACATACATCTGTATGTATGATTTCTAACAAATCTGTTGCTCGCTCCATAGTTCCGGAGAACAGCGTTTTAGTCATCTTGCCCATGAGGCATGGTTCCCAAGTACCAAGTGATTCATAATCAAGTGGTTCCAAAAGTCCATCAGTATGTAGTTTCTTCATGCGCTTTACACCAATATGACCTAAACGGCAGTGCCACAAATAAGTTGCACTATCATTATAAACTCTGCATCTTTTGGCTTCAATATTATGAATATGTGTATCACTACTATCGAGATTCAACAAAAATAGACCACTCTTCAAAGGGTGCATGACCATAAAAGATATTACTCATATAAATAGAACAACCATTATTCTCTGATTTAAATGAATAACCGTCTCGCATCAAACAATATCCAGATATAATGTTCATGCTCAAAGCTGGCACCAAATAACAATTATTCAGGTCTAAAACTAATCACGAAGGTAGATATAGAGGTAGCGTGCCCACCGCGATCACATCGACTTTGGAACCATTTCCCACGCGCATTGTCACCTCGTCCTTAGCTAATCTTCGCTAATCAGTAGTCCCTGTTCTGAGTTGCAAATATATTAGCAGAGCAGTATCAAATACCCGGTGCCACTGCGAGCATTAGTAAGGTACACATCAATAACATGTATATCACATATACCTTTGTTCACCTTGCCATCCTTCTTATCCGCCAAATACTTGGGGTAGTTCCGCTTCCAGTGACCAGTCTGTTTGCAGTAGAAGCACTCAGTCTCGGGCTTAGGTCCAGACTTGGGTTTCTTCTCCTGAGCAGCAACTTGTTTGTTGTTCTTCTTGAAGTTCCCCTTCTTCTTCCCTTTGACCTTTTTCTTGAAACTGGTGGTCTTGTTGACCATCAAAACTCGATGCTCCTTCTTGATTTCTACCTCCGCAGCCTTTAGCATTGCGAAGAGCTCGAGAATCGTCTTATCCATCCCTTGCATGTTATAGTTCATCACGAAGCTCTTGTAGCTTGGTGGAAGTGATTCAAGAATTCTGTCAATGACGCTATCATCCGGAAGATTAACTCCCAATTGAATCAAGTGATTGTTATACCCAGACATTCTGTATGTGCTCACTGACAAAACTATTCTCCTCCATCTTACAGCTGTAGAACTTATTGGAGACTTCATATCTCTCAATCCGAGCATTTGCTTGAAATATTAACTTCAACTCCTGGAACATCTCATATGCTCCATGACGTTCAAAACATCGTTGAAGTCCCGGTTCTAAGCCGTAAAGCATGGCACACTGAACTATCGAGTAGTCATCAGCTTTGCTCTGCCAGAAGTTCATAACATCTGGTGTTGCTCCTGCAGCAGGTTTGGCACCTAGCGGTGCTTCCAGGACGTAATTCTTCTGTGCAGCAATGAGGATAATCCTCAAGTTACGGACCCAGTCTGTGTAATTGCTACCATCATCTTTCAACTTTGCTTTCTCAAGGAACACATTAAAATTCAATGGAACAACAACACGGGCCATCTATCTACAATCACATAGACAAGCAAGATACTATCAGGTACTAAGTTCATGATAAATTTAAGTTCAATTAATCATATTACTTAAGAACTCCCACTTAGATAGACATCCGTGTAATCTTCTAAGTGATCACGTGATCCATATCAACTAAACCATGTCCGGTCATCACGTGAGATGGAGTAGTTTCAATGGTGAACATCACTATGTTGATCATATCTACTATATGATTCACGCTCGACCTTTCGGTCTCAGTGTTCCGAGGCCATATCTGTTATATGCTAGGCTCGTCAAGTTTAACTCGAGTATTCAGCGTGTGCAACTGTTTTGCACCGTTGTATTTGAATGTAGAGCCTATCACACCCGATCATCACGTGGTGTCTCACGGAAGAACTTTCACAATAGTGCCTACTCAGGGAGAACACTTATAGCTTGATAATTTAGTGAGAGATCATCTTATAATGCTACCGTCAATCAAAGTAAGATAAGATGCATAAAATATAAACATCACATGCAATCAATATAAGTGATATGATATGCCCATCATCATCTTGTGCTTGTGATCTCCATCTTCGAAGCACCATCATGATCACCAACGTCACCGGCGCGACACCTTGATCTCCATCGTAGTGTCGTTGTCTTCTCGCCAACTTATGCTTCTACGACTATCGCTACCGCTTAGTGATAAAGCAAAGCATTACAGGGCGATTGCATTGAATACAATAAAGCGACAACCATATGGCTCCTGCCAGTTGCAGATAACTCGGTTACAAAACATGATCATCTCATACAATAAAATATAGCATCATGCCTTGACCATATCACATCACAACATGCCCTGCAAAAACAAGTTAGACGTCCTGTACTTTGTTGTTGCAAGTTTTACGTGTCTGCTACGGGCTGAGCAAGAACCGTTCTTACCTATGCATCAAAACCACAACGATTTTTTGTCAAGTGTGTTGTTTTAACCTTCAACAAGGACCGGGCATAGTCACACTCCATTCAACTAAAGTTGGAGAAACTGACACCCGCCAGCCACCTGTGTGCAAAGCACGTCGGTAGAACCAGTCTCGCGTAGGCGTACGCGTAATGTCGGTCCAGGCCGCTTCATCCAACAATACCACCGAATCGAAGTATGACATGCCGGTAAGAAGTATGACTATTATCACCCACAACTCTTTGTGTTCTACGCGTGCATATAACATCTACGCATAGACCTGGCTCAGATGCCACTGTTGGGAAACACAGTAATTTCAAAAAAAATAATCCTACGCACACGCAAGATCCATCTAGTTGATGCATAGCAACGAGAGGGGAGAGTGTTGTCCATGTACCCTCGTAGACTGAAAGCGGAAGCGTTTAGTAACGCGGTTGATGTAGTCGAACGTCTTCGCGATCCAAACGATCCAAGTACCGAACGCACGGCACCTCTGCAATCTGCACACGTTCAGCTCAGTGACGTCCCTCCTACTCTTGATCCAGCTGAGGCCGAGGGAGAGTTTCATCAGCACGACAGCATAGTGACGGTGATGATGAAGTTACCGACACAGGGCTTTGCCTAAGCTCTACAACGATATGGCCGAGGTGGAAATCAGTGGAGGGGGGCACCGCACACGGCTAAACAATCAACTTGTGTGTCTATGGGGTGCCCGCTCCCCTGTATATAAAGGAGGGAGGAGGAGAGGGCCGGCCTAGGAGGAGGCGCGCCCCAGGTGGGGCAATCCTACTCCAAGTAGGTTTGCCCCCCCCTTCCTATTCCTACTAGGAGAAGGAGGAAGGAGGAGGAGAGGAGAAGGAAAGGGGGAGCCGGCCCCCGCAAACCCTAAACCAATTCGGTTTGGGCCTAGGGGAGCGCGCCCCACCACTTGCCAGCTGCCTCCTATCTCCACTAGGGCCCATTAAGGCCCATTGACTCCCCAGGGGGTTCCGGTAACCTCCCGGTACTCCGATATTTGCCCGAACTCATCCGAAACCATTCCGGTGTCCAAACATAGCCTTCCAATATATCGATCTTTATGTCTCGACCATTTAAAGACTCCTCGTCATGTCCGTGATCACATCCCGGACTCCGAACAACCTTTGGTACATCAAAACACATAAACTCATAATACCGATCGTCACCGAACGTTAAGCATGCGGACCCTACGGGTTCGAGAACTATGTAGAGATGACCGAGGCTCATCCCTGGTCAATAAAAAATAGCGGAACATGGATGCTCATATTGGTTCCTACATATTCTACGAAGATCTTTATCGGGCAAACCGCATAACAACATACGTTGTTCACTTTGTCATTGGTATATTACTTGCCCAAGATTCGATAGTCGGTATCATCATACCTAATTCAATCTCGTTAGCATCAAGTATCTTTACTCGTTCTGTAGTGCAGCATCCCGCAACTAACTCATTAGTCACATTGCTTGCAAGGCTTTATAGTGATGTGCATTACCGAGAGGCCCAGAGATACCTCTTCGACAATCGGAGTGACAAATCCTAATCTCGATCTATGCCAACTCAACAATCACCATCAAAGACACCTGTAGAGCATCTTTACAATCACCAGTGACGTTTGATAGCACACTAAGTGTTCCTCGGGTATTCGGGAGTTGCACAATCTCATAGTCATAGGAACACGTATAAGTCATGAAGAAAGCAATTGCAATAAACTAAACGATCATAGTGCTAAGCTAACGGATGGGTCAAGTAAATCACGTCATTCTTTAATGATGTGATCCCATTGATCAAATGAAAACTCATGTCTATGGCTAGGAAACTTAACCATCTTTGATTAACGAGCTAGTCAAGTAGAGGCGTACTAGTGACATTTTGTTTGTCTATGTATTCACACATGTACTAAGTTTCCGGTTAATACAATTCTAGCATGAATAATAAACATTTATCATGATATAGGAAATATAGATAACAACTTTATTACTGCCTCTAGGGCATATTTCCTTCACTAAGCTTGGGGATGCCCCGGAAGGCATCCCATCTTTCTTCAACAAGTATCAGTATGTTTTCTGTTTTGTTTCGTCCATGTGATATGTGCAAATCTTGGAGCATCTTTTGGGTTTATTTTTTACTTTTCTTTTTATGCACCATGCTGGTATGAGATAGTCCATGGTTGATTTATATAATGCTCATTGCACTTCACCTTATATCTTTTGAGTATGTCTTTATAGAATGCTTCATGTGCTTCACTTATATCATTTGAAGTTTGGATTGCCTGTTTCTTTCACATAGAAAACCGTTGTTTGAAGAATGTTCTTCTGATTCACTTACATTTATTAGAGCATGGTCTTTTGTAGAAATAATTAAACTCTCATGCTTCACTTATATCTATTTAGATAGCCAACATGATTTTTTCAATTGCATGGCTAGTCATAAAATCGTAAATAAAACTTATGGATCACTGAATATGATATGTTTGATTTCTTGCAATATTTTTGTGATATAGAGATGGAATATGTGGGAGGTACTAGTAAACGGTTGTGGTTAGTAAGGATATTGGTGTTAAGGTTTGTGATTCCTGAAGCATGCACGTATAGTCTCTCGTCATGCTATGATGTTGGAGCATGATTTGTTATTGATTGTCTTCCTTATGAGTGGTGGTCGGGGACGAGCAATGGTCTTTCCCTACCAATCTATCCCCCTAGGGGCATGCATAGTAGTACTTTGCTTCGAGGGCTAATAAGCTTTTGCAATAAGTATATGAGTTCTTTATGACTAATGTGAGTCCATGGAATATACACACTCTTACAGTTTACAAAATTGCTAGCCTCTACAAGACTGCAGCATTGCCCTTTCTCACATCGAGACGTAGTGAAAACTTTGCAGGTGCATCCAAACCCCGTGATATGATACACTCTATCGCACATAAGCCTTATTATATCTTCCTCAAAACAGCCACCATACCTACCTATTATGGCTTTTCCATGGCCATTCTGAGATATATTGCCATGCAACTTCCACCGCTTCCCTTTGATGACTTGAGCATTCATTGTCATATTGCTTTGCACGATCATATAGCTGACATAGTAGTTGTGGCTCAGTCACCGTTCATCATTTTTCATACATGTTACGCTAGATCATTGCACATCCTCGTACATTGCTAGAGGCATTCATATAGAGTCATATTTTGTTATAGGTATCAAGTTGTAATCTTTATTTCTTTTGAGTTATAAGTAAATAGAAGTGTGATGATCATCATTATTCATTTTTAGAGCATTGCCCCAGTGAGGAAAGGATGATGGAGACTATGATTCCCCCACAAGTCGGGATGAGACTCCGGACAATGAGAGAAAAAGGAAAGGAAAAAAAGAAAGAAAAAAGAAAGAAAAAAAGAAGAAAAAAGAAAAGAAATAAATAAACAAAGAGAGAAGGGGCATTGTTAGTATCTTTTACCACACTTGTGCTTCAAAGTAGCACCATGTTTTTCATATGGAGAGTCTCTTATATTGTCACTTTTATATACTAGTGGGATTTTTTTATTATAGGATTAGATGCACACCCACTTAGTTTTCATATTGAGCTTTCATACACTTATAGCTCTTAGTGCATTCGTTGCATGGCAATCCCTACTCCTCACGTTGATATCGATTGATGGGCATCTCCATAGCCCGTTGGTTAGCCACGTCGATGTGAGACTTTCTTAATGTTTGTCTTCTTTATATTCGCCCCTATCATTATACTCTATTCCACCTGTAGTGCTATATCCATGGCTTGCGCTCATGTATTGCGTGAGGGTTGAAAAAGATGAAGCACATTAAAAAGTATGAACCAATTGCTCGGCTTGTCATCGGGGTTGTGCATGATAAATACTTTGTGTTAAGAAGACCAAGCATGACAAGACTATATGATTTTGTAGGGATAACTTTCTTTAGTGTTGTTATTTTGAAAGACATGATTGTTTGTTGGGATGCATTATTATTGATGTCTTTGTGTCAAATTATAGACTATTGCTTTGAATCACTTATGTCTTAATATTCATGCCATGATTAGATATATGATCAAGTTTATGCTCGGTAGCATTCCACATCAAAAATTATCTTTTGTATCATTTACCTGCTTGAGGACGAGCAGGAATTAAGCTTGGGGATGCTGATATGTCTCCGTCGTATCTATAATTTTTTATTGTTTTATGCCAATATTATACAAGTTTTACATACTTTTGTCAACTTTTTATATGATTTATTGGACTAACCTATTGATCTAGTGCCCAGTGCCAGTTCTTGTTTTCTGCATGTTTTTTGTATTGCAGAGAATCCGTATCAAACGAAGTCCAAATGCAATAAAATTTCACGGAGAATTATTATGGAATATATGTGATTTTCTTGAGTTGGAATCACCACAAACGGAGGCCCGTGGTGGGCACAACCCACTAGGGCGTGCCAGAGGATCCAGGCGTGCCGTGGTGGGTTGTGCTCACCTCGTATGTCTGTTGGACCTCTACTTTGGGCGCAAGGAAGCTTATATCCAGAAAAAATCATGTGAAAATCTCAGCGCAATCGGAGTTACGGATCTCCGGGAATATAAGAAACGGTTTTTGGCCAGATCTAGGAAACGCGAAACAGAAGAGAATAGAGAGGGGCATCCAGTCTCGGAGGGGCTCCGCCCCTCCGCCGTCATGGAGACCATGGACCAGAGGAGGAACTCTCCTCCGATCTAGGGGGAGGCCAAGGAAGAATAAGAAGGAGGGGGGCTTTCTCCCCCTCGCTTTCGGTGGCGCCGGTGTGCCACCGAGGGCAACGACCGGGACGGCAATCTACATCAACAATCTTGCTACCGTCAACACCAACTTTCTCCCCCTCTTTGCAGCGGTGTAACACCTCTTCCCCCCGCTGTAATCTCTACTTAAACATGATGCTCAACTCCATATATTATTTCCCAATGATCTATGGTCATCCTATGATGTTTGAGTAGATTCGTTTTGTCATGTGGGTTAATCGTGATCTTGGTTGGTATGATTGTATATTTTATTTATGGTGTTGTCCTACGGTGCCCTCCGTTCTCGCGCAAACGTGAGGGCAACCCCGCTCTAGGATGTTGCAATATATTCATGGTTCGCTTACGGTGTGTTGCGAGAGTGACAGAAACTTAAACACGAGTAGATGGGGTATGATGTATGGGAATAAAGAGGACTTGATACTTAATGCTATGGTTGGGTTTCACGACCTTAATGATCTTTAGTAGTTGCGGATGCTTGCTAGAGTTCCAATTATAAGTGCATATGATCCAAGTAGAGAAAGTATGTTTGCTCATGCCTCTCCCTCATATAAAATTACAATAATGATTACCGGTACTTGTTAGCGATTGCCTAGGGACAAATAAATTTGTTGTTGACAAAAGCTATCCACTTTTATTACCTTGCAATTTATTCATAGTTTTATTCTTGCAAAGTACTTCTAGTTTCATACTTGTTCTAGGTAAAGCGAACGTCAAGCGTGCTAAGAGTTGTATCGGTGGTCGATAGAACTTGAGGGAATATTTGTTCTACGTTTAGCTCCTCGTTGGGTTCGACACTCTTACTTATCGAAAGAGGCTACAGTTGATCCCCTATACTTGTGGGTTATCACCTTGCAAGCAATGTGACTAATGAGTTAGTTGCGGGATGATGTATTACAGAACGAGTAAAGAGACTTGTCGGTAACGATATTGAACTAGGTATGAAGATACCGACGATCGAATCTCGGGCAAGTAACATACCGATGACAATGGGAATAACGTATATTGTCATTATAGTTCGACCGATAAAGATCTTCGTAGAATATGTAGGAGCCAATATGAGCATCCAGGTTCCGCTATTCGTTATTGACCGTAGAGGTGTCTCGGTCATGTCTACATAGTTCTCGAACCCGTAGGGTCCGCACGCTTAACGTTCGATGACAATTTTGTATTATATGAGTTATGTGATTTGGACCGAATGTTGTTCGGAGTCCCGGATGAGATCACGGACATGACGAGGAGTCTCGAAATAGTTGATAGGTAAAGATTCATATATAGGACGACGATATTTGGACACCGAAAGTGTTTGGTGTATACCGGGTACATATCAGAGTACCGGGGGGGTTACCAGAACCCCCGGGGGAATAATGGGCCTTCTGGGCCATTGGAGGGGAGCACACCAGTCCACAAGGGGTGCCCCCCCCCCCCTAAGGAAGGAGGCTGAATAGAAGAAGGAGGAGGGGGTTGCCCCCCTTTCCTTCCTCCCACCTCTCTTCCATTTTGCCCCTTCCGGTAAAAGGAAAGGGGGGCGAATTGGACTAGGGGCCCAAGTAGGATTCCTCCTACATGGGCGCCCCCTTGGCTGCCTCTCCTCCCGTCCAACCTATATATACATGGGCGGGCACCACTAGAAACCACACCAACAATTGTTAGCCGTGTGCGGCGCCCCCTCCACAGTTTACGTTTCCCGTCATATTCACATAGTGCTTAGGAGAAGCCCTGCGCGGATCGCTTCACCATCACTGTCACCACGCCGTCGTGCTGACGGAACTCTCCCTTGACACTTTGCTGGATCAAGAGTTCGAGGGACATCATCGTGCTGAACGTGTGCAGAACTCGGAGGTGCCGTACGTTCGGTGCTTGATCGGTCGGAACAAGAAGAAGTTCGACTACATCAACTGCATTGCCAAACGCTTCCGCTTTCGGTCTACGACGTACGTGGACACACTCTCCCCCTCTCGTTGATATGCATCTCCTAGTAGATCTTGTGTGAGCGTAGGAATTTTTTTAAAATTGCATGCTACGTTTCCCAACACATGTTGTGCATGGTCACACTAGCAGTCATCACCTCCCAAAGCTTCTTCATGATCCATGTCAATGCAGGGTTACGAACGATACCCCACCGAGACTGAAGCACACCGAAAGCATGCTCCACATCCTTCTAGCACTCTTCTGCATTTGGGCAAACCTCTATCTCTTCTCTCCTTGCGTATTGGGTATGGTCTTCACAAGAGTGGACCTCTGAGAATAGATGCCATTAGCTAGGTAATATCCCTTGTTGTAATGGTGGCCTTGACCTCCGAGGAGTGGCCTTCTGCAAGCCTTGAAAACACCGGAGACCGCTGAAGAACACTAATATCATTCTGAGAACCAGCCATGCCGAAGAAAGGATGTCATATCTAGATATCTTGTGAAGCCACAACTTCAAGTATAACAATGGCACCTTTCACATGCCCCTTGTACTGCCGCTGCCAAGCAAATGGATAGTTCTTCCACTTCCAGTGCATACAATCTATACTACCAAGCATGCCCGGAAAGCCCCTCTCGGCATTGATCACCAACAACTTCTCTGTATCAGTGACAATTGGCTCTCTGAGATACTCAGGGCCGAACACTTCCACCACGTTCGTGCAAAAACCATACGTTGATAGGATACATGTGGACTCACTCATATGAACATACTCATACACAAGATCACCAGGAATTCCATAGGCAAGCATGCGGATAGCCGCAGTGCATTTCTGGTATGAAGAGAAACCAAGCTTGCCTAGGGCATTCTCTTTGCACTCAAAGTATGGGTCATGCGCGACCACTCACCACTCCCTCACAAATACGATTGAGCACATGCCTTCTCATCCGGAATCGGGGACGAAATTGATGTGGCCTAAAGAGTGCACCATCCTTAAAGTAATCGGCATAGAGAAGGGTGCAGCCTTTCTCCCTATTGTGGTTCAAAGCCAGAGCATGGCCAGGGATTGATCCCCTGTACCGAGGCCACTTCATACTAATGTGTTCATGTACAACCAACGCAGCCACAAGCTCTTCATCATCCGAGGATAAATCATCCGATGAGCAAATGAAGTTGTGAAAGAAAAACTCATTAGCACTATCCATTGTACCTTGTGAGCAATCCGTCGAACACCTTGCGGTCGTGCTGGCGCGGCCGGATAGTGCACGTCCTGCTCCCCTCGCAGGCAGCAAAGCAAGGTTTTGGGGGTCGGTCGTGCTGGAGGGCGCCCTGCGGCAACGAGCGGCCGGCTAGAAGAGTTTGGGGACGACGGGCTACGCAGGCGGCCGTAGTTTCCCTCCCACCGGCAACAAGAAGAACGCCGGCCAAATGCTTTCTGAAAAGGCGGTGTGGAGACAGCTATGGCATGGCGTAGTGCTGGTTGGGACGGCCCTTGGGGAAGACAACGCGTCCGAAGAGGGTGGTGGCGGCGGCAATGTCAGGCGTAGAGGGATGTAGAGAAATAGGAGGAGGGGTCTGTCTCCCCGACGGGCGGGCCATGGCAGGACAAGGGCACGCATCGCTCGCATCCGCGCGTGTCCGTTCGGCTGTAAAGTTGGCCCAAAGTTCGGCCGAAAATGAGTCGAAAAGGGATGACAGTCCGTTTGCGCTTAGGCGTTGGAAGGCCTAGTTTATCCATTTATCCCCAAACGGACACGGACGAACAATTTGGAGTCGTGCGTTGGAATTGGCGGCCACACACGCACAGAGACTTGTCAAACAAGTTGGAAATAGGGACCAAGAGGAGGACGTACTGGAGCGTGGCAACAGCCAGCAGACGCTGCTACGCTCAGCAGGGTTTGACTCGACCGCCTCCTATCAAATCTGCCTCCAAGCCTTCAAGGCCCTGTCTGAAGGAGCCTCGTCGAAGTAGCTCATGGCTCGATAACGATAAACATTTCGAAACAATCTCTGAACTGAGCCAAGAGAGAGAGGGGGGGAGGGGGAATTGAAGCTCAATAGTAATAGAATAATGTCAGTCCTACTATTCTTTTAAGCACTCATGATCAACGGCTGAACGGACACTAACAGAGGCTATTGCAGTACTCCCCTCACAAAGCAAGCAGTCGGCTTTAAACACCGCCGGCCATTACTCTGTACGAGCCCTGGTAACTAACGGCCACTCATCATTTCACGGCTCACGAGCAAATTTCACAGACCTGGGCACACTACCTGATGTTTTACTCCTTCTGGGAAGTGCACCTCCAAGTCCAAACAACCAAGCACGCTCCACCCCCGGAAATCACCGCCCAGATCTGAACGGCTCTCCGTAATTTGGTCCTATACGTACTGTACGGATCACTTGGATTCACATGCACGATGGAACGACAAGCTGGAACAATGCAACCTCGCCGCACGTAGCCCTCTGCCCACCGGAGTTCAGCGCCGGCGCACATGCCGCGGATACAGGGATACATCGATACATTGATTTTCCAATCCTCTGCCATGATATCTCTCCAGAATCGTCTCAGGAATAGTAATACCAATCAATGTCGCCACCTTTGCCTCAATTCACTCTCTCTGACCATCTCCAGACCATCTCAAATCCAAGCTCCCAGTCTCCCACCTCTGTCCAACAACAACCCATTGAAAATATAATAGTAAATTAAATTCATGGGCAATAGAAGTGCTGGCATCATTGATTCGTAGATCAATGCTCCATGATATGGCACAAGCCCACTATTACTAACTGGGTACTATAAATGTCATTGCTTTTAGCTGTTGTTTTCATATTACAAATTCCACTACAAACACTTGCAAGTGGCACTATTTCCCATGCCTCTACCTACAACTTTGATAGTGTGTGTGCAAGATTGTGAGTCTCTTGATGAATATGTTTTGGGATTGGAAGATATTAGGAAAATTCTGTTAGGTTCAAACTGGTACATGCGCATGAACTTGAGGGTACCTCACACCAGAATTCCACTTGACGGGGCATTGAGCAACCAAACTCTCTTTCCCCTCTCTAGAGCGTCTGCATCAACATTGTGTTCAACGACATAGTTATATGATAGCTGTGGATTATTGGTAGGCCCGTATTGAGTAAGTTTTACATGTGTGCAAAGTATACATGATGTGTTTTAGCGACAACCAATTGCAGCCACATATCCCTTCTTTGTTGCAGAGAATATTTTGTTCACATAAAGGAAAGAGATAGCAAAACCATGATTATATTTTGTACAAGAGATGAACTTTTTTGTACATAAACATCACTCAGTGAGCCAGTGGCCAGCCTAATTAGCCAACGTAAGGTGTCTGCTCTACTATTTAGTGTGTACGTGACGAGGCTGTTTCCAAAGGCTGCATATGCTTGCCTCTGATCTCGGCTGATTCTCTGCTCGTTGGGTTTTGTGTTTTTCTTGCGGGGGAGGGTCTTGTGGTTCAGCTAGAGTTCCTAGACATTTTTTCTTATGGGATTCCTAATTATTTTCCATTTAGGCCCCATTTTTAGAATCTTTCGTTTCTAAAGGAAAAAATAGGATATGTCGATCTTTCTTTTGTGTAGTTTGAAGTGTTTCTAGGGAACTTCTGTGAATTTTCTATGAATTTCCTTGTGTTTCAAATTGGACCGGCTTTTTAGAGCAGACTTTGCACGCAATGGGGACTTTTTGTTCAACATCGGTGTACCGTCAGCAGTCAACTTTCATTTCATTTTACCTGCTGCGTGCCATGCCTGCATCGACACAAGAGTCATGGACCATTTTATTTTTTGCAGGCGACGACACAAGTCAGAACCTGCGCTCACACAAACACATATAGACTTGTCAAACAAGTTGGACATAGGGAGTTAGGGACCGAGAGGAGGACGTACTGGAGCGTGGCAGCTAGTATTCTTTTAGGACGACGATAACTGCCACACGTGTCGGTGTTAAAGGATCTGCCCACACGTTTTATATGGTGTTTAAGAGGACCAACCCACACGCTTATGTGTGGGCAAAACAACTAGTGCCCACACACCTCTTTTTTCCTTGCGGTCCCTCTCACACGCCTACGTGTGAGCAAAATGTATAACGCCCACACGATCTCTCTCAGCCACCTACCTCACGGTCCCGCACGCCCCACGTGACAGTCACCACGCGTCCCCGCAGTTGCCATAGTTCGGATCCTCTTCAATGTCCGTTAACTGCAGTTGCCATGTTGCTGATCTACAGTTGCCATGTCGGACAACTACAGTTGCCATGGTTGCTCAACTGCAGTTGCCATCTCAGGTCAAGTGCCAGATGCCATTTTGGACAACTGCAGCTGTTGCCATGTATGGTCTGGTTTACTATAGTTGCCATGATTTGAAAACTTTAGAGGTTGCCACCTACTAACACTAAGCAGTTGTCATGTATGGTCTGGTTTACTACAGTTGCCATGATTTAAAAACCTTAGGAGTTGCCACCTACTAACACTAGGCAGTTTCCGTGTAGCGCTACAAAGAGACATGACAAAACAACATGTTCAGGTAAAAAAGAGAGTTGCCATCTGCTTACAAGCATACTAGGGAAGTTGTCGTGTACCCTGCAAAACACATGGCAACTGACATGTTCGGGTAAAAAAAAGGTTGCCATCTGCTACACTAGGGCAGTTGCCATGTACACTGCAAAACACATGGCAACTGGCAGCTTGGGTGTGGAAGAGGAGACGGGTGTGTGGACGAGATGGCAAATGCCCACACACCAGCCCTTGTGCGTGAGTACAAACTGGCGTGTGGGCGGACTGCTAAACGCCCACTCACCGGCCTCTCCGTGTGGTGAAACGAATGTGTGGGCGACCGGATGAATGCCCACACACCAGGGCAGTCCTACGTGGCACCACAGTCATGCCAAGATTCGTGCACCCACAAATGGACGCGGATCCACGTACAAACGCCCACACATGTGGACTTTAGTGTTTCCGTTCTTTTAAGCACTCATAACGGACAGTAACATCCTTTTACTTATCTTAAGCACGACTTGATCCTATGTTTAAAAGTTTTCTGAATCTGACCATTTTTCCACCGCCATTGTCTTTGATGATAGGATAACACATTCCACCTCCAAGTTCTTTGACGGTAGGACTTACCTACATTGTCATGCCCGTTCGTTGTAGAAAAGACCCTATCGTCATGGTCTTTGGCGGTAGGGGCATGCATGTAATTATAATAGAGACACACATGCAATAAAACAAAAATGAAGACCCTAGCGTCATATACTATGACAATAGGGTAACACACCCTACCGCCATAGACCGTGGCGGTAGAGTCCTTTTCACAAAAAAAAATTTGACAGCGCGGGTAAGTCCTACTGCCAAAGACGATTAAAGTAGAAAAATGGTCAGATCTGAAACAATTTTATACGTAGGGTCAGATCGTGCTAAACTAACAGAAAAAGATGAAAGCAGTGAATTTGGCCAACAGAGGATATTGCAGTACTCCCTCAGGAAGCAAGCAGTCGGCTTTAAACACCGCCATTACTCTGTATGCGAACCCTAGTAACGACCACTCATCATTTCACGGCTCACGAGCAAATTTTCACGTCCCTGGACACACTACCTGACGTTTTACTCCTGCAGGAAAGTGCACCTCCAAACAGCCAAGCATTGCTCCACTCCCGGAAATCACCGCCCAGATCTGAACGCGAACGGCTCTCCGTAACGTCATTCCGCGAAAGGTGCAGTCATTCCTCTCCTTTCATATTTCCCACAGAATCATGATGATTGTCGATCTGCTTGCCCCTCTGTTTTGCGTAGTGGTCCGGTTGATGATTTCCTGAATCCTTTGAACAGAGTTAGAGGGGCCCCTGTCCAAGGGAGCCAGCGAGCAGCAGCCAGATCGCCCAGCCGCATGCAGCCATATTTCCCGCGCGAAACTGCAGTCCCAAAACAAATGTGTAGATGTTTCAAGGTTGCGGAGACATAATTGACAGAAATAGTTATTGATCCAGTCCCTCCTCTGAAGCCGATCATTGCATCATAGTCTGTCTTGGAGTAGTAACCATATGAACATCTTGAGCTTGTTGGGAGCCCACACCTTCCAGATCATCTTGTTGAGGTTGGACAGAGCGACCGGCTGGAACTGGTTGTTGTATGCAGAGCTTGTAGTGTAGCAGCCGTTTTTTGTGCCTTGCCATCTTATGAGGTCGTCTTCGTCAGGCCGCAACACGGTGTTAGCATTTTGGATCATGCGCCAAATGGACAGGAACTCCGGAGCTATGTCCATTGTGTTTCCGTGTTGTAGGTCTTTGATCCATTGGTCTCTCCGGAGAGATGCCTCAACGCTTCTGTTTTTCCTGCGGGCATGATTGAAGACCGCCGGGAATGAGATCGCTAAAGGAGAATCACCTATCCAGTTGTCATTCCAGAAACTAGCTTTGCGGCCGTTTCTGATCCGAACTCTGGTTGCCAAGCTGAAGATTCTTCGTTCCTTCTCCAAAGCCGGGAGGTGCAGCTGCGTCCAAGGTCTTCCAGGCTGCTCCCACACCAGCCACTGCCATCTGAGTCGAAGGGCAGTGCTGAATTTGTTTAGATCAAGGATGCCCAACCCACCTTGCCGCACCGGGGAGCACACTTTAGACCAGGCCACCTTGCACTTTCCACCTGTGAGCTCCTCATCCTGGGTCCATAAGAACCGCCTTCTAGCCTTGTCAATCTCTCTTATGATTTTCTTGGGGACCTTGAGAACTGTCATGGCAAAAGTGTTGGGGAACGTAGCAGAAATTCAAAATTTTCTACGCATCACCAAGATCAATCTATGGAGATTCTAGCAACAAGAGAGGGAGAGGATGAGCATCTTCATACCCTTGAAGATCGCTAAGCGGAAGCGTTACAAGAACGCTGGATGAAGGAGTCGTACTGCAGCGATTCAGATCGCGGTTGATTCCGATCTAAGCACCGAACAACGGTGCTTCCGCGTTCAACACACGTACAGCCCGGGGACGTCTCCTCCTTCTTGATCCATCAAGGGGAGAGGAGAAGTTGAGGGAGAACTCCGACATCATGACGGATGGTGGTGATGGAGCTCGTGGTTCTCCGGCAGGGCTTCGTCAAGCACTACGGAGGAGGAGGAGGTGTTGGAGGAGGGAGAGGGCTGCGCCAGGGGAAGGGTGCGGCTGCCCTCTCTCTCTCTCTCAATATATATAGGGGGAAGGGAGGAGGGGGAGGTACCCTAGGGTTTCCTAGTGGAGGGGCGGCGGCCATAGGGGAAACCCTAGATGGGTTTTGGCGCCCCACCTCCTAGGAAACTTGCCCCCCAAGCCGGGAGGGGTGACTGCCCTAGGGGTGGCGCCCCACCTCTCGTGTTACGTGAGATGGGGTGGGAGGCGCTCAGCCCCTTAGTGGGCTGATGTGCCCTCTCCCCTTGGCCCATATGGCCCCCCAAAGCTTGCTGGGGCCTCCAAAACCCCTTTCGGACACGCTGGTCATCACCTGGTACCCCCGGAACAATTCCGGACTCCAATACCCTTCGTCCAATATACCGATCTTCACCTCCGGACCATTCCGGAGCTCCTCGTCATGTCCGGGATCTCATCCAGGACTCCGAACAACCTTCGGTAACCACATACTATTTCCCATAACAACTCTAGCGTCACCGAACCTTAAGTGTGTAGACCCTACGGGTTCGGGAACCATGCAGACATGACTGAGACGTTCTCCGGTCAATAACCAACAGCGGGATCTGGATACCCATGTTGGCTCCCACATGTTTCACGATGATCTCATCGGATGAACCACGATGTCAAGGATTCAAGCAATCCCGTATGCAATTCCCTTTGTCTCGCGGTATTGTACTTGCCCGAGATTCGATCGTCAGTATGCCGATACCTTGTTCAATCTCGTTACCGGCAAGTCTCTTTACTCGTTCCGTAACACATCATCCCGTGATCAACCCCTTGGTCACATTGTGTACATTATGATGATGTCCTACCGAGTGGGCCCAGAGATACCTCTTCGTCACACGGAGTGACAAATCCCAGTCTCGATTCGTGCCAACCCAACAGACACTTTCGGAGATACCCGTAGTGCACATTTATAGCCACTCAGTTACCTTGTGACGTTTGGTACACCCAAAGCATTCCTACGGTATCCGGGAGTTGCGAAATCTCATGGTCTAAGGAAATGATACTTAACATTAGAAAAGCTTTAGCATACGAACTACACGATCTTTGTGCTAGGCTTAGGATTGGGTCTTTTCCATCACATCATTCTCCTAATGATGTGATCCCGTTATCAACGACATCCAATGTCCATGGTCAGGAAACCATAACCATCTATTGATTGACGAGCTAGTCAACTAGAGGCTTACTAGGGACATGGTGTTGTCTATGTACCCACACATGTATCTGAGTTTCCTATCAATACATTTATAGCATGGATAATAAACGATTATCATGAACAAGGAAATATAATAATAATAACTAATTTATTATTGCCTCTAGGGCATATTTCCAACAGTCTCCCACTTGCACTAGAGTCAATAATCTAGTTCACATCGCCATGTGATTAACACTCATAGGTCACATTGCCATGTGACCAACATCCAAAGAGTTTACTAGTGTCGCTAAACTAGTTCACATCATCATGTGATTAAGACTCAATGAGTTCTAGGGTTTGATCATGTTTTGCTTGTAAGAGAGGTTTTAGTCAACGGGTCTGCAACATTCAGATCCGTGTGCACTTCGCAAACCTCTAGGTCATATTGTAAATGCTGCTTCCATGCTCCACTTGAAGCTATTCCAAATGGTTGATCCACTATACGTATCCGGTTTGCTACTCAGAGTCACTCGGATAGGTGTTAAATCTTGCATCGACGTAACCCTTTACGCCGAACTCTTTATCACCTCCATAATCGAGAAACATGTCCTTATTTACTCCAAGGACAATTTTGACCACTGTCCAATGATCCATTCCTGGATCATTCTTGTACCCCTTGACTGACTCATGGCAAGGCACATTTCCGGTGCGGTACACAGAATAGCATACTATAGAGCCTACGTCTGAAGCATAGGGGACGACCTTAGTCCTTTCTCTCTCTTCTGCCGTGGTCGAGCTTTAACTCTTAACTTCATACCTTACAACCCAGGCAAGAACTCCTTCTTTGACTGATCCATCTTGAACACCTTCAAGATCATGTCAAGGTATGTGCTCATTTGAAAGTACCATTTAGCGGTTTTTGATCTATCCTCATAGATCTTGATGCTCAATGTTCAAGCAGCTTAATACAGGTTTTCTATTGAAAAACACTTTTCAAATAACCCTATATGCTTTCCAGAAATTCTACATCATTTATGATCAACAATATGTCAACAACATATACTCATCAGAAATTCTATAGTGCTCCCACTCACTTCTTTGGAAATACAAGTTTCTCATAAGCTTTGTATAAACCCAAAATCTTTGATCATCTCATCAAAGCGTACATTCCAACTCCGAGATGCTTACTCCAGTCCTTAGAAGGATTGCTGGAGCTTTGCATACTTGTTAGCGTCTTTCAGGATTGACAAAAACTTCTGGTTGTATCACATACAAACTTTCCTCAAGAAAACCGTCGAGGAAACATTGTTTTTTGACATCCTATCTGCAAGATTTCATAAATAATGCAGTAAC
This sequence comes from Aegilops bicornis, assembly GCA_021605145.1. Classification (NCBI taxonomy): domain Eukaryota; kingdom Viridiplantae; phylum Streptophyta; class Magnoliopsida; order Poales; family Poaceae; genus Aegilops; species Aegilops bicornis. Next base: position 60,324,463 of record CM038675.1, on the reverse strand, counting down.
TGCTAATATAATTCCAACAGACTCTTAGCATCGCTACAGGTGAGAAAGCCTCACCGTAGTCAACTCCTTGAACTTGTCGGGAAACATCTTAACGACAAGTCAATCTTTCTTAATGGTGATACTTACCATCATTGTCTGTCTTCCTTTTAAAATCCATCTGTACCCAACAGCCTTTACGACCATCAAGTAGTTCTTCCAAAGTCTACACTTTGTTTTCATACATGGATCCTCTCTCGGATTTTATGGCCTCAAGCCATTTGTCAGAATCCGGGCCCACCATCGCTTCTCCATAGCTCGTAGGTTCATTGTTGTCTAGCAACATGACCTCCAAGATAGGATTACCGTACCACTCTGAAGCAGTACCTGTCCTTGTCGTACTACGAGGTTTGGCAGTGACTTGATCCGAAGTTTCATGATCACTATCATAAAGCTTCTACTTCAATTGGTGTAGGCGCCACAGGAACAACTTCCTGTGCCCTGCTACACACTAGTTGAAGTGACGGTTCAATAACCTCATCAAGTCTCCACCATCCTCCCACTCAAAATTCCGAGACAAACTTTTCCTCGAGAAAGGACCCGATTCAAGAAACAATCCCTATTGCTTTCGGATCTGAATTAGGAGGTATACCCAACTGTTTTGGGTGTCCTATGAAGATGCATTTTATCCGCTTTGGGTTCGAGCTTATCAACCTGAAACTTTTTCACATAAGCGTCGCAGCCCCAAACTTTCAAGAAACGACAACTTAGGTTTCTCCAAACCATAGTTCAAACGGTGTCGTCTCAACGGAATTACGTGGTGCCCTATTTTTGTGAGTGCGGTTGTCTCTAATGCCTAACCTATGAACGATAGTGGTAGTTTGATAAGAGACATCATGGTACGAACCATATCCAATAGGGTGGAACTATGATGTTCGGACACACCATCACACTATGGTGTTCCAGGCGGTATTAATTGTGAAACAATTTCCACAATGTCTTAATTGCGTGCCAAAGCTCAGAATCTCAGATACTCATCTCTATGATCATATCATAGACATTTTATCCTCTTGTCACGATGATCTCCAACCTCACTCTGAAATTACTTGAACCATTCAATAATTCAGACTTGTGTTTCATCAAGTAAATATACTCAGTATCTACTCAAATCATCTGTGAAGTAAGAACATAACGATATTCACTGCATGCCTCAGCACTCATTGGACTGCACACATCAAAATGTGTTACTTCCAACAAGTTGCCATCTTGTTCCATCTTACTAAAAACGAGGCTTTTCAGTCATCTTGCCCATGTGGTATGATTTGCATATCACAAGTGATTCAAAATCAAGTGAGTCCAAACGATCCATCTGCATGGAGTTTCTTCATGCGTATACACCAATAGCCATGGTTCGCATGTCTCAAACTTTTCAAAAACGAGTGAGTCCAAAGATCCATCAACATGGAGCTTCTTCATGCGTTTTACAACAATATGACTTACATGACAGTGCCACAAGTAAGTGGTACTATCATTACTATCTTATATCTTTTGGCATGAAAATGTGTATCACTATGATCGAGATTCAATAAACCATTCCTTTTAGGTGCAAGACCATTGAAGGTATTATTCAAATAAACAGAGTAACCATTATTCTCCTTAAATGAATAACCGTATTGCGATAGACATAATCCAATCATGTCTATGGTCAACGCAAACACCAAATAACAATTATTTAGGTTTAACACCAATCTCGATGGTAGAGGGAGCGTGCGATGCTTGATCACATCAACCTTATAAACACTTCCAACACATATCGTCAGCTCACCTTTAGCTAGTCTCCGTTTATTCCGTAGCTTTTATTTCGAGTTACTAACACTTAGCAACCGAACCGGTATCTATTACCATGGTGCTACTAGGAGTACTAGTAAAGTACACATTAACATAATGTATATCCAATATACTTCTATCGACCTTGCCATCCTTCTCATCTACCAAGTATCTAGGGTAATTCTGCTCCAAAGGATTCCCCTTATTACAGAAGCACTTAGTCTCGGGTTTGGGTTCAACCTTGGGTTTCTTCACTAGAGCAGCAACTGATTTGCCGTTTCATGAAGTATCCCTTCTTGCCCTTGCCCTTCTTGAAACTAATGGTTCTACTAACCATCAACAATTGATGCTCCTTCTTGACTTCTACTTTCGCGGTGTCAAACATCGCGAATATTTCAAGGATTATCATATCTATCCCTGATATGTTATAGTTCATCACGAAGCTCTTAGTGGCTTGGTGGCAATTACTTTGGAGAAACTACCACTCGATTCAAGTGATTGTGGTACTCAGACAATCTGAGCACAAGCTTAACGATTGAGCTTTTCTCCCTTAGTTTGCAGGATAAGAAACTCGTCGGAGGTCTTATACCTCTTGACGTGGGCACGAGCCTGAAATCCCAATTTCAGCCCTCGAAACATCTCATATGTTCCGCGACGTTTCGAAATCGTCTTCGGTACCTCAACTCTAAACCGTTTAACATTACTGAACTATCACGTAGTTATCAAAACGTGTATGTCAGATGTTCGCAACATCCAGAGACGACGTTCGAGGTTCAGAACACCGAGCGGTGCATTAACGACATAAGACTTCTACGAAGCAACGAGGACAATCCCCAGTTTACGGACCTAGTCCGCATAATTGCTACTACCAACTTTCAACTAAATTTTCTCTAGGAACATATCTAAACAGTAGAACTAAAGCGCGAGCTACGACGTAATTTGCAAAAACCTTTTGACTATGTTCAGGATAATTAAGTTCATCTTATGAACTCCCACTCAGATAGACATCCCTCTAGTCATCTAAGTGATTACATGATCCGAGTCAACTAGGCCGTGTTCGATCATCACGTGAGACGGACTAGTCATCATCGGTGAACATTTTCATGTTGATCGTATCTACCATACGGCTCATGCTTGACCTTTTGGTCTCTTGTGTTCCGAGGCCATGTCTGTACATGCTAAGCTCGTCAAGTCAACCTAAGTGTTTTGCCTGTGTAAATCTGGCTTACACCCGTTGTATGTGAATGTTAGAATCTATCACACCCGATCATCACGTGGTGCTTCGAAACAACAAACTTTACATAGCGGTGCACAGTTAGGGGAACACTTTTCTTGAAATTATTATGAGGATCATCTTATTTACTACCGTCGTTCTAAGCAAATAAGATGCATAAACATGATAAACATCACATGCAATCAAAAAGTGACATGATATGGCGAATATCATTTTGCTCCTTTTGATCTCCATCTTCGGGGCTCCATGATCATCATCGTCACCGGCATGACACCATGATCTCCATCATCATGATCTCCATCATCGTGTCTTCATGAAGTTGTCTCGTCATCTATTACTTCTACTACTACGGCTAATGGTTTAGCAATAAAGTAAAGTAATTACATGACGTTTATGTTGACACGCAGGTCATGAATAAATTAAGACAACTCCTATGGCTCCTGCCGGTTGTCATACTCATCGACATGCAAGTCGTGATTCCTATTACAAGAACATGATCAATCTCATACATCACATATCATTCATCACATTCTTTTGGCCATATCACATCACATAGCATACCCTGCAAAAACAAGTTAGACGTCCTTTAATTGTTGTTTGCATGTTTTACGTGGCTGCTATGGGTTTCTAGCAAGAACGTTTCTTACCTACACAAAAACCACAACGTGATATGTCAATTTCTATTTACCCTTCATAAGGACCCTTTTCATCGAATCCGGTCCGACTAAAGTGGAAGAGACTGGCACCCGCTAGCCACCTTATGCAACAAGTGCATGTCAGTCGGTGGAACCTGTCTCACGTAAGTGTACGTGTAAGGTCGGTCCGGGACGCTTCATCCCACAATACCGTCGAAACAAGATTGGACTAGTAACGGTAAGCATATTGAACAAAATCAAAGCCCACAACAACTTGTGTTCTACTCGTGCATAGAAACTACGCATAGACCTAGCTCATGATGCCACTGTTGGGGAACGTAGCAGAAATTCAAAATTTTCTACGCATCACCAAGATCAATCTATGGAGATTCTAGCAACAAGAGAGGGAGAGGATGAGCATCTTCATACCCTTGAAGATCGCTAAGCGGAAGCGCATAAGAACGCGGATGAAGGAGTCAGACTGCAGCGATTCAGATCGTGGTTGATTCCGATCTAAGCACCGAACAACGGTGCCTCCGCTGCTCAACACACGTACAGCCCGGGACGTCTCCTCCTTCTTGATCCAGCAAGGGGAGAGGAGAAGTTGAGGGAGAACTCCGACAGCATGACGGCATGGTGGTGATGGAGCTCGTGGTTCTCCGGCAGGGCTTCGCCAAGCACTACAGAGGAGGAGGAGGTGTTGGAGGAGGGAGAGCGCTGCCCTCTCTCTCTCTCTCTCTCACTATATATAGGGGGAAGGGAGGAGGGGGAGGCGCCCTAGGGTTTCCTAGGGGAGGGGCGGCGGCCATAGGGGAAACCCTAGATGGGTTTTGGCGCCCCCAACCCCTAGGAAACTTGCCCCCCAAGCCGGGACGGGTGGCTGCCCTAGGGGTGGCGCCCCCACCTCTCCAGGTTACGTGAGATGGGGTGGGAGGGGCGCTCAGCCCCTTAGTGGGCTGATGTGCCCTCTCCCTTCAGCCCATAAGTCCCCCAAAGCATGTTGGGGCCTCCGAAACCCCTTTCGGACACGCTGGTCATCACCTGGTACCCCCGGAACAATTCCGGACTCCAATACCCTTTGTCCAATATACCGATCTTCACCTCCGGACCATTCCGGAGCTCCTCGTCATGTCCGGATCTCATCCGGGACTCGAACAACCTTCAAGAACGACATACTATTTCCCATAACAACTCTAAGGCCACCGAATCTTAAGTGTGTAGACCCTACGGGTTCGGGAACCATGCTGACATGACTAAGACGTTCTCCGGTCAATAACCAACAGCGGGATCTGGATACCCATGTTGGCTCCCACATGTTCCACGATGATCTCATCGGATGAACCACGATGTCAAGGATTCAAGCAATCCCGTATGCAATTCCCTTTGTCTAGCGGTATTGTACTTTCCCGAGATTCGATCGTCGGTATGCCGATACCTTGTTCAATCTCGTTACCGGCAAGTCTCTTTACTCGTTCCGTAACACATCATCCCGTGATCAACCCCTTGGTCACATTGTGCATATTATGATGATGTCCTACCGAGTGGGCCCAGAGATACCTCTCCGTCACACGGAGTGACAAATCCCAGTCTCGATTCGTGCTAACCCAACAGACACTTTCGGAGATACCCGTAGTGCACATTTACAGCCACCCAGTTACGCCAGGACGCTTTGGTACACCCAAAGCATTCCTACGGTATCCGGGAGTTGCACAATCTCATGGTCTAAGGAAATGATACTTAACATTAGAAAAGCTTTAGCATACGAACTACACGATCTTTGTGCTAGGCTTAGGATTGGGTCTTGTCCATCACATCGTTCTCCTAATGATGTGATCCCGTTATCAACGACATCCAATGTCCATGGTCAGGAAACCGTAACCATCTATTGATCAACGAGCTAGTCAACTAGAGGCTTACTAGGGACATGGTGTTGTCTATGTATCCACACATGTATCTGAGTTTCCTATCAATACAATTATAGCATGGATAATAAACGATTATCATGAACAAGGAAATATAATAATAATAACTAATTTATTATTGCCTCTAGGGCATATTTCCAACAAAAAGTTGGCAGAGCGGAGAGCACACTACGGACTAGAACCCTCCTTCCTGCCAGGTTGAGCAGCCTCCGTTTCCAGCCCGCCAGCCGCGCTTTAATTCTGTCTAGAATGAACTGAAAGTGAGACAAACGCAGACTTGTCGTCGAGATCGGCAGCCCGAGGTAAGTCATTGGAAAATCTATCAGAGAGCCTCCAAAACTCTGAAGCACTTCCGGCAGATTCACATTTTCGCAGCTAATGGCAGCCACAGATGATTTACTTTGGTTTAGGTGAAGCCCCGTTGCCTCCCCAAAGTTTGCAAGCAGGCCTAGCAGCGTTTCCACCTCGGGCTTGGGCGGGTTGGCAAAGATAACAGCATCATCCGCGTAGAGGCATACTCTCATGCTCGTTCCCCGGCCCGGCAAACGAGCCAGCATCCCCTTCTCCGCAGCCGTAGCCAGCAAGCGGTGTAGAGGATCGATGGCGAGGATGAAGAGCAACGGAGAAAAAGGGTCTCCCTGCCGCAGACCTTGACGGTGCCAGAACTTCTCCCCAGGCTCGCCATTCATCAGGACAGAGGAGGAAGCCGTTGACAACGGCATGGTGGTCCAATCCCTCCAACGTGAGCTGAAACCCATCCTTCGCAGAAGCTCTAGCAAGTATTCCCAGGAAACTGAATCGAAAGCTTTTGCAATATCCAGTTTGAATAGGAGAGCTGGTTTTTTTTCTCTGTGAAGCGCTCTGACACAGCCTTGCACATACTGGTAGCTATCATGGATACATTTGCCCTTCTGGAAAGCGGTTTGCGCCAGTGAGATCAAATCCTTGAGCTTGACGGCCAGCCGCAGAGATAACACCTTTGCAATGAGCTTTGAGATGGAGTGAATTAGGCTGATGGGCCTGAAATGGCACAACTCCGTTGCCCCGTCCTTCTTTGGTAGGAGAGCAATGAACACGGTGTTGATTTCCTTCAAATTTGCTCCCGCCAGGTTGTAGAACTTCTGAAAAACTGCCATGACGTCGTCTTTGGCCGTGCTCCAACATGCCCTGAAAAAGCGACCAGTGAAACCATACGGTCCAGGCGCCTTCTCCGTCGGCGAGGCCAGCACCGCCGCCCACACCTCAGGTTCAGTGAAGGGGAGGTCGAGCCCAGACATGTCAATCATCGTCAGGTGCAGCTCATCCCAATTCAGAGTGCACGAGCGATGTCGTAGCCGTCCTATGGATTCAGTGAAATGATCGCGCGCGGCCGAGGCCTTCGCATGATGTTCTGTGATTTCAGCGTTGCGCACTCTGACGGAATGGATGTAGTTCTTTCTCCTTCTTGCTCTGATTTTTGCATGGAAGAATTTTGAATTTGCGTCGCCCACTTTGAGCCACATGATCCTGGACGCCTGTCTCTTTCTGGCCCTTTCTAAAGTAGCTAACCCAAGCACCTTCAGTTTAAGCTGCTTGCGCAGCAGCCGCTCTTGCTCCGTCAGGTTCCTAGCCTCCTGCGCCATGTCCAACTGCAAGATCACCGCGTTTGCAATGTGGAACTGCAGTTTGGCGCCTCCAAAGAGCGATCTGCTCCAGATTTTCAGATCGGCTGCAACCCTCTGAAGCTTCCTGCTAATGCGAATGAAGGGGCAGTCGTGATTTACCGGCCGATCCCAGGCGTGCTGCACCGTTTCCTTAAAGTGAGGGAAACGCGGCCAAAAATTTTCAAACCTAAATCTAGCCTTCCTGATCGGGGCTCCATTCACTAACAAGAGATGACAGTGGTCGGAGAAGGATGTTGAAGCCACCGTGAGCATCACATCAGGAAACATGTCTTCCCATGCCAAGTTACAGAAAATTTTGTCGATGCTGCATAAGGTTGGCGATTCTCTTTCGCTACTCCAAGTAAACCGTCTATTCCTGCATTTGACCTCTCTGACCCCAGCAAGATCAATCGCCCGGCGAAAACGGCCCATCATCCTTCTGTTGATCAGGCCGTTGTTTTTGTCCCGCGCCTGATAGATCATGTTAAAGACTCCGTTGAGCATCCAAGGTTCAGTGGGAGGAGGTGCTACGCTGGCTAGTTCAGATAGGAAATTTTCTTTTTGCTCATCCTCCGAAGGATCGAATAAACACCTGGTCAATGTAGTTACGCACTCGATCGCCAGCTTCTCCATTACGGTTAAGGTAGAGATCATCGGCAGCGGCGAGTCCTTTTGGATCCCTCTGTAAAGTAATATCATATCTTTTAGATCACTAAAAAGATCTTATATTAGTTTATAGAGGAAGAAGTAAATTAAATTCGTGGGCACTAGAAAGAGTTGGCACCATTGTTCCATGACGTGGCACAAACCCACTACCACTAACCGGGTAACAATAAATGTCACTGCTTCTAACTGTGCTTCCCATGTTGCAAATTTCACTACAAACATTTGCATGTGACATTATTTCCCATGCCTCAACCTACAATTTTGATAGTATGTGTGCAAGACTTTTGAGTGTCTCCATGAATATGTTGTGGGATTGGAAGATGTTAGGAAAATTGTGTTAGGCACAAACTGGTAGGCGCGCATGAACTTGAGGGTACCTCACCCCAGAAGTCCATTTCAGGGGGCATTGAGCAACCAAACTCTCCTTCCCCTCTCTAGGGCGGTTGCATCAGCATTCTGTTCAACAACATACTTATATGATAGTTGTGGATAATTGGTAGGCCCATACTGAGTTACTTTAATATGTGTGCAGACTATACATGATGGGTTTTAGTGTAATCTATTGCAGCCACATACCCATTTCCTGGATACTTTGTTCATGTAAAGGAAAGAGATAGCAAGGCAGGCAACTCGCAGAAAATGACTTGTTTTTTCTCTTTCCGTGTGAGAAAAATCAATTTGAAACATATAATCACGTTATAGAGCAGTCGGACAGTAACAAACCAGATGTAGAAATCAAAATTTTCTTAACTAAATTTTTATTGGCATGATATCCATTACATATTAATTATGAAGATTGTTCCATTTTCTTGCCAGAAAATCATCTTGTTTGATTCAGTTAGGATATGACATGTTGCGTCGGTTGGGGTGTATTGACTGCTGGTGATAGCCCTTTGTGCCATTGTCGAGGTAGCCGAGTGCGTGGGTGGTGTAGCCATGATGAGGTAGCCATGCGAAGAATGTTGTGGTTGTCGAGTCGGGATGGCCGGTGTCGAGAATGTTGCTGTGGAGCCGCGGGCGCAAGGAGACGCCGAGTTAGTCAGGAGCGCAAGAAGCCTCTCCTAGAGATAAGATAAGAGACGGATTACAAATTCTAGACTACCAAATACGTGTAACTCAAATATGTCTCTAACACTTGTGTTCTTTTTTTTAAAGGTCATATCACCGGAAGTCATAGAACTTGCGCTCGATGTTCAGTTCGGTGCTAGAACTTTAAAAATACAAATTTATAGTCACCTAACTTGACATCACGTGCAAATACGTTCACAAAACATGTATGCAGACGTATCATGGTGCATGGCCCCACCTGTCGGTGAGTGATGGCGCTCGGCCTACTCACTTTTTTCCAAAATACCCTCTGATTTTTTATTTGTGCAAAAAGCCGACCAATGCATTTTACACAAAACCCCCTTGCTTTTTTTATTTGCAGAAAAGATAACCATTGTACTGGATAAAGGTACAGAAATTAAAAAAAATAAGGGTGCCGATTCTCGAACCACAACTAATCATCACGACACAAGCCACTCTAAACAATCTAACCTTACTAAAACCATCCCTCTGAATTTCTGCTCACCCCCTGCCCCATGCGTCGCTCCGCTTGGGGCGACTCGGGAGGAGATGAAACCCTAGACGCCAGCCCTCACACCCCTCCTCCTTCCCCAATCGCTGCTGCATGAGGAGGCCTCCGGCGAACTCCGCGTGGCCACCAAAGACGGCGGCGGCGAGGATCTGGTTGCTCCCGCGCGGAGGGCTTCGGGGGCCGAGCCGGCGGCCTCGTGCGGTGAGGCGGCGCTGTCTTCTACAGTGAGAGGCATCGCAGGTGTTGCCCCTGTGTCTCCTCGGCCGCGTGGGCGGCGAGGGACGGTGGGAGTTGTCGCCGATCGTACCGGGTGGTGCGTCCTCCTGGCTCTTTTCCGGATCTGAAGGCGGCCTCCCTCTTCACGCCGGATTTTGTCGTCGGTGGCCTTTGGTCGCGGGCGCCGGTGAAGGTGGACTGCCAGGAGTCGCAAACTTGGATTGGAAGAAATCCTTGGCTGGTTCTCTGGCCACGGCGGCGGTGAAACCGGCCGGTGTCGTTCCTTTCCTAGGAGGCGTTGTCAAGGTTCAGGTCCTCTCCTTCCTGTTTCTTTCCTGGGAGAAATCCCTTGTCTTACATAGACTGGACTGCCACGGCATGGCGTGCGTGGCCTCCTTCCTGGAGGTGCCGTCTTGGGAAAGGTGGGAGCGTGCAGTGGGGCATCGTGGTGGCCGCGTCTTCGGCGAGGGAGATGAAACATGGTGCTCTGTTTCTGAATTAGTGCAGCTCGGCATTCCTTTTGATTTGTTCGGTTGACGTTCAGTTTCTGCTTGATTGGCGTCATTGCCCTGGGCAGGAAGGGGATAGGAGTCCTCACTAGCAACTTCTCTATGCAGTGGCACGAACAGGGCTGATTTATGCGGGCCTGAGTTAATTCCAATTATGCTGCTCCATCTCTTCTCTCTGTATTTTTGTTCAGTGACAGCTTCCACTATTAAGGAAAAACCTAGCAGCAGTGCGGATTCTAAATATATCAGTAGCGCGGGGACCGGCGCTACAGTAACCCATTGCAGCAGCGCGTGCGCGCCCGTGCTACTGCTATACAAGTGTAGCAGCAGCGTGCTGCGTGGAAGCTCGCTACTACTAATAGCTCTAGCGCGCTTTGGCAGTACGCGCTACTGCTATAGTCATGCTCGTGCTAACTTTCCTCCACTCGCTACAACTAATTTTAGTAATTTTTGATTTTTTTTCTACATATTTGTTTTGTATTTGAACAGGCTTTATACAAGAACCTTTAGCACATTCAAATGTCATTATCATACACATACAAATGGCTGCGAGACCACAAACGTAATCATAGCATATACATACAAATAATCTCATCATAATCATCATCCAACACAAAGTGGTATCTCGTCATCATCTCGAAAATAGCGATACATGCAAGTCTCGAATACTTGCAACTACAATGTCATCCATCTAAACAATGATATACGCGAGAAGTGCTATCACTATGAGTGATAGTGGAACTATGCAGTACATGAGGCGGCGGTCATGAGTCCTCTCTCGTGCTCGCCTGAACCTTAAGTAACTAGCTTGTGCTTCTTGTCTGCTTTTGAAGCCTTTAGGGCTGGCGCCCGAGACCCCCTTCAATTGCGCCTGACACTCATGCCACTCGTCATACACTCCCGGAACCTTCCCTTCAGACACATATATAGCACTTCGCATCAAGAAACTAGGTACCTGTTAGAGATGCATCTTCATCAAGAGGATGTACAATCATATGCAACAAAATATACTAGAGCAACACGAAAAAGAAAGGGTTAGCAACTAGATGCAACATACAGTACACAAACTAATTAACTAGAGGTACGCAGGTCATCATACGCAAACTAACAAAGTAGTGTTACACAAGTTCGGCATGGACCGTGGACATCATAAAGTTTCATCGCTACAGAAAGTATACAAGTTCAACCGACACACATCATCATCATCGGCATCATAAATCACTAGAAGTTCCATCCTTCCATATCATCAAGGATGGATCCTAGCTTCTTGAACGGCGTGAGGTCTAGATGTTGCATGCCTATGCGAGTTCGGACGTCAGCTCGCGATATAGGGCCGTGGTGGAACATCCCCTTCTCATCGACGACTTCTTTCATGATGATCGTCGCAATGTCCCTTTGGATGCGAAAGAAGTCATCTCTAAGTTTATAATCCGCTTCTCCATGAGATTCTAGCCACTTGTGGATATGATCATCATTTTTGCTTGTCATGCGAAGCTATTGGTGATCCGTGCTGAGCTCAGTCATGAGATGGACGATGTAGAATCCATCCTTTTTGCTTGGTTTTCGGACATGGATGCAGGAGAAGTTAGTTTCATGCGCGAAACCCATCTTCTTGTTCCTTTGTTTCCTGATCTGCATGTGGCCACCTCTAATGCTGAAGCCTTGGAGAGCATCATCTAGAATATTCATTATGTGGGTGTAGTCCTTTTTCTCGTGGTCTCTGGAAGGGTTGAAATACACAACGTGGGAGACTCGCGGGTAAAGAACGATAAGGACGGTGCGCCCGTTGCTGCGGGGAAAAGGCACCTCAAATTATTCTCCATATGAGCAAGAAGGAATGATTGAAATGTAGGAAAGGGTTGTCCGGAACTGACTTACTTTGGATGATAAGGCAGGAGGACAATTTCCTGGTCCTTATTCTGTACCATGAAGTTTTGGAGGTAGTCCCTAGCATTTTCACGCTCAAAGTCGCCGAGACTCAAGAAAGACTCATGCATGTAGTACGGATCCGCCACACAGATTTGCGAGACTTCTTCTCTCTTCATGACGGAGCTCATATGTAGCACAAAAAGGCGGACGATTGTAAAATCGAGCCGCCTTGACAGAAACATCTCAAAGATATGGTCAAACCGCAGGAAGAACATCTCCACGAGCCGCGTATGTCGGATATCCTGGATCCTTCGAGGCTAGTAGGCTTTTCTCAGTCGACATCACATGGTCGTGCAGTCTCCTGAGATCCCCTAATAGTGCCTCCAGTGGTTTCGGCGGTAGCATTGGCTCACCCGTGAGATGGAACATGGCCGCACCTTTCACGGGTACACGCTCTTCAGAATTCATCGTCTGGCTGCTATGTGCTCTGGCTTGTTTGGAGGCAGCTATGTTCCCCGATCTCTTCCTCTCCTTTTTCTTGGGCACACCTTCCAGACCCTTCCTTAATCCCTGCCCCATTGTTCCCGGGCTAAGCACTGTACGACCCCCGGCTAGTTGAGCCTGTGTCGAGGCGGCATCTTCAGGCGTGTCCTGTGAGGATTTCATGAAGAGAGACTTTTTGCAATCCCTGCTACGACCTTCCTGCCCAGGCAGATCATCCATATCCTCATTAGCATGCTGATAGCCCGATTTGTCATATGGTTGACTCATCATATCTATGTCACAGTCATATGCGTTTGTATTGAGGAAACCCATAGGGTCGACCTCCGTCTCATCATCCATTCTCTATTCTACAGGACCGATTACATCAGCCAGTACTATTACACCCCCTTCATCACGTCGTTCACCACTCTCACCCGGCACTACATGAGCTGGTAATTACGTAGGCGGGGTGGTGGTCTCCGCAAAAGCTTGTTGATGTGTGGTTATTGGTGTGCTCTCGGCCGGCTCCAGACGAATAAGATTCTTCGGCCATAGTAGGACCCAACCCTTGCAGCTTCTAATCCGCCGCGGTGTCTCGTTGTCCTCTCCCACATGGTGTACTGGAGGAGGCAAATCCTCGTGCCCCGATTTCACACTGGATAAGTTAACCCTGAAGTGCCCAGCGGGGATCGGCTGGTTGTGGAACGTGGGTTGCAAGGGGTTCATTATCATCCCCTTTCCCACGTCCACCTTCACTGGTAGAAAAAGGGCCTATTGTCCCGGTTGGTAAGGGCCTTTAGTCCCGGTTTCTGAACCGGGACTAAAGGGTCGGTACTAATGCCCTGGCCTTTTAGTCCCGGTTCAGTCTGTACCGGGGACAGATGGGCCTCCACGTGGCTTTGTCGCCGAGCCCAGGCAGGAGGGCCTTTGGTCCCGGTTGGTGGCACCAACCGGGACCAATAGGCATCCACGCGTCAACATTTCTGTGGCTTGGGTTTTTGTTTTTTTTGAAAGGGGGGGGGGGGGGGTTGGGAGTTTTGGGGGTTTAATTTAGGTGTTTCATAAATTGTGTTAGCTAGCTAATTAATATAGATAAGTTTCCAATCTTTTTTCCGTGCTTGGGCGACGCAAAGTATTATACATAAGATAGAGAGGACTAGCTAGACACGCTAGCTAGTTAGTAAGCAAACGAAGGAAATGTAAGATCGTCATGAACATATATGCATACAGAGAGAAGTGATATCGACCACCTCTCCTTCTCCGAGAGATTGGTCGAACAACAAGTTCTCGTATATCTATCTGACACTACCGGCTACATATATACAATAATTATCTTTTACAAATATAATCTCCTAACATACGGACGCGTGGTCCACATAGTATTCTCCGTCTTCAGCGATCACGTGGTCAAGAAAGTATGCCACTAATTCCTCTTGAATTGCTCGCATGCGATCTGGTGCTAGGAGTTCATCCTGCATCCGAAACATCTAATTTTAAGAAGGGGGTCAATATATATATATATATATATATATATATATATATATATATATATATATATATATGATGGTAATAAAATAAAATTGTGAATATTGTTATTTACGCACTTCATATGTTTTGTCAGAGTAGCCCCGCTCACAGGTCGTGTGGCGGATGGACTCGCAAATGTAGTATCCACAGAAATCATTCCCTTGTTCCTGCCACAACCACTTTACAAGAAATAGAGGTCAATCAAACTGATAATTAGCAAGCATGCTAAATGGTATTGATGAAACTAGCGCTTGAATCACTAGGAGATGCGTGGAATATGCTACTATAGTACTTACTTTCGGGTGTCTAAATTGCAGCTTCTTCGGTAGTCCCGGAGCTCTTTTGGTGAATTTTCTCCAAACCCTGCCATACAAAGAAACAATTACTTGATATCAGAAGTGAACAAAGTTGCTGATATGGTGGATAATGATTGATTTAACTTACTTCTCGAGCATTTCAGTCATGTCAGCATACTCCTCCGGATTTTTTCGTTTGGAGTCTAAGACAGTTACTACTCCCTGCTCAAGCTTAATCTCTAGGAGAATATAGTGGTAGCTGCGCACGCATGCATAACTCATCAATATACATTACTATAACCTGGACTAATAAGGGAAACCGAATTTGCCACAAGACAGTAACACTCACCTGAAGTTGTAAGGAAAGAGTATTATATCTTTGTGTTCATTTATTACCAACGATTGTAGCAAGTTGGCCTCGGTATTTTCGGCATGATATTTAACCTCAGTCGCATCTATGAGATATGTGTTAATGAACCCAATATCACCCACTTGTCTTTCCTTCAATTCGGCGATCTTCAATCTGCATAATATAGTGAGGATAATTATAAATACATGCAATGAAAGAGCTGAGTTATATAGAGAGACTTAATGACATAAGTAGTACTACTTACAGACAGTAGCAGGTGACCGTTGCTTTATCAAGGGCCAATTGATTGAAAAACTGATAGAACTCCTCAAATGGAATAGGCAACAGTTCAATTCCAACGAGGTCATGCTCCTTTTTAACTCTCATAGACAAAGTACTCCTCCCCTCAGACTCTCTGCAGGTTTTCATGTACCAATCATGCAATCTTCGCATCATCGTTGATAGAGATCTTTCATCTTTGACGAGAGGCTTCCCGTACTCGTATCTTTGTATCTGCACCTCCAAGAAATCATAATATACATCGTCAGACAGGTAATCTCCAGGATTGCTATAACCGGGCACCATCCTCGGATCGACGATGTCGCTAGCAGGCACCTTGAGCGGGGGGCACGATTGCCAGCTTGTTCGCCGAGCTGGGCAATTTGTTTCCTAGCTCGTCGTTCTTTCATCCTTTGATCACTGACAGTACTTCCCGACCTCTCCGCTTCAGCAAATGCCTTTCCAATAATGCGCTCATAGTTTCCTTTCGGCGGAGACTTGGGTGGTTTTGTCAGGGCAGCAGTGCGCTTCGCTTTCACGGATCTACCTTCTCCTCCGGAGGTGGATGTCTCTGCTTTCAACCCTTGAAACCAGTCCTTCACTTCGTTCGCGATCTTCGCGTTCTCCTCCATGGTCATCTCATGTGGTAACTTCTCCGAGTCTTGAGAGAAGGACCGAATCTGTATGTCCTCCCGCCTTTGGCTGTACTTGCTAGACGCCCGGCAGAGCAGACGGAGCGGATGTCTTCTTTCCTTGCTTACGAGGCGGAGGAGAAGGACTATGACGCCCGGAGCAGCCGAGCGGCGGCCGTTCTTCTGCCCTTGCTAACGAGGCGGAGAAGGAGGAGATCGGCTGCTCGGGCGCGCGCCAGCAAAGCGGAGAAGGAGGTGGAGTGCCGCCACGCGCCGGAGAAGGAGCCGGCCGAGTGCCCTGATCGTCACTCGCCGCAGGAGGATGCGGTGGAGGAGGCGGAGTGCCCTGACTCGCCGGACGAGGAGGAGGAGGCGGAGGCGTCCAGTTCGGAAGGTTGATGAGATCCTTCCGCCATAGGCATGGAGTCTTCAGAGCAGAACCCAGCCGAATCTCCCCTTCACCGGTAGGGTGGTCAAGCCGGAGGTCCTCAAATCCCTCCGTTATTTCATCCACCATCACCCTAGCATATCCTTCTGGAATCGGCCAGCAGTGAAAAGTTGCGCCGGATTCAGTAGGATAAACAGAGCCAACGGCCGCCTTGACCTTCAGATTCATCCATTGCGCCATAAGGTGGCAATTTTGAACCTCCGTGATAGCATCCACGGGATAGCTGGCAGGAGCCGTCAAGATATGCTTCGGCTGAAGCAGCTCGGTGGAAGCCACGCTGCTTCTCCGCTGAGATGGCGGGGTAGCCGGGGAAGCTTCGCGGGTCGTGTGCTGCGATTTGCTTCTCGTTCCTCTATCGCCATACCCTTGCATGCAGCGCTCGCGATTCGACTGCTGGTCTTTCTTACTCCTCTCTCGGTATTTGTAACCGCTGCGTTCGAAACCCAACCTTCCACGAACGGAGCTGGCGTGCCTCGGGTCCGCCTGTGGTGCTCGTGGATACCCGAGGGCCATTGTGAGCTCGTCGTTCTCTCTGTCTGGAAAGAACGTCCCTTGCTGCGCCGCTTCGATATATTGCTGAGGCCTCTTGACTGGTATGTCCAATTGATCGTCCGTCCAAATGCACTTCCCTGATACAGGGTCCAAGGTTTCGCCATCCCCGAAGAACCAAGTCCGGCAACGGTCTAGCCAGTTCATTGTCTACGGTTCGATCCCTTTATCAAGCGAGATAATTCTCAGCCTTGGCCCACTTAGGCCGGGCTATGAGGTAGCCACGACCCGCATGCGATGGTGAAGCTTCTTCTTCGCAGCATCTTGCTTGTTTGTCGCTGACATATTTTTACTCTTTTCCGATGTCTTGTGGGCCACAAATGCGGGCCACCATCTCTGATCTTCTCATATTTGCCCTTGAATTCTGGGGTCTCTTTTTATCGACAAACTTATTCAGGTCTTTCTTCCAATTCCTGAATAGGTCTGCCATCTTCTTAAGAGCAAAAGACTTGATTAATTGCTCAACTGGCTTCTCCGGATCATCCTCTGGCGGTAGGGTGAAATTTGACTTCAGCTCACCCAAAGATCATTTTTCTGCATATCATTGACATAAGACACCTCAGGGTCTTCGTTCTTAGGCTTATACCTTTGCTGGATGCTAATCGGGATCTTGTCCCTAACCAGAACCCCGCACTGAGCAACAAATGCCTTCTTTGTCCGAATGGGTTCAATCGGTTGGTCGTCGCGCGCGATTTCTATGATCTCAAACCTTTCATCTGAGCTCAACTTTTTCTTCGGGCCTCGTCTCTTTACCAAAGTTGTGCTCGATCCGGAGGGCTAGAAAAAAGAACAAAGACGAGAGTTAATTAATATGTGTACATACCAAAACAATGAATGCAACAATTAGCTAGTCAGCACAGACTTAACTAATATATATACCTAGCCGGACTCGGTTCGGTCGCCGGAGCCGTCCTCATGGTCTACTTCTTCTTGCACCGGCATTGGGTCATCGGAGCCATCATAATCATAGCCAGCTGCGTCTTCACCCTCTCCTTCCAGACCATCGGTGTCGTTGAGAAACATCAACGAGCGCACGGCATCACTTCCTTCTGCGATTATGTCCCTCAACAACGCTTCTTGTGCTTCGTCTCGGGGGTTGTCCATAGTTTCTACAAATATTTACAACATGGCAATTATTATTCAAACATGACAGATATGGATATATTAGTGGCAAACGTAGAACTAGCTAGGTAATCACAATAAGAAATCATATTAATTAGTGGCCTCGACGCTGCTTCTCTAGGGTTTCGGGTGGCCTCGACAACGCTTCAAGGGTTAGGGGTGGCCTCGAGAACGCTTCAAGGAGGGGGTAATATCGACCCCCCCCCCCACGTGTTGAAGCTATCGGGAGGGGGTATATCGACAACGATGACATACGTACATGGGAAAATAATATGCTTGTTTTTTCCTTCTTAAAAATACATGAAGCTATCGGGACGGGGTATATCGACAACAACAACAACTATGTCCCACAAGTGACGTGGGCATCGACGCCCGCGTCACTTGTGGGACGTGGATGTAGTGTCCGACACCGACGGCCACATGTATCTCACACCGACGATACTTGCTATTTAATTAGGGTTTCCTCTACCGCTCGGCGACCCTCGACGACCCTCGTTCCCGATAAAAAAGAGGAAGAAGAAGAAAAAAAAAAGAGGAGAAGAAAGCTCCTCTATTCTTTCTTCTCCTCTTTTTTTCTTCTTCCTCTTCTTTTCTTCTTCCTCTTCTTTTTTTATCCTTTTTTTACCCTAAATATATAAAACTAACCTAAAATGTACTAAATCAGAGAACATATATAGATAAAACTTTTCTAATTAAAAATCTAACTTTTGCATATATGTATTTTTAAAACATCATTACAATTGAAAAAATACATACATACAAAAAACATGTAAAAAATACATACATACAAATATAAACATACATAAAAAAATACATATATCTAAAAAATACATACATACATATATATATGAAAATGTAAAAACATGTAAAAATTGCACGGTAGCGGCGGGGGCGGCAGATGCGCGGTGCTCACAGAGGCGGCGACATGTCGGGGCAGGGGACGGCGGCACGGCGACGGCGATGGGGCAGGGGCGGCGTCGGGGACGAGACGGCCGGCGGCAGTAGTGTCGAGGGCGGGCACGGCGACGATGTCGGCGAGGCGGCGGCGACGGCGGCGAGCGGCGGCAGCGGCGGCGAAGCGGCGAGCGATGGCCGGCAAGCGGCGCGTCGGTGCGGTGGGCGGCGTCGGGGCAGCTGGCGGCGTCGATGTGCTCAAGGCGTCGTCGGGGGCAATCATGAGCGAAATGTGAAAATTTCCTAAGTCTTTGCTTATATAGTAAAGCCATTGGTCCCGGTTCGTAGCACGAACCGGGACTAGCAGATTAGTCGGTTCGTGACACGAACCGGGACCAAAGGCCTCTTTTCAGCAGCCCAAAGGGCAGGAAGCCGCGGCCTTTGGTCCCGGTTGGTGGCACCAACCAGGAGTAAAGGGGTGCATTGGTCCCGGTTTGTGCCACGAACCGGGACCAATGCACCCCTTTAGTCCCGGTTGGTGCCACCAACCGGGACCAATGGCATTGTGCTGCCCCGCGCCAAAAAGTTTAGTCCCACCTCGCTAGTTGAGTGGGCTCGAGAGTGGTTTATAAGCGCTACTGCGCCCACCCTCTCGAGCTCCTCTCAACTGCAGGCTTTCGGGCCTTGTCGTGGAATTATCACGTCAGATGTCCTCATGAAAGGACTTAGTCGTGAAGCCATCGCAACGGGTTAGCTTGAATGGGTTAAACCGGACAAGGGACACGGGAGTTTATACTTGTTCGGCCCCTTCGATGAAGGTAAAAGCCTACGTCTATTTGTGATGGGATTGATTGGGTTTCGATGACCAGGGAGCAAAATACGCTTGCCTGAGTCTCGAGTTGTCGTTTGTTGTCCCAAAACCGCCGCCGGGTCGTCCCCTTATATACATGGGTTGACGCCCGGCCGGTCTACAGAGTCCCGAGGCCGACTCATACAAGCGTTCGGCTCGGTCTCTCCTTTCCTTATCTTACAACACAAGTTACATGACTATGGCGGTTTACCACTATGGGCCCTAATCCGCCTTTGGGCTCCGGGCCTCTAAACTTCATAGTAAAGCGCCATCTTCTAGATCTTGTGGGCTTCAATATAGTTGAGGGTGAACCGGCCCCTCCTGGGCGGTTTAAACTTAGTAGCTATATCCCCAACATTAGGCCCCAGATTGATTAGAACCTGTTCATGTCAATCTTCAACACTTAGAAAAATCCTGTAGATATCTTCCTTCACTTCTCATAAACCGCCATGATATCTTCCTTTTTATAAATCTTGTTAAACCGTCGTGACGTCATGTTCTGGACACAGCAACAAATCATTATGACGTCATCTCTGTAAAAAACGAATAAAAAGATTCCCTTCATTTAATGTCATCCCGGAAATCGAGGCGACAGCTACGCCACTTGCCGCTTTTGTCTCCTTGATTCTCGCGCCTGTCACTTATCCTCTGCCTTATTATAAATAAGCCTGACAGGCCTTTCCATTTTTCTCCCGTTTCTTCTCATCTTCCTCCTCGCGACACGAAGGACCTCCGCGCCGCCGCCGCCGTCGCTTCTTCGGATCTGCACCGACCAAGGCCGCTGCATCAACCTGTTTGCACCAGAGACCTCGCCGCGCTCCTCCGCCGCCGAGTGGCTCTGGTAAGTTCACGTTTCGTAACCCTAGATCTTCATTAAAGTTTTTCGAGTTCATCCATATCCGCCGCTGTTCATCAGTTCTTCCGTGTTCCTCATTCTAGTTCTTTGTACCAAGAGTATATAGATGTGCTTGATAGGTTTGAACTACAGCTAGATCTATTCCGTTAGTTCGCCGTACTGTAGCATCTTACTGCTTCTGAATAAACTCCGCCTGGTTCGTCTCTGTTCCTCTTTATCGCCATTGTAGGGCTCAGAAACTTTTTCTTCAGATATCCACGGTAGATCTGAGATTACACTGTCATTCTGTGAAACTTGTTTTTGCAACACTTAGTAAAAATTATGAATCTTGACCCTTCTACCTCTGGGCGGTTTAATTTTTGATAGCCAATCCGCCATATATCATTAGCCCTCTCTTAAATCGCCAATTGAACCTTACATAGTATTTTTCTCCGGTTTAACTCTGAATTGTTCACCTTAAACCGTAAATTCTTAAACCGGCACTTGTTTTTCTTTTCAGTTCCCCCTTCCGGAATGACGAAACAATTCTATGCTTGCAACTGGGTTCCGTCCCGGATCACAGAAACACAAATCAACGGTTATGTCACTACCGGTGTTTTAGCCTCAAAAAGTATCCTCCACTGGCGTGTTCCGGAATCGGAATGTCCACCTGAACCTCAAGAAGGAGAGGTGATTGTTTTTATGCAACACTTAGACCGGGGATTCAGTCCGCCCGGATCAAAGTTTTTCCGGGATGTCCTCGCAACCTTCCAACTCCATCCACAAGATATTGGTCCGAATTCCGTGTCCAATATATGCAATTTCAAGTATTCTCAAGTCTATCTTCAAGAGGAGCCAACTGTAGAGCTATTTCGGGACTTCTTTCATTTGAACCGCCGTACGGAATTCTCAGATGGTCCTAGATCACACAGAGCTTGGTGGTGTTTCAATTCAAAAAAGGAAAGAAGCTGACTTCCCTCATGCAAAACATCACAGCCATCCCAAATATTGGAACCAAACCTGGTTTTACTGCCGGAACACTGCCCCTGATGGAGAAAATCCTTTGCCGGGTTACCGCCCTCATCGGCTTAGCAACGGCCACCCATTACCTTCACGCTTGACTGCCGCAGAACGGAAGAATTTTGCACCTCAACTCACCAAGCTACGGGCTCTGATGGCCAACGGTTTAACTGGCATTGATCTTGTCCGCTGCTGGGTTTCTTGGGCCATTTTACCTTTAAGCCGCCGCCCCGGATTGATGCATGAATATACTGGTGACGTCAAAGTCCCTCAACGATATCACGACATAGTAATAACCGAGCTTGAAGTTACTGAATCAGTGAAGAAGATGCTTGATGAGCCGATCTCTGCATGTAGCCAAACCGGGTTGGTTCCGTTTTACGTCTCCCATAAACTGCCAGCGGTAAAGTTCATCTCAATACTTTACTGATTTGCTTCCGTATTGACTGTGTGCTAACCTTTCCTTGTCTTAATTTCAGGCTAACCGCTCCTTTTGGAAACGGACTAAACCGGCCCGGGCTCCTCGTGTAAAGACCAAGGCCACCAAGAAAGCTGGCAAGAAGAAAACCGCCGAGTCTTCTGATCCGCCAGAAGAGGAAGAATCCGACGCTGAGGTAGAACTTGACTCACTTGGCTCCTTTTTCATCCATTTTATTAACAATTACTATTCTCAGGATGATGCTGAGGCCAGCCGTGCAGAACATGTTGAGGTAATTCTTCTTTCTTCCGACTCAGATCTTGTACCGGTTCAAAGAATTCGCCGCACATTCCGGAAAGTAAAACAATCTCACCCCCTTGCTCATTTGGATCCAAAACTTTCTTTGGAGACACAGCAAGTCGAAGAACGTTGCACAACCCGGCATAGCAGTCAACAAATCACATGTTCCGGTTTAGCTGATACGCCAACCCGGAAACGTCGTCCAGAGGTGACTTGTTCTCCTGAAAAGCGTTATCCTTTGAAAGGTTTCTTCCGATGCCCTCTCAATCCGTCTGACCCGAATTACCAGGCTTCTTCCAACTCGTCTGGCGGTTCATCAACCACTCAGCTGCCTCCTCTCAAACTCGTCGCTGGGTAAGTATATTACCCGTTAACTTGTTTCTTTTATTCACTACTAGGAAAAGGCCTACTAATGGCGCACCGGTTTTGCCATTAGTATGAATATTTGGTTTTTTTACTTTTCTTATTTTTGCACAGGTTACAAAATATATTATTGGACAAAATATAGACAGCAGCACACAACAACAACAGATTCATCAAATACAATAGAAGATTAGTCTCCGAATACAATTCATCATATTAGTCTCCGAATTCAAAAGACCGAACAAAGATAAAACATTACAAGTCTCAAGACCGCGAGTATCGAGTTTGTCTTCACATTACAAGTCGATATCGATCATCTAAACTACCATCACATAGAAGAGAGCTGCGGGCATCACAATGAGCATCATCGCGATCAAACTGGTCTTCATCCGGTTCCTCCAACGCTCCCTCCTCTCTCCCGCTAGATAGCGGGCGTATCTAGATTCAGCCTCCGCCCTAGTGGTGTACCCTTTGTAACTGTTACCGCTGAAACGGTGAACCTGTCTCCGACACTCCTCCCGATCGTCGAGACTCCGGGAACCTTACCCTTGTACCACGACATACGACGGCATCTCTATGCACAAGCCAAACAACAGACAGTACATAAGCAATATGTAAGTATGCAACAAAAGGATCGGAAGAGAAAAGCAAGACATTAATAGCACGATTCATGGTCCTACTAATAAATAGCATCGATTACATCTAAGTTGAACGACTTTCCAAACCAAAGAGACATACGAATTCATTAAAGTTTAATTACAACATGAGCCAATCAATGTTTCAGAACTACACATCACTACTTTCGACTCGACTCATCGGACAGGACCGTGGATGAAGCCGCCGTCTGTCGTGATGGTCATGAACTCGCGGTTGTTGTCACCCTGCATTTGTAGCGTTTCATCTATCTCACTGTTGGACGGTTGATATCTGCGGAAGAACTGCCCCGCGGTATGAAGGACATCTTGATGGATGATGTCCGCAAACTCCGACTAGATGCGGAAGAATTCTTGTCTGAGGTCCGCGTCCTGGGTTGCCGACAACCTCGCGGCCCAATCTTTGAGACTATCTGGTAGCAGAAGGTGATGATGGTCCCTTACGATCGCCCGCATGTGATGGAGGGTCTAGTAGGCATCCTTCTAACCGCCAGGCGGCTGCTTGACGCAGCAGAACTTCGTATTGTGTGAGAAGGTGTGCTTGCCGTACTTACAAACTGCCCTAGTGAAGGTGCCTCCAGATTTGGCGTAGCCGGGGAGAACATCATCAAGAACTTTCTTGACATTTGTGTAGTCTATCTTGGAGTTACGGGTTGGGTCGAAATACGTGGCCATGGAATATTTCAGGCTTAGGAGGATGAGTGTGCAATGTCTGTCACTGCACAGAACACGGAATGTTAGAAAAAAAAGAACGATCGAAATCTAAGAAATCATATGTTACGGGGCGGTTAAGGGATGACTTACTCGGGAAAGTAAGCCACAAGGAAGTTATCCTTATCTGGGTTTGCGAATGACGCCTTGAGGTGTGAACTTCGCAACTTGGCGGTCCCCAGCGCTGCTCAAGTGCTTGGCACGCATGTAGAAGGGGTCGACTATCACGATGTCCGGGGTCTTGTCTCTAATGATCCGCATCTCCATACTCAGCGAAAACAGCCGGACGAAGGTGTAGTGCAGCGGATGAAGGTTAAACATAGCAAAGATGTCATCAAAACGCAGGACGATCGTACCCCCGATCTCGCCATCCACAAAGTGCCCTCTGGCACCTTGGCCACGAAAACTGGGTATGCCACATCATTCTCTCTCAGACGCCGCTTCTCCAAAGAAAGAACACTGTCGTGCAGACTCCGCATAGCACCGGTTGCAGCATTCAGCATATTTGGCGGTAGCATCGCCCTACCTGCCACATGCAGCCTCCTCGAGATATCCTTAGGTGAAGGTGGCCCGTCCTGAGCACGGATCAAACTCGGTGCCGGCTGGCTCGCACCGGCGCCCTTGATAGTCCTTCGTTTCCGTCCCTTCTTCTTGATCTCTTGTAATGGGACCGAGTTCTGCTCATAGACCGCCTTCTTGAGCATGTTGGGGCTGATAATATTTCGCACCTCAGCTATCTGAGGCTCGGTGAAGGTGGGAGCTGGAGGCGTGTCCTGAGAACTGAACGCTAGACGACACCTGTTGCAATTGGATTTCTCCGCCGTACCAGCTAGATCGCGGTCGTCTTGGTTGGGTTCTTGAGAAAGAGGCCCGCAGAACTCGTCAGCGTACCCTTGTTCGGCAAAGTACTTATCAACTTTGGTAAATGTACCGTCGTCGTTGTCGTCGCCGTCCGGATCCTGTGCCATAGGGCTATCCGGATCCTGTGCCATAGGGCTGTCCGGATCCCGTGCCATAGGGATGTCCGGCAGGTCCGGTAGCGTTGCGGCGTTCTTGCCATGGCTTACGCCGCACGACCGGGCGGTCTTGTCTGGGGTGGTGTCCCCTGCCCCCAAACGAATCTGGCTCTTCGGCCAAAGCAGGGGCCAGTTTACGCAGGCGCTGAGGGTCATCTCATCTTCTTCGTCGGCCCCAGCGGGTCGAATCGAAGGTAACAGCTCGTCGCAGCCTGGCAGCACCCGAACCACTTTAACCCTATGCATTGTGGGTGCCGTCGGATTACCGAGGAACATGCGCTTGCCCGGTTGAACGATTCTGCCCTTGGCAACATCGACCAACTCGCCGCCCACGGCGCGTAAGAGTGCAAGGAACGTCGGGCGCCTGCGAAAATATGTAGGGCGTCAGGGATGCCCAGTCAAAGGCAAGGAGATGAAGTCATCGGCCGAGAGGCTTAGTTACCGTGATGCCGTCGAGCTCGGCTAATGTCGAGGCACCGCCAACGGCGGGCGTGCAACTGATGGAGGGGCACTTGCTGGCGAGGTGCCGGCCGGCGTACACCCGGGTGCATTAAGCTCCAATGCCCGTGCCGGTGCCGGAGACACGAATACCGCCTCCGCCGGAGACAACAATGGCGCCGCTGCGCTTGTCGCGAAGTTCTTGGCCACGAAGCTGGGAACCGGGAGGCCCCTGGCCGCTGCAATCCACGTCGTCAGCCCATGAATCAACGTAGGCACCATGGCGTCGAGCCGTTCCCGATTGTTGTTCCACTTGCTCTTGGACAAGCTCCGGAATCCGCGCCACTTGTGCCTTGAGTGCTTCAACCTCGCGCGTCTGGCTTTCCGAGCTGGGCTTTTTCTCCTTCCGCACACCAACGGTATAGTATGACCCCCATTTTCTGGACAAGCCTTTGCCGGCCACACGACCAGCTGACGTCGGCTTAGTGAGCTTATCCTTGTTTTTCATTACGTTCAACGCCCTATTTAAAGGGGTGTCGAAAGGGGAGCTACGAGGCGACCCCGCCATCTGCTTTCAGTTTCCTGCGGAAGGAACGTGAACCATTTAGAAATATTGGGGATTAATTAGAGTGCAATCATATGGCGCTAATTACGCGGGGGTGTATTCCTTACCAGAACAAGCTCAAGCGCCCTGGTCTTCGGATCCGTGGTAAGCTCCTTTTGTTATCGGGTCCACCTTGTACCGGGCCCTGACAAAGTTTTTGGTCTGCTTGTCACCGCTGTATTTCTCGAAGCGGGGCGGTAGGCCTTGCTCGGCACGCTCCGCGTCCTCCTTGTCCCATATAGGCTCCGCCACTCTGTAACCGCCGGGACCGAGTTTGTGTTCCCCTAAGTTCAACTCCCGCATTTCTTTCCCCCACTGACTTGATTCGGAGGTTGCGCTGCTCTTGCACTTGATCTTGAACTCCTTGTAGTCATCTTCGTTGATCGAAGAATATTTCGCCTTGATCTTCTCATAACTATCACCTTTATCAATCATTCTCTTCACCGCGCTTCTCCAAGTAGAAAGGGCCGTGCTCATCCTCGTGAGGGCGGCACTGTTCACTTTATTCCCTGAGAGGCGTGTGTTTTCAAAATCGGCGGGACATGTATCGTTCGTGCAGCTTCGTGAAGAGGAGGTTGCGCAAATTCCCTCGGTCCTTATGCCTATGGTTCTCGGTGTTGATCAAGACGGTGCTCCGGAGAATGCACCCGAGCTGAAGCGAGTACCCCTTGACTATATGTTTGGGCTCCGTTGGATGCCCGTCGGAGTTCACTTGAGTAAATTCCTCCTTGAGGGTGCTAAGCGGATTCGGGCGCCGGTCCTTCCTTTGCTTCTTCAGTTGGCTGCCATCTGTGTGTGCGCCGCCATCATCAGTGGTGGCATCCTCGGCGGCACCATCAGTGGTGTCATCCCCGACGCCACTAGGGATTGTGTAGTCAGGATCGGTGTCTTCCGCGGCGTCCTCATAGTGGTGAGGTTGTTCCTCCATCTCCTAGGACAGCTCCCAGAATTGCTTGCCGCATGGCACCGCAGGCCTCATCGTTGTTGGCCATGTTTCGCTCTAAATAGGAAAACAGTTTGGTCAAAAAGTTGGTTATTGTCAAGGAACAAGATCATGGTCTCATCATTTAGGGTTTGTCGACACCGAGGCATCCTAAAAGCTAAGCTTTTATCATTTAGGGTTTGTCGACACCGAGGCACCCTAAAAGCCTATGCGTACATCATTTAGATTCTCATCGACACCGAGGCACCCTAAAAGCCAAGGTTTTATCATTTAGGGTTTGTCGACGCCGAGGCACCCTAAATGCTAAGTTAAGTTTTCATCATTGAGGGTTTATCGATGCGAGGCACCCTAGGTTGGGCCTAATCCTTGGCACTAATCACTTGGCTCTATTGCCACATATGTTGGGTTTATCATCTAGGGTTTATCGATGCTGAGGAGAATTCTAAGTTTGGCCTAATCACTTGGCTCTATTGCCACCTATGGTTTAATGCAGCCAGAATAAAGGGGCAGTTGATCCTACTTAATTAAGTACTAAGATACCCCGGCCCATGCATTAGTAGCAAGTACCCCATATGTCCGATTTTTAGCAAAGTCATGCTAAAATTCACGGAAAATTTCAGCATGACCTTTGCTGAAAATAGGACATATGGAGTACCCGAATTTGCCGGATCGGAAGTTAATCGACATTCCGGCAAACTCAAGGGCCTCTCGGGGTACCTGCAAAATCATCACGACATGAAGGGCCTCTCAAGGGCCTCAAGCAGCAGCAACGTCTCCCAGGACCCCATTTTTTTGCTAAATTTCTTTGAGCAACAATCAGAGCAGAAAAATAATAATAGCATCTTTGGTCATACCAATTTCTGAAACAATTCAAATCTGAACTGTATCTTGCGTAGGCACCACTACGGCAAGTGGCATACTACTGCAAGTGCCATACTACTGCAAGTGCTATACTACTGTAGGAAAGGAGGATCATCATACACATATATAGGAAAGGAGTCCCATTCCTATTTTAGGAAGGAAACAGATGTACACATAAGATAAAAATGTAGTCTTTGACAGTTTAATGCTTTCAAAAGACTTGCTGAAATAGTGAAAAATATGGAGTCACCAAGCTGGCTAAGAAACTCCCAAAGTCCACTAGCAAATCCAAGATATAATCCTGTTACACACATCATAACAATTTAAGATAATTAGGATAAGGATAGTAGGAAATGAAAAGAAAGAGCTCAAAAACAATCACAACAGAAAAATAATAAAAACCTAGTCCTAGAAGAAAATAAATCCTAAAAGAAAAGAAATCCTAAAATCTGGAGCAAGTCCTAGTAGTAGTAGTCCAACTAGATGGCCACCACTACTACTCCTATCACTAGAGTAATTTAGGTACACCCAACAGACCTTAAACTACTACTTCATCAATGATGACTCACATGGTACAAAAGAAGTTGAGTGGACCAAGTTACAAATCCAACACGATTCTAGGATGTGAACCAAATGATATGCCAATAAAAGGTAACAATGATATTGCAGGAATAGACCTTCCTAAAATAGGAATGATAATCTACTGTCAATAACCATTGAATAAAACAGATTTACCAACAAAATCCAAAAGGACACCTGCCACCATTCTAGGACAAGATCTGCAATAGGTCAGGTAAAGACAGTGATGACCAAGTTGTAACTACTTGAACAATCAGTGGACAAGATATTCACAACATAAAGGTTGTGCACCTCAAATATATAAATCACATGGTCTACAAATAATTACTTGGAGAAAGATGTTCACTGTAGTTTACTGAACATGTTAGGCATTTGTCATGTCATAATCTTTGCCATTTTACAATTAAATTTCTAAGAAGGAGCTATTGATAAATTGAACTGTTAAGCACTTGTCATGTCATAATCTTGGAGAATGAAGAAGCAGTACATAGGAGATTCAGAACAGTAGCTAGGTAGATAGTCACAGTACACAAATTCATTCTTGTGTGTAAAAGTTCACTGGTAATCTCATTGTGCTGCTGTAAACAAAGATTGCAAGAAGAACTATTGACTCTATTGACAGGAGTACATTGAACTCATTTTGCTGAAAATTCAGAATGTTGACTGAATTTAATTGATTTTTTCAGTAAAGTTCATATGGAAAGGTAATAAATCAGTTTTGATTCTATTGACAGGAGTACATTGAACTCTGTCAATACAATTATACATGAATAAGAACTCTGTCTAAACATTCAGTCTATACTTCAAGGTTAAACTGTCTAAATATTCAGTATGCTATTAGCGGGACTAGTAAACATTCAGTCTAAATATGAACTCTGCCAATAGATTCAGTTGACAATACACTTCAAGATTCAGTATAATTATCAGAAATCTGTAATCTTGATCAAAGACAATGGCTTGGACCTGCAATTCACCATCAAATCGGATCCAGAGGGGGAAGGGGAGGGGCACCTTTGACGAGCTCGATCACCTCCCAGATGCAAGGGCGTGCCGCAAGAAGCAGCAGCAGCGGCACGACGGGGCGGTGGCGGCGAGCTCCTGCTCCTAACCCTAGGTTGCCGCCCCGTGGGGGCATGGGAATGAGCGGGGGAGAGAGGGAGGGAGGGACAGAGACTAACCATCGTGGATCAGCAGCTGCCGCGCGGGGAGGCTCGCGCCATCGTCGAGGAGTGCGTCCGACGAGGCTAGCCGCCGTCCGTCTGTCCATAGAGGAGCCCGTCCGTCGAGGAGCGCAGGGAGGCCCGTGCCGCCGTCCGTCTGAGGAGGTCGCGGGCTCGAGGGGGAGGAAGGGGAGAGGGAGGCGGCAGGGGCGCGGTGGAGGGAGGGACGAGGGAAGGAGCGGCGCGGTGGATCGAGGGAGAGGGAACTGGCGAGGGGGAGAGGGAAGGGGGGATCGGGCGAAGCGGTACACACTATAGCAATGGTGCACCACCCTCTGGTGCACCATTAGTAGTTTTTTTTCTTATAGCAATGGCGCACCACGCTCAGGTGCGCCATTAGTAGTTTTTTTATCAAATTTGTTATTTTCATGAGGGCTAGAACAGAAGATATCATCAAATATCATCATTTTTTTTTGAAAAATATCATCAATTTTTGTTAATTGAAAATATCATCAAAATTGTTATTTGAAAATATCATCAAAAAGTGGGGGAGGGTGCGGGATGTCGGTGGCGGCGGTGGAGCGGGGGAGGGTGCGGGGGGTGCTCGGCGGCGGTGGAGTGGGGGAGGGTGCGGGGGGTGCTCGGCGGCGAGGGGGATCTGGCGAGGGGGATCGGATAGCTATCGAGAGGGAGGGGGATCGAGATCGAGTGTCCTCATGAATATTCAATATTTTTTCATATTGAATATGAAAAAATATCATCAAATTTGACAAAATATTCATGAATTCAAAAATTGCCCATGAAATTTAAAAATATTCATGATATCAAAATGTGCCCGAGAAATGAATACTACGATTTAAATACAATCGATCTTAGCTAGCTATCTATTCACAATCTTCTTGCCCTTGTTTTTCGCAAATGGAGTTCTTCTGTGGAACGGACGTCCTTTAGGTAGGGTGGTCCTACTTCTTGTTGTGGTGTGTGCTGCTACTTCATCGTCGTCGTCATGTTCGATCTTGGTCGCCCGTACTTGTCGAAGTCTTGCTCATTGGCTACTCCATCCATTCCGATGATCTTCCTTTTGCCTATCCTCACGACAACACGACTGGGCTTTGGCGGGTCGGTAATGAAGAAGCATTGGTCCACTTGGGAAGCCAGTACCCATGGCTCATTTTTTGCGGTGACGTTTGCGCCCTTGATCTTTGATTTGGCCGGGTATAACCATGGTGGTGAAATACTGGTCTTCTTTTAGGACGCTCTTGGCCCATCTGACACGGAACATCGGGACCTTCTCTCCAGCGTAGCTCAGCTCCCAGATCTCCTCGATCCTTCCGTAGTATATGTCCTTGTCGTTGCCAGTATAGGATTCCATCGTTACCCCGGAGTTCTGATAACCATCGCTCTTCATGTCCTTTTTCTCGGTGTAGAATGTGTAGCCATTGATACCGTACGCCTCATAGGTCATCAGGTTGTGCTCGGCGCCCTATGACAAGGCGAATATGAGTTGTGCTTCAGCAGAAGAATCCTCATGTAAAGGTTAGGACAGAAGCTTCTGCTTGAACCAACGCGTGAAACATGAGTTGTGCTCTTTGATTATATCTCCGTCCGTCCTCTGTTGGCCTCGGTCATTGTACGTCTTCTCAATAAAGGTTTTGTGCTCTACCACCCAAGGATCGACCACGTCTATGTGTTGTAGCACGACTAGGTTTGCTCTTTCAAAGTCGGCGAGTCGACCCTCAAAGTCGACATGCATTTCTCGGCGACCCTCACGGTGACCCCATCCAGCGAGCCTGCCGAGGTGCCTGTTGACGGGCAGACCAACGGGGTTCTCGATGCCTAGATAATTCGTGCAGTAGGAGATGCACTCTTCGGTCGAGAAAAGCCCACGGCTATAATTCCCTACGGGCGTGACATGTTGCGAACGTATACTTTGATGACACCATTCATCCTTTCGAACAGCATCATCTTTGTGCAGGAATGTCGGCCCGAGTTGGATGATATCCTCCACGATATGGACCAGCAGATGCACCATAACATCAAAGAATGCGGGCGGGAAGTACATCTCAAGCTCGCATAGTATCACCATGATCTCTTCCTGTAGCCTTCTGAGCTGCCTCACGCCAATCGACTTTCGAAAGATGACGTCGGAAAAGTTGCATAGGCCAAATAGCGTTTCACGGACGTGCGCGTCCATGATCCCACGGATTGCAACTGGAAGTATCTGCGTCATCAAGACGTGGCGGTCGTGAGACTTCATCCCGCTGAACTTCTGCTTCGCTGGGTCTAGGTATATGCTTATCTTCCCCGCGTAACCGTAAGGAAGTTTTACTCCTAGGAGGCAGGTGAAAAACTGCTCGATCTCCTCCCGACTTAGAGTGAAGCATGCGGGAGGGTAGTCATTTCCGGTCTTCATGGCCTTTTTGCCTTTGCGACGACTTTCTGTGTCCTGCTTCGCCTCATCATCATCATCATCATCATCATCATCATCATCATCATTAGCGTGAAGCTCCTGCCCGATGCCCATTGATTTCAAGTCTGCCCTTGCTTTCGGCCCATCTTTGGTCCTCTCTGGCATGTTGAGCAGGGTACCAAGCAGACTCTCGCACATGTTCTTCGTGATATGCATGACATCAAGGCTGTGTGGCACACGGTGGATCCTCCAAAGACGGCAAGTCCCGTAAAAGCAGACCTCGTTTTCCATACCTTCAAGCGGCTCTGGCGCCTTTCGCTTCTTTCCGGCTCGCACCTTTTCCTTCTTTCCGGCGGTGGGCAGTCTTTCCAATTTTTCAACAGCTCGTCTATTTCCTCGCCGCTCCTCGTGACAGGCGTTGGGTTCGGTTTCACCATCGAACAGATCCTTGCGTTTCCTCCACGGGTCATCGTCACGAAGCCACCTTCGATGTCCCATGAGCACGGTTTTCGAAGACCCGGTATCTCTATCTAGCTGGCGATACATTGTGTCATCCATGCACCTTACGCATCCAGAAAATCCGTGGACTACCTGCCCCGCGAGATATCCGTAACCGAGATAGTCGTGCACCGTCGTGAGCAAAGGCGGCTCTCATAGGGAAATATTATTTCTCTCTGGCGTCCCACGTATTGGCTGGCATTTTCCACAGCGTCTAGCTCCTCCTTCAGCAGCCCCAGATACAGATTGATGTCGTTCCCTGGTTGTTTCGGCCCTTCAATTAGCATATTCATGTGAATGTACTTCCTCTTCATGCACAACCAGGGTTGAAGGTTGTACATCCACACAAACACAGGCCAGGTGCTATGTGTGCTTCTCTGGCTGCCAAACGGATTGACTCCATCGGTGCTCGTGCCCAGCATGATGTTCCTTGGAAATTCTGGGTATTCAAAGTTCAACGCTTGCCACTGGCTCGCATCCTTAGGGTGACTCAGCATCTTGTCTTTTTTATTTATCTCCGGATCATTTCCGTCATCTTCCAGCTTCTTCTCCTCCCTATCCGGCGTGCAACGCAGGAGCTTTGCTACCTTAGGGTCCGTGGAAATACCGCTGCAGACGAGGAGTGATCGGAAAGTACCACACCGATTTTCGAGGAGCTTTCTTCCTCTTCTTGTATCGAGTGACGCGCTTTACACGGACATATGGTAGACTCAGCGTGCTCGTCCCGATAAATGATACAATTGTTCATGCACACATGGTATTTCACGTGCGGTACATCCAGAGGACACACGATTTTCTTCGCCTCCTCGAACTGGTCGGGCACTTGTTCCCCTTTGGGAAGACATTCGTGCGAATGACATGTTCTCGTCGAAGCATGCGTCCGTCATTTTGTGTTTTACCTTCATCTCCAGAGCCATGAGCGTTACTTTCAGGCGGGTATCCTCGGGCCTGCATCCTTCATACAATGGAGTAACTGCGTCTATCTCCAGTTGATCCAGCTTGGATTTCTCTCGGGCGGCAGCTCTTGCGTTATCCGTCTGCTTGAGAAGCAACTCTTGAATATGAGGGTCCTGCACCCAGCCTCTTCATCTTCATGATCATGCCCTTTGTCTTGATCTTCCTCATCATCATGTACAACATCTTCTACATGATGACTGTGTACAGCATCACCGTCGTGATCATGTCCTGGAGATTCTTCGTCTTCTCGCCCGCCCTCGCCGCGGTGGTTGTCTTGTTGCCCTTCCTCATTTCTTGCCCGGCCCCCATGGACGACTTCATAGTCATCTTCATCACCTTGCCATCGATATCCATCCATGAAACCACACAAGAGCAGGTGGTCCGCACCTGCCGGAATCTGGGTCCGCAATAAGGCTCTTCAGCTTGCATCTTCGACACGGACATCTTATCTCCGTCTCGTTCTTTTGAAGCATCTCGGCCTTCGTGGAGCTCAAAAACCTATTCACGATGCCTTCGGTCATCGTATGCGGACCATGGTCGCCAAGGGTAGAGAAAACGATATTTTAGAACCAAGAAAAATTTTGGCATGAACTTCCCTAAAAATAGGACCAAAAAGAATGCATAGTGCCAAAATTCTACTTGAAACGGAAATGAATCAACATTCCGGCAAAATATTGGCAACTATCGCATTTCAAATACCGGTACCTGCAAACACAAACATATATGCAACACCACAAACATATGCAACATCACAAACATACATAGATCTAGCTAGGCCACAAAAAGTGCATGTGCACGTTGTTGGAGCGAGCTAGGGAGAAAAAAGTAGATCTACAACATGAAGATAGCTTTCCCCTTACTTACCTATCAAAAAAAGGTAATTTCACCACTTAATTTTGATGAATCTATGGTGCAAATGAGGTGAGGAGGAGGAGGCAGCCGAAAGTTTGGAGAAGGAGGTGGAGGGAATGAAGTGGGAAAAATGAGTGGGTAGGTGTGGCTGTCCAAAATATCTTGTTGGGGTCCCAGGTTACTAATTGCGCACCACCAGCAAATGCGCCATTAGTATGCCTGCTTACTAATGGCGCACCCGCAGGTGGTGCACCATTAGTAGATTTGCAAAAAAGTAAAAAAAATATGTATATACTAATGGCGCACTGTCTGTCTAGTGCGCCATTACTAGTTAGAACTAGTAATGGCGCACTTCGGTCGGATGCGCCATTAGTATGTATGTAAAAATGAAAAAAAACTTTATTACTAGTGGCGCACCATTTTTCTGGTGCGTCATTAGTGTCTTCCACACTAATGGCGCATCACCAACTAGTGCGCCATTAGTATATAGTAGTGGCGCACTGCATCCCTGGTGCGCCATTAGTGTCAATCCTATCTATAGGCCTTTTCCTAGTAGTGATTCGTCGGTTTACCATGTTCTAACCTTTGATGTTGTAGTGCCAAGGCTCGATTAAGTAAGAAAGCCAAGACCAGCGACCCTATTGTTGATGTTGATCCAGAGAAGACTCCAGAGCATCATGGCAAAGACCCTGAAGCTGCTATAGATAGCTCTGCTGGGAAAGAGCAAGATGTTGATGCTAACCCGCCAGAAGTTGAACCGAATGTAGAAGCTGATACTTCACATCCTCCTGCTCCTCCAAGTCCAACAGTGGAACATCGGGGCTCAATTGCTGATCCGCCAAGCCCTGCTACCAAAGCGCCAAGCCCTGTGAGAAATGTCAATTCATCTAGTCCGGTTACTGGTACTGCATATACCGCCCCTAGTAATCCAGTTATTCTATCAAAGCACACTGCCAAGGATGAATTTGCTGCTATGAGCAAGGGGAAGGATAAAACTGATTGGTCAGCTTATGTTGACCTTTCTGCTCAAGAGCTTCACTCCGGCCTCTTGAACCGGCTTTACACAAGCCGTGATTATGAAGCCGGTTTAGTAAACCTGATGAAGGAGTGCTATGAGGTAAACAATTTTGCTCTTTGCCCTGTACCTTCATTGCATTGTAGCCCCCAAGGGCCGGTTTGTCTTTAGAAAGTCAAACCGGGACTTTGTATATTCCATACCGTACTTTATGAGATTTCCTTTTGTATTTCTGATCAAACACACATTAGCCCCCAAGTGCCATGATTAAAACTTGTATTAATCCTTGGGACTTCAATAATCAGCATAAAAATTATCCGCATTAGCCCCCAAGTGCCAAGTATATAACTGGTTAGATGCTTGGGACTTTTGAAAAGATATTAACATGCTCTCCTACCACTTCAGAGTGAGATAAACCAACAAGTCTCACAGATTGCTGACCTTCAAGAAAATCTGAAATCCCAACAAGCAGAAACCACCAAGGCCAAGGATGAATTGAAAACCGCCTTAACCACCATGGAGCAGCTCAAGGAATGGTACAAGTCTGAACAGGCCAACTGGGATGCTGAAAAGGCTGGATTGCTAAAGCGGGCGGAAAACGCTGAATCAGCTCTTAAACCGGTGACAGAAGAGCTTACCGGATTAAAGCGCCAAATCCATGCCATGACCTCTGCAATATTTGGTAAGCACTATTTACCAAGGATTTATGAATATTCCGCTTTGAAATTTTTCTCCGGTTTAACATGAACTTCTTGAACCGCTATAGGCAGGCGCATTGCTCATCTGGGTTCTGATGTACGGAAGAAACTCAAGGCCGCGTATACACTGATTGAACAGTTATATACCAGCGTACAACGGGTTATCTGTGCCACTTCGTATGACAATGCAGCTCCAACACTGATCAAGGACACGTTGGACCAGCTATCCATGACGCCAGCGCAGATAGAAGAGTTGAAGCAATCCGCTGCCCGGGCTGGCGCTTTACTAGCACTGACTCGAGCCAAGACATGGATAGCTGATCTTGATCCGGCTGATATAGCCAAGGGCTTCCCCAGTGCACAGGAAAATGGCGAAGTATTTGACAACGACGCCCTCAAACAGGTAACAAGGGAGATGCGTCCTCTGGCGAGTCAGTTGGCAGAAGAGGCTAACCTGACGATTCACCGATCTTTCTACGATGCAAACAACAAACGGGTTGAAGCTGCTATTCCTGAAGTGCAGAACTTGGTTCCACCAATCCGTAAGCACGCTTACGCCCCTGACGTTGATCCGGCTGAGCTTATAAATGAAGAGGTTGTCTTTCAGGCTTTAACACGGATTGGATGGACCACCAATGACTTCCAGGTTCCAGCCATTGAATGGGGAAGAGGAAGCTGAACCGACGCCAGATGACCCATCTACTTCACATCAACCTGGCGATGAAGCTTAATCCGTCAAGCCGGTTGATACATCAGAAACTGTCCTGTTGTGAAACAATTCCTTATTTTAGGCCTCTTAATGCCTTGTAATAGGATAGCAAAAACTTATTTTGATCTGCTGCCATCGTGCAAAAGGAGATACTTTTTGTGATCCGCCATGTCAATGCCAAGTTTGGTTCAGATATGCTGCCATCATAATATGCAACTCCTGTGTGTGCATAAAAAATAAAACAGGGTCCTAGCGGTTTACCGCCGGACGGGTCACAATGCCCAAAATAGGATGATTGATAATCAAACCGTAAAAATATGAAATGATGCATACCTGTGATGCAATATCCTTGTTTAGTTGGCTGGTTATCTTTGATTGTAGTAAGGGTGAAAACCCAAATCTGAAGTTCCCTATACAACCCCATCATGTACTTACGTTGTATAGAGGTCATACCGGGTGATGATACACACCAGATGATCAAAGCTGATGACAGGTAGTCAATGCTATGTCGGGTTAACAAAGTCCGGTTTGAAGAATAAGGTCTGTCAACGTGTAGTTGCAAACCAAGCCGGTTTAAAGAATACCGTGGTAATAAAATAACTGACCAGGCCAAGAAAATCGGTTTAACATAAAATTCAGCAACACGCAAATAAAAACCGTGTAGTCAAGGCCTTTTGAGGGCTGCCAGGCCCAAGTTCGAGGCTTTTTGTGGGCTGCCAGGCCGCTGAGTTGAACCATTTAACCAAGCCTTTTAAGATGGACCTCCAACTAACCAATCACCGTTTTAACTTTGACAAGTTCAGGGTCTCAATGAGAGTAACTGTCAAACGTTCGGAGGGTCGTGCCAGGATGACCTGGATAGGAGTGTATTACTTGATGAAGGCAGGTTAACCTGGGGTTTTAGGTAAATATACCAGGCTTCCAAGCCGTGGGTCGATACCCAGCTACAAGGGTCCATTCAAACTCCTTGGTATTTGACACAAGAAGCCCCCAAGTAACATGATGAGCTGTGCTCATTGGGTGCCTATGTTTGAGTTGTGCATAGCATCCAGACTCTCTTTGGCCCCTTGGGTGTGAAGCTCCCAAGCTTTGTGGCTTGATAGCCGGTTTACCAGGTAGTACTCCACTTTGTCGGCTGAAGCCCCCATGTAACTCAAAGGATATTTGAGAAAAAATAGCAGAAGCCCCGCTTAAAGCAAGGATGCTAATTTATTTATTGATCATAATATATATATATATATATATATTATCAAAATATATACATAAGAGGAGCCTATGGCTCAAGTGTAATAAGGCCGAAGGAGAGCTATGTTCCATGGACGTCGGGTCTCCTCCTCAAAGTTGCGTGAGTTGTCTCGAACGTCAATGAGGTAGTATGATCCATTGTGCAGATTCTTGCTGACCACAAAGGGTCCTTCCCAAGGCGGGGATAACTTGTGCATGTCGGTCTGATCCTGGATGAGCCGGACCACCAAGTCACCTTCTTGACAGGTTCCTGTCCTAACCCGGCGGTTGTGATAACGCCGTAGATCTTGTTGATAAACTGCCGATCGAGCCAGAGCCATATCCCGTTTTTCATCTAACAGGTCCAGCGCCTCTTGGCGGGCTTGCTCGTTGTCCGCTTCAACATAATTATCCACCCGGGGCGAGTCATGACGTATATCACTTGGGAGAACCGCCTCTGCCCCGTATACCATAAAGAAAGGCGTGTAACCTGTTGATCGATTGGGGGTGGTGTTGATACTCCACAACACAGAAGGTGATTCTTCCACCCAACAACCCGACGTCCGCTGCAAGGGAATCATGAGCCGGGGCTTAAGACCCTTTAAAATTTCTTGATTGGCTCGGTCCGCTTGACCGTTGGATTGAGGGTGTGCCACGGATGCTAGGTCAAGCCGGATATGCTCTCTCTGACAGAAATCCTTCATCTCACCTTTGGAAAGGTTGGTACCATTATCCGTGATGATACTGTGTGGAAAACCAAAACGGAAGATAATCTTTTTGAGGAATTGAACCGCCGTAGCTGCGTCACACTTGCTAACAGGCTCCGCTTCAACCCACTTGGTGAATTTATCAACTGCCACCAACAGATGGGTCTTCTTGTCCTGGGAACGTTTAAAGGGTCCCACCATATCAAGCCCCCAAGTAGCAAAAGGCCAAGTAATGGGAATCATCCGTAGTTCCTGCGCTGGAATATGAGCTTTTCGTGAAATTTTTTGGCAAGCATCACATCGCTTCACCAGATCTTCCGCATCAGCATGAGATGTCAACTAGTAAAACCCATGACGGAAAGCTCTTGCAACCAGGGACTTTGAACCGGCATGATGACCACAATACCCTTCATGAATCTCCCGTAGGATCTCTTGGCCTTCTTCTGGAGAAACACAACCCTGAAATACGCCCGAAATGCTACATCGGTGTAACTCGCCATTGTGAATAACCATTGACTTGGACCGCCGGACTATCTGTCGAGCCAGAACTTTATCATTTGGTAACTCGCCCCGGCTCATATACGCCAGATATGGAACCGTCCAATCTGGTATAACGTGTAAAGCAGCCACCAACTGAGCCTCCGGATCCGGGACAGCCAAATCTTCTTCTGTAGGCACCTTAACAGACGGGTTATGCAAGATATCTAAAAAGGTGTTAGGAGGTACCGGTTTACGCTGCGATCCTTGCCGGCTCAAAGCGTGTGCTGCTTCGTTTTTGCGCCGATCGATATTCTCAACCTGATACCCATTGAAATGTCCCGCCACAATATCTACCTCACGCCTGTAAGCCGCCATGAGTGGATCCTTAGAATCCCAAGTGCCAGAAACTTGCTGAGCCACCAGATCAGAGTCTCCGAAACAACAAACTCGACTTAAGTTCATCTCTTTGGCCACCACGGAGACCATGGAGTAAAGCTTCAGACTCAGCTGCATTGTTAGTACAAGGAAACATCAAGCGGAGGACATAGCAAATTTTATCCCTCGAGGGAAGTAAGAACAACTCCAAATTTCGAGCCTTCCAACTGCTGGATCCATCAAAATGAATGGTCCAAAGACGTATTATCCGGTTTATCTTCTGGTGCTTGCAGCTCGGTCCAGTCATTGATAAAATCCACAAGAGCCTGAGATTTGATGGCTGTGCGAGGTACATACTGTAAACCGTACGGTCCAAGCTCGATTGCCCACTTTCCAACCCTGCCAGTTGCTTCCCTGTTTTGAATTATATCGCCCAAAGGAGCAGAACTAACCACTGTGACAGGATGGCCTTGAAAATATTGCTTGAGTTTTCGACTGGCCATAAAAACCCCGTACACCAACTTCTGCCAATGTGGATAGCGTTGTTTTGACTCGATCAGGACTTCGCTGATGTAGTATACAGGTCGTTGAACCGGATATTCCTTCCCAACTTCTTTACGCTCAACCACAATTACCACACTGACCGCTCGGGCATTGGCAGCCACATATAACAGTAAAGGCTCGTGATCAACTGGGGCTGCAAGAACCGGCGGTTCAACCAACTGCCGCTTTAGCTCCTCAAAGGCCGCATTGGCTGCGTCACTCCAGACGAAATCATCCGTCTTTTTCAACATCTGATACAAAGGAATTGCCTTCTCTCCCAAACGACTGATAAACCGGCTAAGGGCTGCAATCTGACCTGCGAGACGTTGAACATCATTGATACACTTCGGTTTAGCCAGGGATGTGATTGCCTTAATTTTTTCTGGGTTGGCCACAACGCCCCTGTTGGATACCAAAAACTCGAGAAGCTTGCCTGCCGGAACACTAAAAACACATTTGTCCGGATTAAGCATCATCCTGTAAACCCGAAGATTATCAACGTCTCTTTGAGGTCATCGATCAGTGTTTCCTTCTTCTTGGATTTGACCACAATGTCATCCACATAAGCATGAACATTACGCCCGATCTGCGTGTGAAGACCATTTTGCACACAACGCTGATAAGTTGCCTGAGCACTCTTGAGCTCAAAGGGCATAGAAACATAGCAGAAGGCTCCAAAAGTAGTGATGAAGGCTGTCTTCTCTTGGTCCTTAACTGCCATCTTGATCTGATGATACCCTGAATAAGCATCCAAAAAACTCAGTCACTCACAACCCGCCGTCGCATCAATGATCTGATCAATACGTGGGAGAGCAAAGGGATCAGCCGGGCAAGCTTTTTTCAAGTCCGTGTAATCCACACACATACGCCAAGTGCCGTTTTTCTTAAGAACCAGCACCGGAATAGCCAACCATTCAGGATGAAACACTTCGACGATAAAACCAGCAGCCAACAGCTGGGCTACTTCTTCACCAATTGCCTTGCGTCTTTCTTCATTAAAGCGACGAAGAAATTGCTTGACTGGTTTAAACTTCGGATCAATATTAAGAGTGTGCTCAGCGAGTTCCCTCGGTACACCTGGCATGTCAGAAGGCTTCCATGCAAAAATGTCCCGGTTCTCATGGATGAACTCGATGAGCGCGCTTTCCTATTTTGGATCCAAATTGGTGCTGACGCTGAACTGCTTGGACGAATCGCCAGGTATAAAGTCAACAAGCTTAGTCTCGTCAGCCGGTTTGAAATGCAGAGTTGGGTCATGCTCAGTGGTGGGCTTCTTCAGAGGGGTCCTATCTGTCGGATCAACATTCTCCTTATAAAACTTTAGCTCTTCTGTAGCACAAACCGCCTCAGCATAAGCCGCAGCACCCTCCTCACAATCCAACGCGATTTTTCGACTTCCATGAACCGTGATAGTCCCTTTATGACCCGGCATCTTGATCTGCAAATAGATATAACAAGGCCTTCCCATGAATTTTGCATAAGCCGGCCGCCCAAACAGCGCATGATACGGGTTCTGGATTCTTACTACCTCAAAGGTCAATGTCTCAGACCTAGAGTCATGCTCATCACCAAACACAACTTCCAAACCGACCTTACCTACAGGATACGCCGATTTACTTGGTACCACACCATGAAAGACAGTGTTGGACGGTTTAAGATTCTTATCTGTCAACCCCATGCGACAGAATGTCTCATAATACAGAATATTGATACTGCTTCCTCCATCCATGAGTGCTTTGGTGAACATATAACCTCCCACCCGAGGTGCCACCACCAGAGCTAGTTGACCCGGATTATCAACCCGGGGCGGATGATCCTCCCTACTCCACACAATAGGTTGTTCCGACCACCGCAAATAATGTGGAACGGCCGGTTCAACTGCATTGACTGCCCTCTTGTGAAGCTTCTGATCACGCTTGCACAGAATAGTGGTGAACACGTGATACTGCCCACCGTTCAATTGCTTTGGGTGACTCTGGTAACCCGACTGCTGCTGACTCCCTTGATTATTCTGCTGGTTATTTCCACCTTGGTTGCTCTGGTTGCCATAATTACCCTGAAACCCAGAGTTTGAGCCGCCGCCACCATGGAAACTCGGACTGAACCGCCCGATGGACCCCGATCATCTTGGAAAAGATCGAGTTCTTAAACTCCTTCATAATATGACAATCCTTCCAGAGATGCGCTATGGGGCCTCCTTGGTCCCATGCTTCGGACATGGCTGATTCAACAAACGCTCCAGATTCATCGCCCCACCGCGCTGGGGCGGTTTACCTTTTCTGCGCTGCACATTAGCGTTAGCCAC
The DNA here is from genome assembly GCA_021605145.1 of Aegilops bicornis. Classification (NCBI taxonomy): domain Eukaryota; kingdom Viridiplantae; phylum Streptophyta; class Magnoliopsida; order Poales; family Poaceae; genus Aegilops; species Aegilops bicornis. The sequence goes on along the minus strand of CM038675.1, from coordinate 60,282,284 downwards.
AAAATCTGAATCCGCTTTACGCTTACAATTATTCCCATGGCTTCCTTGGTTGTGCTGCTGTCCCTTCGCACCGCCATTCTTCTTTCCCTTCTCCGGTTTCTCATTATGAGAATCGGGATCCTTGGTATTATCAGAATCGGCATGCTTTACCAAGGCTGCCATGAGGGTTCCCATGTCGCTGAAGTGGCGCTTGAGCCGTCCCAACTTCATCTTCAGTGACTTAAACCGGCAATTGCGCTCCAGTGTGATAATCGCTTGACCAGCGTTAATCCGATGGGAGGAGTGTAAAACTTCTGAAACCCGGCGCACCCAATGAGTTGTGGACTCGTTCTCTCCTTGAACACAAGCATCCAGATCTACAATTGACACGGGCTGCTTGCACGTGTCTTTAAAATTGGCTATAAACCATGCTTTCAACTGATCCCATGACTCGATGGAATTGGCCGGCAGGTTTTTCAACCAAGTACGGGCTGTTCCCTCCAACATCATTGTGAAGTACTTTGCACAAGCTGCTTCATCAACATCTAGCATCTCCATTGCCATCTCATAACTCTCGACCCACGCCTCAGGTTCCTGATCCTCCGTGTAGTTAGGCACTTTGCGAGGTCCCTTGAAATCTTTGGGCAAACGCACATTACGGAGAGCCAGAATAAGGCACGGCACTCCCCAGGAACTGAAGGCAAGACCGGTGCCTCGTTCAACTGACGCCGCCGGGCTGAACACAGGCGGGTTGATAACGGCCCAAAGCGGCATCCCTTCGTGCCCTGCCATGATCCACCACATCTTGAGCATTACGATGTCGCGCGCTGCTAGTCACCTCTGGTTCATCCATACGCCTTCTATAACTTGGGCTCGGACGAGGGGTTGAATGAATTCTATCCCGACTATACGAATAAGCCTGCTGCTGTACCACGGCGGTTTGGAGAAGATCTCTCGCCCGCCGCATCTCAACTGCTGCTATTGAATCACCTTCCATCGGAATGGCCGCCAGGCGTGAAGCTGCGGCAATCATGTTGTCCAGAGGGCTCGAGAAGTGACCCGGTGGTGTAGATACGTATTGCGGCGGGTTATCTGTTTGTCGGGGTGGCTCCGTTATCCGTAGTTGATCCAGAACTGTCCTAGGCGCCTCCGTCCGGTTTGCAGCTACCGGATTGCTCGGCCCAGCTCCTGGCGTCTGAAAGAAGTTTAACCCTTCGTACACCGGTGGCAGACATGACCGGTATTTCCTTCGCATTACATCCTCTGATGCGGTCTGATCCAGCATGAGCTGGTAATTCTGAGCCTGTATCCGCTGTGATTGAGCATCCAAAGCGGCCCGCTCTTCAGCCATCCTAACATCCTCAGCTGCCAGGTCCTCCTTAGCCTGTGCTATTTGGTCCTTCAGTTTCGCAACGTCCGCATTGTGCTGATCCCGCGTCTCCGGGGTGACTGTTGCGGTCAACAAGGTCGCCCAGGCATCCATCAAATCAGAGAGGACTTGCACCGGACGGCGCACCGGGACTCCTGCCGTGGCTGCTGATCCGGTGTTCATCACTGCGGTGGATGAAGATTGCAACGTGGGCTGTGTTCCGGCCATGTAAACAGCAACCCGACTTGGCGGTTCAAGAAGGTCCGGAGTACTGTTGCCATCGGAATATCCTTCGGACACACCGCTATGAACCTGGTACAAGGACTCAGTTTCGGCGGTGGATGACTCGCCGTCGGAGTATACGGCCGTCTCGCCTTCAGACACCGGTTCAGATCCGATCCCATGAACACATCCTACGAACGCACGCTTCATGGCGGGCTTAACCCGGGCTGGACTCGCACGCTGAGCCGTCTCGACGAGGTCGGTGCAGATGTCCGGCTCAGGGCCCGGTTCGCCGATCTTGCCGATGAAGACATGAATTCCGCCGAAGGGGACCCGGTACCCGTACTCGATCGAGCCAGCCTCAGGGCCCCATCCTTCGTCGTCGATGTAGAGCTTGCCGCGACGACTTTTGGTCATCCGGCCGATCACGTACCCCTTAAGTCCTTCAGAGCAGCCCTTCAAGAACTCGACACCATCGTGCGATAGCCCCACGGTGGGCGCCAACTATCGTGGAATTATCACGTCAGATGTCCTCATGAAAGGACTTAGTCGTGGAGCCATCGCAACGGGTTAGCTTGAAGGGGTTAAACCGGACAAGGGACACAGGAGTTTATACTAGTTCGGCCCCTTCGATGAAGGTAAAAGCCTACGTCTAGTTGTGATGGGATTGATTGGGTTTCGATGACCAGGCAGCAAAATACGCTTGCCTGAGTCTCGAGTTGTCGTTTGTTGTCCCTAAACCGCCGCCGGGTCGTCCCCTTATATACATGGGTTGATGCCCGGCCGGTCTACAGAGTCCCGAGGCTGACTCATACAAGCGTTCGGCTCGGTCTCTCCTTTCCATATCGTACAAGACAAGTTACATGACTATGGCGGTTTACCACTACGGGCCCTAATCCGCCTTTGGGCTCCGGGCCTCTAAACTTCATAGTAAAGCGCCATCTTCTAGATCTTGTGGGCTTCAATATAGTTGAGGGTGAACCGGCCCCTCCTGGGCGGTTTACACTTAGTAGCTATATCCCCAACTGGCCTAATATGTCACTATGTGCATGTGGGCCAACTAGGCCTCCTGCGGGCCTGAATCCTGGCCCATGGTAGGGTTTCTAGTCATATTCAGGCCGTGGGGGCCCAGTAGGCGGCACTATTTTTAATTTTTTTCCAGTTTTTTTGTTTTTTTTTCTGCATTATTTATTTTTTGTTGCTTTTGCTTTATTTTTTAATTCTTTTTGCTTTTACTTTTAGAAAAATTATAAACTTTCTGTTAGTGCCATTAGTTTTCAAATTTGAAAACACTTTTTTTGTTTTCTTTGTTGCTTTATTTATTTTATTTTGTTTCTTACAAGAAAATACTTATTGTTGCTATTTTTATTTTTGTCCATTTTTTTGGTTTTTCTTTATGAATTATTTTTTTTTAGTTGTTTTTTGCTTTTTTTTTTAATTCTTTTTGCTTTTAGTTTTAGAAAAATTATAAACTTTCTGTTAGTGCCATTAGTTTTCAAATTTGAAAACACTTTTTTGTTTTCTTTGTTGCTTTATTTATTTTGTTTTGTTTCTACTTACAACAAAATACTTATTGTTGCTATTTTTATTTTTTTCCAGTTTTTTTGTTTTGTTTTCTGCATTATTTTTTTTCTTTTGGTTTTTTGCTTTAGTTTTTAATTCTTTTTGCTTTTAGGTCAGCAAAATTATAAACTTTCTATTAGTGCCATTAGTTTTAGAAAAATTATAAACTTTCTGTTTGTGCCACTAGTTTTCAAATTTGAATAGTTAAAATTTGAATTCTTTGAAATTTGTGTGAATCACAAGTTTGTGATTAACTTTACTAAAAAATGAACATAGATGCACCTATAGAGAAAATTCGACCTAAATTCATAATCAATTTCTATGAATTTCAGAGAAATTCACTATGAATTTAGGTCAAATTCCCTGTATAGGGGCATCTATTTTCACTTTGAGAGGAGCTCAACAAGGCAGAGAGGGACGGGCTTATAAACCGGTGTGAGCGCCCTTCGGTTCGCGAGGTGGGACTAAACTCTTAGCGCAACGAGGACCAACCCTTTAGTCACGGTTTGTGGCACAAACCGGGACTAATGGTCATGGGCCAGGGGCGAGCCGCATGGGCCAGGGACTAATGAACATAGATGCACCTATAGAGAAAATTTGACCTAAATTCATATTTTTCAAATGAACACTGAAAAAGTTGGCATAGCATGTGCATGTACAAAACGGACAATGGTATCATACTCGTCTGTTACAAAGTTGGCATGGTATCATCATAATAGTTGCGGGAGAAAGTCTTCACTTTTTCTTCGCTTGTGTCATTTGCTTATTGCACCGTAACCATGGATAATCTTCATCGTTTATCAGGATGCTTGGGTCAACCTTGACTTTGAAGGGAGGAATTTCATGAAACTTTTCATACTCTTCAGACATGTCATCTTGCCCTCCACTCCTGGATGTCCCTTTTTCCTAAAAGAACTCTGTGGCGCTTTCGCTCATCGTATGATGTATTCGCTTCCTTATCTTTTCTTTTTCTCGGTCTGGTAGACATGTCCTTCACATAGATAACCTGTGCCACATCATTGGCTAGGATGAACGGTTTGTCAGTGTACCCAAAAATTTTCAGATCCACTGTTGTCATTCCGTACTGTGGGTCTACCTGTACCCCGCCTCCTGACAGATTGACCCATTTGCACTTAAACAAAGGGACCTTAAAATCTACTCCATAGTCAAGTTCCCATATGTCCACTATGTAACCATAATATGTGTCGTTTCCCCTCTCGGTTGCTGCATCAAAACGGACACCGCTGTTTTGGTTGGTGCTCTTTTGATCTTGGTCAATTGTGTAAAATGTATTCCCATTTATCTCGTATCCTTTCCAAATCATTACAGTCAAAGATGATCCCCTGGACAACAAGTATAGCTCATCACAAACAGTGTTGTCACCTCTGAGACGTGTTTCCAACCAACTGCTGAAAGTCTGATGTGTTCACATGTAATCTAATCGCCGTGACCGCTCCGGGTGTTTGGAGCGCAGATCGTTCTTGTGTTCATCGACATATGGGGTCACAAAGGTAGAGTTCAGTAGAACTGTAGTAGTGTGCTTGAGACCAAGAATATCCGTCCCTGCATATTATTGAGTCCCTTCCAAGCGTGCCTTTTCGGTCAGTCTCCCCTCATACCGCGATTTAGGGAGACCTATCTTCTTAAGGCCAGGAATGAAGTCAACACAAAACCCGATGACATCCTCTGTTTGATGGCCCATGGAGATGCTTCCTTCTGGCCTAGCGCGGTTACGGACATATTTCTTTAGTACTCCCATGAACCTCTCAAAGGGGAAAATATTGTGTAGAAATGCGGGCCCCAGAATGACAATCTCGTCGACTAGATGAACTAGGTTGTGCGTCATGATATTGAAGAAGGATGGTGGGAACACCATCTTGAAACTAACAAGACATTGCGCCACATCACTCCTTAGCATTGGTACGATTTCTGGATCGATCACCTTCTGAGATATTGCATTGAGGAATGCACATAGCTTCACAATGGCTAATCGGACGTTTTTCGGTAGAAGCCCCCTCAATGCAACCGGAAGCAGTTGCGTCATAATCACGTGGCAGTCATGAGACTTTAGGTTCTGGAACTTTTTATCTGGCAGCTTCCCAGGTATATACTATCGGTGTCAAGTAATCAGTGTGTGCATGCGTGGTACCCCTTATTTGTCTGTCCTGAAAGGTTACTGAGAGCGGGCCAACCGTTGATGGTCACGAACAGCAACGCCTTTAGGTCAAAATTCCTCCTTTTTGTGCTCATCCCACGTACGTACACCGTTTCCATTCCACAACTGTAAATGTTCTTCAACTAATGGCCTTAGGTACACATCAATGTCGTTGTCGGGTTGCTTAGGGCCTTGGATGAGAACTTGCATCATAATGAACTTCCGCTTCATGCACATCCAAGGAGGAAGGTTATACATACATAGAGTCACGGGCCAGGTGCTGTGATTGCTGCTCTGCTCCCCGAAAGGATTAATGCCATCCGCGCTTAAAGCAAACCATACGTTCCTTGGGTCCTTTGCAAACTTATCCCAGTACTTTCTCTCGATTTTTCTCCACTGCGACCCGTCAGCGGGTGCTCTCAACTTCCCGTCTTTCTTACGGCCCTCACTGTGCCATCGCATCAACTTGGCATGCTCTCCGTTTCTGAACAGACGTTTCAACCGTGGTATTATAGGAGCATACCACATCACCTTCGCAGGAACCCTCTTCACAGGAGGCTCGCCGTCAACATCACCAGGGTCATCTCGTCTGATCTTATACCGCAATGCACCACATACCGGGCATGCGTTCAGATCCTTGTATGCACCACGGTAGAGGATGCAGTCATTAGGGCATGCATGTATCTTCTGCACCTCCAGTCCTAGAGGTCATACGTCCTTCTTTGCTGCGTATGTATTGTCGGGCAATTCATTATCCTTTGGAAGCTTCTTCTTCAATATTTTCAGTAGCTTCTCAAATCCTTTATCAAGCACAGCATTCTCTGCCTTCCACTGCAGCAATTCCAGTACGGTACCGAGCTTTGTGTTGCCATCTTCGCAATTGGGGTACAACCCATTTTTGTGATCCTCTAACATGCGATCGAACTTCAGCTTCTCCTTTTGACTTTCGCATTGTGTCCTTGCATCGAAAATGACCCGGCGGAGATCATCATCATCGGGCACACCGTCTGGTTCCTCTTGATCTTCAGCAGCTTCGCCCGTTGCAGCATCATCGTGCACATCGTCTGGTTCCTCTTGATGTTCGGTAGCATCACCGTATTCAGGGGCACATAGTTGTCATCGTACTCTTCTTCTTCGCCGTCTTCCACCATAACCCCTATTTCTCCGTGCCTCATCCAAACATTAAGTGTGGCATGAAACCCTTATAAAGTAGGTGGGTGTGAAGGATTTTCCGGTCAGAGTAAGACTTCGTATTCCCACATATAGGGCATGGACAACACATAAAACCATTCTGCTTGTTTCCCTTAGCTACTTCGAGAAAATCATGCACGCCCTTAATATACTCGGAGGTGTGTCTGTCACCGTACATCCATTGCCGGTTCATCTGCGTGCATTATATATAATTAAGTGTGTCAAAAATCATTACAGAACATCATGAATAGATAATTAAGTGACCAAATTAATAGAAGTTCATCATCACATAAAAACCAAAGTACATACATAGTTCTCATCTAACAACATAAAGCTCTGATCCAACGGCATAATGATACCAAAGTAACAACTGATCCAACGGCATAATGATACCAAGCCTTGGTATGAATGGCATCTATACCTATACTAATTACAGACTCCCAAGAAATTACCATGTTAATCAGTAATTAGGAGCCGTTAACCTGGTGGGGCCGAGTTATTACGGTGTAGATTAACCCACACTTTTTTTCCAAGAGAACTAACATAATCCTTTCACGGTTGGTCTCTATATGGCCTCCACTGGTCAATCTAGCGAGAGCACACCTTTTCACAGTTGGACCAAAAAATCAAAATTAACTTAATTGCTTGATCTATGTGATCAAGCTATCTTAACCTGACCACAAAATCAAAATTAACTTTATGGCAAGATCTATGTGATCAAGCTATCTTAACCTGGCGGTTGCTTGGTGGGAAAAATAAGAGCCAATCTGACCAAGATGCACGTAAATCTGACCTGATGCAATGTACATCAAAAAGTCTGTCCATTGCACTTTACAGAAAAAAAAACTGTTCATGGCAGACGTGAGGTCAGATTCAATCTGCTACGTAAAACAACACCATGCATTCTCCAGCGACCCAACGACAATCTCGCTCTGCCACTGCCTCCCCTCGCCTAACCATGTGTCTCCTCCGCCGCCGCCTGATTCAATCTACTACGTAAAACAACACCATCCATGCTTCAGCGACCCGGCGACAATCTCGCTCCGCCGCCGCTTCCCTTTGCATCTCACTGTGTAAATGTGTATCCTCCGCCGCCGCCTCTCCTAGCCTCTCCATGTGTCTCTCTCGATCCCCTTGCTGGCCACATCGTAGGATTCATAGCATGGCACTATTCCAGTTAATCCAGTCGCTCTATCTTCCAATCTTCATCCGTTTCATAGCATCACAACTTTCAGCTACGCGACTAACAAATCCAACAGCAGGAGTTTCAGATTTGGCCGCCTGCCCCTAGCGCCTCCAAGCAGGACCATATGTAAGCACGGATCAATAGCTACGACTGAGAAATTAGGCATGAACGGATTGAAGCCGCCTCCTAAATCCTTATTGACCACCTGATCCTAACTTTGATGTCTCTCTGTATGTTTGATTTCTATGCGGACAGATCATCACCTGCCGCTGATCTTCAGAATTATGTGTCGTCTCATCTATAGCCGCCTCATAAAGAAAAATCATGGCAACGGCAAGAACGGCGGTCTATCTTACTCGGAATAAAGAAACAAGGGCCAACGACCACATGGCACCGGCAACGACGGCAGTCCGCTGTGGACTGCTTTCGACGGACGAAAAAAAAATGACGAAGAACGTCTCCTCACGCTACTGCCTAATCGCTATGGGTGCCACAACCCAATGACGCAGCTCTCTGTCCGTGCGCCATGGCGTCACGACGACTGCCCTCTGCCTTTCTAGACAACTGACCTGCAGCTTTGACCTCGCTGATGTGCGTCTTGAACGTTTGCCCCCACCGCTATCAGATATGGCATGCACACTGAGAACAAGCTTTCCTGATGCATGGCCATCTATGCCACTCGATTTGGCACAACAGGCTTGCATCACTAGCAAGATAGAGATCAGAAATATAAATACCATGCCGAGCAGCTAAGCTGTTGTGATTTGTGAGGAGTTAGTGAAAAATATATTAGAAGATTTTGTATTTCTTTTCTTACAAAAGTGGGTATATATAATAAGTACATACACTGATATGGAAAGTTGTATTTGTTTTCTTACAACTGTAGGTACATATACTGAAGAGCTGGATTTGCACCATGTAATGGAAGAAGTGGCACGTGTGGGATCAGATGGAGTTGCAGAGGCACCGGAGCCTTGGACGTGCATGGTGATAACACAGATGTGTAATAGTATTGGGCGGTTGGGGACAATGATAGCAAGTAATTAATCAATACTGGACTTGCTTGGTCTCACCCAGATATACTAATTAGGTTTGTTCTGGTTTGTAACACAGTTTATTTTGCTCACGTACGCAAGTGCTTTCTTTGACCACTCAAGCAAGTAATTATTTGGAGAAATATTGTACTTCTTGCATCAATAGCCTCTGAATGTGTAATAGGCTGTTGATAACATATATATAGTACATGCCGAGGGCCAGGGCTATGGTTCTGTCACTTGAGATGCCCATGTGTATGACAGGTTGTCGAAGCTGTGATTGGCAGAAGAATTGGTCATTTTCTAATTCGTCTAAAATTTATTTGGTAAAGTATGAGCCTACAATGATGGATGTGCTTAAGGTGAGTGATTTTAACCTTCCATATACCTGTATGACTTTATATATCTCCTCTATATGAATATAGGGTACCCTCCAGATACGGAAGTTCGAAAATATTTGACAAGTAAGCTACTTTGTTTTCCATTATATAATTTAGTAGCCAAAAGCCGAAAATTATTGATGGGACTTATATTTTGTTGCCCTTTCTACAAAAATCTCATGATGTCCTCTCTGTGCATTCAATAAGTGGTCAACAATCCCAGCAAATATATAGAGATGAAGGCGGAGAATTGGGTTCGCTCCTATATCAAGCTACTTCTAGGCATGGTATTTTAATAAGTTACATGTGTATAAGGTAACATTGTATGTGTGGTATGATCAAAGCAATGTGTTTTTTTGCATGATTTGTTCCTAAACTTCTAAATTTAGGTAGGTGTACATCACACCAAACATATGTAAAATCTCTGGCTCTTTTAGATATATCAATTTACTGAGTTTTGATTTCGCCATTAACATTCCACCAAATTCAGCAATTAGTTACATGCTATCAAGTAGCCCAAGTTAACTCTACATATAAATTAAATTGTTGGAAATTTGTGAGAGATATAATACTAGACATGATTTGTAGAAACAATTTGGAATGGAAAAGGTGAATACAGTATAACAACTTGCCATCATTTTATCCTTTGGACATACACCTAACATTTCTTCCTTGGTGCTTATGCTAAGTGGCAGGAAATCATGGAAACAAGGAACAGTGATTATAACATCTTCTTGGGCCTCAAGGAGTGAGGCTTAATGTTGGTTTATTCTAAGATTATATTATTGGCTCAGTTCCTTAGCTATGCATTGATGAACAACATTTTCACATGTAACATGGGCACACCATTTCACATGGTTTTACTTTAGATTATCAACTGTTTTGTGCGATTAGCTATGCATAGCCATCCTTAAAACCACAACGAAGAAGTCAATGCTTTTCTTTAAATGTATTCCCAAATAGTACCATCATTTCATGATTTTTACTAGAGTTAGTTTAATGGAAATCAAGAGGAAATGTCGAAACTATTCATGACTGATTAGTTCTCCTCTCCCTAGACTTTTTCCTATATATCCAAAAGCGCATTCAAAAGCGCATCCTTGCCATATGGCAGATGTATCATATGATTTATCAATGATCTACTCTGTTTTTACTGTAATATATAGTTTGTTATATTAGTTTCTAATGCAGACAGTTGGCTAAGGATTTTTGACTACTAAGCTATAGACCAGCCAAAAACTAATCACACAGTTTTGTAATCTCTAAAACGTCTTATATTTAGGAACAGAGGGAGTAGCAATCACTCATATTGCAATCAAATGCTCCAACCAATATGGGTTGGCTTTAAGAAAAAAAGTTTGGATAGAGCATCGAAGTGTCCGTTCGTGACTAGCTAGATATGTTCAAATATTGTTAGTCAAAGGGCAGTAGTCCAAGGGAAACAATAGGTCGCACTATGTTCCTATGCAAAAAAGCACTTAAAGGTTACAAGTGATGGGGAAACATTACTTGGCTTTCAAGTATGTCTCTGCAGTGTTGTGCTACTTAGAAAATCACAGTTTTATAATATCATATTGAATACAATTTTTTTTAAATACACTATGTGTAGTAACTAGAAAAAGATATATTTGATAGTTTGAGGATACATGATTCAAACATTTTGCTTAATAACAACTAGGTTGACAAGTAAATGGCATTTTGTGTTAACTATAACTAAGTAGATTTCTATTAGTACATACAGTTTATTGGCTAGCCCGTGCGAATGCACGGGTTGACGACTAGTAGTTTCTAATATTTCTAATCTTCAAGCGCATTGCATCCATCTTGATCTTGTGATCATCGATGACATCCGCAACATGCAACTTCAATATTATCTTCTCCTCCTCAAGTTTTTTTTTATTTTTTCCTTCAAGAAATTATTTTCTTCCTCAACTAAATTTAACCCTCGACAATAATGTCGGTTGGAATTTCCGGTTCAACAACCTCCTAGATAAATAAAATCTATGTCACGTTGGTCGGCATAATTTTCATAAACAATAAATGAACCAATAGTTATGAAAAGATAATATATACCACATCCGAATCATAGACAGGACGAGGGCCGACAGGGGCGGATACCAAAACCATCGCACTATATAAGATGCAATAATAAAAGTAAGAAAATAATACAAGTATATATCTAAACATACAAGTAAGAATATTTCCTTTCAGAAAGAAGATAAGAACAAGAGGCTTACTATGATGGTGCCGGCGATTAGATCGGCGCGCGTGATCGACGGCGGTGAAGACGGGGACGGGGCGTGACGGACCGCTAAACCTAGACAAATATTGAGGAAAATGGAGTTTGTAGGTCGAGCTTGAAGAGGAGAAAGCTTAAGTAGTGTGGCTCGGGCATTCCATCGAACACCTTGTGTGCATACGAGGTGAGCTAGAGCACCACCAAGCCCTCTCCCCCTTGGCGGCCAGAAAAAACCGAGCAGTGTGCTCTGCTCTTATGCGAGGGGGTATATATAGGCACCTCATTGGTCCCGGTTGGTGGCATGAACCGGGACTAAAGGGCAGCCTTTGGTCCCGGTTCAAGCCACCAACCGGGACCAATGGTTGTGGGCCAGGAGCGAGGCTATTGGTCCAGGTTCGTCCCACCAAGCGGGACCAATAGGGCCAGACGAACCGGGACCAATGCCCACGAGGCCCGGCCGGCCCCACAGGATCACGAACCGGGACAAATACCTCCATTGGTCCCGGTTCGTGGCAGAACCGGGACTAATGGGCTGACCCGGCCTGGGCCATTGCCCCCTTTTCTACTAGTGCTTCTGGTCTTTGGTCAAGTAGAGTATGGTGCACGGGGTTTCTTTGGCGTGCAAACACATATGTCTGTGGCGTAAAACATCCGAATGACAACAAAAATGAAATATTCTATATATATATATATATATATATATATATATATATATATATATGTGTGTGTGTGTGTGTGTGTGTGTGTGTGTGTGTGTGTGTGTGTGTGTGTTGGTGCCACATGTAATTACCGTGATGGTGTCAAGCTCAGCCAAAGATGAAGGCCCACCTAGCGCGCCAGAGACTAAGGACGGGCTGCTATGAGCGGAAGCGACTGTGAGAGGAGGCCCAGTTGCGTGAGCAAGTGATGGTGCGGTGGTGTTGTTGTTCACGGAGTTGCTCCCGACGAAACTGGGCAATGGGAAATCATGTACCGTCTTGTCTGGATTTTCCTTCGTCCAGTTGATGATAGCTGGAACCAAGTTAGTAGCGAAATCATTTCTGCAGGCAGTTACAGCTGCATTGACTGCCTGCTGTAGCAACTCATTTTTCTCCTCGGCTGTTTTTTTCGCGTCCTCAGCTGCTTTTTTCTCGACCGCAAGCTTCACCTTCTCGTCGATGTCCGCCTGACTAAACTTCTTTTTCTGCTTCTTGGCCTTCGGGCCCTCGTTGTAAAACACCTTCCACGTGGCGCCGTCTCCAGCGCCGTGCACACGACCATATTGCGGTCGTTGGCCCAAAGGGAGTCCCTTAAGTTCGTTCAAGGCCCGGTTGAGAGGGGTGTCCCACTTGGGCCTCGTCGGAGAAGTAGGGCTTTCGGCTGCAAGCTTGTGTTGCTTCTCCTGCAGAAGGAGCGTGAACCGTATAGGAATGTGTAGTCGACTAGGTCTGGAGCTAAATGTAAGGTGGTAAAAGAATAATTACCAGTAGTCTAATCAATTTCCTCGTGATCTGGTCCGTGTAAAAAACCTTCTTTTCCTTGTCCCACTTGTAGCGGGCCCTGATGAAGTCATGCTCCAAGGGGTTGGTGAACTTCGCTAAGGGGTCTGGGATACCCGCGGCTTCACGTTCCGCGTCCTCCTTATCCCATATGGGCCTTTTACCGAGGTAGCCACGGCTTCCGAGGCGACGCTTCCCCGTGTTCCTTTGCTGAAGGCTCTTGAATTTCGCAGCCTTAGCCTTGGCTGCCTCGGTAGCGCAAGTGTCCTTGAACTTTTCAAACTCCTCTTCCGTAAGTGTCGGATTTTCCTCCAGAATCTTGGACAGGGGTTCCTCAGCCTCAATAGCTCGTTTCACCCTCCCTTTCCAGGAGGCCAAATCATTGCTGAACATGCCCATGGCGTGATTGTTAATCTTTTTATCTTCGGATCATCCCATGGTTGTTCTATGTTGTCATCCTGGTCGGGGAACTTGAATATCTTGTCCAACTTCGTCAGGAGCAACTGCGTCAAATGTTCTTTTCTCCATAAGTCATCGTCGTTGATGCTCGCGCATTCCCGTAGGATGCATCCTACTTGGTTCACATAGCACTTGCGAGGTTCTTCCGGCTCTAATGGCTCAAACTTGCCAGGTGCGATCTTTGTGATCACTTGTCATCCAATCCCTAGTTTGTTAGGTTTTTGTATCCTCTGCTTCTTCGGCTTCTTCTTTTCTGTAGCGGCATCGGCGCCGGTACCTTAGCCGCCGGTCTCGGCTCCGCCATCGGTCTCGGCGCCGCCATCGGTGCCGGCGTCGTCGGTGTCTATGTCGGCGTCAGTACCATCATCGAGGCCGACCTGCAAACCTTGCTTAGCAGTCAAATAGTCGAGGTACTCTTGTTCACCCTCATAATCCATCTCATCTGCATCTTGGTCAGAAGGCCCAGTTTCTTCGTTGTTCGACATGTCTCCTATGATTAAGTCTCCTCATTTAATTCTAAAAGTATGAAAAAAATGAGAAATGACATAAAAAAGAAATCTATGTTTGCTGGAATGCCGTTTCCCAGCAACTCCCAGCACTCATATGCCTACTATCTAGCACAAATCATGCCAAAATTCACGGAAAATTTCGGCATGACCGTTGCTAAAAAATGGACATATCGAGCGCCTGAAACTCACCGGAACGGTAATGAATCAACATTCCGGCGTAACATAGGCCACTTGGATCATTTGCCCTGCACATAATCATCATTTTCCAAATATGACATGTCCAAAACATCACATGTCCAAATGACATGTCCAAATGACATGTCCAAATTCCAAACATGACATGTCCAAAACATTACATGTCCACATATCACATGTCCAGTTCAAATTTGCATATAAATTCAGCCTACCTAAATTCAGCCTACTTAAATTTGCTTTAACAAGGGATGTTGATTTGGACAATTGCTTAAATGCTGCCTTTTCTTTTAACTACAATTGCTTAACCTTAAATTTATGTCCTATTTTAAAACGTACGGTTCATAAAAACCTAGCTAAATTCATAACTAAATAGATAACCTAATTAACCTACTGCCCTACCTAAAACCTAAGTAAATTAACCGAAGAACCCTAGCGAGGAGGAGCGCTGGGGGGTTCTGAGGGTGCAGGGGCGAGGAGGCAGGCCCGACGTTGGCCGAGGTTGGGTGGGGAGGAAGCAGAGGAGGGAGGCGTGGCGCGTCGGGGTCGAGGCGGCCTTGAGGTCGGAGCCGAGGCCGAGGCCGGGTCGGGTCGGGGCCGGGTCGGGGAGACGGCGAGGGCAGAACCCCGGCGGTCTGACGAGCCAAGAGAGTGGGGATTTAGGGGTAAAAGAGGCGGGATGAAGCAGAGAGAGTGAGGATTTTGGGTTAAGTGGACGTAGCAATAGCGCATTTAGAGAAAAAACGCTACTACTATTACAGGTAGTTATAGCGGTTTTGTACGAAAACCCCTATTTCAACCTTGACTAGCTTTAGCTCTTTTTCAGTAAAGCGCTACTGCTATAACCAGTACCTATATTACAGTTTTCCTTTTTCTTTTCCTTTATTTTCTCTCACTTTTCTTTTCTTTTTTCCGAGAGCAGTGAACGAAGGGAAGGCGATATATATTGCATTATTTGACGGTTAAATATGTATACAAAATAGAAACATATATATTACATCATTGGACCCATGCATAATAATGGCTGTGTGTATACAAAATAGGAACATATATATATATATATTACATCATTTGACCGATAACATACGGTTCCTCGGCGTTGACGTTTTCGTTTTTGAGTCAGCTTTTTTCCCTTCTTGTTCGTTGAAGAATAATTGAGCCCCTCATTGTGACTCTGCCTTCTCCATGGAGTATGATTTTTCTTAGGTAATGTAGTATTGATTATTCTTTTGACGTATACTTCTTCATCATCGTCATCTCCCTCATTGGGTTGCGTACTGATCGTAGTCTTCCTCGTTGGCGACTCCATCCATTTCAATGATGTTCCTTTTGCCTCTCCTCACAACAAAACGGCTGGGATTGCACGGGTCAGTTATGAATAAGCATTGTGTCACGTGCTTAGCGTGTACCCATGGCTCGTTTTTTGCGATAGCGTTCACAGTAGCGCTCTTGGCGTCGGGTATAGTCATGGTAGTGAAATTCCGGTTTTCTCTTTCGACATTCTTAGCCCATCTGACACGGAACAGAGTCGTGTTGTGCAGTCCAGCGTAGTCAAGCTCCCAGATCTCCTCAGCCCTTCCGTAAAATCTTTCAGTTGTGTCGTTGTCGCTGTCGGTCATGCATTTCATCGTCACCCCTGAGTTCTGATCATCACTGTCCATATCTTTGGCCTCTGTGTAGAACGTGTATCCGTTGATATCGTATGCCTGATAGGTTATGAGGTTGGGCGAGGGGCCATGTGCTAAGGCGTATATGAGCAATCCGTCCTTAGAGTCCTCCTCCGGGGGATTAGCAATAATATGCTCTTTGAACCAATGCAGGAAAGTGGAGATGTGCTCTCTAGTAACTTCGGCGTCCATCATGCGTACCCCCCGGTCACGATACTTCTTTGCGATAATTTCTTTGTGCAGTGCCACGAAAGGATCTACCTCTTCTATGTGTTGTAGCACTACCAAGTTTTCTCTGTCAAAGTCGTTGCGTCGATCTGAGTGTGCCACATGCAGTTCCCTGCGACCGAGTGACCTTCTCCTTCGAGCCTCCCATCGTGCTTGTTAACGGGCAAACCAACACTAACACTAGGCGGCTGCAGGTCTGCGCCATATAGAAAATTCTCGCAGAATGAGATGCACTCTTGTGTCAGATAGCCCTAGACGATGCTTCCATCCATACGACATGTTACAAATGAATCCTTTGATGATCACATTCATCCTCTCAAACGACATCATGTTGTGCAGAAATGACGGCCCCAGGTCTATTATGTCGTCCACAATATGAACACACAGATGCACCATCACATCAAAGAACGTGGGCAGGAAGTACATCTCAAGCTCATTCAGTATCACAACGATCTCTTCCTGTAGACTTCGGAGCTGCTTCAGACTGATCGACTTTTGAGAATTGACGTCAAAAAAGTTGCAGAGACCAATAAGCGTGTCACGGACATGCTTGTCCATTATCCCTCTAAGGGCAACAGGTAGTATGTGCGTCATCATCACATGGCAGACATGGGACTTCATCCTGCTGAACCTTTTCTTGTCCGTGTCTAGATATCTGCTTATCTTGCCACAGTAACCGGAACTAACTTTGACTCCGGCAAGGCACTTAAAGAATTGACCGATCTCAGCCTGACTTAAGGTGAAGCAAGAAGGGGGGCAATAGTCCTCTTTCTTTATTTTCTTGCCCTTGTTCTCCCGCGCCTCTGTCTCCGTCTCTGTCTCATCTGACATTTTACGGGGCGGCAAGTGCAGATCTTCCCTGATTTTCAAACCTTGCAAGTATTTTCTTGCCTTCGGCCCATCCTTGGTCTTATCCGGCATGTTCATCAGTGTCGCGAGCAAGCTCTCAAGGACATTCTTACGGATATGCATTTGATCAAGGCAATGAGGTGTATCGAGTTACTGCTCAAAGCATGCTACTGCTAAAAGCGTAGCAGCAGCGCGCTTTTCTCACACGCGCTACTGCTAAACGGGCCAACCGTATGGACAATTTCAAAATTAGCAGCAGCGACGTGACTAAAAAGCACGCTGCTACTATTGCTTTAGCAGTAGCGCGCATCGTGACACCGCGCTGCTGGTAAACTTAGGTTGTTGGGTACTGTCGGTACATTTTTGTAGCAGCGCGGTTTAGCCATCACGCGCTACTGCTAAAGTTTCATCAGTAGCGTGCTTTTCTTAACCTCGCTACTGCTAATTAGCAGTAGCGCCTCTTTTTTTGCCACACTCCTGCTAAGATTCTGTGTATAAGGTTTTCCCTAGTAGTGTCTCTTGTGCAGTTTTTCCTTTTCGTGCTTGTATTAGAGAGCCTCGGTGTGGATATCCTTCGGGTTTCCTTCGTGCAGCGGCAGGTCGGGCTGAGTATCTCCCTTGGTGGCCGGAACCTTGTCCGTTCTTTGCTCTAGGGTGGGCAATTCAATCTTCTGGCGGTCCGGCACCTTTCGAGCCAAGGCGAGGGGCAGGGGTTCCCTCCCGATTTGGAGAAGAGCGGCACAATTTTGGTGTCCACCTTATTGGGTAGATGAGGGCGTGGTCCTTTGCCGTAGGGCAGTGGCATCGTCTGATGTTCCTCCCTGTTCGCTCTTCTAGGACAAGTTCACTTGGAGGACTCCGTCGACTACAAGCTAGTGCTTATTTAGGATTCTTGTGTAGGGCTTGTAGTCTTTGATGCTTGTTAGCTGCTTGGCAACATTTTGTATCGGCTGTAGCATTTCCTTTCTATTCCTTGTTGGTTATAATGGTGGCCTTGTGTAATCCCTGGCCGGCTGATGGCTTTGTTAATTCAAAGTTGTGCTCTTTTTGAGCCTTCGTTCTAAAAAAACAATCTAATCTTCACGTTCCCATATCATGTATATATGGATAGCAAACCTACATGTATTAGACGTGGAGCTCAAATCACATTCATTCTTTCGCATCTATGAGCAGTGGGTCCCACATGTCATTACGCAGCAAAAATCACAGGAAAAAGTGTGGCCGCCAGCTCACTAATTAACCCACAAAGAAAGAGGAGCACACAACACGTTCTAGCCACTACAACCTGCACGTGTACACATCTACACTGAATAACTATTCTTAGGGTACTAGAAACTTGTAGATAGTATGTAAATTACAATTTCAGCAATAAAAATAGCATCTAAATATACACATGTTATAAATATTGTACATACAAATGAAATAACCTACTTTTATATTTGTTCATGCATTATTTTAAAAATATTCATATATTTAAATATAATTTATGAATTAAAAATGTTTGTATCATTCAAAATAATAATAAGTTTCCAAAGTTAAAATTTATTTAAATTATACAAACATTTCATTAAATATTTACACATTTGTACAACTCAACGTTTGTATACCTAAAAATATTCATAATTTAAAATGAATACTATTTATATGAAATTCAATCGTGTCTAATACTTCAATTATATATTCTTTAATATAAGTCATTTGTGTACATTATACATAAGGGAATATTCGTGAATATTTAGTAAATGTTTGAATTCATCATTTTACATAATTTAAATATAAGCTATGAGTATATTTTTTATTCCTTCGAGATGTTTATTAAATAAAAAAGTTCAATGTCGGTGTTAACTAAATATTTTTATATAATACATAGGCTTATATTTAAATGTTTTTATTAACTAATGATCGTTTGTTTGTATAATACTTTTATAATATAACTTTTTTAATTACATTTTACAAATATCTTGAAAAAAATAACAAGTGCAAACTGAGCTGCGGAATCTGCAGTTCATTTAAACTCCACGTGCGTCCGCACTCAGTATGTATATTTTTGGTACGTTGATTGGCTAGAGTGCCTCGGCTTGTATATGTCGGTCTGGTGCTCGAGGCCCATTTTCCTTAAAAAAATGTATCTAAGCTCCACCGTGAATACATGTAGGTTTGCTATTTTACAAAACATTAGAGCAACTCCAATGGTGCGATCCAGTTTGTCCGCCTGCGTCTGTTTGGGTCGGCCCGGACAAAAGTGAAGGCCCAACACGCTAACCCAAACCTAAATCTCGTCTGCCTGGCGTCCGCGCCGACCCATTTCCGGCCCAAAATTGCGCCTGAAATGGGTCGGCAAGGACGTGAAGCGGACGCGCCACGCGTCTCCTCGGCGTCCGCGGCGGCCTCACCTGTAAGCCATCCAACTACCACCCGTCGTCTTATTTATGGCGACCACCGACATCGGGCTTATTTTACAAAAGTTCAATAAGGGATCGCAACCGTTTTTAGGGGTAGTGTATTTAACCCAAATTTGTTGATTCGACACAATGGGAGCTAAAGAATATTCTCAAGTATTAGCAGTTGAGTTGTCAATTCAACTACACCTGGATAACTTAATATCTGCAGTAAAGTATTTAGTAGCAAAGTAGTATGTAAGTAACGGTAACAGTGGTAAAAGTAGCAGTAGTAGTTTTGTAATAATTGTAACAGTGGCAATGGTAAAGTAACTAAGCAAAGAGCAATATATGAAAATCTCGTAGGCATTGGATCGGTGACGGAGAATTATGCCGGATGCGATTCCTCATGTAATAGTTATAACATAGGGTGACACAGAACTAGCTCCAATTCATCAATGTAATGTAGACATGTATTTCGAATATAGCCATATGTGCTTATGAAAAAGAACTTGCATGATATCTTTTGTCCAACCCTCCCGTGACAGCGGGTCCTATTGAAAACTAAGGGATATTAAGGCCTCCTTTTAATAGAGTACCGGACCAAATCATTAACACTTAGTGAATACATGAACTCCTCAAACTGCGGTCATCACCGGGAGTGGTCCCGATTATTGTCACTTCGGGGTTGCCGGATCATAACACATATTAGGTGACTATAGACTTGCAAGATAGGATCAAGAACTCACATATATTCATGAAAACATAATAGGTTCATATCTGAAATCATGGCACTCAGGCCCTAGTGACAAGTATTAAGCATAGCAAAGTCATAGCAACATCAATCTCAGAACATAGTGGATACTAGGGATCAAACCCTAACAAAACTAACTCGATTACATGGTAAATCTCATCCAACCCATCACCGTCCAGCAAGCCTACGATGGAATTACTCACGCACGGCGGTGAGCATCGTGAAATTGGTGATGGTGGAAGGTTGATAATGACGATGGTGACAGATTCCCCTCTCCGGAGCCCCGAACGGATCCCGAGAGAGATTAGGGCTTGGCGGCGGCTCCGTATCGTAAAACACGATGAATCTTTATCTCTGATTTTTTCTCCCTGAACGTGAATATATAGAGTTGGAGTTGTGGTCGGGGGAGCAGCAGGGGGCCCACGAGGCAGGGGCGCGCCTAGGGGGGTAGGCGCGCCCCCCACCCTCGTGGACAGGGTGTGGGTGAGGGAGTCCTGGACTAAGGGTCCTCATGCGTCTGGCCTGTTAGCCATGGGCCGGACTGATGGGTCTTGAAGATACGAAGACCGAAGACTACACCCGTGTCCAGATGGGACTCTCCTTGGCGTGGGAGGCAAGCTTGGCGACCAAATATGTAAATTCCTTTCTTTGTAACTGACCTTGTGTAACCCTAGATCCTCCCGGTGTCTATATAAACCAGAGGCCTTAGTCCGGAGGGAGAGATTCATTATCATAGTCAAACAGGCTAGACTTCTAGGGTTTATCCATTACGATCTCGTGGTAGATCAACTCTTGTAATACTCATATTCATTAAGATCAATCAAGCAGGAAGTAAGGCATTACCTCCATAGAGAGGGACCGAACTAGGGTAAACATTGTGTCCCCTGTCTCCTATTACCATCGACCTTAGACACACAGTTCGGGGGCCCCTACCCGAGATCCACCGGTTTTGACACCGACATTGGTGCTTTCGTTGAGAGTTCCACTGTGACGCCCCTTAAAGGTTTGATGGCCCCTTCAATCATCAGCGACGATGCTGTCCAAGGCGAGACCTTCCTCCCCGGATAGATCTTCGTGTTCGGCGGCTTCGCACTGCGGGCCAACTCGCTCGGCCATCTGGAGCAGATCGATAGCTACGCCCCTAGCCACCAGGGTAGATTTAGGTGCTTGAACTACGTCGCGGACATCCGTGGTGATTTGATCTTTGCTAGATTCGAGACCGCGGAGATCGCTCCTGGTCACCTTGATGAACATGACCTAAATCTGTCATCAGACCACATTCCGGAGATAGCTCCTGTAAATGGCCCGGCCTTAGATCCGGAGCATACGACGCCATCCAAGGACTGGAGGTTCAACCCCACCATGGAGGCCACAGATTCCCCAGCGTTGGAGCCTCACATGGACTTAACCTCGCACAATATATGTGTCATAGGAGCTCCGGACTCGTCTCTGGTCATAAGTTCCGAACCATGTGAGTCCGCGGACGCCGAACTTGATCGCTTATCGATCTTCGAATTCAGCACCGCAGACATCTTCCAGCACTCGCCCTTGGGCGATGTGCTGAACTCATTAAAGAACCTGTCCTTGGTAGAGGACCCACAGTCGAACTATGTCCGGTTCGAACTAGTGGCTGGCGATGGAGAATTTTGTTTCCCACCCGCCACGCACTTCATAGCCACGGTCGAGGATTTAACTGACACGCTTGATTACGGTTCCGAAGACATCGACGGTATGGACGACGATGCCGACGAGGAGCAGGACCAAAACCCTCCATTTAATGGACGCTGGACGGCCACTTCTTCGTACGATGTGTACATGGTGGATACACCCAAGTCAACCAACGATGATGACAAAGAAATCCAGTTGAGAATAAACCTCCTGAGACACAGCAAAAACGTCGGCGTCCTCGGTGCCGCTCCAAGTCACGTTGTTCCAAAGACAGCAATGCTGGCACCAAAGAAAATAACACTCCGGACGATGCCGAAAACAATGAAGACCTTGTTGAGGTAACATACGAACAGGAGGAGCAAGAAAACGGGCAAGCTAGTCCCGACGAACAGGCCAGGCCCAAACGAATCGGAGGACGGTAGTTATCATCCGCTCTACGAGGATGAGGAAAGCCTTGGCAACGAAGATTTTATCGTGCCTGAGGAACCTCTCGAGCAGGAGCGCTTCAAGCGCCAGCTAATAGCCACTTCAAGGAGCCTGAAAAAGAAGCAGCAGCAGCTCCAAGCTGAGCAAGATCTGCTCGTCGACAGGTGGACTGATGTGCTGGCAGCCGAAGAATACGGCCTCAGACGCCCAGCCAAGAATTACATGAAGAAAAGGCTGCTGTCTCAGTTTGATGAAGAGGCGCCGGAGCCCATACTTCCCTCGCGTAATGCGGCTGACCGAACACCACGCGGTCGAGAAAGTGCAGTGGACCAACCACCTCATGGTCGGGATAGAGCGGCAACTCAAGCAGAACAGCAGCCCGCCCCGTCGCCACGAAAAAACAGAGACAAATCAATTCGGGGTCATACATACAACCTCCGGCAGACCCTGGATAGTAGAGCAGGATATACCCGATCGATTTACGGATCACGAGGGCATTCCTCGACACGTGATGATGGCTACCTAATCGGACCTGACAAACCTAGTCACACCCGAGCCGATAACCGCAGACGGACTCCATCGGAGCTACGTCGCGATGTGGCCCGATATAGAGGCGCCGCACACCCTCTTTGCTTCACCGATGAAGTAATTGATCACGAATTCCCCGATGGGTTCAAACCCGTTAACATTGAATCATACGATGGGACAGCCGATCCCGCGGTATGGATCGAGGATTTTTTTCTCCATAACCACATGGCCCGCGAAGATGACCTCCACGCTATCAAATACCTCCCACTAAAGCTCAAAGGGCCAGCTCGGCACTGGTTAAATAGCCTGCCTGAAAATTCTATTGGCAGCTGCGAGGACTTGGAAGAGGCATTCCTCGATAACTTCCAACGTACATATGTCGACCACCAGACGCCGATGACTTAAGCCACATAGTTCAACAGCCTGGGGAGTCAGCCAGGAAGTTCTGGACTAGGTTCATAACCCACAAGTATAGGGGCTCACAACAGTTTTCGATAATTAAGAGTGTCGAACCAAACGAGGTGCTAAAGATAGAACAAATATTCCCTCAAGTTCTATCGACCACCGATACAACTCTACGCACGCTTAGCATTTGTTTTACCTAGAACAAGTATGAAACTAGAAGTACTTTGTAGGTGTTGTTGGATAGGTTTACAAGATAATAAAGAACATGTAAATAAAAAGTAGGGGCTGTTTAAATAAAGAAACAATAAAGTTAGTATAGCGAGTGTGGAAAAGTGGTGGTAGGAGTTGTGAAATTGTGCCTAAGAAATTGACTACTTTACTAGACCGATAGTAAGTTTTATATGGGAGAGGCCACTGCTAGCATGTCATCCCTGACTTGGAATTCTTTGCACTTATGATTGGAACTATTATCAACCATCCGCAACTACTAACATTCATTAAGGTAAAACCCAACCATAGCATTAAGATATATTGGTCCCCCTTCAATCCCGTATGCATTAATTTCTATGCTAGGTTGAAGCTTCTGTCACTCTTGCCCTCCAATACATAGTCCTATCAACATACAACTTGTTGGGGAACGTAGTAATTTCAAAAAAATTCCTACCACACGCAAGATCATGGTGAAGCATAGCAACGAGCGGGGAGAGTGTGTCCGCGTACCCTCATAGACCGTAAGCGGAAACGTTAGCACAACGTGGTTGATGTAGTCGTACGTCTTCACGATCCGACCGATCAAGTACCGAACGCACGACAACTCCGATTTCAGCACACGTTCATCTCGATGACGTCCCTCGAACTCTGATCCAGTCGAGCTTTGAGGGAGAGTTCCGTCAGCACGATGGCGTGGTGACGATTATGATGTTCTACCGATGCAGGGCTTCTCCTAAGCACCGCTACGATATTATCGAGGTCGATTATGGTGGAGGGGGGCACTGCACACGGCTAAGAGATCCAAGAGATCAATTGTTGTGTCTAGAGGTGCCCCCTGCCCCCGTATATAAAGGAGCAAGGGGCGTAGAGGCGGCTGGCCAGGAGGAGGCACGCCAGGGAGGAGGCCTACTCCTACCGGGACTAGGACTCCCTCCTTTCCTAGTTGGAGTAGGAGAAGGGGAAGGAGGAGGGAGAGAGGAAGGAAAGGGAGGTGCCCCCCCTCCTTGTCCAATTTGGACTAGAGGGGGAGGGGCGCGCTGTTGGGGAACGTAGTAATTTCAAAAAAAAATCATACGTACACACAAGATCATGGTGATGCATAGCAACGAGAGGGGAGAGTGTTGTCCACGTACCCTCGTAGACCGAAAGCGGAAGCGTTAGCACAACACGGTTGATGTAGTCGTACGTCTTCACGATCCGACCGATCAAGTACCAAACGCACGGCACCTCCGAGTTCAGCACACGTTCAGCCCGATGACGTCACTCGAACTCCGATCCAGCCGAGTGTTGAGGAAGAGTTTCGTCAGCACGACGGCATGGCGATGATGATGATGCTCTACCGACGCAGGGCTTCGCCTAAGCACCACTACAGTATTATCGAGGTGGACTATGGTGGAGGGGGGCACCGCACATGGCTAAAAGACCAAACGATCAATTGTTGTGTCTATGGGGTGCCCCCTTCCTCCGTATATAAAGGGGGGGAGGAGAGGGCCGGCCAAGAGGAGGAGGCGCACCCAAGGGGGTGCAATCCTACTCCAAGTAGGTTTTGCCCCCCTTTCCTATTCCAACTAGGAGAAGGGGGAAGGAGGAGGGGGAGGGAAGGAAGGAGAAGGGGGGCTGCCGCCCCCTTCCCTTTCCCAATTCGGATTGGGGCAAGCACTACAGAAAAAAGACACATCCGTGACATTTTGGGCCGAACGAAAAAAAATTCGGTCATACACATGACACTTCTATGACGATAATTGTGACAAAACCCGGTATCATCATAGATGTGGTGGGCTCCTACTTCTATGACAAAAAATCATGACAGGAAATGGGCTTTTCGTCCTGGGCGGGCCGGAGACACAGCTGCATGACATTCTTTGGGCCGTCCATGACGGAAAAAAAACCATGGTGGAAGCGAGGGGGAGGAAAATTTCAGGGAGTTCCCGGTTATAGTGGGAGGTTGGGGGCCGAGCGATGCGCGTTTCTCTCGTACACGTACGCGCGTGAGTGTGAAGCGTTGGCTCTAACTGAACCCGAGCGAGGCGTGTGGCTCTAACTGAACCCGGGCGATTGCACTGTAGGCTACGCGTTATTGAACCCGAGCGATCGATCGATGGCTGTTAACTGAACCCGATCGAGCGATTCCTTCGCTACTGCTGCTAACTGAAGCCGGCCGATGTTGCCTCTGGGATGAACAGTGAGCGTTGCGTGGGGGGGGGGGTGGATGAACAGTGAGTGGTGGCGTTGCCTCTGGATGAACAGGACCCCGTGGTGTGGTGGAGGGCTGGATGAGCGATGAAGACGATGGAGGGTGCCCGTGGAGGGTGGTTGAACAGGACCCGTGGTGTGGAGGGCTGGATGAGCGATGAAGCGGTGGAGGGTGCCCGTGGAGGGGTGGTTGAACAGGACCCGTGGTGTGGACGGCTGGATGAGCGATGAGACGGTGGAGGGTGGTTGAGCGATGGCCGGTGGAGTAGCACGCGGTGGAGGCTGGATGAACAGGAGCCCGTGGAGGCTGGAGGAGGTCGACAGTAGCCCGTGGAGGCTGGAGAAGGTCGACGGTGGAGATGAACAGTATCCCGTCGAGTCCCGTTTTGCTGTACGCCACACCGCTCCCGATGAACAGGACCCCCGTTTCGACCGTAGCACTCCAACACAAGTCCGTTTCGTCCACTTTGCAGTACGCCACACCACTCCCGATCAACAGGACCCCCGTTTCAACCGTAGGAGGTCCATTTCCTCCGTTTTGCGGTACGCCACACCCCTCCCGATCAACGGGACCCCCGTTTCGACCGTAGGAGGTTCGTTTCCTCCGTTTTGCAGTACGCCACACCCCTCCCGATCAAGAGGACCCCGTTCCAAACGTAGGAGGTCCGTTTCCTCCGTTGTGCGGTACACCAGGCCTCGTTTCCATCGTCTGTTCCGTCCTAGCCCTCTCGATGAACACGACCACGCATTTCGTTCCGACCCAGCCGGTTGGCTCCCCACGAAGACGACGACGACGCTGTTTCTTCGTTCCGACCCAGCCATGTACACGAGCCCTGGCCGTACGTATGCGCGAGTAGGCGTTCGAGACCCCGCCCATATGTACACATATGCGGGTCAGATTTTCTTTCTTGCACCCTGTCCGCTATGCGTGCGTGTACATGGTATGTTTGCGCCTCTACTACGACGTCGCGGCGCCTCTACAACGACCGGTATGTACGCATACGTTCGCGACCAGAATGACAACGCCACGTGCGCTTGACCAGGTGGGTCCCGGCAGTCGAGCACTTCCTTGCGTGCGAAGATGTAGCTGGTGGGTCCCAGCAGTCAGGGGGCGAATCGTTTTTTTTGCCCGGACGCACTTCCTTGCCTGCGAAGATGTAACTGGTGGGTCCCAGCAGTCAAGGGGGCGAATCGTTTTGTTTTTTTTGCCCGGACGCACTACCTTGCATGCGAAGGTGTAGCTGGTGGGTCCCAGCTGTCAGGGGGAATCGTTTTTTTCGCGAAATATGGTGGCCCGTCCGGTGGAGGAATAATTATTTTGCGCGTAATAAGGAGGCACTTCCTTGCTGCGGCTGTGGACCCAGCTGTCAGCGTCTCCACGCACAGTACTCTTCTGATGGAAGTCGGTCGTTGACCACATTGACCACGCGCGCCCGAGACAACTGGGCGGTGGACGCCAGTGAGGCCTAGGAAGGGGACGACGGAGGCAGGGAAGACTTCGGCAGTTGTTTCCCACACGTAGGGGAGTACGATCAGACGAGGGTTTATCGTCTGCGCCGTCGCCAGAGAATAACAACAGTGTGGGTGAGTAGAGGGATGGCTAGGCCAGCGATGGGAATCTGGTGGGGCGGTGAGGCTGCGGCAACCTGAGACAGACTGCGGGGAGGAGGGAGTAGGCAGTCCCGCCGGCGCTTGTTTGAGCGGCTGGAGCAGGAAGAGCAGAGATTAAAGAAGCACGACGGCCGTTGGATGGACATCCAACAGTCACTGCTTGTCGGTCAACCTTTTTTTTAGGAAAGCCTCAAATATGTGGAAAACAGCATACAGCCCATCTACCATTATTTCTAATAATTTACAGCCCATTTGCTAATTCTTAAGGTTTTTTTAGCCCATATTCTTTTTGGTTAGCATTGAAGCCCATATTGTGGCCACGGTTAAAAAATTATACGAATTTTTGCATATTTCGGTGCGGTCCGAACTGGTTTTAATCCCGAAATTTCGACTCACATTCAAACTGATTTTAAAAATAAATGTATATCAATAGAAAATACAACAAATTCTCCACGCATAAAAATTAATGTAATTTAAAATCTTGAAATAAAAAAATAATTGAAACTAATTGCCGGTTTGTTGTGTTTTAAAAATGTACATCCAATTTCTCATTACTGATGGGCCGTTTTTTCGGCCAGCCGATTGAAAGCTCTCCTCATCTTGAAAGATTTGCAGCCCAACAGGCCTGACAAAGCGACTTACTTGGCAAATCACAAAAAAATTGGGCTGTGGCCGTGGACCCAGCTGTCAGCCTCTCCACGTCTGAGTACTCTTCCGATGGAAGTCGTTCTTTGACCACGTTGACCACGCCTGGAGAGCACCACGGCGGTGGACGACGGCGAGGCCTAGGAAGGGACGGCGTGGAGCTAGGGAAGACGCAGTGGAAGCCAGCGTGGAGAGAAATCACGAGGGTTCACTGGTTCGGCTGCGGTGTGAGGCTGCCGTCGCGTAGGGCCTAGCCAGCGGTGGGAATAGTAGGGGGCGGTGAGGCCTCTGCGGCAGCAGAGCCGGCCACGGGAGGCAGGAGCATGCGGCACGACCGGCGCTGCTTTGGGCGGCTGGAGCAAGAAGACCAGAGGTTGAAGAAGCACTACGACCATTGGATGGACATCATCACGGTCCTTGGAGCTAGAATCATTCATATTGACTAAGTTGACAAAGCCCTTCGTCCCCGTCAACTTAGTAGGCCCACAAGTCATCCTCCCACCAGGGTGGGTCCCAGCTAGCCGGGGGAGTATTCATTTTTTTGTGTAATAAGGAGGCACTTCCGGTGGGTCCGAGCTGACAGCGGGGGGAACATTTTTTTCGCGAAATACTAGTGGCCCGTCCGGTGGGTCTCCGCTGTCAGGTGGAGGAATAATTATTTTCCGCGTAATAAGGAGGCACTTCATTGCGGCTGCCGTGGACCCAGCTACCCAGCTGTCAGCCTCTCCACGTACAGTACTCTTCCGATGGAAGTCGGTCGTTGACCACATTGACCACGCCGCGCCGAGAGTACCACGGCGGTGGACGACGGCGAGGCCTAGGAAGGGGACGACGCGGATCCGGGGAAGACGCGGAAGTGGATGCCCAAGCGGAGAGGAGTACGAGCGTTCACTGGTTCGGCTGCGGTGTGAGGCTGCCGTCGCCACAGAATAACAGGGTGTGTGGGTGAGTGGAGGGATGGCCTGGCCAGTGGTGGGAGTAGTATGGGGGCGGTGAGGCCTCTGCGGTAGCACAGCCGACCACGGGAGGAAAGAGCAGGCGGCACGACCGACGCTGCTTTGGGCGGCTGGAGCAAGAAGACCAGAGGTTGAAGAAGCACTATGGCCGTTGGATGGACATCATACGGTCACTGGAGTATTGACTAAGTTGACAAAGCCCTCCGGCCCCTTCGACTTAGTAGGCCCAGAAGTCAGCGCAACAATATGGTGGGTCCCAGCTAGCCCGGGGGTATTCATTTTTTTTGGGCGTAATAAGGAGGTACTTCCTTGCGTGCGAATATATAGCTGGTGGGTCCGACATGTCAGCGGGGGGAACGTTTTTTTCGTGAAATACAGAGGCCCTTCCTGTGGGTCCTAGCTGTCAGGTGGAGGAATCATTATTTTGCGCCTAATAAGGAGGCATTTGCTTGCGTGCGGCCGTGGACCCAGCTCTCAGCCTCTCCACGTACAGTCCACTTCCGATGGATGTCGTTCATTGACCATGTTGACCAGGCCGCACCGAGAGCACCAGGGCGGTAGACGACGGCGAGGCCTAGGAAGGGTACGGCACGGAGCCAGGGAATACTCGGCAGTTGTTTCCCACGCGGAGGAGTACGAGGGTTTACTGGTTCATCTGCCGTCGCCGGAGAATAACAGCATGTGTGGGTGAGTAGAGGGATGGCTAGGCCAGCGATGGGAGTCTGGTGGGGCCGTGAGTCTTCTTGTGACAGCATAGCCGGCCCAGCGGGAGGAGGGAGTAGGCAGTCCACCGGCGCTTGTTTGAGCGGCCGGAGCATGAAGAGCAGAGATTGAAGAAGCACGACAGCCATTGGATGGACATCCAACGATCCTTTGCTCTCATGTGTTCACTAAGTTGACAGAGGCGTTGCGTGTCGTCAACCTTTTTTACTGAAAGCATATGTCGTCAACCTGTAGTAGGCGCTAAGTCAGCCTCAAATATGTGGAAAACAACAGACAGCCCATCTGCCATTATTTCTAATAATGTACAGCCCATTTGCTAATTCTTAAGAATTTTTTTGGAGCCCATATTCTTTTTGTTAGCATTACACCCCATACTGTGCCCACGGTTAAAAAGTATACGAAATTTTGCATATTTCGGTGCGGTCAACTGTTTTTAATCCAGAAATATCGATTCACATTCAAACTATTTTGAAAAATAATTTATATAAATATAAAATCTAAATAATTGTCCACGCATAAAATCAATGGAATTTAAGATCTTTTCATGAAAAAACAATTGAAACTAATTCCCGGTTTGATGTGTTTCAAAAATGTACAACCCATTTCTGGGCAAACCGAATGAAACTCTCCTCGTCTTGAAAGATTTGCAGCCCAGCAGGGCCGATAAAGCAAGTAGGCCTTGTTTGGGTATTTCTTTTAAAAAATAGAACTGGGTTATCCATTTTCAGCAAGAAAAAAACACAACTGGGCTCATGATGTGGTAAACATAAATAATACCCTGGCTAGACGGGCCACAGCCCCGCACAGCCCCGTTGTTACCCTGATCCGTCGCTAAAACTAGTATAAATAACAAATGCTTGTTCCTCAAAAAAAATAACTGCACGACTTGCTGGGTCCCTCGTGTCAGCCGCTTGTAGTGTAATTCTCTCGTTTATTGACTACGTTGACAATGGCGTGAGCCCCAGATGTCCAACCATTAGGAGGAACCATATTTTTGGGCTTGTACTATAGAGGCACTTTCTTGCGTCTTGCCATGACGCTGGTGGGTCCTCTTGTCATCCTCTCCACGTCTGATCATCTCCTTGTTCCTCTCGGTTGTTGACAACGCAAAGAGGCGGCGCACAGCGCAATGGCGAACCAAGGCCACAAGGCGGAGGACGACGGCGAGGCCTCAGACGGAACGAATAGGAGCCGTTGAACATGCGCCGGTCCGGTTGACTGGTTCGGGCGCGGGTGCGTGTTGGAGCTGACGTCGCCGGAGAATAACAGGACGTGTGGGGGAATAGAGGGAGGGACTGGCCAACGTTGGAGGGTACGTACGGTAGGGCGGCGGAGGCGCAACAAGCCATGGGAGGGGGAGCAGGCGGAGCCGTCGGGGTGGTCCGGTTTGGGCGGCTGGAGGAAGAAGAAGACAAGAGATAGAAGATACACGATAGATGTTGGATGCCAATCCAACGGCTAGTAGGCAGAATCGTTTGTTGACTGGCTAGTAAATCGACACCACCTTCGATAGGCTATTTCCTCGCGGGTCCCAACTATCAGAATCCAAATCTGTCATGGTCATGCAGCCTTTCCTATGAAAATTTACAGCCCATTTGATGTGCTAGTTCAAAATAAGTTTGTGGGTGCTGGTGGGGGCTAATTACTTGGCTTCTGTAATGCACAGTGAGCTCAAGCAGCCGGCGAGAGTGATGTTATTTCCCTTGGTTGGGATTTTTTACAACATTTCACTATAAATTAAACGAATGGCAAGCCATTTGCCTTGTTTCAAAGAAAATATGACAGTCATAGCCGAGTTGAAAAGGGCAGGAACATCTAACTCCAGCTTACAAACTGTACAAAAGCACAAGGGTTAATTGTTCATCAGGTTTACAAAAAAACCAGATTGAAAAGGGCAACAACATCTAACTCCAGCACTGTTTTCGGCAGTCACAGTCAAATGGATCGGTCAGGTCCATAGAATGAACATCCTGGGTCGTAAAATTTACTGGATTATGACCACAATATGTTGTAAATAGAAGCCCGGCACGTTCAGAAGCTCTTTTGCCCACCTGAAACTCCTTTTTTTTCTCTTCGACATACCCATCCGTCAAAACCATGCTACTGATAAACTTAAGCCTGATGGACAATAGTAACCTCGTATTCAACAGGAAGAATGTGACAAATCTTGTGTTTGCATGGTTGTCTACATATCGTTCTAGCGTTATTGTCTTCAATCGAATCTCATGAGAAGTGAGAAAATCCCGATGCTTACGAATCCACCGATTGGTTATAACTTTCTTACCCCGTCCTATTGCCTAAATATACATGAAGATTGAAAATAGTTAAGGTCTAAAAGAAGAGTGTCGAAAGAGCAACAGTTGAACGGTTAATTCTAGTACACTATATGTGGGCTTCCAATGTGCGTGAAATTATCACCTTTATATACAACTTCTCAAGATATGGAAAGCATTGCAGCAAGCCAATAATCTTGTTTAGATCAAAACTATTCATTTGGATATGTAAGATCTTGACAGAATCCAGCACCATTGATAGGCCATCCATGGAGAAACTCTTCATTGAGCATAGAACATAATATTAGTACAAAATGTGTACTCCAAGATGATATATAAATTATCTTGAAATTTAAAATGCAGCTTATGGTTACAAGTGTAGATGATAATATAAAGTACCCGACAAACTGTGGAGCCAAACACCATATTGAAATGAGCACGAGATCATGTATTACACCGGGGTCTCCGGCTTAAGTAGCGAGAGAGGACAGTTATTTGCAATGGTGAATAACTAGAATCAAGGATCAACCTTTGAAGTGAAGGGGCATCTTGGATGATGAGCTGCCTTCTATCAAAAGAAAATCCAATTCTTACAAGGTTAGGCGACTTTATTTGGAGACAACCGATTCTAACTGTGAAAACAAGCACCAAGCACTCCAGCGCAGGGAAACTGGAGTGGATGATGCTGTGCAATGAGGCCTCCGAAATACGAACCCGCACAACTGAAAGTTTCTTGAGAAATGGGATTCGAAGGTTTAGTACCAGATTATGCAGTAGGTAGCACAGCGCAAAGGTGGCGGAGTGGAGAGAGGAGGAAAACCGCGAGATGGACATCGGTGCTGAGGGCACAAATTCATGGCGTTCGGTATGTGGTATGTGATTTCCAGGGGAATAGTAGAACTCAAGCAGCTGTAGTTGTGTGAATTCAGAGGATTTCAGCCAGGCGTCCACCATGCAGGGCATGGTATGCTTGCTCAGGTAGCATGACAGGATGTAGAGGCTTTGAACGGAGCCCTGGTGGGAGGAGATGATCGCCCTGGGGATTTCAAAGTCATTGAAGAGAGATAGCTGACAACAGTTGAGATTAAGGGGCACGGCGCACCATAGAAGGCGCCACCGAATTGAGAGGACTTGGGTGCCGCAGCAATCCTTGGAGGGGAGAAGCGAGATGATCTCCCCAAGGACGGCGTCCGGGAGATCGCTGATGCGGTCCACCCGAGATTCTACGGGTTCTTGGGATCCGGTGGGGCGGTCGCCGCTTCTCCCAGCTTGCCGGGTGCGGGATCTACAAGGCGTCGCCACGCAGTGAGCCTCATCTTCTTGGCGCTGGGGTCAGCCGACTCCATTTTCCTCGAGGGCGTCGCTTCGCTCTCACGGATTTGAGTAGAGTAACGAATGACGAGCCTAGTTGTGGTGCGAGCGAAGAAGAAGGGGAGCTGGGGGTTTTCTGTAGGAGTGAAGAAGAAGGGGAGCTGGGTTTTTCTGTAGGAGTGAGGTGAGGAATTTGGGGGTACGAGTGGAGCGAGCGGACGTGAGGTGGGTGGGAGCGAGGAGGAAGAAGAGCACCCAGGTTTTTTGGGGGCGGGGGCGGCGTGTTGGGTGTGGGTAGCACCTCTCATTCTGTAAATATATGGGATTTTGAATTGATTTTACTATTTACTAGTTTGGATGGGCTGTTTTGTCTTGGGCCCAGAGAAACAATTACTACTAGTACAATGGAGACACTCTACCGCTTCTGGCTCCTCCTAGGTCATTGAAACGTCTCCCTCTACTGAATGCCATTATACTTTTGTTCACCGACATGCGGGCCATGCAGTGCGCGGGCCCAAATGTCATCCACCAAATTAGAAGCCAGCATGCAGGCGGAGAGTCACCCCGGTCGTAGCGTGGCAATAACGAGCCGTCGTATCACAAAACCCCACCTCCCCGCAGTCTAAGTTTGACGGACGAAGCAACCATCATTTCACTCTTCGCTGAATCCCCTTCTCCCTCATCGTCTTCAAGAAAGGCAAGACTCACATCTGCCACTGTTCTTCTCTCTGAACGAAGGGAAGGTAAGCGGATCCGTGATGTTGGTATATTTTCATTCAGAGAAAAAAAAGAACTTTTGCAAAGCAGTAACCGATCCTCACTCTCTTTTTTTGTTCCATTGTCATTGCAATTATGTTTTCCTTTTAGTGGTCTCATAGTATTCGTCAGTTTCATGATGGACCAAGGAGAACCAGGCAAAGATCTGCCGATATTGGAGCAGACGCGGGAGGCTGATCCCCATGAGACAGAGAGCTCCAAGAAGATGGAGGCAACCACCGAGCCGACCCCAGATACGCTCACGGCCACTACTGAGATGGTCAACGCCCCGTTTGAGGTTACAGCCCCCGTGGCACTGCAGGAGCAGTTTTCCCCCTTCGAGGATGTCCCCAGTTGAGCTGCCCAAGGTGATTTCCTTCTTTGCCGATCTCGATTGTGGTTTTTCATCTAAGTATGTGGTGATTTTTTTAGAAAAGGAAGTATGTGGTGATTAATAATTTAAAATTTTATTAGCTTCGATGCCATGCTATACATAGTGGTTTAAATAACTTGTGTTTCTTATCTTTGAAAAGTAATTCAGAATTTGTTTACATTTGATTAGAGCCACGATGCGAGACAAGGATTGTGTGGTTGTACATGTCACTCGCTATGAGGCGGACGACCTGAATATATGCCTTTGGGAAAACAGAGTTCTTAGGCTGTTGGATCCTGGAAGCCATTTGCGGTTATACCAATGAAGAGTTGTATTCCAGCCTCACTGTTGTCACGCGTGTTGTCTAGGGTGTACTGAAGCACAAGAAGTTCAAAGCTACTCCTTCGTTTGTGAGGCATACTGTTCTTGTCAAGCTTACGCAGGAAGATGAAGTGGCATGCCTCCACAAACAAGTTTATCAGTGGCAAGGCCACAAGGTTGTCTTCATGAAGGTTCACAGGATGGAGCTGTTGCGGGACGTCCTCGATGATGTTCATGGCAAGGTCCGTCTTGTGTCCAGCCCAAATTGCGTCGAGGCATGAAATAGTTGCCCCATCTAGTGTTTAATATTAGTTTGGATTGTGTCTAATTATCCAAACCTTGCCTGTTATCGACCTCTCTGGGGCTAGTACTCTGTTTGAATCCGTGTATGGGAACTGCTACTACTTTTGTGTGCCCGTGAATCATGTGAGAACCATTGTAATTGTTGCCGAAACAGATGCGTCCTCAGTAGTTTTTTCATGAATATGGCATGGTAAGACATAAGTTGTCATGGTTTATCATAAGAGTAGTGTGTGTTTTGATGAAATAGAGCACTCGTTCGAGAACCATGCGCCGACGTATACATAAGTACTTCTAAACACTGTTGGTGCTACCCCACTTGTAAGCAGTTGTGCAAAACACGGCACATTGGCTCAGCTCGCTTCAACACTAGGCTATCGACCAGCTAACAACCAACAATCTGTTGTTTGACATATAAGCAACTATATATCTTGTTACAGTGGTTCATGCAGTTAATTGAGGCCACAATGTAATAAATTCCAAACGTTCACACGCTAGTCCAGCGCTCATGTGGAACACTTACATTATACTCGTCTTCATAAAAAACTTGAAAAGCATAAGTTAAGCAATTTTATACATCTCAAGGATTCATAAAACATAACAAACATATACTAGTCTCCACTCTTATAAAAAACCGAGTTGGTGATGATGGTGTGCCTGCCATCCTGCAATATAGACCGTCCGATCTATATCTGAGGGTTAGAAAGCAAACTATGGCAATTTTGCAAAAAGATACCCGCACCCCTCTCCACATTTTCAAATAAGGCCTTCCGTCGTTCATCTTTGTCTCTCACAAGATAAACAACTCGTATAAATGCATCTTGATGTTTCGTGCAACGCATGGGCCTCTTGCTAGTTCACAGCAAAAGACAAAGTTGTGAGAAGGTTTACAAATCAGGAAAAAACAAGCAAAAGGATTCTCTGAGCAAAGGGCCTCCCGGCAGGCTTAAATTTCCTGGAGTTCACTCTGGTTTTTTCTTGTTGCCACCATTTAGGGTTAGGTTCTCTCATTCCAGAATAACCAGTTATAATTGTGGTCTCAGCTGGAATGCTGAACTGAACCATGCAGTGTACTGACCAGCTGAAATGCTTGTGCATTCCACTAAATTTAAGCATTGCTATTTGCAGAAAAAAGCAGACCACAATGCATCTTGTCCGCGCACCTGTCCAAAAAACCGTCGTGCAGCCGTGCCAACTAGTCCTCGGTCCATGGATGAACTGGTAGAAAGTGCATTCCGGACTAAGATGCAGTTATTTTCGCTCGTCCCTGCACTGCAATCAGGAAGTAAAACGTACGAATCAGCTTCTTTTAGATTGCGTTGGTCATTCTACCTTAGTTACTACCAATGTAGGGATACCTTGAAGACGGGAGGTTAGACGACGGCAACGAGGGATAGCTATCTCATTTTGCGCAGTTGTACTAAACCTGAGGTGTGTGCTTTTGATTGCGCGGATAGAAACGATACGGAGACAGACATCCCTATTTGCGCAAATACGGAATACGGTTATTTAAACAGTGACAGATATTACTACTTTCCCCCGTTTCGTCTTAGAATCAAATCCTAGATTCATGCTACATCTTTCCCACTTTCTTCCCTATTTGAACCAACGCTTTGAGTCGACTGTATGAACTAGCTTTAC
This sequence comes from Aegilops bicornis, assembly GCA_021605145.1. Taxonomy (NCBI): domain Eukaryota; kingdom Viridiplantae; phylum Streptophyta; class Magnoliopsida; order Poales; family Poaceae; genus Aegilops; species Aegilops bicornis. The sequence goes on along the minus strand of CM038675.1, from coordinate 60,246,112 downwards.
TTCTAATAATAGTAGAAGTCTAGGTGGCTTTGGAACAGCGGACGGAAGTAGAAAAGGATCCATCTGAAGGAGCTGGGGCGATGAGAGCAAGGCAGGTTTGAAGGAATATATACACGAGGGTCGGCATGTGGCAAAGACGGCGTCGGGAGGCCGCATCTTGGCCACAATACCGCAAGGATGAAGAAGGGGTCGGAGGCCCTCCCGAGCCGGCGCTCTCTCGGACAGAACGACACGGCCGCCGATCGGGACGCGCGGGCAGCCATTGGTCTCCTCCCTCGCCGCCGACGACAGCGTGAACGATGCACCTACACCCCTGCCCCGGTCGAGGTTGTCCGGCGGATTTGTGACCAGCTGTGAGCTGAGAGAGTGTGGCCACCTATGTCTTGCTTAGATCTGGAGAGCATGAGAGAGTGAACGAGAGGAACCCTAGTAAAGCAAGCGCTAAGGCTCCTGCTTTTATATATAGTGGAGTGATTTTGTTGAACAAGCTTAAAAAAATGCGCTACTACGTGTACCCGCGAGTGGGTGTGAGAGAACTAGTGCGTGCGTACACCGCTTCTCTTCGTGAGAGTACAATATCCCGAAGAACGTTCGCCGCAAGAGTAATAGTATAAGTGTGTGACGTGTGAGCAAAAATAAAATGTGCGCACTGTCTTTTGTTTTTTAGAAGTTCTGAGTGTAGGGTGTGAAGAGCACATATGTGCATGACGTCTACCTGCAAATAGACGGTGGGTGCAACGTGCGAGTCTACGAGAGGACTCGGTAGAGTCGTGACTCGTGAGGGTGCATGTGCGTGAGAGAGAGGGGGGCACGTATCAATGCAATGCATGTGTCCGTAAATCATTATCCGACAAACGTTCGCCACAAGCCATTTCCTGACGAACGATGTAAGAACCGTTAGCCCGGCATCGAACGGTGCGGTTTTGCCATGTCATTTAACAGAACAACCACTCCTCCTACACACAAATCTTCCACGTGAGTGTTAGCAACTGCCGTCTGCTCCCTCCGTTCTGAAATGCAGTGCATATAGCTTTATTGAAAATTCAAACCTCACAAACTTTTACCGAGTTTTCGTGTACCAAATTGCACATGTAGAATACCCTGTATATATCATTTCATTCATCTTCGAGAGGTAACTATAAAGATGGGTGAGGAGTCTACAAAGAAGGACCATCGTATCACCCGCAGCAATTTTAAGCATCCTTTAGTGTCGAGGAATATCATAGGAACTATATATGATATGATTTTTATAGGATTTTTCCTTTAGAGCTAATTGGTTCATAGGAATAGATTCATATACTCCACATTTCAAAGGAAATAAACATTATATCATTTCTATAGCTTTAGAGCCACTTGGTTCATATGAATGGATTCCTATACTCCCTTAATTTCAAAGGAAAATAAACATTACGTATATTCAATAGAAAAATTCCTATGATATGAACCAAATTACAGCTCTTTTCTAATCCCTCCTCATAGGAATTGATATACATGTCATCTCTAGATTCAATAGAAAAGTTCCTATGATGTGAACCAAATGACATTTCTTTTCCAATCCCTACTCATAGGAACTGAGATGCTCCATGTCATCTCTTTCCCTACAACTTCCATGTATACATCTTCTATTCCTAAATAGATAGTACAACCCACTAGTAGTTTTTTTCCAAAACATGCAACTATGGCACAAGAACTATATAGTGTGCCAATAACTTTGAAAGATGGTCGCTGGATGAAGCTAACCCGACAGTGCAGAGATAGGCAAATCCGAGCACTACTGGCCGTTGGATATCATCAACATTCCACCTGATCTGCCACATGTAAATTTTAGAAGACTCCATGGTTGAACTCAAGCATAATGCACAAACCTCAAAACACAAGGACTTCTCCTTTGTTCTAGAATCTTCTGTACCATAATTGATTATTTTTTCTAAATGAATTGCCATTATTTGTTTTTTACTTTATGATTTACAATGCACAACCCCATGAATCTTAACATTTTTTATAAAACTAACTGATTTTGAATGAGATGAACTATAAGAACTAAAAGAACATCTACATCATGCATATATGACTCAAAGCTTTACATGCTATACTGTGTATTTATTCATAATTTGGTTTCGAAATCTCATGCGTTCAATACATATGTACCTTACTAGTTTTGAGTAGAGTAGCAAATTTCACACGGCCCCGGGTATATCAAAATGCAGGGCCCATGCATCATTGCCTTTCGGTCGAACCTACGTCCACAATTTTTTGTGCGTACTATATCTCCACTGGTTCCCGAACCCAAAATGCTGCCTCGTTCCCGTAAAACCAAGCGGCCCACACATATTTAATGCGTCGACTCGAACCCGTTTACTACGACGTGGCCCCGCACGCCGTAGTACTCCTACAAACCCTACCACCGCACTCATCATCGGTTTTCTTCAAGAGAACGAGGGAGAAGCCGATTTGTAGTGGAGGCGCTTTAAAAAAAAGGATCTATGGTGGAGACCCCTACCCTAGGGTGCCCTAGGTAGCTGCCGCACGCATCATTGTTTTCTCTTTTCTTTATGGTCCTGCGCCCTAGAGTGAAATGATGGTTGCTTCGTCCGTCCATTACTCCAGCTTAATGCGGGAAAGGTGGGGCTTTGTGATTTTACCCCTCATCGCTCATTTTCTACTACCGCTGCTCCGAACTCCAATTCCAACCGCTGCTCCGAACTGTAATTTGGTGCATCGCACGTGGAACAAGACGGTGGATGAGCCACATGTCAGCCAAAGGGGTCCTGTTAAGTGTGTCGCCATTTCGTGTGCGGACTGACCCTGCTTGAGTTGCTACGCCAACATGACAGGAGCAGCCTACCACTTGGTTTTGCTCCTTGGTGAATCCCGACTATATTGATCTAAAAAGATACCTGCTGAACTACCCTCTCCATCTCGGTTTTTTTATTTTTAGGCGTCTCAGTTTATAGGGCCTGCACGTAGTTCTAGGTCATCCATTTGACTAACTAAATATGAGTTACTATGTCACAAAAACTATATCATTGGATTCTTAAGCGGATGCAGTTGTATTTAAAAGTCGAGGCGGGGCTTTTCTGCTTGTGATGGCGTGAGGCAGTTCCACCTAGTCGGTTAGACAGAGACGCGAGAAGACGAGGGAGTAGGCTGCTGCAAACGTAGGGCTGTGTGATTGGACAGTGAGTTACTGCTGGACAGGTGAGGCCCCGTGATTTGACTTGCCATTATCATTTTAACTGCGGCGCTACGACCGGTGTGAGTCTCCCAATTCCTGACCACCTCCATACAGGTGCCTCTCCCAGTGCTCCACCATGTAGTAGACTCTGGCTCTTGCATGAGAGCCCACTTCTCCACTTTTTCCTTGCCTCTCTTTCCTCCACATATGCAAAAATGCCATGTAAGAGCAAGTACTCCCTCCGGTCCTTTTTACTCTGCATATTAGGTTTGTCTGAAGTCAATCTCATCCAACTTTGACCAAGTTTAAATAAAAAATTATAGACATTCACATAACAACGCCAATATCATTAGATTCATATTATATTTATTAGATATTATAGATGCTAATAATTTCTAATATAAATTTGGTCAAACTTAGCAAAGTTTAAATTTCGGCAAATCCAATGTGTAGAGTAAAAAGGACCGGAGGGAGTACAATAGAGCTGACTCAGCGGGCTATAAGATACTATAAACTAGTATATTTTTGATTACTTGGAGGAAAGAGAAGAAGAGAGAGAAGGTAAGCGGGCTCTTGGTGAAGAGCCAGCTCTAGCACGTGCTCCTATGCACTTTGTGAGAGTGAAATGTGGGCCATATAATAAATAAGTAGTACACTCTTCTAATCAACTATTGTACATGTTGGCTATAAGGTAGGCTATAGATGACATGGCAATGGCTTATAGCCAGCAGCTAGCTATACTATTAACCATGCTCTAAAGCGCACTATTGTACTTACCGATGCATGTACAAGTTCATGGAAATTTGGTTGTCACTCATGCATTCGTTCTAATTAATGCATCGGTAAACATAAGTTCTTGAGAAAAACGAGCATACTAATTACTTGTGCAAACTACGAAATTAATTCGACCACTCACCGTCTACCTTGGTTGGAGAGATTTTGAAATTGAGCCATAAACTGGAAAGGAGGGAGTAGTAACTTTTGTCTCGATTACTATTTGTGGGCTTGTATAGATGCAAAATGTATTTTTTATAGTGGCCTTGTATAAGTAAATGGAGGGACAACTAACCAAAGTATACATAGTAGGGTCGAGTAGTAAACAGAGGGAGTAGTAAAATTTTCTCCTCGTGCTGCGAGCCACCGCACGCGTGGGCGAGGGAGCGGGCGTAAAGGCGTACAGTAGTAGTACTACTACCACTACTACACGTAAGCAAGCTTCACCTCATCCTGCGAGCCACCGCGCCCGTGGGCGGGGGAGACGGCGTACTAAGCAAGCTTCTCCTCGTTCTGCGAGTTGACGGGACACATCAAAAGTACTCCAGTGTATAGAGCCTTGCCTCTAAGGTAGGCCCCACATGGTTTGCCTCTTTTTTTAATTTAACATAATGCGTCAAGTCGCAATTTGTTTGTTCACCCGTGGTAGATGATCCTCCCTCCACCAAGTGGACAACCAGTACACGTGCCAAATTACCACGTGGGCTGCCTTTTTCGTACAGAAATGAGCTCCACCATGTACCCGCGCGGGTGTGGTTGGGAAAGAGACGGGAGTACGTGCGCCGTGCGTTCACCTCTTCTCTTCGTGCACGTCCCCCACCTACGTGGGTGTGTGTGAGAGAGATACAAACCTAGACATAATGCGCCATCCATCCCCATGCCTCCGCCCAGTACAACCACCAGTCACCACCACGCCCCACTCCTCCTCACCTTATCTCTCTTCTTTCTCCCTCCATTTTTATATACAAGGGGCCACTATCAAAATTACAATTTGCAGATATACAAGGCCACTAACACTAATCGATGCAATATTAATGGTGTTTGCCTCGTGGTACTAGCAAAGGAGGACATTAATTATCCCTTGCATGCATGCGGGAGTTTGTAAAAAATGCATCTTGATGTTCCGTGCAATGCACGGGCATCTTGCTAGTCCATGAAAACAACACATGGAAAAACTCCACGGCGAACGAGGGATTTGAATCTGTTGGGAGGGGCTGTGTGGATCTTGCCCGGGGTAGCCAAAATATTGGCGACCCTTTTGTCCACCGGTGCCTTTGCCACCGATGAACGAGGAATGGCTCGGGTGCTCATGCTGTCATGCATCCTCCAGCACGCACGTTGGAGACGAGCTCGCACGAGCTGTGTTTTTTGTCCCACAACACCGCCCGAGCCGCCCGCATACCGACCGGCGACCCGCAAATTACGCCATCCAACCGTAGCCACACACATTATGACGGCAACTCAACCAACCGGACGAAATTCACACAAACACGTAGACAAACTGATATTTCATATAAACAACGACGGAAATCATATAAAATACCAGATTTTCATACAAACATGACGGATTTCATTACATTCAAATGAACTACATGTTGCTAGTTCTGGACAGCACATGTATATAATACCTGGCCTAAATGGTCGCCAGCCGATCGATTTGTGTTCCTCATGTCTGGCAGCACGATCACCGGACTGCCGGGAGCCCCGGAGGTATATGCTTCAGTGCAAAGGACGGCTTGCTTCCCCACTGCCCAACTGATATCATTGGCTGGTGCCGTAAGATGATGGTGGCCGGCACCGGTTCGAGTTCATCACCGGCCACTACTTCGCCATGGCCGGCACCGGCTCGAGTTCATCCTAACATTCCCCTCTTCCGTGGAGCCCATGCGGGGTCGATGAACGTCCTCGCAACAAAAGGATCCGGCAAGACACCTGCTATGTACGCCGGCGTCGCCTCCGCGGTGGCCTTCATGGGACCCAAGCGGCGGCGGCCTCCCGTGTTCTACTTCTCCTTGATGATGGCGGCGGACGTGGAGGCGCTGGGCACCGACTCGTCGCTCTCCGCGCACCCGGCTTTTGTCGCTGCTTGCATGGGCGACAGCGTGGACGGCAGCAACCGCGCCCGTGCGCCGCTCCTCGTCGAGCTGGCCTGGAGCGGCGAGTTGCTGAACCGCGCGCCGGCTTGGGGCGGCAACTGGCTCCGTCGGGCGAGGGGAGGGAGGTGGATCAACGAGTTGCATAGCTCGTATCCGGCGGGCTACCCAGCCAGCTTGGATGCGGAATAACTACTCTTCGTAAGCCATTGTAAGAGTGGACAAAATGGTGTAGGAGATAGGGGAGCGGCGGAGGTGTATGATTCTTGGCCGGCGTTTGGCCTCGTTTAAATAGGAGATTAAATAGACGGCGGACGGGAGGAGCTCGGCCGGCGTTGCGTTTAACGCCGGCCCGGTCATGAACGGACGTGTTGTTTGTCCAGAGTGGGTTTCTCGGCTTCCACACGGGCGGGTTTCATGGAGGCGTTTGAATGCGGCACGGAGGCATGTTTAGTCGGGTGTGCCGCGAGTGGTGCCCTCGATTCTGACCTAGGATAGCGCGCCGTTCTTCCACTGACGTGTGGGCTCTTTGGGTGCATGGCCTGCATGTCAGTGACCCAATGCAGGCAGCGCATTGCAGAGGAACCTTTGATGGGCCAGGGTGGTCAGAAGCGGGCATTTCATAAACCGACGATTGTTCATTGAGTGTGACGTCATCTTTTTCCTATAGATAAGCCTACAATGTTGATAGCCGGTTCGATACGTTGTGATTCATAAAGACCACTGCAAACATCAATGTTCTTCTTATCACAGATAAGATATATTAATACCCGTAACAATCCATGTCCTTAACAAAGGGCGCATGCACGTATAGGTTGAGCGTGTGTCTTATGTCGTGTGCTGTGTGCATGCAGGCGTGCGAGTGTTGCGTGCGTGCAAGGGTACGTTTCAGTGCTGCATACATGGGTGCGCACGTGCGTGTGTTCGTGAGTGCATGTGTACGTGTCAGTGTTGCATGCCAGCATGCGTGCGTGTGTACGTTATGTGTACGTGTCAGTGTTGCACGCCTACATGCGTGTGTGTCTTGCGTGCGTGCATGTGTACGTGCGAGGTGAGGCTACACATCAGTCGACTGACTTTTTCATCTCTGGTCATTAGATTTTCCAGCCGTTGGATACGAAATCAAGGGCCTCCAGTTTATCATCAAACTCCAACCCCCCCCCCTGAGCCGCTAGCCACCACCGGCAGAACCGCCAGCCCCCGCTGCCCGTGGCCGGCCCGCCCTCCCGGAAACCACTCCCCACCGCCGGTCCGCCACCGCACCGGCCATCCTCTAGCCCCCACTACTAGAATCAGCTACTTTGCCATCTGCCCGGCTCTTTGCCGTGCGCTAGCGGATGGCAAATAAGCTCTTGCCATCGGCTACCCAAAAGCGGACGGCAAAGAAGCGGCTGATAGCAAAGACCAAGGTTACCATCAGCGATTCTTTGCCGTCCGCTCGACGGCAACAAGAGGGAGGCCACCGACGAAGTTGCAAAAAAAACCTAAGGGGCCCTCTTTGCCGTCCGCTAGCGACGGCAAAAAAAGCAAGAAGGCGGGCGGCAAAAGGTGGCGGGCGGCAAGAGGGAGGCCCCATGCGTTAACGGGCGCGCCCCACCTCTCTCTCTCTTTCTCTCCACCTCTCGTCGGCCCGCCCACCCGCCGCCGCCCAGCGCCCGCCCGTCGCCCCACCACCCGCCGCCGCCCCGCCCGCTGCCCGCCGCCCTACCCGTCTGGCGCCGCCGCCGAACCGCCCGCCTCCTCCGCCGCCCAGCCGCACCGCCCCCTCCTCCACCCTCGCCGCCACCCAGCGCCCCCTGCCCCGCCGCCCTGCCGTTTGGCGCCGCCCGCCCAGCGCCCGGGACCTCAGCCCCGCCGCCCGGCCGGGCCAGCGCGCCGCCCAGCCCGCCCCCCCTCCTCCGCCGCCCAGGCCACCGCCCCCTCCTCCACCCTCGCTGCAGGTGAGTCTCTTCTTCCTTTTTTTTCCTTTTTTGGGTTTTTTTTGTTTTAGGGTTATGGTTAGTTTTAGTTTTAGGTTTTGTTTTAGTTTAGTCTTAGGTTTAGTTGTAGTTTAGTATTAGGTTTAGATTTAGAAGAGGAAGAAGAAGAAGAAAAGAGAGGAGAGGAGGAGAACAAGAAGAGGAAAAAGGAAAGGAGGAGGAAGAAGAAGAAGAAGAAGAAGAAGAAGAAGAAGAAGAAGAAGAAGAAGAAGAAGAAGAAGAAGAAGAAGAAGAAGAAGCAGACGACGCAGAAGCAGCAGAAGAAGACGGAAAAAAAGGCAGAAAAGGACACGGAGGAAGAAGAAGAAAAGGCAAAAACGAAGAAAAGGAAAAGGAAGAAGAAGAAGAAGACACCCCGACCCCGACACCCCGACCCCCCGAGCCTGACCCAACACCCCGACCCCGAGCCTGACCCGACACCCTGACCCCGACACCACACCCCGACCCCGAAACAACACCCCGACACCGACACGACACTACCCCGACACCCCGACCCCGAAACAACTCCTCCTCCCCCATTAATTGTTTGATCTATTCCGATGAAACTTGATAGCTAGCTATATATGTGTCTTGAATCATCAGTATTCGTAACCAATATGTGTCTCCCGTTCGAAAGCGTCATAGTTGTAAATATGCATGCATTTGCATATTTATAACCTTGATTCTTTCGAATTGTCCAACGCTATCCATGGACAGCCCGAGTATGTGTAGATTGGGTTCGTTTTCCCATATGCTTTGCTCCGGATCCGACGCATATATTTCGTCAGTGCCTCCCCTGTTGGCGCAATTATTGCCGTCCGCTCTCTTTGCCGTCCGTCGCGTACGGCAAAGGGCCTTTGCCGTCAGCCGCCAGGAAGCGGACGGCAAAGTAGCTGTTTACCGTAGCCTACGTTGCGAACTGTTGCCGTCGCGGTGACGGCAAAGGATTTTGCCGTCCGCCATTCATGCCTTTTGCCGTCCGCCATGGCGTACGGCAAAGTAGCTGATTCTGTAGTGCCCCCCGCGTGCGAAGTTTTTCTCCGGGGAGCCCCACCCCACCGCCCAATGACCGCCCCCCCCCCCACCCTCCGGTGACTGCCAACCAGAGGTCTCACAACTTCGAATACCCACCGACCACTAATTTATTACCATTTATGTCCTTCATATACGCGCTGACGGGTGGGCCCTATGGTAATGTGCGCTGCTGAATGTGGACCGTTTGACTGGTCAATTGATCGTGTTATCAACAAATTACAGAGCTGTATGGTGAGCCAGTGACCGTATGATCACCCTAAAATGTACTCCTATTTTACTAACACAGTACAGACTCAAACTACCATTTCTTTCTTTCATATACGGCTGACAGGTGGGCCCCACGGTTACGCGTCCCGATGGTGCAACACTAGTTGCGCCGCATGGAACGTTTGACTGGTCAATTGATTGTGTCATCAACATAATACGGAGTTGTACAGGTGAGCCAGTTACCGTATAATCATGACAGGTATTTGTTTAACGATGCAGATGCATGAGGATCATATATACGCAAGCACTCACCGCTATAAGCGCACACACGAACCCTACCCCTATGAGCACCTTCAAGAGAGTGGGCCAGCATATATGATCTTGAGATTTTACGAAGTCACCATAGGTGCCTCGTAGTCGAGTGGAACGTCTCCTCCCACTGAACATACATCGCCGGAAAATACTGAAAATTAACACAAGATAAATGCGAGCACCGGGACTTTAACCTTGGTGGGCTCGAGAAACCACTGTCCTCTAACCATCCAACCACATGTTGGTTAGCACGACAAAATGTATGTGGTGACCGTGATGAGCTTATTCTGAAGTCCAGTGACCATATCGTGCTTTCACTTCCAATATAATGACCGTAAGTGTCGTCAACAAAATACGGAGCACGCATCAAATGCAAAGTCCGTCAGTGTCATCAACAAAATATGGACACGTATCGTGAGCTAGATACCGTTGTACTATTGTATATGCTTATTTTCTTAGTGGCCCATTGCGTGTGTGGTGTGGTGGGCACATCATTTCTAGTTGTGGTGGGTCAACATCAAGACTCATGGGTCGGTTCCATCCTGCGCCACATATAGGTTGGACCGAGACGTGTTATACGAAGACCCATGTGGAGGACTCGGCATACAACACGAAGCTACAGGAGTCGCGGAGGACTCTATCCCCACTGGTGATAAGCCGACTATATATGATTTGTAACCCTAGGCCCTTAGTATGTTATACAAGATTGGGGGCTAGTTCGTCGATAGTATACACACACGCACAATGCCTGGTATACACGTGTACTTTGTACAAACCCCTATCACTAATATACAGTACCAGGAGTAGGCTCTTTCAAAGACTGCAAGGGTCCGATCCGAACTAGGGTAAAACTTTGCCTCGTATTACCATCCAGCCTAACAACCAGGGATATCCTACCGAATCACGATATAATGAAATCATATATGCCAACTACTAAGAGAGAGGTGTGTCGGGGGGGGCAATGTGTGTGAGAGAGGTCTAAAGATAATGTGCATGCAAGAGACACGTAGGCACATATATCTGCGTATAGAGGGCTAGTAGAGACAGTGCATGTGTATATATGCATGTGAGAGAAATATTGTTTTCCAACTGAGATTAGTGAAAAGAGTGGTACATAGTAGTCAGAAAGAGAGAGAGAGAAACAGAGAGAGCATGTGCGTGAGACACCCCGACACCCAGAGAGATATTGTGAGCATGTGTGAAAGAGAAATGCCGATGCATATATAGTGTGTGCACTTATGTGTTAGATAGAGAGATATATAACGCGTCTGTGAGAACGGGGCGAGGCATAGTGCATCTACGTGTAAAAGGCGGTTCTACGCATTAAATTAAAATATAAATGGCATTATTATTTTTGGATGAGATCATGAATTCTGCAAAATTGCGTATGGACGAAAATTAGTCTATCAGACACCCATATTCTATTGAATTATAGCATGTGCATGTGTTTATTTCGTATTATCGATCCATAGAGTGAGAGCGGTTTGAAATACAGGCAATGGATGCTTTTGAAATTCATATATAAACATTAATTAGTGCACTCCATGTTGTTAGTGTGAAGCACTTTATACATTTGTCACTTGCATGGATACATTCCAAATTGCTAGCTACGAAATAGAATACATGTCGAATTCAACATAAAGGGGGTTTCGAAGATTCGAATTCATAGGAAGTGCAGTCATCTATTTGAACCCGAGATAATGGCATTTGCCGGGGCATCAATCTTTGTTGTGAGTTTGAACATGCTATATATATTCATACGCATATCTAACTTTTTTTTGCAACCAAGGAGATTATATCTGGAACCATGCATGAACTGAGGTAAGTTGCATTTTTTTAATATATACTCGTGTACAATGTATATTCAAATGTACCTCCATTCCAAAATAATCGTAGCTTTAGGATTATCGAGAGTAAAGATTTGTGAAGTTTGACAAATCCTGAAAGTTCAATTCAAGAGAACAGAAAACGTTAATGCTTCTGCTCCCAAATATTGAACGAAGCGCCAAATAGGCCTCTGGTCACCCTAAACCGCGCGAGACTAATGTTTTGGTGGTAGGAAATTACTGTCCTGACTCTGGCCCGTGTAGCCTATCGGCCTGATGTCCAAAGGTCTAAACCAGGGTAGGTTTGTAACTTCACCAAGAAGCTAGTCTCAACCACCTCCGAGAAGCATTCATACGTCGTGGGCGCCTAAACACCCATGCGCTCGGCCGAAATCTATCCCGCCCACATTTGGGACAGCTGACATGACCGTCCAACCCCCAACCCGCAATATGTCCGAAATTTTAGATGGGGGCAAAGTTTGTAACTTTCCCCAAATTTCAAACAAGCGCATCTCAAACCGAACATTGTTCCCCCTTAGTTCCCCGCCTCCCTCCGTTTCCCCATTCATACTCCGTGGGTACGAAAACGCCCTCTCCACCAGCCGCTAAACCACAGCCTCCTCCGTCGGTCCGTCCTCCACCCCATAGCGGACAATCCACCGCCGCCCTCCTCCATCACGCCGGAGCCGGTACCCCGACGTCGTCGTCCAACGCAACCGCAACCGCAACACCCTCAAGGACTTAGCAGCTGAAGCCGAGGCAGAGCTGCCTCCACGACGCCGACGCCGACGTGCGCCATACCAGAACCACTCCGACCACGCCGTCCTGCGCCTCACTGTTGCGGCTCCACTGTCGCAACCGTCCATCGCACCGGAGCTGTTCCCGCTACGCCTCGTTCGGCGCCTCGGATCTGCTTCCCCACCGCCGACAGACGGCCACCGCATCACACTCAACAACTTGGCCATGGGTTCGTCCAAGGCTGCACCGTCCTCCACAACTTCTGGTTTCCGGCGAACAACAAGAAGATCGTCGGAAAAACAGGAGGACACAACACTGCCAGCAGAAAGGGGTACTCCTCTTCCCTTATTCGTGCAAATCTTACGTCTCCACTCACACCGTATTCATCCCATGAAAGAAACTAGTTGAGCGCTTCTTACTGCATCTTCTTCGTGATACTAAATGCACAAGGTTTCCTCCCTTTTACCATTTCACCTTTGCTAGAGGTCAGTAGCCCGCCTGGATTTCAATTCAGGGTCAGTCGAACCGCAATTAAAAGAAGCAGCACCCGCTTAGGCGCGCGGAGCACCTAGTCACTTTGTTCCCGGGTCATGGCGCATCGGTGTCTATCATAGGGGTGTGGGGCGCAGGAGCTGCTTGCGCCCGATCTGGAGGTCGGCAGGGCTTGAATGGATGGTCGGGGGGGCGGTGCCAAGCATGGCGGTGCGGTGAGGTCGAGGGGAGGGCGCAGGGAGGGGAGGAATACTGGGCCGGTGGTCGCTTGCGTTTCGTGGAAGATCGTCAACACTGACTGGCTGGAGGTAGATGAAGGCGATCTGCCCGTTCTTTGTTCATCGGACCGTGCAGAAAAAATGGATTGACCTATTTGCTTTCAGCCGACTGTTATTTTCATAGAATCCTGTAGTAATTTAGTGTGCCATGCATGTTGTAGAGCTATCATATGTCTCATATCATTTATTTCTCACCGACCTGCTATCTGCTACCATTACACTGTACTAATTGTGCACACACTTCACCCATACTCACACTATTGTTTTTTTATGCATGGGTATTTCAGACTCTGACGCAGTGTTGATGAATGCAGAAAAGAAAAGACAGAAGTCGCTCCAGTGTAATTCGAAGACAAGCACTAAGCGTTTCAGCGCTCTAATGGGTGCAGTGTCAGCAGTTGGAGACAGTAAACATAGCTCTGCAGTTGATGATCTCAATTGCCACACACAACCATCCCAGGTGCTTGCTTTAACTTCGCGCTGTCAAATGTGGTTGCATGTTGCATATGGTGTCTAGCTTGTATTGCTCCCAATTTGGTTAAATTGCATATGCTTACTTTACACATTATACCTTTGATAATGACGTGCCTTCCTGTTTTTGATACATACTACACATGTCTATTAACCATGTTCGTACATCAAACTAATGCTCTTTTGTATCCCTCGTCAATCACTTATGATGAGACAGTCACCCGGGTGGGTTACTGTGAGACGCCCTACTCGTTTAAAGAGTGCAGTGTCATCCTTCCCACATGATTCTCAAGAAACAGCAAGGCTAAATGAAGGTGCTTGCTCTTACTTGGCAGTGTGATATGTGGTTGCATGTTGCATATGGTGTCTACCTTGTAATGCTTCTAATTAGGGTAAATTGCATCTGCTTAGTTAACACATTATACCTGTGAATATGACATGCCTTCCTATTTTTGATACATACTACGTCTTTCTATTAACCATGTTCTTACATCAAACTACTTTTCTTGTGTATCCCTCATCAATGCTCCTAATTTGTTAAATTGCATCTCCTTAGCTTACACATTATACATGTGAATATGACACGCCTTCCTGTTTTGGTACATACTACATCTTCCTATCACACCATGTTCTTACATCAAACTACTGTTCTTGTGTATCCTGCGTCTATCTCTTATGATGAGGCAGTCACGCGCGTGGGTTAATATGAGACGCAATACTCTTATAAAGAATGCAATTTCATCCTCTCCACATGATTCTCAAGAAACAACAAGCCTAAATGAAGACATTGAACGTAGCTCTGTACCTGAAGACCGCACTTCCCCTACACCACCATCACAGGTGCTTGCTCTAACTTCGCAGTGTGATATGTGGTTGCATGTTGCATACGGTGTCTAGCTTGTAATGCTTCTAATTAGGGTAAACTAGTCATAAACCCGTGCATCGACACGGGCTAGAGAATCGTTTATCTTAACATTATTGTGCAATTACATTTTTTTTATTATACAGTTTTTTAAAGAGAGTCGATGATATGTATGAATAAATAAAATTAATGTCCACCCTTGGATCAGCATCAAGATTAGGCAGGTTTTGTTAACATACTACTACAATGGTACTCACCCATTTGCTTGAACTTACCCTAAAAAAATATTACATGAATTTAAATGATCGGAAGTGGTGCCTAGTGTTTTTGAAATATAATTCTATAGACTCATGTTAGCTGGATATGTGTTTCATTCGGTGTTAGACTCCTTTGCCTAAGCATGTACAGGTTGGTCTTTGTCGGACTACATATGTACCATGTCTACAATGCTATTTTTCTCATTTAGATAATCTCCATTCCTTCTTTGTGCATTGGGTAGTAGTCCTTATATAAATTTATTATTAAATAAAATCTTATGCTTCATTCAGAATGTATCTATCGTGTATCACATAAAATAGTGGGGTATATCACAATACTTCAAATATTTTCCCCCGTTAAGATTCAATTTTAAGGGATGTTTTCGTGGAATGTCCTATTTACAATACCCATAGAGTTACAGGTTATGTTCAAAAATTAATTTCCTCCGTGTGACAATTTATGTATATTTTCTTGGTTACGTTATTATTAGGTGATTTCACATATTTATTAATATTCCCTGGGTCTTTATTTCATAATGTAGGATTGAATTTATTTTCAATTAGGCAATGGGTCTCCCTTTCTATAATGTGATGCTTGGCAAGTATTTATTTGTACGTGTCCTTATTTTAGAAGGAACACGAACATATGTCCGTGTCCTTCTCAATTTTGAAGGGAAAATGAACATATTCTTTTGCATGTGGTAATAACTGGGACGTGGACACATTATTATTTTAGAACTGATTTCTTTTTCTAAGGCGGAGCTCTTTTTTTCAGGTGAAACTGAGGACTCTTTGATGATCTATCTTTTTTCCATGGCAAAGGAAGGCACATGGATTTTGTGTAAGTTGAAACGTAACTTGGTGGCTCAGGACTCTTCCAAGTATGTGTACTTTTTTGCAAATAATGTACGTGCTAGTTTTTCTATAAAAAATCTTCTCCAGAAGTTTAATAGATTTTGACAAGTAAATCATTGTATGTATTGTCTTTCCATCACAAATGGAGAAGGCACGTGGACTTATTCTGTAGGACGAAACTGAATTGTGAGTACATGGAATTTATATAGGTTGAAACTGTTTTTTTAAGGAAATGTAGGTGTTGAGAACTCTTTGATGTAGGTAAAAAAAAATCATAACAAAGGAAGGCACGTGGGAAGCATAGCGTGATTGTTGAGGACTCTAATGTGTACATGTAGGTTTCATCCTTTTGATGTACGTACGTGTTATTTTTTTGTTAAATTTTTATAGGGTCTTCTAATATATCTTGACCACTAAAATTTTAATCTAACGGCTACATTAATCTTGCTGATGTGGATTAACGTAAAGACTCGAATGGTGCCTCCAATTAGTAAATATAAGATTGCATCTGCTTAGTTTACACACTATACCTGTGAATATGACATGCCTTCCTATTTTTGGTACACACTACATCTATGTGTTAACCTTGTTCTTACATGAAACTACCTCTCTTCTGTATCCTGCATCAATCACTTACGATGAGTCACCTTTATTCGTTGCATATTGCATATCATTTCTAGCCTGGTGCCATGTATTGCTTCTAATTTGGTCAAATACATTTGTTAGGGCACCCTTTTAATTTGGCAGAGTGATATTGGTTTCATCTTTCATACGGTTTCTAGCTTGCATCGATTCTAACAAGTTCAAGCACCTTGCTTAGTTTACATTTTATACATCATACATGTCAATATGTCACGCCGTCCTACTTTTCATACATATTCCATCCTCCTATCATGCGGCTGCCTTACATGAAAGTAGTGTTCGTCAGTATCATGCATCAATGAGTTCTGAAGAGCAAATTTTATTCCTTTTTCTTGTGGGTTTGACTTAACAAGGCAAAATCAAGAAAGAGGAAGGAAAAGAGTAAGGAAGGCGATGATGGTGTTCCTCTGCACCAACGTAAACGGAGCATCTATACCGATTCTCCTTTTACTGATAGTGCATTACAAGGTCCAAGTCTCCGCTCCCCTGCTCCACTATCCAAGGTGCTTGCTCTAACTTGGCAGTGTGATATCTGGTTGCATGTTGCATATGGTGTCTAGCTCGTATTGCTCCTAATTAGTGTAAACTGCATCTGTTTAGCTTACACATGATACATGTGAATATGACACGCTTTCCTGTTTTTGGTACATAATATATCTGTCTATCACACCATGTTCTTACATGAAACTACTCTTCTTGTGTATCTTGCATCTGTCACTTATGATGGGACACCTTTAAGTTAGTAGTGTGATATTGGTTTGCGTCTTGAATATGATTTCTAGCATGTATTGCTTCTAGTTTGATGAACGCCACCTATGACGAGACAGTTTTAACTTGGCAGAGTGATATTGATTGCACCTTCCATATGGTGTCTTGCAGTGTTTCTAATTTTTTGAAGTGCCTTCTGCTTAGTTACCACATCATAGGTGTGAATATGTCAAGCCGACCATTTTTTCGTACATATTCCATCCTCGTATCATGACTTTGCCTTTCATCAGAGTAGTGTTAAATCGATTATCATGCATGAATGAGTTACGAAGAAGCGAATGATATTCCTTTTTCTTGTCGGTATGACCTCACAATGCAAAATCAGTAAAGCTGAAAGAAATTGGCAAGGCATTGGATGATGGTGGTCCTTCCGAGCAACTGAAGCGGAGGTTCTCTACAGATTCTACTCCGCCATCCTCCCAACAAGATTCGCAAGACAATGCAAGGCTAGACAGTCAATGTAGCTGTGTAGATGATGAGCACATCTCCCCTAATCCACCATCATAGGTGCTTGCTCTAACTTGGCACTATTATATGTGGTTGCATGTTGCGTATGATGTCTAGCTTATATTGCTTCTAACTTTGTTGAATTGCATCTGCTTACTTTACACATAATGCCTGTGAATATGACATGTGTTCCTGTTTCTACATCAGACTACTATTCTTGCATATCCCGCATCAGTCACTTATGATAAGGCACCTTTAATTCGCCACTGTGATATTGGTTGTGTCTTGCATATGATTTCTAGCATGTACTGCTTCTAATTTGTTGAAACGCCATACAGTTTGAACTTGGCAGAGTGATATTTGTTGCATCTTTCATATGGTGTCTAGCTTGCAGTGCTTCTAATTTGTTGAAATGCCTTCTGCTTAGTTGCCACATCATAGGTGTGAATATGTCACACCATCCTATTTTTCATACATATTCTATCCTCGCATCATGTGTTTGCCTTTCATCCGAGTAGTGTTCGTCAGTATCATGCATGAATGAGTTCTGAAGAGCGACTTTATTCCTTTTTCTTATCGGTTTGACTTCACAATGCAAAATCATTACAGCTGAAGGAAATTAGTCCGACAGTGGATGATGGTGGTCCTTCGGAGCAACTCAAACAGGGGGTCTCTACAGATTCTACTCCGCCATCCTCCCAACAAGATTCGCAAGACAACACAAGGCTGGACAGTCAACGTAGCTGTGTAGATGATGAGCACATCTCCCTACTCCACCATCACAGGTGCTTGCTCTAACTTGACACTATTATATGTGGTTACATGTTACGTATGATGTCTAGCTTGTATTGCTTCTAACTTGAATTTCATCTTCTTACTTCACACATAATGCCTGTGAGTATGACACGTGTTCCTGTTTCTAGAACATACGTGTACATGATTAGCACATCTCCCCTACTCCACCATCACAGGTGCTTGCTCTTACTTGGAACTGTTATACGTGCTTGCGTTTTCCGTATGATGTCCAGTTTGTATTGCTTCTGAATATGTTGAATTGCATCTGCGTAGCTTACAACTTATACCTGCAACGATCACTTACCCATAAGACACATTTAACTTGGGACTGTGATGTAGGTTCCATCTTGCATTGTCTTCTAGCTTGTACTGCTTCTAATTTCTTGAAATGACACTTACGAAGAGACACTTTTTACCTGATAGAGTGATATTGGTTGCATGTTCATCTGGTGCCTAGCTTTCATTTCTTCTAATTTTGTTGAAATGCCTTTCGCTTACTGTTTTTTCATACATATTCCATCCTCCTATAAATGCGTGTGAATATGAAACGCTGTCTTTTTTGTATATATTCCATCCTCCTATCCTGCGCTTGCCTTACATCAAAGTAGTGTTAAATGCATATCATGCATCAACCAGTTATGCAGAGCTAATTTTATTCATCTTCTTGTGGTTTTGACTTCATAAGGCAATATCAGAAAATAGGAAGGAAAAGAGTAAGTTAGGGGATGTTGGTGGTCCTCCGCATCGACGCAAACAGAGACTCTCTAGATTTGCCCCTGCTACTGCTAATGAAGTTGAAGTCCCAAGTCTACATGATGAGTTCATCTCCCGTGCTCCACCATCGCAGGTGCTTGCTCTAAGTTGACAGTGATAATTGGTTTCATGTTGCATATGTTGTCTAGCCTGTATTTCTTCTATTTTGATTAAATTGCACCTGTTGAGTTTATACGTTATACATGTGCATATGTCATGGCTTTCTGTGTCTAGAATACACTGCATCTATCTATCATTCCATGTTCTTACATCAAAGTACTGTTGTTGTGTATTCCATGTTCCTCTATATTGCACACTGCGAGGCTTTTGTATATAGCTGCTACTTCCTTCTTTTTTTGTGCCATATTATCGTATCTATATTGACTTGTTCCAAATATAGAGGAAAGCCCGTGTGGACCAAAAAGAACCTGAACCGAATGCAGTACAAATCTTCAAGGGTTGCCACACCAGCAAGATGAAGGGCATGAGCACACCAGTGCAAGCCGTTGTTGTAAGTCCTTACTCCTCCTGCCTTGAACTGAGTGGTACTGTGATGTGTTCATTTAACTACTTGGTTTGCAGCCAATGTCAGTTACTCTGTTCACTTTTATACACAGTTGTCTTAACGTATCATTTCACCTTACATGGTTTAAAAGAGATGAAGGGTATTCTTTTGGTCTTGATCAGTAATCTAGTTGTTATGTTCACGTGCGCACACAAAGATAAAATAGGTTGTTTGTTTTATATCTGTTTGCCCATGATACGAATGATGTCATACTATGTTCATCCTACTTTAAACCGTGTCTCTTTATCCTTACACTACTGGAAACTGGGAATTTGCCATCAGCCAGCTCTTTGCCATCTGCCAGCTGATGGCAAAGAACGTCTTTGCCATCTGCTTATAAAAAACAGATGGCAAAGAACTGACAGACGGCAAAGAACATGGTTGCCATCAGCCAATTCTTTGCCATCTGCTAGCCGATGGCAAAGAATCTTTGCCATCCGCTGGCAGATGGCAAAGAGGTGGGTACGGTCCAGTTCTGTAACGGCCTATCAACCCACCTCTTTGCCATCTGCCAGCAGATGGCAAAGAATCTTTTCCGTCTGCTGGCAGATGGCAAAGAAGTGGGTGGGGCCCAATGGATGACGGCGCTGTAACGGCCTAGTAGCCCCACCTCTTTGCCATCTGCCAGCCGCTGGCTGATGGCAAATATATGGGCCTTTGCCATCCGCTGGCTGATGGCAAAGAAGTCGGACTATCTCCTCCCCTCTCTTCTTCTAAAAAATCTCCTCCCTCTCTCTCCCAGCCCCACCCCCTCTCTCTCTCTCCCAGCCCGGCCCCACCCCTCTCTCTCTCCCCACGTCACCCACCCACCACCGTTGTGTCAAAAAAATCACCCACCACCGCGCCGGCCAGCCCAGCGTTCGGACGACGCCCTAGCAGCGCCGCCACCCGCCTCCCGCCACCGCAGCCCTCCCCGCCCCTCCCGCCACCGCAGCCCGCCCCTGCGCCCGTCCCTCCACCGTTCCAGGCCGCGGCGCCGCCCCCGCACCCAACCCTCGAGGCTCTTCCCCGTCCCCCAACCCAAGCCGCCTGCCTTGGTAGCCATGGCGGACTGCACCTTCAGCGCCGGCAGCCGCCCCTTGTCCATGCTGTGAAGCCATCCCCGCCCTGCTTGCCTTCGTCCGCCGCCGTCGCGGACCGTCTCCTCCATCCCCGACCACACAACCCCGCCCTCGTCTGCCGCCATCACCGACCGGCTCCTCCGTCCCCGACAAGTCATCCCCGTCCTGCTCGCCGTCTTCCGCCGAAGAACCCGGTGGTTGTGTCGATTCTCTGCCTCCCCGACCATCTCTTCCGATTTTGCGAAGGTGATGCCCTCTTTTCTTCCCAACCACCTCTCCTGTACATGTTCATGCTCTGCTGCTTATACTAATGCGCTGGTACATGCACAGCCCGTGCAATTTGTGAATACAAATCTTCCATAAGATTTTTGCAAAGGACGAAACAAACACATTGCTCTTGAGAATTCTAACAATTCAACCGTTGTTTTTTGTTTGTGCGTAAATCTATTATGGTAGTTATCCCAAAAAAAGTTCTTGTGACAGTTATCATAAATTCATAATATCACTTATCCTCCTACCGTGGGGGTTACGATGCAAATGTAATAATATTTTCTTTAGCAATGCATATCATACAAATAAATTATCTTATAATCACATCTGTTCTATAAAGAACACTATTTTTATGGTTGCAGAACTTAGAAGAAAATGTACGCACCAAAAAGTTATCAGTCTCAGGTATTGGTACCGTCTGTACTCTAATCACATGGTGACTTAGCTAATGTACTACCAACTCTGCTATATTCTCCAAGACACGCATGACGGGGTACAATCTTTGGGCACATAAAATTCTCCGAGGGTGCATCCAGTGATTATGTGCTTCTCCGTGATGGGGGTGGCAATTTGCGTGTTAATTATCTTTGAGCTGACCAGGCCTCTTCACTGGCTTGGCACTTGCGCGCGGCAGCGAACAGTGTGTGATTGGGAGAACCTTGCCTATCGACGTTAATTCCATGGTTCATAGTCTACATACTGATGTTATTATATCCACCTATCAGATATGTGTCATTCAGACGTGTTACACTTGAGTGTTTTTATTTATTTATTGGATCCAACCGCCTCTATGATTTGGTGACCATCTTTAATTATTTGACATTAGAACCTTCTTTATTTTGGTTGCACCAAGACTTAATGTTGTGTCGTGGATATCGCTTGCTTCTGAACTTGCAACAAAAATATTTCATTCATGTTACGATATACATTGGTGAAGAGTAAATTTTGCACATATATGTTAGCACATGATTCAGTTTCTATAATTTCATATTACCGCCAATTCCATGAGGGATTTTTGTCCATGCATGACCTGCTGTACTATAGGAGTTGTTGAGAATTCCTGGACAAATAAAAGTTTTCTGCTTGGGTCGCAATTACTCAAATATCAGCCTTTTCAATGCTTTCTTTTTATGTGCTATTTATTTGATCAACAAACTATGTGAAGTACTTTCCGGAGCAACCATGATGTAGTCCCTTATATACAATTAATCACCATCTATTCATAGATGACAGACAATATTCCAGAGCAGCTGGTACGAGCTTCATGTATGTTGCTGATTCATAAGAGACAGACTTGGGTGCAGGTGATGTAGTCCTTGGAATGCTTCCTTTAGAATAGGAATTTCTAGGCCATGGAGTTAATATATAAATCGAAATTAAGATAAGAAGAATGCATTTCTTTACTCCACATTGTACTTTGATTTAAAAAGAAACATGTTTTGTTGTTTCATGAGATTGAATCATGGGCTGTGAACAAGCAATATATTGCATGCTCATAGTGTGTTTTATTTACATTTGTGTTCTCCTACATGGAAAATATAGACTCAATGCTAGATTGGGAAATTACATTTTATTTGTGTCACCCAGAAGGTCCAGAATTGATAGAAATGTGACCTTTATTTGTCCATGAGCAATCTTTTCAAATAACCATTTAATGATTACCTCTTTCTATTGCTACTCAGATGCTTAGCATAAGCCAATAAAATAATACTAGGTAGTTCTGTTTATAAATTAATTGTCGGCTTTTAATCATATTACGGGTACTCGGATGCTTAGCATAAGCCAATAAAATAATACTAGGTAGTTCTGGTTATAAATTAATTGTCGGCTTATAATCATATTACGGGTAATGCTTAGCATAAGCCAATAAAATAATAGTAGGTAGTTCTGGTTATAAATTAATTGTCGGCTTATAATCATATTACGGGTTGAGCAACATTGTGAAATAACCATTCAATGATTCATTTTTCTATATCAGGAAATTACATTTTATTTGTGTCACCCAGAAGGTTCAGAACTGATAGAAATGTGATCTTTATTTGTCCATGAGCAATCTTGTCAAATAACCATTTAATGATTACCTCTTTCTACTCCTACTACGCACATACACCACTTTGCCGACCATTTCACTTGAAGCGATCGCTCGGCTAATATGGTGTTTCCATGCTGATCGCACTTTTATTTTTGCTATTATGATAGCTAAGTATTGCAGTATTGTATGACCATATAACTGAAACCACTTGCAATTTTAACTTTACAGTTTTCATCAATTTCACTAGCGAAACGAAATAATCTTTATATTTCTCTTTCACCCAACCGTGTCATCCTCACAATACTATTCTGTACATATTTTCCCAGGTGCAACATATGTAAATGTAAATGGGACTGCAGCTCATTCATTGTTGGGTAGTATCCTTTCTCAAGACACCACAAACAGGAGGGAAAAAATGCCAGTCCAATCGCACGGTATGACCTTTTATTCTTGCTCTTTGTCCCAATTATGTAATACTCATAGCTGGCTTTACTGTCACTTTTGTTAGGTGTGAAATCTGAATCTGAGAATGGGGCGATTACTGATCATCATTTCACATAAACTCAATTTTGCCCAAGTCAGTAAAGTAGACAAGTGTGGTATGCTCAATGATTTGATGATAAGAAAGCAGAGTATCTAAAGAAACAAAACATACCCCACCAGTAAAAGAAAGTTGCAGCACCCAATGTTAACATCAATGGACCTAGCTATTTTACTTCATTTATGTCGTTGATTTTGCCAATTGTGTTGAAGTTGCTGCAGTTCTCTGATCTGAATCATTGATCATCCACCTTGAATGTTGTAGTTGCCAAAGAAGCAGCAGGAGATTTAGAATATTTGGTCTGATAACTTTCTTCTTTCCCATTTTACAGATTTGCTTAAGATCACGAAAGCTTGGGTTGATGGAGTGCTTGTATTTAGTTTTGTTTTGACCTTGTGGAACTTGCTACCTATGGATGAAACTATGTAATATTGATGAAACTATGTATATGTCTGGATGAAACTTGCTACTATTGGTAACATGTGTTGGATACATATGTGTTCATGACTATTGGTAATATGTGTTGAATATGCTATATTGGTCATATAAATATATTTGTGTTTGATTTCTGTGAATATGAATTGATATAAGAAAAAACAAAATTAAATGGGGCAATATAGTCACTTTGCCATCAGCTGGCAGATGGCAAAGAGGCCACGTGTCATCTACATGCAACATTTGGGCTGGCCTATTTGGGCTCTTTGCCATCTGCTGGCAGACGGCAAAGCATGCAGCCTTTGCCATCTGCTGGCAGACGGCAAAGAGCCTGCAGCCTTTGCCATCTGCTTGCAGATGGCAAAGTATGACGTTAGCCTTCTAACGGGGCTAACCCCGTTAAGAGGCTTTGCCATCTGCCAGCAGATGGCAAAGCCTGACTCTTGCCATCAGCCAGCAGACGACAAAGAAGCCTTTACCGGCAGGGTTTCGAACGACCTGTTTGCCATCTGCTGGCAGATGGCAAAGCCTTTGCCAACCGTCGACCATACCTTTGCCATCTGCCATGGCAGATGGCAAAGTGCCAGATTCCAGTAGTGTTAGATGTCAAGGAATGTGAGGAAATAGACAATACAGTAGGCATGCTACATGGACATATGTTCCGAAAGTGATTTTATTATGTAGTTGGCACTACAATACATGGTAATGTATTACAGTAGTTCATCAAAATAAATTATGTATAAACGTTTAACCTACTTTGTTTGTTTTTGTCTCATTAGTAACTTATCCGGTACACTAATCTACAAGTTCAAACTTTCAGGAAGCTACGGAACAAATGATTGAACAGGCACAACCACCTAAAGGTGACGAGGCTACTACAAGCGCAATGTCACCTCTTGCTGCAGTGCGTCAGTATCTCTCCACTAACAGCGCAAAAAAGCACCTTCCTGCGTAATTCTGGGTTGGTTGTCAAGGTAACCTCGTCCAAATCGCCTACTGAACAAAATCTTCCTGCTAGACAGAGTGATACATCTGTGCTCCAGACACAAGTCCAATCCCTAATGGACGTTGTTTCGGAAACAAGAATAGTGGTTGAGAAATGTCGTCAAGATATGAATGGTTTTGAAATCAGACTATCAGACATTCGCTTCGTTGTTAAAGAGCAATAGCGGAAAAAAGGTGGAGATCGTGCTGCTCCATCAGATTCTCTTGCTCAAACATTAGCACTCAGGTCAAATGATTTGTGCTTCTATACATCTGATGGTGCTTTTATCTGGAAGGACTGTAAACTTTATGCCAATAGGCCTTTTGTTGTATGGTTGGAATTTATTTTGTTGTGATACAACATTTATGATGCTGCCCCAGGCTGTAGTAATTACGACGCTATTTTTGTTAGTAATGTATTCGGCCGAAAGCTTCGCAGGAGCCCAACATGCCAACATTCGTCCGGCCCATTCCAATTGGGATAAAAACGATTACGGGCCAAAATTGACATGTAGCCCACTAAAAATATCTGGGCCTAAATTAGCATAAGCTTTCATATTTTTCTGGTAGGCCTGTGCCCATAGTGGGCCTTTAACAGGCCTAAAAATAATTTGGGCCCTTAATAAAAATAGGTTGTTTACAGGTGTAAATATCCAGCCCATCAAAAACATGGGCCTTTAATAGACCGAAAGTGAGATTGGGCCCTGATTGTGCCAAATAACCCACTGGACTTAGCAGGCCGAAATGGTGGCCCATTTACTGACGCGGATCTTTGTGAGCGAAATTGGGACGGGCCGTAAATCTTGTTGACCTAATACACGGGCCTTTAACAGGCCAGAACTTCGGTCGGGCTAGATTATCTTCATTTTTATATGGGCCGTTAATGGGCCCGATATGACGTTGGGCCACATATGGCCCATGGTTTACATCCGGCGTTAACAGGCCGAAAATGACAACAGGAAGAAAGTGGCCCAAATCTATAGTGGGCCTCTAACATGCCGAATGTCAGACATGGCCGAATATGACCCAAATCCTTAACGGTCGTTTATGGGCCGAAAGTTTTGATGGCCTGTAAATGGGCCCAAATGAAGCCGACCCTTCAACAGGTCGGAAATACACCGGGCCGTGATTCGGCCTAATTACTTAGCGGACGGTTAACGGGCCAGAAGTGACCATGGGCCACGTTGATGGCAAGTTTAGGAAGGCCGTTGACGGGCCGATTTGACAGAGAATGTTGGGCCTTTAGCTGGGCTGGCCCATTATGGTCTGCAGAATCTTGTGGGCCTTTAGCTGGGCCGGCCCACTATGGTCCGCAAAATCATGTGGGCCTTTAGCTGGGCCGGCCCATTATGGTGTACAAAATCTTGTGGGCCTTTAGCTGGGCTGGCCCATTGTGGTCCGCTAAATTTTGTGGGCCTTTAGCTGGGCCGGCCCATTATGGTCCGCTAAATCTTATGGGCCTTAGGTTGGGCCGGCCCATTTAAACTTTGTGGGCCACTGTTGGGCCGATCCACGAGTCAACATATCATAGGCCCATCTCGACCGTCAGATGAGTGATACCTGTGCCAACGTAGAGCTGACGCGTGGATCCGTCAGCCAATCAGAATTTTACACGTGGAAAATCGGCATTGGTCGTGGCTGTTAACGGGTTATCGGATACAAAATTCGACCCGATAGCTTAACAGTGTTCCGTTACGGTGGATGCCACGTGTCGGTCACCCTTGACGAAAGCACTTCTGTGACGCGGGATTATCGTCATGGAAGTGGACACTTCCGTGATGATAATTTTGGTAATGTCATGGAACACTTCTACGACAGCACAGGTATGACTATCTTGATTCTGTCATAAATTTGTCATGGATGTACATGCATGACAAAAAACGCGACCTACTGTGTGATACGTCCATTTTGCATCATGCTTTTATATTGATATTTATCGCATTATGGGCTATTATTTCACGTTATGTCACAATACTTATGGCTATTCTCTCTTATTTTACAAGGTTTACATGAAGAGGGAGAATGTCGGCAGCTGGAATTCTGGGCTGGAAAAGGAAGAAATATTGAAGGCCTATTCTGTGCAACTCCAAAAGTCCTGAAACTCCACGGAATACCTTCAAATAAATAAAGAAAGATCATCGCCGAAGATGAAGGCCAGGGGGCCCACACCCTGCTCACGAGGGTGGGGGGGCGCCCCCTCCCCCTGGGCGCGCCCCCAACCTCGTGGGCCCCTTGGTGGCTCTCCGACTTCCATCTTCTCCTATATGGAGTCTTTCGATGGGAAAAAATCATAAGCAACCTTTCAGGACGAGACTCCGCCGCCACAAGGCGAAACCTTGGCGGAACCAATCTAGGGCTCCGACAAAGCTATGCTGCCGGGGACACTTCCCTCCGGGAGGGGGAAATCATCGCCATCATCATCACCAATGCTCCTCTCATCGGGAGAGGGAAATCTCCATCAACATCTTCACCAGCACCATCTCATCTGCAAACCCTAGTTCATCTCTTGTATCCAATTCTTGTCTCCAAGTCCGGGATTGGTGCTAGTAGGTTGCTAGTAGTGTTGATTACTCCTTGTAGTTGATGCTAGTTGGTTTACTTGGTGGAAGATCATATGTTCAGATCCTTTATGCATATTATTACCCCTCTGGTTATGAACATGAATATGCTTTGTGAGTAGCTACGTTGTTCGTGAGGACATGGGAGAAGTCTTGCTATTAGTATTCATGTGAATTTGGTATTTGTTCGATATTTTGATGAGATGTATGTTGTCTAACCTCTAGTGGTGTTATGTGAACGTAGACTACATAACACTTCACCATTAGTTTGGCCTAGAGGAAGGCATTGGGAAGTAATAAGTAGATGATGGTTTGCTAGAGTGACAGAAGCTTGAACCCTAGTTTATGCGTTGCTTCGTAAGGGGCTGATTTGGATCCATATGTTTCATGCTATAGTTAGGTTTACCTTAATACTTTTGTTGTAGTTGCGGATGCTTGCAATAGAGGTTAATCATAAGTGAGATGCTTGTTCAAGTAAGAATAGCACCCAAGCACCGGTCCACCCACATATCAAATTATCAAAGTCCCGAACGCGAATCATATGAGCGTGATGAAAACTAGCTTGACAATATTCCCATGTGTCCTCGGGAGCGCTTTTCCTATTATAAGAGTTTGTTCCGTCTTGTCCTTTGCTACAAAAAGGATTGTTCCACCTTGCTACACCTTATTTACTTTTGTTACTTGTTGCTCGTTACAATTTATCTTATCACAAAACTATCTGTTACCACTTATTTCAGTACTTGCAGAGAATACCTTGCTGAAAACCGCTTATCACTTCATACGCTCCTCGTTGGGTTCGACACTCTTACTTATCGAAAGGACTACGATAGATCCCCTATACTTGTGGTTCATCAAGACTCTTTTCTGGCGCCGTTGCTGGGGAGTGTAGCGCCTTTGGTAGGTGGAATTTGGTAAGGAAAAATTTATATATTGTGCTGAAATTTTCTGTCACTTGTTACTATGGAAAGTAATTCTATGAGGGGCTTGTTCGGGGTATCTTCACCCCTTCCAGTAGAGCAAAGAGTTTCTCCTCAACCTAGTGAACCTATTGAAAATGAAACTCCTTTTGAATTTCCTTCGGGTATCATGGAAAAACTGCTGGCTAATACTTTTACAGGAGATGGAACAAAGCATCCTGACGAGCATCTACGCTATGTGGATGCTATTTGTGGAATATTTAAGCTTGCAGGAATACCCGATGATGTTGTTAAGAAGAAGGCTTTCCCTTTATCTTTGGAGGGAGACGCATTGACATGGTATAGGCTATGTGATGATACGAGATCATGGAACTATAAAAGAGTGAAATTGGAATTTCATCAAAAGTATTACCATATGCATCTTGTTCATCGTGATCGCAATTATATATATAATTTTTGGCCTCGCGAAGGATAAAGCATCGCTCAAGCTTGGGGAGGCTTAAATCAATGTTATATTCATGCCCCAAGCATGAGCTCGCAAGAGAAGTGATTATGCAAAGTTTTTATGCTCGTCTTTCTCATAATAATCAAACCATGCTCGATACTTCTTGTCTTTGGCTCTTTTATGATGAAGCCTATTGAATTTAGATAGAATTTATTGGATAGAATTAAACGCAACTCTGAAGATTGGGACCTCGACAAAGGTAAGGAGTCAGGTATGACACCTAAGTTTGATTGTGTTAAATCTTTTATGGATACCGATATTTTCCGTAAGTTTAGCACTAAATATGGACTTGACTCTGAGATAGTAGCTTCTTTATGTGAATCTTTTGCTACTTATGTTGATCTCCCTAAGGAGAAGTGGTTTAAATATCATCCTCCCATAGAAGTAAAAGTAGCTGCACCTATTAAAGTTGAAGAAAAGACTATCACTTATAATGATCCTATTGTTCCCACCTCTTATGTTGAGAAACTACCTTTCCCTGTTAGAGTAAAGCATCATGCTAAAGCTTCAACTGTTGTTCGTAAAAGCAATATTAGAACTTAGACACCTCCTGAGCAAGTCAAAGTAGAACCTAATATTGCTATTGTTAAAGATCTCTTGTCTGATAATATTGATGGGCATGTCATTCAATTCTCTGGTGAAACTGCTAGAATTGCTAAACCCTGTGATAGAGATAAACATAGACCTGTGGTAGGTGTGCCCAGTATTTCTGTTAAAATAGGAGATCATTGTTATCATGGCTTATGTGATATGGGTGCTAGTTCTAGCGTTATACCTATTACCTTGTATGAAGAAATTAAGCATGAAATTGCACCCGCTGAGATAGGAGATATTGATGTTACAATTAAACTTGCCAATAGAGATACTATTTCACCAGTGGGAATTGTTAGAGATGTTGAAGTCTTGTGTGGAAAACTAAATATCCTGCTGATTTTCTTGTTCTTGGATCTCCACAAGATAGCTTTTGTCCCATTATATTTGGTAGACCCTTCTTGAATACTGTTAATGCTAAGATAGACTGCGAAAAGAATGTTGTTACTATTGGCTTGGATGATATGGTTCATGAGTTTAATTTCTCTAAATTTAGTAAACAACATCGTGAAGAAGCATTGCCTAGTAAGGATTAAATTATTGGTCTTGCTTCTATTGCCGTACCTCCTAGTGATCCTTTCGAACACTATTTGCTAGACCATGAAAATGATATGTTTATGAATGAAAGAAGGGAAATAGATGAAGTATTCTTTAAACAAGAACCTATTCTGAAACACAATTTGCCTGTTGAAATCCTAGGGGATCCTCCTCCACCCAAGGGTGATCCCGTATTTGAGCTTAAACTGTTGCCTGGTAATCTTAAGTGTGCTTATCTTGATGAAAAGAAAATATATCCTGTTATTATTAGTGCTAACCTTTCAGAGCATGAAGAAGAAAGATTATTGAAAACTTTGAAGAAGCACCGTGCCGCTATTGGATATACTCTTGATGATCTTAAGGGCATTAGTCCCACTCTATGTCAGCATAAAATAAATTTGGAAGCGGATGCCAAACCAGTTTGTGATCCTCAACGGTGTTTGAATCCTAAAATGAAAGAAGTGGTAAGAAAGGAAATACTCAAGCTTCTGGAGGCAGGTATAATTTATACCGTTGCTGATAGTCAGTGGGTAAGTCCTTTCCATTGTTTCCCTAAGAAGTGAGGTATTACTGTTGTCCCTAATGATAAAGATGAATTAATTCCACAAAGAATTATCACAGGTTATAGGATGGTAATTGATTTCCGCAAATTAAATAAAGCTACTAAGAAAGATCATTACCCCTTACCTTTTATTGACCAAATGCTAGAAAGATTATGCAAACATACACATTATTTCTTTCTAGATGGTTATTATGGTTTCTCTCAAATACATGTGTCGGCTAAAGATCAATCAAAGACTACTTTTACATGCCCTTTTGGTACTTTTGCTTATAGATGTATGCCTTTTGGTTTATGTAATGCACCTGCTACCTTTCAAAGATGCATGATGGCTATATTCTATGACTTTTGTGAAAAGATTTGTGAGGTTTTCATTGACGACTTTTCCGTCTATGGTTCCTCTTTTGATGATTGCTTGAGCAATCTTGATCGAGTTTTGCAGAGATGTGAAGAAACTAATCTTGTCTTGAATTGGAAAAAGTGCCACTTTATGGTTAATGAAGGTATTGTCTTGGGACACAAAGTTTGTGAAAGAGGTATTGAAGTTGATAAAGCCAAGGTAGATGCTATTGAAAAGATGCCATGTCCCAAGGACATCAAAGGTATAAGAAGTTTCCTTGGTCATGCCGGATTTTATAGGAGTTTCATTAAGGACTTCTCAAAAATTTCTCGGCCTCTGACTAATTTATTACAAAAAGATGTACCATTTGTCTTTGATGATGATTGTGTAGAAGCATTTGAAATACTTAAGAAAGCATTAGTCTCTTGCACCTGTTGTTCAGCCACGATAGGAATTTACCCTTTGAAATTATGTGTGATGCTAGTGATTATCTTTGTAGGTGTTGTTCTAGGGCAAAGAGTTGATAAGAAATTAAATGTTATCCACTATGCTAGTAAGATTCTAGACAATGCTCAAAGAAATTATGCTACTACCGAAAAGGAACTTTTAGCAGTTGTATTTGCTTGTGATAAATTCAGACCCTATATCGTTGATTCTAAAGTAACTATTCACACTGATCATGCTGCTATTAAATATCTCATGGAAAAGAAAGATGCTAAGCCTAGACTTATTAGATGGGTTCTCTTGCTGCAAGAATTTGATTTGCATACTGTTGATAGAAAAGGAGCTGAGAACCCCGTTGCAGACAACTTATCTAGGTTCGAGAATGTTCTTGATGACCCACTACCTATTGATGATAGCTTTCCTGATGAACAATTAAATGTCATAAGCGCTTCTCGTAGCACTCCCTGGTATGCTGATTATGCTAATTATATTGTTTCTAAATTTATACCACCTAGCTTCACATACCAACAAAAGAAAAAGTTCTTTTATGATTTGCGACATTACTTTTGGGATGATCCACGT
This sequence comes from Aegilops bicornis, assembly GCA_021605145.1. Classification (NCBI taxonomy): domain Eukaryota; kingdom Viridiplantae; phylum Streptophyta; class Magnoliopsida; order Poales; family Poaceae; genus Aegilops; species Aegilops bicornis. The sequence goes on along the minus strand of CM038675.1, from coordinate 60,214,453 downwards.
CTTTATAAAGAAGGAGTAGATGGTGTTATTAGACGTTGTGTACCTGAGCATGAACAGGAACAGATCCTACGCAAGTGTCACTCCGAAGCTTATGGAGGACACCACGCTGGAGATAGAACTGCACATAAGGTATTGTAATCTGGTTTTTATTGGCCTACTCTCTTCAAAGATGCCTGTAAGTTTGTTTTGTCTTGTGAGTAATGTCAAACAATTGGTAATATTAGTAGACGTCAAGAAATGCCCATGAATTATTCACTTGTTATTGAACCATTTGATGTTTGGGGCTTTGATTATATGGGGCCTTTTCCTGCCTCTAATAGATACACATATTTTAGTTGATGTTGATTACGTTACTAAGTGGGTAGAAGCTATTCCAACTAGTAGTGCTGATCATAACACTTCTATTAAAATGCTTAAGGAAGTTATTTTTCCGAGGTTTGGAGTCCCTAGATATTTAATGACTGATGAAGGTTCACACTTTATTCATGGTGTTTTCCGTAAGAAGCTTGCTAAATATGACGTTGATCATAGAATTGCATCTCCATATCACCCACAGTCTAGTGGTCAAGTAGACTTGAGTAATAAAGAGCTCAAATTAATTTTGCAAAAGACTGTTAATAGGTCTAGAAAGAATTGGTCCAAGAAACTTGATGATGCATTATGGGCCTATAGAACTGCATATAAGAATCCTGTGGGTATGTCTCCGTATAAAATGGTTTATGGAAAAGCATGTCACTTACCTCTCGAACTAGAACATAAGGCATATTCGGCTATTAAAGAGCTCAACTATGATTTCAAACTTGCCGGTGAGAAGAGGTTATTTGATATTAGCTCACTTGATGAATGGAGAACCCAAGCCTATGAAAATGCCAAGTTATTTAAAGAAAAAGTTAAAAGATGGCATGACAAAACAATACAAAAGCGTGAGTTTAATGTAGGTGATTATGTATTGCTATACAACTCTCGTTTAAGATTTTTTGCAGGAAAACTTCTCTCTAAATGGGAAGGTCCCTACGTTATCGAGGAGGTCTATCGTTCCGGTGACATAAAAATCAACAACTTCGCAGGCACAAATCCGAAGGTGGTAAACGGTCAAAGGATCAAACACTATATCTCAGGTAATTCTATAAATGTTGAAACTAATATTATTGAAACTGTAACCCCAGAGGAATACATAAGGGACACTTTCCAGAACGTTCCAGACTCCGAAAAGGAATATGTATGTATTACAGTAAGTAAACCGACTCCAAAACAAATTCTAGGGCAATATTTCTCCGTTTTGGAATATTTAGAAAAATAGAAAAATAAGTAGCAGTCCCGGGAGGACACGAGGCCTCCACAAGGGTGGAGGGCGCGCCCTACCCCCCTGGGCGCGCCCCCCTACCTCATGAGCACCCCGTGTGTCCTCCGGACTCCGTTTTCTTGCACGATACGTATTTTGGTCGGTAAAAATTCATTATATATTCTCCCGAAGGTCTTGACGACCGTGTCATGCAAATATCCTCTGTTTTCGTTTCGAGCTGTTTCCGTTGCAGATTTGAGGATTCCGAAGACTCGATCATCCTTCTATGAGGGTGAGCCTATGCCATGGAAGGTGGACGATAAGCTTACATCATCAACAACACCTCCACCGCCAACAACAAAGAAGGAGACATAATCACATGGGTATGGGCACTCCCCTTGGCAACTGCCAAGCTTGGAGGAGGTGCCCCGGTATCGTATCACCATCACAACTCCTATCTTTACCGTTTTTCTTAGTTCGATCCTATTAGTAGTATCTTGATTTAGTAGAATAAAGTCATGGCATGATCTAGTTTTGAAGTTTGGCTTTATGATCCCTCTTTGCAATCGAAGTGCATGCGCTATATATAATAAAGATTAGTGTTGAGTCAAGGGCTTGATTACTTTGCCATGATCTTGAGTGATTAGAAGAAAAAGAATAAAAAGAAACAAAGAGTTCATATTGACCTTATTGAAAGTAATGGCTTCACATAGAAAGAGTATGATGATTAAACGTTGTTGGGAGTTGGCAAATATAGCTTTGGTCATCGTTGCAATTAATAGGAAGTAATAAGGAGAGAGGCTTCACATATAGATATATTATCATTGACATCTTTTATGATTGGGAGCACTCATTAAAATATGACATGCTAAAGAGTTGATGTTGGACAAGGAAGACAACATAATGAGCTATGTTTTCTTATATCTGAGATAAAGTATGTTGTCATCGTTCCTCTAACATGTTGAGCTTGCCTTTCCCGCTCATGCTAGCCAAATTATCAGCACCAAGTTGAGATACTACTTGTGCTTCCAAATACCTTTAAACCAGTTTAGCCTTGAGAGTCCACTATATCTACATACGGATTGAGTAAGATCCTTCAAGTAAGTTGTCATCGGTGCAAGCAATAAAAATTTCCCTCTAAATATGCATGACTTATTAGTGTAGAGAAATAAGCTTTGTACGAACTTGTTGTGGACGCAATAAAAGCGACGGACTGCATAATAAAGGTTCACATACAAGGGGCAATATAAAGTGACGTTCTTTTGCATTAAGATTTTGTGCATCCAACCATAAAAGCGCATGGCAATCTCTGCTTCCCTCTGCGAAGGGCCTATCTTTTATTATTATCCTCTACCTTATGCAAGAGTTACGGTGATCTTCACCTTTCCCTTTTTATTTTTATCCTTTGGCAAGCTCAGCATGTTGGAAAGGACATGATATATATATCTAATTGTATGTAGGGGAGCACGAATTATTATTGTTGACATTACCCTTGAGGTAAAAGGTTGTGGGGCAAAACTATAAGCCCCTATCTTTCTCTGTGTCCGATTAAAACTCCGTAACCACAAGTATTGCGTGAGTGTTAGCAATTATGAAGGACTAAGTGATAGTTGAGTATGTGGACTTGCTTTTCAGCTCTGACATAGAATCTTTCCGATGTTATGATAAATTGCAATTGCTTCAATGACTGAGGTTATAAATTGTTGATGCTCAATAAGGTTTCTGATTCATACTTTGGCTTTGTGAAAAGATCATCACTTGAACATAAGTAATCATATGACAAATCTATTTCTGTTGCTATTATGAGAATAATCATGATGCCTTCATGTCCGTATTTTATTTTTATCGACGCCTCTACCTCTAAACATGAGGACATATTTATTGTTATCGGCTTTTCGCTTGAGGACAAGCGAGGTCTAAGCTTGGGGGAGTTGATACGTCCATTTTGAATCATGTTTTTATATTGATATTTATCGCATTATGGGCTATTATTTCACCTTATGTCACAATACTTATGGCTATTCTCTCTTATTTTACAAGGTTTACATGAAGAGGGAGAATGCCGGCAGCTGGAATTCGGGCTGGGAAAGGAGCAAATATTGAAGGCCTATTCACGCAACTCCAAAAGTCCCGAAACTCGACGGAATACCTTAGAATAATTAAAGTTAAATCGTCGCCTAAGATGAAGGCCAGGGGGCCCACACCCTGCTCACGAGGGTGGGGGGCGCCCCTCCTGGGCGTGCCCCCCTACCTCGTGGGCCCCTTGGTGGCTCTCCGACGTCCATCTTCTCCTATATGAAGTCTTTCGATGGGAAAAAATCATAAGCAACCTTTCGGGACGAGACTCCGCCGCCATGATAAGTCTCCAACGTATCTATAATTTTTGATTGCTCCATGCTACTTTATCTATTGTTTTGGACTATAATGGGCTTTCTTTTCCACTTCTATATTACTTTTGGGACTAACCTATTAACCGGAGGCCCAGCCAAATTGCTGTTTTTTTGCCTATTTAGGTGTTTGAAGAAAGCGAAATATCAAACGGAGTCCAAACGGAATGAAACCTTCGGGAACGTGATCTTCTCACGAGCGTGATCCGGGAGACTTGGACCCTACTCCAAGGAGTGCAGAGGCGGTCACGAGGGTGAGGCGCGCCTCCCAGGCGCCCCCTGCCTCGTGGGCCCACCGAAGCTCCACCAACGTACTCCTTCCTCCTATATATACCTACGTACCCCCAACAGATCGGATACAGAGCCAAAAACCTAATTCCACCGCCGCAACTTTCTGTATCCACGAGATCCCATCTTGGGGCCTGTTGCGAGCTCCATGGGAGGGGCATCCACCACGGAGGGCTTCTACATCAACACCATAGCCCCTCCGATGAAGTGTGAGTAGTTTACTTCAGACCTTCGGGTCCATAGCTAGTAGCAAGATGGCTTCTTCTCCCTTTCTGAATCTCAATAAAATCTTCTCCCCCTCCCTCGTGGAGATCTATTTGACGTAATCTTCTTTTTGCCGTGTGTTTGTTGAGACCGATGAATTGTGGGTTTATGATCCAACTTATCTATGGAAAATATTTGGTTCTTCTCTGAATTATTTTATGTATTATTGAGTTATCTTTGCAAGTCTCTTCGAATTATCCGTTTGGACTTGCAATGGGAGAAGTGCTTAGCTTTGGGTTCAATCTTGCGGTGTCCTTACCTAGTGACAGAAGGGGTTGCAAGGCACGTATTTTATTGTTGCCATCGAGGATAACAAGATGGGGTATTTATCATATTGCATGAATTTATTCCTCTACATCATGTCATCTTGCTTAGGCGTTACTCTGTTTTTTAACTTAATACTCTAGATGCATGCTGGATAGCGGTCGCTGAGTGGAGTAATAGTAGTAGATGCAGAATCGTTTTGGTCTACTTGTCTCGGACGTGATGCCTATATACATGGTCATTGCCTAGATAACCTCATAATTATGCTCAATTATGTCAATTGCTCAACAGTAATTTGTTCACCCACCGTAGAATACTTATGCTCTTGAGAGAAGCCACTAGTGAAACCTATGGCCCCCGGGTCTATTCTCATCATATCAATCTCCATCACTTTATTTACTTGCTTTTATTTTACTTTTTTACTTTGCATCTTTATACCAAAAATACCAAAAATATTATCTCTATCAGATCTCACTCTCGTAAGTGACCGTGAAGGGATTGGCAACCCCTAATGGGTGCGAGTAGCTATCGTTTTGTGTAGGTACGAGGGACTTGCGCGTGGCCTCCTACTGGATTGATACCTTGGTTCTCAAAAACTGAGGGAAATACTTACGCTACTGTGCTGCATCATCCCCTCCTCTTGGGGAAAACCAGCGAAGCTCGAGATGTAGCAAGAAGGATTTCTGGCGCCGTTGCCGGGGAGGCTTACGCAAAAAGTCAACATACCAAGTACCCATCACAATCCCTATCTCTCGCATTACATTATTTCCCATTTTCCTCTCGTTTTCCTCTCCCCCACTTCACCATTGCCGTTTTATTTGCCCTCTCTTTCCCAATCTCCTCCTCTTTTTCCCTTTGCCTTTTGTTTGCTCGTGTGTTAGTTTTCTTGTCGTCGCGATGGCTCAAGATGCTACCAAATTGTGTGACTTCACCAATACCAATAATAATGATTTCCTTAGCACTCCGATTGCTCCTCTTGCCAATACTGAATCTTGTGAAATCAATACCGCTTTGTTGAATCTTGCTATGAAAGATCAATTCGCCGGCCTTCCTAGTGAAGATGCCGCTACTCATCTGAATAGCTTCGTTAATTTATGTGGTATGCAAAAGAAAAAAGATGTCGATAATGATGTCGTTAAATTGAAGCTATTTCCTTTTTCGCTTAGAGATCGTGCTAAAGCGTGGTTTTCATCTTTGCCTAAAAATAGTATTGATTCTTGGAACAACTGCAAAGATGCTTTTATCTCTAAGTATTTTCCTCCCGCTAAGATTATCTCTCTTAGGAACAATATTATGAATTTTAAGCAACTTGATCATGAACATGTTGCACAAGCTTGGGAGAGAATGAAATTAATGATACGTAATTGTCCTACTCATGGTTTGAACTTGAGGATGATTAATTATACAAAATTTATATGCTGGATTAAATTTTGCTTCTAGAAATCTTTTAGATTCGGCCGCGGGAGGCACTTTCACGGAAATCACTTTAGGAGATGCTACTAAACTCCTAGATAATTTTATGGTTAATTATTCTCAATGGCATACTGAAAGATCTACTAATAAAAAAGTGCATGCTATAGAAGAAATCAATGTTTTGAGTGGAAAGATGGATGAACTTATGAAGTTATTTACTAAGAGTGTTTCTTCTGATCCTAATGATATGCCTTTATCTACCTTGATTGAGAATAATAATGAATCTATGGATATGAATTTTGTTGGTAGGAATAGTTTTGGAAACAACGCGCATAGAGGGAATTTTAATCCTAGGCCCTATCCTAGTAATCCTTCTAATAATTATGGAAATTCCTACAACAACTCTTATGGAAATTTTAATAAGATGCCCTCTGAATTTGAGAATAGTTTTAAAGAGTTTATGAATTCGCAAAAGAATTTTAATGCTTTGCTTGAAGAGAAATTGCTTAAAGTTGCTGATTTGGCTAGGAACATTGATAGAATTTCTCTTGATGTTGATTCTTTAAAGCTTAGATCTATTCCTCCTAAGCATGATATCAATGAGTCCCTCAAAGCTATAAGAATTGCCATTGATGAGTGCAAAGAAAGAACCTCTAGGATGCGTGCTTCCAAAGATGCCTTTATTAAAGCGTGTTCTTCTAATTCCTATGAAAATCAAGATGAAGATCTAAAAGTTATTGATACGTCCCCTATTAAATCTTTGTTTTGCAATATGAATCTTGATGAAACTGAATATGATCTTCCTTTACGTAGAAGGCGTTCTAAGAATTCGGAGTTTTTAGATCTTGATGATGAAATTGATAAAAGTGGGATTGAAAGAAATAGAAATCTAGATGTTGCTAAACCCACTATATTGGATCTCAAGGAATTTAATTATGAAAATTGCTCTTTAATTGATTGTATTTCCTTGTTGCAATCCGTGTTAAATTCTCCTCATGCTTATAGTCAAAATAAGGCTTTTACCGAACACATTGTTGATGCCTTGATGCAATCTTATGAAGAAAAGCTTGAGTTGAAAATTTCTATCCCTAGGAAGCTACATGATGAGTGGGAACTTACTATTAAAATTAAAATTAAAAATTATGAGTTTCATGCTTTGTGTGATTTGGGTGCTAGTGTCTCTACTATTCCCAAAACTTGGTGTGATTTACTAGATTTCCGTGATTTTGATGATTGCTCTCTAAACTTGCATCTTGCGGATTCCACTATTAAAAAGCCTATGGGAAGAATTAATGATGTTCTTATTGTTGCAAATAGGAATTATGTGCCCATAGATTTTATCGTTCTTGATATAGATTGCAACCCTTCATGTCCTATTATTCTTGGTAGACCTTTCCTTAGAACGATTGGTGCAATTATTGATATGAAGGAAGGATATATTAGATTCCAATTTCCATTAAAGAAGGGGATGGAACATTTTCCTAGAAAGAAAATAAAATTACCATATGAATCTATCATGAGAGCCACTTATGGATTGCCTACCAAAGATGGCAATACCTAGATCTATCCTTGTTTTTATGCCTAACTAGGGGCGTTAAACGATAGCGCTTGTTGGGAGGCAACCCAATTTTATTTTTAGTTTTTTTTCTTCTGTTTAGGAATAAATAATCCATATAGCCTCTGTTTAGATGTGGTTTTATCTTTTAATTAGTGTTTGTGCCAAGTTGAACCTATTGGATCTTCTTGGATGATATTATTTGATCTTGCTGTAATTTCCAGAATCTTTGTGCTCAGTGCCCGAATTGTTAAAAATCACCAGAACGTGATACAATAGTGATTCCAATTGCTTATGATCAATAAACAAATTGTCCAGGACGTCTAATTTTGTTAGAAGTTTTTAGGGTTCCAGAAGTTTGCGTTAGTTACAGATTAATACAGACTGTTCTGTTTTTGACAGATTCTGTTTTGCGTGTGTTGTTTGCTTATTTTGGTGAATCTATGGCTAGTAAAATAATGTATGAACCATAGAGAAGTTGGAATACTGTAGGTTTAACACTAATATAAATAAAGAATGAGTTCATTACAGTACATTAAAGTAGTCTTTTGTTTTCTTTCTCTAATGGAGCTCACGAGATTTCTATTGAGTCTTGTGTTGTGAAGTTTTCAAGTTTTGGGTGAATTCTTTTGATGGATTATGGAACAAGGAGTGGCAAGAGCCTAAGCTTGGGGATGCCCATGGCACCCCAAGATAATCCAAGGACGCCAAAAGTCAAAGCTTGGGGATGCCCGGAAGGCATCCCTCTTTAAATCTACTTCCATCGGTAATTTACTGGGAGCTATATTTTTATTCACCAACATGATATGTGTTTTGCTTGGAGCGTCTTGTATTATTTGTGTCTTTGCTTGTTAGTTTACCACAATAATCCTTGCTGTACACACCTTTTGAGAGAGCCATATATGATTTGAAATTTGATAGAGTACTCTATGTGCTTCACTTATATCTTTTGAGCTTGATAGTTTGCTCATAGTGCTTCACTTATATCTTTTTGAGCGTGATAATTTTTGCTCTAGTGCTTCACTTAGATATTTTAGAGCACGGTGGTGGATTTGTTTTAAAGAAACTTGATCTCTCATGCTTCCCTTAGATTATTTTGAGAGTCGTTAATAGCATGGTAATTTGCTTAATATTAATATACTTGGTATTCAAGATATGTGAAACTTTCTTTTGAGTGCCTTGAATACTATGATAATTTGATGCTTGATAATTGTTTTGAGATATGAAGGTGGTAATATTAGAGTCATGCTAGTTGAGTAGTTGTAAATTTTAAGAATAATTGTGTTGAAGTTTATGATTCCCGTAACATGCACGTATGGTGAACCGTTATGTGATGAACTCGGAGCATGATTTATTTATTGATTGTCTTCCTTATGAGTGGCGGTCGGGACGGCGATGGTCTTTTCCTACCAATCTATCCCGAGCATGCGCGTAATACTTTGCTTTGATAACTTCTAGATTTTTGCAATAAGTATATGAGTTCTTTATGACTAATGTTGAGTCCATGGATTATACGCACTTTCTCCCATCCTTCCACCATTGCTAGCCTCTCTAATACCGCGCACTTTTCGCCGGTATCATACACCCACCATATATCCTTCCTCAAAACAGCCACCATACCTACCTATTATGGCATTTCCATAGCCATTCCGAGATATATTGCCATGCAACTTTCCACCGTTCCGTTTATTATGACACACTCCATCATTGTCATATTGCTAGCATGATCATGTAGTTGACATCGTATTTGTGGCAAGGCCACCGTTCATAATTCTTTCATACATGTCACTCATGTTTCATTGCATATCCCGGTACACCACCGGAGGCATTCATATAGAGTCATACTTTGTTCTAAGAATCGAGTTGTAATTGTTGAGTTGTAGGAAAAATAGAAGTGCGATGATCATCATTATTAGAGCATTGTCCCAAGTGAGGAAAGGATGATGGAGACTATGATTCCCCCACAAGTCGGGATGAGACTCCGGACGAAAAATAAAAAAATAAAAAAAGAGGCCATAAAAAAAGAAAAGGCCCAAATAAAAAAATAAAAAAAATAGAAAAATGAGAGAAAAAGAGAGAAGGGACAATGTTACTATCCTTTTACCACACTTGTGCTTCAAAGTAGCACCATGATTTTCATGATAGAGAGTCTCTCATTTTGTCACTTTCATATACTAGTGGGAATTTTTCATTATAGAACTTGGCTTGTATATTCCAATGATGGGCTTCCTCAAATGCCCTAGGTCTTCGTGAGCAAGCGAGTTAGATGCACACCCACTTAGTTTCTTTTGTTGAGCTTTCATATACTTATAGCTCTAGTGCATCCGTTGCATGGCAATCCCTACTCACTCACATTGATATCTATTGATGGGCATCTCCATAGCCCGTTGATATGCCTAGTTGATGTGAGACTATCTTCCCTATTTTTGTCTTCTCCACAACCACCATTCTATTCCACATATAGTGCTATATCCATGGCTCACGCTCATGTATTGCGTGAAGATTGAAAAAGTTTTGAAAATGTTAAAGTATGAACCAATTGCTTGGCTTGTCATCGGGGTTGTGCATGATTTAAATATTTTGTGTGGGGAAGATGGAGCATAGCCAGACCATATGATTTTGTAGGGATAACTTTCTTTGGCCATGTTATTTTGAGAAGACATAATTGCTTTGTTAGTATGCTTGAAGTATTATTATTTTTATGTCAATATGAACTTTTGTCTTGAATCTTTCGGATCTGAATATCCATACCATGATTAAGAAGATTTACATTGAAATTATGCCAAAGTATCACTCCGCATCAAAAATTCTCTTTTTATCATTTACCTACTCGAGGACGAGCAGGAATTAAGCTTGGGGATGCCTGATACGTCTCCAACGTATCTATAATTTTGGATTGCTCCATGCTACTTTATCTATTGTTTTGGACTATAATGGGCTTTATTTTCCACTTTTATATTACTTTTGGGACTAACCTATTAACCGGAGGCTCTGCCCAGAATTGCTGTTTTTTCCTATTTCCGTGTTTTGAAGAAACGGATTATCAAACGGAGTCCAAATGGGATAAAACCTTCGGGAACGTGATCTTCTCACCGAACGTGATCCAGGAGACTTGGACCCTACACCAAGGAGTTCCAGAGGCGGTCACGAGGGTGGGGGGCGCGCCCTCCCCCCCTCGGCGCGCCACCCTGCCTCGTGGGCCCCCTGACACTCCACCGACGTACTCCTTCCTCCTATATATACCTACGTACCCCCAACAGATCAGATACGGAGCCAAAACCTAATTCCACCGCCGCAACTTCCTGTATCCACGAGATCCCATCTTGGGGCCAGTTCCGAGCTCACGGAGGGCATCCACCATGGAGGGCTTCTACATCAACACCATAGCCCCTCCGATGAAGTGTGAGTAGTTACTTCAGACCTTGGGTCCATAGCTAGTAGCTAGATGGCTTCTTCTCTCTTTACGGATCTCAATACAATGTTCTCCCCCTCTCTCGTGGAGATCTATTTGATGTAATCTTCTTTTTGCGGTGTGTTTGTTGAGACCGATGAATTGTGGGTTTATGAACCAACTTATCTATAGAAAATATTGGATTCTTCTCTGAATTCTTTTATGTATGATTGAGTTATGTTTGCAAGTCTCTTCGTATTATCCATTTGGTTTGGCCAACTAGATTGGTAGTTCTTGCAATGGGAGAAGTGCTTAGCTTTGGGTTCAATCTTGCGGTGTCCTTACCTAGTGACAGAAGGGGTTTCAAGGCACGTATTGTATTGTTGCCATCGAGGATAACAAGATGGGGTATTTATCATATTGCATGAATTTATTCCTCTACATCATGTCATCTTGCTTAAGGCGTTACTCTGTTTTTAACTTAATACTCTAGATGCATGTTGGATAGCGGTCGATGAGTGGAGTAATAGTAGTAGATGCAGAATCGTTTTGGTCTACTTGTCTCGGACGTGATGCCTATATACATGATCATTGCCTGGATAACCTCATAACTATGCTCAATTCTGTCAATTGCTCAACAGTAATTTGTTCACCCACTGTAGAATACTTATGCTCTTGAGAGAAGCCACTAGTGAAACCTATGGCCCCCGGGTCTATTCTCATCATATCAATCTCCATCACTTTATTTACTTGCTTTGATTTTACTTTTTACTTTGAATCTTTATACCAAAAATACCAAAAATATTATATCTATCAGATCTCACTCTCGTAAGTGACCGTGAAGGGATTAACAACCCCTAATCGTGTTGGTTGCGAGTAGCTATCGTTTTGTGTAGGTACGAGGGACTTGCGCGTGGCCTCCTACTGGATTGATACCTTGGTTCTCAAAAACTGAGGGAAATACTTACGCTACTGTGCTGCATCATCCCCTCCTCTTCGGGGAAAACCAACACAAGCTCGAGACGTAGCACGTCACGAGGCGAAACCTTGGCGGAACCAATCTAGGTCTCCGGCAGAGCTGTGCTGCCGGGGACACTTCCCTCCGGGAGGGGGAAATCATCGCCATCATCATCACCAACGCTCATCTCATCGGGAGAGGGCAATCTCCATCAACATCTTCACTAGCACCATCTCATCTCCAAACCCTAGTTCATCTCTTGTATCCAATTCTTGTCTCCAAGTCCGGGATTGGTGCTAGTAGGTTGCTAGTAGTGTTGATTACTCCTTGTAGTTGATGCTAGTTGGTTTACTTGGTGGAAGATCATATGTTCAGATCCTTTATGCCTGTTATTACCCCTCTGATTATGAACATGAATATGCTTTGTGAGTAGTTGTGTTGTTCCTGAGGACACGGGAGAATTCTTGCTATTAGTAGTCATGTGAATTTGGTATTCGTTCGATATTTTGATGAGATGTATGTTGTCTAACCTCTAGTGGTGTTATGTGAACGTCGACTACATAACACTTCACCACTATTTGGGCCTAGAGGAAGGCATTGGGAAGTAATAAGTAGATGATGGGTTGCTAGAGTGACATAAGCTTGAACCCTAGTTTATGCGTTGCTTCGTAAGGGGATGATTTGGATCCATATGTTTCATGCTATGGTTAGGTTTACCTTAATGCTTTTGTTGTACTTGCGGATGCTTGCAATAGAGGTTAATCATAAGTGGGATGCTTGTTCAAGTAAGAAAAGCACCCAAGCACCGGTCCACCCACATATCAAATTAGCAAAGTACCGAACGTGAATCATATGAGCGTGATGAAAACTAGCTTGACGATATTCCCATGTGTCCTCGGGAGCGCTTTTCCTATTATAAGAGTTTGTTCCGGCTTGTCCTTTTCTACAAAAACGATTGGGCCGCCTTGGCACCTTATTTACTTTTGTTACTTGTTGCTCGTTACAATTTATCTTATCGCAAAACTATCTGTTACCACTTATTTCAGTACTTGCAGAGAATACCTTGCTGAAAACCGCTTATCACTTCCTTCTGCTCCTTGTTGGGTTCGACACTCTTACTTATCGAAAGGACTATGATAGATCCCCTATACTTGTGGGTCATCACTGTGACAAACACGTATCATCACGGAAGTGTATTTTTTTGTAGTGAAGGGGGGCCGCGCGCCACCTCCTGCTGCCCCTCCTCTTAAACCACTTTGGGCCCATGAGGCCCAATAACCCCCGGGGGGTCCGGTAACCACACTACAGGAATCAGCTACTTTGCCGTCTGCCACGGCGGACGGCAAAGGCACGAACGGCGGACGGCAAAGACCTTTGCCGTCTGCCACAGACGGCAAAAGTGGACGGCAAAGAAAGGTCCGGTAAAGAGCTACTTTGCCATCTGCTTTTGTTGGCTGACGGAAAAGGGGCCTTTGCCATCAGCAGCGGACGGCAAAGAACACAGACGGCAAAAATTTCGCTGTTAGTCCGTTAGGTGGCTAACGGGAGGCTTTGCCGTCAGCCTCCTACAATCACAGACGGCAAAGAAGTTTCTTTGTTTATTAAAATAAATAAACAGTCCAAGTGCAGAGGCTATAAATAAACACGACATTATCCATCCACACTTTGTTCCAAGAATCAAAGACGAACGGACAAATTTCACAATACAAAATTACAATATTTACACAGAATACATCAACCACGAATGGACAAATTTCATAATACGAACACGACATTATCCATGCGCACTTTGTTCCAAGAACGAATGGACTCCTCTGTGCCCGTGGTTGCCGGAGCAACTAGCAGTTGCGCCCTCTCACTTCTCCTCGAGGCCGGGGCCGGGGTTCGAGGCAGCGGAGGCCGGGCGGGGCCGACGGAGCCGGGCCGATGGAGGCCGGCAGGGGAGACGGGTGCAGAGGCCGCGGTCGACGAGCCATTTAGACGCGGAGGCAGGCGGGGTGACGGGCAACGGGCCGGGCCGGCAAGCGAGATGTCGACCAACGAGGTGGTGGCGGGTGCGGCGGGCGATGGAGGCCGGGGGCGACGGGCGGCGTGGCCGGGGCCGGTGGGCGAGATGGCGGCCAACGAGGTGGTGGCGGCGCCCGGCGGGCCGATGGAGGCGGCGGGCGACGTGCGACGTGGCTGGGGCAGCGGTGAAGCGGGAAGTGGGCGGGGCGGCGGAAGAGGTGGTGGCCGGCGAGGCTGGATCCGGCGGGCGAGGTGTTCGCCGGCAAGGCCGGGGGTCAAGGCGGTGGCGGGCGCCGGCAGGCCAGTGTGCCGATTTGGATCGAGAGGGAGAGAAAGGAGAGAGAGATGTGGTGGGGTGAGGTTGGGATAAGGGACAGAGAGAGAGACGTGGTGGGGTGATGCTGCCCTCGGGGCGTGTGCATCGTGGGTGCGTGCGTGGGTGTGCGTCCGATGGGGTGTGGGTGGGGATGCCAAGTCATCGATCCGCATGATCGATCTGGGTGTTGTGCTTCTTCTTTGCCGTCCGCCCTGGCTTTGTCGTCTGCTTTTTGTTTAACTTTGCCATCTGCTGCGGACGGCAAAGAGGGGGGACGTTATGTTTTTTCGTTAGTGGGTGCCACCTCCCTCTTTGCCGTCAGCCAGCGGACGGCAAAGAAATGGCGGATGGCAAAGAACTTCTTTGCCGTCTGCCAGTTTTTTGCCGTCCGCTTCTTGGTAGCTGATGGCAAAGACCTTCTTTGCCGTCCGCTAGCTGACGGCAAAGAACTGGCACACGGCAAATTCCCTGATTCCAGTAGTGCCACCCGATACTCCACTGTATATCCGATAACCCCCGGAACCATTCCGGTGTCTGAATATAGTCGTCCAATATATCAATCTTCATGTCTCGACCATTTCAAGACTCCTCGTTATGTCCGTGATCACATCCGGGACTCCGAACTACCTTCGGTACATCAAAACATATAAACTCATAATATAACTGTCATCTACACTTTAAGCGTGCGGACCCTATGGGTTCGAGAACTATGTAGACATGACTGAGACACGTCTCCGGCCAATAACCAATAGCGGAACCTGGATGCTAATATTGGCTCCCACATATTCTACGAAGATCTTTATCGGTCAAACCGCATAACAACATACGTTGTTCCCTTTGTCATCGGTATGTTACTTGCCCGAGATTCGATTGTCGGTCTCTCAATACCTAGTTCAATCTAGTTACCGGCTTGCAAGGCTTAAGTGACTAACTCATTAGTCACATTGCTTGCAAGGCTTAAGTGATGTGCATTACCGAGAGGGCCCAGAGATACCTCTCCGAGATCGGAGTGACAAATCCTAATCTCGAAATACGCCAACCCAACAAGTACCTTCGAAGACACCTGTAGAACACCTTTATAATCACCCAGTTATGTTGTGACGTTTGGTAGCACACAAAGCGTTCCTCCGGTAAACGGGAGTTGCATAATCTCATAGTCATAGGAACATGTATAAGTCATGAAGAAAGCAATAGCAACATACTAAACGATCGAGTGCTAAGCTAACGGAATGGGTCAAGTTAATCACATCATTCTCCCAATGATGCGATCCCGTTAATCAAATGACAACTCATGCCAATGGCTAGGAAACATAACCATCATCGATCAACGAGCTAGTCAAGTAGAGGCATACTAGTGCCAATCTGTTTGTCGATGTATTCACACAAGTATTATGTTTTCGGTTAATACAATTGTAGCATGAATAATAAACATTTATCATGATATAAGGAAATAAGTAATAACTTTATTATTGCCTCTAGGGCATATTTCGTTCAGTCTCCCACTTGCACTAGAGTCAATAATCTAGATTACACAGTAATGATTCTAACAACCATGGAGTCTTGGTGTTGATCATGTTTTGCTCGTGGAAGAGGCTTAGTCAACGGGTTTGCAACATTCAGATCCGTATGTATCTTGCAAATCTCTATGTCTCCCACCTGGACTAGATCCCGGATGGAATTAACGCGTCTCTTGATGTGCTTGATTCTCTTGTGAAATCTGGATTCCTTCGCCAGGGCAATTGCACCAGTATTGTCACAAAATATTTTCATTGGACCCGATGCACTAGGTATGACACCTAGATCAGATATGAACTCCTTCATCCAGACTCCTTCATTTGCTGCTTCCGAAGCAGCTATGTACTCCACTTCACACGTAGATCCTGCCACGACGCTTTGTTTAGAACTGCACCAACTGACAGCTCCACCGTTCAATATAAACATGTATCCGGTTTGCAATTTAGAATCGTCCAGATCAGTGTCAAAGCTTGCATCAACGTAACCATTTACGATGAGCACTTTGTCACCTCCATAAATGAGAAACATATCCTTAGTCCTTTTCAGGTATTTCAGGATGTTCTTGACCGCTGTCCAGTGATCCACTCCTAGATTACTTTGGTACCTCCCTGCTAGACTTATAGCAAGTCACACATTAGGTCTGGTACACAGCATTGCATACATGATAGAGCCTATGGATGAAGCATAGGGAACATCTTTCATCTTCTCTCTATCTTCTGCAGTGGTCGGGCATTGAGTCTTACTCAACTTCACACCTTGTAACATAGGCAAGAACCCTTTCTTTGGTTAATCCATTTTGAACTTCTTCAAAACTTTGTCAAGGTATGTGCTTTGTGAAAGTCCAATTAAGCGTCTTGATCTATCTCTATAGATATTGATGCCCAATATATAAGCAGCTTCACCGAGGTCTTTCATTGAAAAACTCTTTTTCAAGTATCCCTTTATGCTATCCAGAAATTCTATATCATTTCCAATCAGCAATATGTCATCCACATATAATATCAGAAATGCTACAGACGTCCCACTCACTTTCTTGTAAATACAGGCTTCTCCAAAGTCTGTATAAAACCAAATGCTTTTATCACACTATCAAAGCATTTATTCCAACTCCGAGAGGCTAGCACCAGTCCATAAATGGATCGTTGTAGCTTGCACACTTTGTTAGCTCCCTTTGGATCGATAAAACCTTCCGGTTGCATCATATACAACTCTTCTTCCAGAAATCCATTCAGGAATGCAGTTTTTACATCCATTTGCCAAATTTCATAATCATAAAATGCGGCAATTGCTAACATGACTCGGACGGACTTAAGCATCACTACGGGTTAGAAGGTCTCATCGTAGTCAATCCTTTGAACTTGTCGAAAACCTTTCGCAACAAGTCGAGCTTTATAGACAGTAACATTACCGTCAGCGTCAGTCTTCGTCTTGAAGATCCATTTATTCTCAATGGCTTGCCGATCATCGGCAAGTCAACCAAAGTCCATACTTTGTTCTCATACATGGATCCCATCTCAGATTTCATGGCCTCAAGCCATTTTGCGGAATCTGGGCTCACCATCGCTTCTTCATAGTTCGTAGGTTCTTCATGGTCTAGTAACATAACTTCCAGAACAGGATTACCGTACCACTCTGGTGCGGATCTTACTCTGATTGACCTACAAGGTTCAGTAACAACTTGATCTGAAGTTTCATGATCATCATCATTAACTTCCTCATTAATTGGTGTAGGTGTCACAAAAACCAGTTTATGTGATGAACTATTTTCCAATAAGGGAGCAGGTACAGTTATCTCATCAAGTTCCACTTTTGTCCCACTCACTTCTTTCGAGAGAAACTCCTTCTCTAGAAAGATTCCGAATTTAGCAACAAAATCTTGCCTTCGGATCTGTGATAGAAGGTGTACCCAACTGTTTCTTTTGGGTATCCAATGAATATACATTTTTCCGATTTGGGTTCAAGCTTATCAGGTTGAAGTTTTTTCACATAGGCATCGCAGCCCCAAACTTTAAGAAACGCCAACTTTGGTTTCTTGCCAAACCATAGTTCATAAGGCGTCATCTCAACGGATTTCGATGGTGTCCTATTTAATGTGAATGCAGCCGACTCTAAAGCATTACCCCAAAACGATAGCGGTAAATCAGTAAGAGACATCAAAGATCGCACCATATCTAGTAAAGTACGATTACGACGTTCGGACACACCATTACGCTGTGGTGTTCCGGGTGGCGTGAGTTGTGAAACTATTCCGCATTGTTTCAAATGAAGACCAAACTCGTAACTCAAATATTCTCCTCCATGATCAGATCGTAGAAACTTTATTTTCTTGTTACGATGATTTTCAACTTCACTCTGAAATTCTTTGAACTTTTCAAATGTTTCAGACTTATGTTAAACCCATATCTGCTCAAATCATCTGTCAAGGTGAGAAAATAACGATATCCGCCACGAGCCTCAATATTCATCGGACCAAATACATCTGTATGTATGATTTCCAACAAATCTGTTGCTCGCTCCATAGTTACGAAGAACGGTGTTTTAGTCATCTTGCCCATGAGGCACGGTTCGCAAGTTCCAAGTGATTCATAACCAAGTGATTCCAAAAGTCCATCAGTATGGAGTTTCTTCATGTGCTTTATACCGATATGACCTAAACGGCAGTGCCACAAATAAGTTGCACTATCATTATCAACTCTGCATCTTTTAGCTTCAATATTATGAATATGTGTATCACTACTATCGAGATTCAACAAAAATAGACCACTCTTCAAGGGTGCATGACCATAAAAGATATTACTCATATATATAGAACAACCATAATTCTCTGATTTAAATGAACAACCATCTCGCATCAAACAAAATCCAGAAATAATGTTCATGCTCAACGCTGGCAACCAATACCAATTATTCAGGTCTAAAACTAATCCCAAAGGTAGATGTAGAGGTAGCGTGCCGACTGCGGTCACATCGACTATGGAACCATTTCCCACGCGCATCGTCACCTCGTCCTTAGCCAATCTTCGCTTAATCCGTAGTCCTTGTTTCGAGTTGCAAATATTAGCAACAGAACGAGTATCAAATACCCAGGTGCTACTGCGGGCATTAGTAAGGTACACATCAATAACATGTATATCACATATACCTTTGTTCACCTTGCCATCCTTCTTATCCGCCAAATACTTGGGGCAGTTCTGCTTCCAGTAACAAGTCTGCTTGCAGTAGAAGCACTCAGTCTCAGGCTTAGGTCCAGACTTGGGTTTCTTCTCCTGAGTAGCAACTTGCTTGTTGTTCTTCTTGAAGTTCCCCTTTTTCTTCCCTTTGCCCTTTTTCTTGAAACTGGTGGTCTTATTGACCATCAACACTTGATGCTCCTTCTTGATTTCTACCTCCGCAGCCTTTAGCATTGCGAAGAGCTCGGGAATCGTCTTATCCATCCCTTGCATGTTATAGTTCATCACGAAGCTCTTGTAGCTTGGTGGCAGTCATTGAAGAATTATGTCAATGAAGCTATCATCTAGAAGATTAACTCCCAGTTGAACGTGATTGTTATGCCCAGACATTTTGAGTATATGCTCACTGACAGAACTATTCTCCTCCATCTTGAAGCTGTAGAACTTATTGGAGACTTCACATCTCTCAATCCAGGCATTTGCTTGAAATATTAACTTCAACTCGTGGAACATCTCATATGCTCCATGACGTTCAAAACGTCGTTGAAGACCCGGTTCTAAGCCGTAAAGCATGGCACACTGAACTATCGAGTAGTCATCAGCTTTGCTCTGCAAGACGTTCATAACATCTGGTGTTGCTCCTGCAGCAGGTCTGGCACCCAGCGGTCCTTCCAGGATGTAATTCTTCTGAGCAGCAATTGTTGGGGAACGTAGTAATTTCAAAATTTTCCTACGCACACACAGGACCATGGTGATGGCATAGCAACGAGAGGGGAGAGTGTATGTCCACGTACCCTCGTAGACCGTGGCGAGGCGTTATAACAACGCGGTTGATGTAGTCGTACGTCTTCACGATCCGACCGATCCAAGTACCGAACGTACGGCACCTCCGAGTTCTGCACACGTTCAGCTCGATGATGATCCCCGGACTCCGATCCAGCAAAGTGTCGGGGATGAGTTCCGTCAGCACGACGGCGTGGTAGCGATGATGATGCTCCACCGGCGCGGGGCTTCGCCTAAGCTCCGCTGACGATATGACTTCACGGCGCGGGGCTTCGCCTAAGCTCCGCGACGATGTGACTTCACCGGCGCAGGGCTTCGCCTAAGCTCATGACGATATGACCGAAGTGGAATATGGTGGAGGGGGGCACCGCACACGGCTAAGGAACGATCCGTAGATCAACTTGTGTCTATGGGGTGCCCCCTGCCCCCGTATATAAAGGAGTGGAGGAGGGGAGGGCCGGCCCGCTCTATGGCGCGCCCTAGGGGAGTCCTACTCCCACCGGGAGTAGGATTCCCCTTCTTGTCCAACTAGGAAACCTTCCATGTAGTAGGAGTAGGAGAGAAGGAAAGGGAAGGGAAAAGGAGAAGGAAGGAAGAGGCGCCCCCTTCCTAGTCCAATTCGGACCAGACCAAGGGAAGAGTGCGGCCACCCTTGAGGCCCTTTTCCTTCTTTCCCGTATGGCCCAATAAGGCCCAATACGTATTCCCGTAACTCTCGGTACTCGAAAAATACCCGAATCACTCGGAACCTTTCCGATGTCCGAATATAGTCGTCCAATATATCGATCTTTACGTCTCGACCATTTCGAGACTCCTCGTCATGTCCCCGATCTCATCCGGGACTCCGAACTCCTTCGGTACATCAAAACTCATAAACTCATAATATAAGCATCATCAAAACCTTAGCGTGCGGACCCTACGGGTTCGAGAACTATGTAGACATGACCTAGAACTATTCTCGGTCAATAACCAATAGCGGGACCTGGATGCCCATATTGGCTCCTACATATTCTCTGAAGATCTTTATCGGTCAAACCGCATAACAACATACGTTGTTCCCTTTGTCATCGGTATGTTACTTGCCCGAGATTCGATCGTCGGTATCCAATACCTAGTTCAATCTCGTTACCGGCAAGTCTCTTTACTCGTTCCGTAATGCATCATTCCGTAACTAACTCATTAGCTACATTGCTTGCAAGGCTTATAGTGATGTGCATTACCGAGAGGGCCCAGAGATACCTCTCCGACAATCGGAGTGACAAAACCTAATCTCGAAATACGCCAACCCAACATGTACCTTTGGAGACACCTGTAGTACTCCTTTATAATCACCCGATTACGTTGTGACGTTTGGTAGCACCCAAAGTGTTCCTTGATGGCAGGAGTTGCATAATCTCATAGTTACAGGAACATGTATAAGTCATGAAGAAAGCAATAGCAACATACTAAGCGATCAAGTGCTAGGCTAACGGAATGGGTCATGTCAATCAGATCATTCTCCTAATGATGTGATCCCGTTAATCAAATGACAACTCATGTCTATGGTTAGGAAACATAACCATCTTTGATTAACGAGCTAGTCAAGTAGAGGCATACTAGTGACACTCTGTTTGTCTATGTATTCACACATGTATTATGTTTCCGGTTAATACAATTCTAGCATGAATAATAAACATTTATCATGATATAAGGAAATAAATAATAACTTTATTATTGCCTCTAGGGCATATTTCCTTCAGTCTCCCACTTGCACTAGAGTCAATAATCTAGATCACATCACCATGTGATTAACATCGATAGTTCACATCATCATGTGATTAACACCCATAGTTCACATCGCCATGTGACCAACACCCAAAGGGTTTACTAGATTCAGTAATCTAGTTCACATCGCTATGTGATTAACACCCAAAGAGTACTAAGGTGTGATCATGTTTTGCTTGTGAGAGAATCTTAGTCAACGGGTCTTTCATATTCAGATCCGTTATGTATTTTTCAATTTTCTATGTCTACAATGCTCTGCACGGAGCTACTCTAGCTAATTGCTCCCACTTTCAATATGTATCTAGATCGAGACTTAGAGTCATACAGATCGGTGTCAAAACTTGCATCGGCGTAACCCTTTTGACGAACCTTTTTCACTTCCATAATCGAGAAACATATCCTTATTCCACTAAGGATAATTTTGACCGATGTCCGATGATCTACTCCTAGATCACTATTGTACTCCTTGCCGGACTTCGGTGTAGGGTATACAATAGATCTGG
This sequence comes from Aegilops bicornis, assembly GCA_021605145.1. NCBI lineage: Eukaryota > Viridiplantae > Streptophyta > Magnoliopsida > Poales > Poaceae > Aegilops > Aegilops bicornis. The sequence continues at coordinate 60,192,593 of CM038675.1, read as the reverse complement.
TACACAGCATGGCATATTTTATAGAACCTATGGCCAAGGCATAGGGAATGACTTTCATTCTCTTTCTATCTTCTGCCTTGGTCGGGTTTTGAGTCTTACTCAATTTCACACCTTGTTACACAGGCAAGAACTCTTTCTTTGACTGTTCCATTTTGAACTACTTCAAAATCTTGTCAAGGTATGTACTCATTGAAAAAACTTATCAAGCGTCTTGATCTATCTCTATAGATCTTGATGCTCAATATGTAAGCAGCTTCACCGAGGTCTTTATTTGAAAAACTCCTTTCAAACACTCCTTTATGCTTTGCAGAATAATTCTACATTATTTCCGATCTACAATATGTCATTCACATATACTTCTCAGAAATGTTGTAGTGCTCCCACTCACTTACTAGTAATTACAGGCTTCACATGAAGTCTGTATAAAACTATATGCTATGATCAACTTATCAAAGCATGTATTCCAACTCTGAGATGCTTGCACCAGTCCATAGATGGATCATTTGAAGCTTGCATATTTTGTTAGCTCCTTTAGGATTGGCGAAAACTTCTGGTTGCATCATATGCAACTCTTCTTTAATAAATCCATTAAAGAATGTAGTTTTGACATCCATTTGCCAGATTTCATAAAATGTGGCAATTGCTAACATGATTCGGACAGACTTAAGAACCGCTTCTGATGAGAAAATCTCATTGTAGTCAACACCTTGAACTTGTCAAAAAACCTTTTGTGACAAGTCGAGTTTTGTAGATAGTAACACTACTATCGGTGTCCGTCTTCCTCTTGAAGATCCATTTATTTAACATGGCTTGCTGATCATCGAGCAAGTCAATCAAAGTCCATACTTTGTTCTCATACATGGATCCTATCTCAGATTTCATGGCCTCAAGCCATTTCGCGGAATCTGGGCTCATCATCGCTTCCTCATAGTTCATAGGTTCATCATGGTCTAGTAACATGATTTCTAGAATAATATTACCGTACCACTGCAGTGCGGATCTTACTCTGGAAGACCTACGAGGTTTGGTAGCAACTTGATCTGAAGTTTCATGATCATCATCATTAACTCCCTCACTAATTGGTGTAGGAATCACTGGAACTGATTCCTGTGATGAACTACTTTCAAATAAGGGAGAAGGTACAATTACCTCATCAAGTTCTACTTTCCTCCCACTCACTTCTTTCGAGAGAAACTTCTTCTCTAGAAAGGATCCATCTTAGCAACGAAAAACTTGCCTTCGGATCTGTGATAGAAGGTGTACCCAATAGTTACCTTTGGGTATTCTATGAAGACGCACTTCTCGATTTGGGTTTGAGCTCATCAGGTGAAAACTTTTTCACATAAGCATCACAACTCCAAACTTTTAAGAAACAACAACTTTGGTTTCTTGCCAAACCACAGTTCATACGGTGTCGTCTCAACGGATTTAGATGGTGCCCTTTTTAACGTGAATGCAGCTGTCTCTAATGCATAGCCCCAAAACTATAACGGTAAATCGGTAAGAAACATCTTAGATCGCACCATATCTAGTAAAGTGCGATTACGACGTTCGGACACACCATTGCTGTGGTGTTCCGGGAGGCGTCGATTCTTGAAACTATTCCGCATTGTTTCAAATGTAGACCAAACTTCGTAACTCAAATATTCGCCTCCACGATCAGATCGTAGAAACTTTATTTTCTTATTACGATGATTTTCAACTTCACTCTGAAATTCTTTGAACTTTTCAAATGTTTCAGACTTATGTTTCATCAAGTAGATATACCCATATCTGCTCAAATCATCTTGTGAAGGTCGAGAAAATAACGATACTTGCCACGAGCATCAACACTCATTGAATCGCATACATCGGTATGTATTATTTCCAATAAGTCAGTAGCTTGTTCCATTGTTCCGAGAACGGAGTTTTAGTCATCTTGCCCAAAAGGCACGGTTCGCAAGCATCAAATGATTCATAATCAAGTGATTCCAAAAGTCCATCGGCATGGAGTTTTCTTCAAGCGCTTTACACCAATATGACCTAAACGGCTAGTGCCACAAATAAGTTGCACTATCATTATTAACTTTGCATCTTTTGGTTTCAATATTTTGAATATGTGTATCACTATGATCGAGATCCAATGAACCATTTTCATTGGGTGTGTAACCATATAAGGTTTTATTCATGTAAACAGAACAACAATTTATTCTCTTACTTAAATGAATAACCGTATTGCAATAAACATGATCAAATCATATTTATGCTCAACACCAAATAACACTTATTTAGGTTCCACACTAATCCCGAAAGAATAGGGAGTGTGCGATGATGATCATATCAATCTTGGAACCACTTCCAACTCTCATCGTCACTTCACCCTTAACTAGTCTCTTGTTCATTACGCAACTCCCTTTCGAGTTACTAATCTTAGCAACCGAACTAGTACCAAATCTTGAGGGGTTGCTATGAACACTAGTAAAGTACACATCAATAACATGTATATCAAATATACTTATGTTCACTTTGCCATCCTTCTTATCCACCAATCACTTGGGGTAGTTCCGCTTCTAGTGACCAGTTCCATTGCAGCAAAAGCACTTAGTCTCGGGCTTAGGTCCAGACTTGGGCTTCTTCACTCGAGCAACAACTTGCTTGCCGTTCTTCTTGAAGTTCCCCTTCTTCCCTTTGCCCTTTTCCTTGAGACTAGTGGTCTTGTCAATCATCAACACTTGATGCTCTTTCTTGATTTCTACCTTCGTCTATTTCAACATCACGAAGAGCTGGGAATCGTTTTCGTCATCCCTTGCATACTATAGTTCATCACGAAGTTCTAGTAACTTAGTGTTGGTGACTAGAGAATTCTGTCAATCACTATCTTATCCGGAAGATTAACTCCCACTTGATTCAAGCGATTGAAGTACCTGGACAATCTGAGAACATGCTCACTAGTTGAGCGATTCTCTTCCATCTTTTAGCTATAGAACTTGTTGGAGATTTCATATCTCTCAACTCGGGTATTTGCTTGAAATATTAACTTCAATTCCTGGAACATCTCATATGGTCCATGACGTTCAAAACGTCTTTGATGTCCCGATTCTAAGCCGTTTAAGCATGGTGCACTAAACTATCAAGTAGTCATCATATTGAGCTAGCCAAACGTTCATAACGTGCGCATCCGCTCCTGCAATAGGTCTGTCACCTAGCGGTGCATTAAGGACATAATTCTTACGTGCAGCAATGAGGATAAACCTCAGATCACGGATCCAATCCGTATCATTGCTACTAACATCTTTCAACACAATTTTCTCTAGGAACATATCAAAATAAACATTTGTAAGCAACAACGCGAGCTATTGATCTACAACATAATTTGGAAAATACTACCAGGACTAAGTTCATGATAAATTAAAGTTCAATTAATCATATTACTTAAGAACTCCCACTTAGATAGACATCTCTCTAGTCATCTAAGTGATCACGTGATCCAAATCAACTAAACCATAACCGATCATCACGTGAGATGGAGTAGTTTTCAATGGTGAACATCTTATGTTGATCATATCTACTATATGATTCACGCCGACCTTTCGGTCTCCGAGTTCCGATCCCATATCTTCATATGCTAGGCTCGTCTAGTATAACCTGAGTAGTCAGCGTGTGCAAAACTGGCTTGCACCCGTTGTAGATGGACGTAGAGCTTATCACACCCGATCATCACGTGGTGTCCGGGCACGACGAACTTTGGCAGCGGTGCATACTCAGGAGAACACTTCTTGATAATTAGTGAGAGATCATCTTATAATGCTACCGTCAAGCCAAACAGAATAAGATGTATAACAGATAAACATCATATGCAATCAAAATATGTGACATGATATGGCCATGATCATCTTGCGCCTTTGATCTCCATCTCCAAAGTACTGTCATGATCTTTATCGTTACCGCACGACACCATGATCGTCATCATCTTGATCTATATCAATGTGTCGTCACTTGGTCATCTCGCCAACTATTGCTTTTGCAACTATTGCTATCGCATAGCGATAAAGTAAAGCAATTATTTGGCACTTGCATCTTATGCAACAAAGAGACAACCATAGGGCTTCTGCCAGTTGCCGATAACTTCAACAAAACATGATCATCTTATACAACAACTTATATCTCATCACGTCTTGACCATATCACATCACAACATGCCCTGCAAAAACAAGTTAGACGCCCTCTACTTTGTTGTTGCAAATTTTACGTGGCTGCTACGGGCTTAGCAAGAACCGTTCTTACCTACGCATTAAAACCACAACGATACTTCGTCAAATAGACTCCGTTTTAACCTTCTCAAGGACCGGGCGTAGCCACACTCGGTTCAACTAAAGTGAGAGAGACAGACACCCGCCAGCCACCTTTAAGCACGAGTGCTCGTATCATTTAAACCAGTCTCGCGTAAGCGTACGCGTAATGTCGGTCCGGGCCGCTTCATCTCACAATACCGCTGAACCAAAGTATGACATGCTGGTAGGCAGTATGACTTGTATCGCCCACAACTTGCTTGTGTTCTACTCGTGCATATGACATCAACGCATTAAACCAGGCTCGGATGCCACTGTTGGTGAACGTAGTAATTTCAAAATTTTCCTACGCACACACAGGACCATGGTGATGGCACAGCAACGAGAAGGGAGAGTGTATGTCCACGCACCCTCGTGAGACCGTGGCGAAGCGTTATAACAACGCGGTTGATGTAGTAAATCGTCTTCACGATCCGACCGATCCAAGTACCGAACGTACGGCACCTCCGAGTTCTGCACACGTTCAGCTCGATGATGATCCCCGGACTCCGATCCAGCAAAGTGTCGGGGATGAGTTCCGTCGGCCGCGACGGCGTGGTAGCGATGATGATGCTCCACCGGCGCAGGGCTTCGCCTAAGCTCGCTGACGATATGACTTCACCGGCGAGGGCTTACGCCTAAGCTCATGACGATGTGACTTCACGGCGCAGGGCTTCGCCTAAGCTCATGACGATATGACGAAGTGGAATATGGTGGAGGGGCACCGCACACGGCTAAGGAACGATCCGTAGATCAACTTGTGTCTATGGGGTGCCCCTGCCCCGTATATAAAGGAGTGGAGGAGGGAGGGCGGCCCTCTCTATGGCGCCCTAGGGAGTCCTACTCCCACGGGAGTAGGATTCCCCTTTCCTAGTCCAACTAGGAAACCTTCCATGTAGTAGGAGTAGGAGAGAAGGAAAGGGAAGGGAAAGGAGAAGGAAGGAAGGCGCCCCCTTCCTAGTCCAATTCGGACCAGACCAAGGGAAAGTGCGGCCACCCTTGAGGCCCTTTTCCTTCTTTCCCGTATGGCCCAATAAGGCCCAATACGTATTCCCGTAACTCTCGGTACTCGAAAAATACCGAATCACTCGGAACCTTTCCGATGTCCGAATATAGTCGTCCAATATATCGATCTTTACGTCTCGACCATTTCGAGACTCCTCGTCATGTCCCCGATCTCATCCGGGACTCGAACTCCTTCGGTACATCAAAACTCATAAACTCATAATATAAGCATCATCGAAACCTTAAGCGTGCGGACCCTACGGGTTCGAGAACTATGTAGACATGACCTAGAACTATTCTCGGTCAATAACCAATAGCGGGACCTGGATGCCCATATTGGCTCCTACATATTCTACGAAGATCTTTATCGGTCAAACCGCATAACAACATCGTTGTTCCCTTTGTCATCGGTATGTTACTTGCCCGAGATTCGATCGTCGGTATCCAATACCTAGTTCAATCTCGTTACCGGCAAGTCTCTTTACTCGTTCCGTAATGCATCATTCCGTAACTAACTCATTAGCTACATTGCTTGCAAGGCTTATAGTGATGTGCATTACCGAGAGGGCCCAGAGATACCTCTCCGACAATCGGAGTGACAAAACCTAATCTCGAAATCGCCAACCCAACATGTACCTTTGGAGACACCTGTAGTACTCCTTTATAATCACCCGATTACGTTGTGACGTTTGGTAGCACCAAAGTGTTCCTTCGTAAACGGAGTTGCATAATCTCATAGTTACAGGAACATGTATAAGTCATGAAGAAAGCAATAGCAACATACTAAGCGATCAAGTGCTAGGCTAACGGAATGGGTCATGTCAATCAGATCATTCTCCTAATGATGTGATCCCGTTAATCAAATGACAACTCATGTCTATGGTTAGGAAACATAACCATCTTTGATTAACGAGCTAGTCAAGTAGAGGCATACTAGTGACACTCTGTTTGTCTATGTATTCACACATGTATTATGTTTCCGGTTAATACAATTCTAGCATGAATAATAAACATTTATCATGATATAAGGAAATAAATAATAACTTTATTATTGCCTCTAGGGCATATTTCCTTCAGCAATGATTTTAATCCTCAAGTTACGGACCCAGTCCATGTAATTGCTACCATCATATTTCAACTTTGCTTTCTCAAGGAACGCATTAACATTCAACGGAACAATAGCACGGGCCATCTATCTACAATCAACATAGACAAGCAAAATACTATCAGGTACTAAGTTCATGATAAATTTAAGTTCAATTAATCATATTACTTAAGAACTCCCACTTAGATAGACATCCCTCTAATCCTCTAAGTGATCACGTGATCCAAATCAACTAAACCATGTCTGATCATCACGTGAGATGGAGTAGTTTAAATGGTGAACATCACTATGTTGATCATATCTACTATATGATTCAAGCTCGACCTTTCAGTCTCCGTATTCCGAGGCCATATCTGTTATATCCTAGGCTCGTCAAGTTTAACCTGAGTATTCCGCGTGTGCAACTGTTTTGCACCCGTTGTATTTGAACATAGAGCCTATCACACCCGATCATCACGTGGTGTCTCAGCACGAAGAACTTTCGCAATGGTGCATACTCAGGGAGAACACTTATACTTTGATAATTTAGTGAGGGATCATCTTATAAAGCTACCGTCAATCAAAGCAAAATAAGATGCATAAAAAGATAAACATCACATGCAATCAATATTAGTGATATGATATGGCCATCATAATCTTGTGCTTGTGATCTCCATCTCCGAAGCACCGTCATGATCACCATCGTCACCGGCGCGACACCTTGATCTCCATCGTAGCATCACTGCCAATCTTATGCTTCTACGACTATCGCTACCTCTTACTGATAAACTAAAGCATTACAGGGCGATTGCATTGCATACAATAAAGCGACAACCATATGGCTCCTGCCAGTTGCCAATAACTCGGTTACAAAACATGATCATCTCATACAATAAAATTTAGCATCATGTCTTGACCATATCACATCAAAACATGCCCTACAGAAATAAGTTAGACGTCCTCTACTTTGTTGTTGCAAGTTTTACGTTGCTGCTACTGGGTTTAGCAGGAACCGTTCTTACCTACGCATCAAAACCACAACAATAGTTTGTCAAGTTGGTGATGTTTTAACCTTCGCAAGGACCGGGCGTAGCCACACTCGGTTCAACTAAAGTTGGAGCAACTGACACCCGCCAGCCACTGTGTGCAAAGCACGTCGGTAGAACCAGTCTCGCGTAAGCATCTGGCGTAATGTCGGTCCGGCCGCTTCATCCAACAATACCGCCGAACCAAAAGTATGACATCTTTGGTAAGTAGTATGACTTATATCATTGTAACATCCCAAATTTTCAATTTGGAATGTTATACATTAGGTCATCATGCATATCATATTTTTCTCGCATTTTCCGATCCTAGAAAATTTCACGCAACTCAAGGACCCTCGGAGAAAGTTGGAAGTTTCATTATTTTCATATTTGGGATTTCTCAAATTTTGAAAATAGGATCATTGGATTTATTTAATTATCTTCATAAAGTTTTTCCTATAAAAAAACTTAAGAGAGGGAATAATATGACTTTCCCAATATTTAGGAAAAATGAAGATATTATAAATAAATCCAAAAAAAATATTTGGTTTTGGAAGATTTATTTTGCTTAGGCAAAAATGAGCATTTAAAAATATATGCATGTTTGCCGCTTTTAAAGTTCATTTTGTTCGACTCATTTTAGGAGTCGGGAAAATTATTTTATTAAAATCGGAGTTCGTTTGGTATTTTTTTAATCCGTTTTGTTTTGTTTAAAAAATCGCCCCCACAGGCCAAGGCCCAGCCGGCCCAACCGCGCCCGGCCCGGCCGCCCGGCCGCCTCCCTCTCTCCTCACATGTGATCTCCGCCGCCGCCGCCCGCCGGGAGTCCGCCTCCGCCCGGCCCCGCTGCCCCCTCCCCAAGGCACCGGCCACCCCTCCCTCCTATTTAACCCCGCCCCCTCCTCTCCCCTCAACCCGCCCTTGCCGCCCTCCACCGAGCCCGCCGCCCGCCCTTGAAGGCCGCCCGTCGCCGGAGCCACCCGCCGCCGACGCCGGCGCGGAGCCCGTCGTCGCCACCCACCGCCCGTCGCCCGACCCCCGGAGCCCCGCCGGAGCCCCGCCGGCGAAGCTGCCGGAGGTAGCCGCCGCCGCACCCCGATCCGGTTTTTTTTAAAAAGACCCGGTCCGGTTTTTTTTTGATATGTTCGGTTTTTTTTTTCAAAACCTAGATGGTTTTTTTTATTTTTTTGGTTTTCTTAATTAACGAACGTTCACCGACCCGTTCGTTTCAATGAACGTGTTCGTTGGATTAGTTCTGTTAACGAACGTCCGTTATTTAATCCGTTCGTCGTTTTCTTTTAATCGGATTAAATCCGTTATTTTTCAGATTCGATTTCCGATCCGATTTTCAAATCTGTTTTATTTCTTGCTCGTTTATCGGAATCAGGTGATTCAAGCGCCTGGAGTTTCGATACCAAACCGCCGTTCGACTAACCTACTTACACAGAGTTTTGCTACTGTAAAATTTTGACTTAGTTTCAGATTTGCTAAGCAAGTCGTTCTCTCTCGAGTTCCGACTTTCGATGCTTTATTTGATTCGATTCTTTTGCAACCAGGGTTCTTAAGTTGAACTATCTGGTTAGATCTTTTATTCGAGATTTCCTGTGCATTAGATGAGTACTTATTGTATGCTTGTTGTTTGTCTGCGTTAGATCACCGGTGCGCCGCTTGTTACTACTGAATCTCTAGGACTCATGGATCATCGACAAGGCAAGTAACACTTTGATCATACCTTTTCTACTACCCAGTTTTTATGCATTAGATCAGCCCTCAAACACTTGCATGTTTAGGATCTAATTAAATTGTGGGATGGGAAGTAGATTGAGGTAGTACCTATTACCTGTTTTACTTATGAAACCTTTGGGAGTTACTTCTACGTTTGCTTATTATGCCATGCTATGCTAGTAGACGTGGATTGGGTGAGTGAATATCCATGACAGATGTGAGATTGTTAATTAAGGTTTATCTAAGGTGGCAACCTAAACACACATCTGGGTGGATTGAGGCACTTGGTTTCTATCAGGACTTGCCTGTATTTCTTCGGACCGCCACCCAGGCTCTAAGGGATCATAAGATTATTCAAACTGGAAACTTCCGTGTGCAGCCACAAGCCATTATGGGCTCTGGCATAGTTGACTAAGTTGTGCGAACTCTTACGGGAAGACCAGCAGATGTAGGGGAAAGTAGGTGTACCGGTCTACCCACAAGTAAGGTGCTAGCGCTTCTGAAAGACTGTGTCTCGGTCATCCGTCTCTCAAACACCATGTAGTGCGAGAACCAAACGGAGGCGATCGAGTCTTGTGGGGAAAAGTGCGCAATCCTCTGCAGTGTATAAACTAATCATGATTAGCCGTGTCCCCGGTTATGGATATCTTGAGTATCTAGTACTTGAATATCATGTGAATCTCAACATGTTACTTCTAATAATAAATGTTATTGGGTTTTTAATGAGTACTTTCTAATTGGGATTGAGGATGCTGTCAACCATTCTCAATGTTTAACAACCACCATGATAGTTAAATAAAATTATTCCTTTGATGTAGGGAAAAACCAGCTTTATGCAAAAATGTAACCGTAGAGCCTTACCACCAGCCATATATGCATGTAGTATAGGCTTGTTGCTTCATTGTTCTCTATGTGTTACATTGCGGCATATTCCATGTCTTGACCCGTTTTTCGGGCTGCAACTTTCACGTTCTGAGACTTTTAGAATGACGAGTAAGGTGTTAGGTCGTGGTTCTATACTCAGTGATGCCGATGGAGTTGATGGACTCACTATTCTTCCAAGCCTTCCGCTGTTATTATTAGATGGCATTAAGCCATATTATTGTATTCAGTTCCCTTGTGGACATCGATGTAATAAGTGTGTGATTGCTACTCTGCTATAAATCCTTGAAATCTTGTGTGGTGTCGACATTCTTGATCCAGGGATGACCTTTGAGCACAGAGCGCTAGATCCATTCGGTCTGGTCGCTCTGAGAGAATGGTATCGAGCACACGACTGTTGAGGACACGACCACTAAGATAAAGCCATAGATCACTATTCTCTTCCCATTTTCTAACTCCTCATCTTTTCTACTCTCTTTAGGATGAAGGGCCTTGAAGATCAAGTACACCCAACGGATGAAGGCACACCGTTTGGATTTCACTTGAAGGAAGTTACCAAGTGCACGAACATTGGACTACCAAGCTTCACGGGACTTTCAACGCCACTCTGCACGAAGTTGAGTATTTGGAAGATTCAAGCTCACGTTCGGGAAGGACATTCGCCCCAATCACCAAGCCTATAGATAGTGTTTTCGATTGCACCAACTTGGAGTGCAGGAAAGAGCATGGCAGCTCACATCACCATGGGACGCATTGGAGAAGTTTATCAAGAAGACCTCAAGGACACTATCTACCAGATTTGCGGACGCCGAGATGACAAATGGGACGTCGTCAGCACCAAGAAGGATAGATCCATTGCAGCATTCATCCAGGAGTTAAACCAGCCCATTCGACGCCAGGAGAACCAGATGTGCAATGATATGTTGGAGTTGCAGAATGCAAAGGGAAGGATCATCGAACTTGAAGAAGAACTAAAGACAACTTCGCAAGGACTATATGGGCGAGATCGTAGCTCTAGCAAGACACAATAACGATCTTAAGTACGAGATTGAAGAACTCAAGAAGAAGTTGGCGCTCAGGAATGAAGACCAGTATGTCGATTGCCCAAGCGACTACATCAACATCGACGACACCGATTCGGATCCAAGTGAACCCGACTTTGAAGACGAAGGCTGGAGCAGACATTATGGAGTCTTCCACGGTTCAAATTAGTAGAAGACCCCACATATTAGTAGTATTCCCTCCATGTAAACATTATAGTACACGCACTTTTGCGATAGTTAGATCGTTGTAAGCTTTGTTTGATTGAATGAAGTGATTTTGTGTGTATTTGCTCATGTGCATTTGGGTAGTGATTCCCCTTAGACCTCATTCTATTCTAAATTCTCTTCTTTTCTAAACCCATCAGATGCCTCCGAGACGCAACCCCGGATTTTGTTTTCCGCCAGAGATCACCCAAGCGATCCAGCGGCGAATACCCTGATTCAAACATTGGTGCAGTAACCAGGGCAACAACAACAACAACAACCCACCACCACCACCACTGCGGATCATCGTGGCGTTTCCTTAGACTAAACCCGCGGTGTATTCCGGTAGCACCGAGCCAATTGTAGCAGATGACTGGCTCCGCAAGATAGGAAGGGAGCTGACCACTTCAGGATGCACAGATGGAGAAAGAGTGAAGTTTGCAGCACATCAGCTTGAAGGACCCGCAGCAGCATGGTGGGAGAATTTCACAGCCACTTACCCTGTAGACACTGTCACATGGGATCAATTTCAGCAAGCTTTTTGCACTGCCCATGTTTCAGCAGGAGCTATGGCCATGAAGAAGCGTGAGTTTCGCAACTTACGCCAAGGAGGAAGGACTGTTGGCACAAGACGTGGATGACTTTAGTAAACTAGCACGTTATGCCCCAGATGACGTTGCTACTGATGCAGCTAAACAGGAGAAGTTTCTAGAAGGACTGAATGATGAGTTCAACATGCCGTTGATGGTAGCCAGTTTCAATAACTACCAGGAGTTAGTAGACCGAGCCCTCATGATTGAAGGAAAGCAGCAGCAAATTGAGAACCGTAAGCGGAAGTATGGGCAAGGGAAGTATAACTCTGGAGCTCAGCAGAAACCTCGTTATACCCCTAAATCAGGAATTCAGTTTCAGCATACCCATGGAGGAGGTAATTCGCATAACCATAACAGTACCAAGCATGGGAACGGAAGTGGAGGAAACATCGATTGCGCAAGTAAGACGATTTTTCTCACAACACCAGGAGGAAGAAGGATTAAGTATGTATCACGGCATCAGCCGAGAAGAGCGCAAGTTAATTGCCTATCAGGAGTGGTGCAGGAAGAAGTACCAGTGGTGAAGGATTTTCCTGATGTATTTCCGGAAGAGTTGCCGGGAATGCCACCGGATAGAGACATTGAGTTTTTGATAGAACTTTTGCCAGGAACAGGCCCAATATCGAAGCGACCATATAGGATGCCAGCACAGGATTTGGCGGAAATCAAGAAGCAGATTAAGGAACTATTGGATAAAGGTTTTATACGCCCAAGTTCTTCACCTTGGGGATCACCCGTTTTGCTAGTGGAGAAGAAGGACGGATCGTTAAGAATGGTTGTTGATTATCGTGGATTGAATGAAGTAACAATCAAGAACAAGTACCCACTACCCATGATAAATGATCTGTTTGATCGCTTGCAAGGAGCCAAGGTGTTTTCCAAGATCGACTTGCGATCGTGGTATCATCGATTGAAGATTCGGGAGCAGGACATACCCAAGACAGCATTTACCACGAGATATGGACTATACGAGTATACCGTTATGTCATTTGGACTGACTAACGCACCAGCCTATTTCATGAACACGATGAACAAAGTGTTTATGGAGTTTTTGGATAAGTTAAATCGTGGTGTTCATTGATGACATTTTGATTTTCTCGAAGAATGAAGAGGAACACAAGGAACATTTGCGATTGGTTTTGGAGAAACTAAGGGAACACCAGTTGTATGCCAAGTTCAGCAAATGTGAGTTTTGGCTAAAGGAAGTTGGATTTCGGACATGTTATATCCGGAGAAGGAATAGCGGTTGACCCACAAAAGTTGAGACCGTAACCAAATGGGAAGCACCAACGACAGTTGGAGAGATTCGGAGTTTCCTTGGACTCGCAGGATACTACCGAAGATTCATTGAGAATTTCTCAAGGATTGCTAAGCCTATGACTGAATTGTTGAAGAAGGAAAACAAATTTATATGGACTGAGGACTGTGAGGCAAGTTTTCAGGAGTTGAAGAAAAGATTGGTTACCTCACCAGTTTTGATATTGCCAGATCAGACTAAGGATTATGAGGTGTATTGCGACGCTTCACGTCGAGGACTTGGAGCAGTGCTTATGCAGGAAGGAAGAGTTGTTTCGTATGCTTCGCGACAACTTAAGCCCCATGAGTTGAATTATGCCACTCATGATTTGGAGTTAGCAGCCGTTGTGCATGCCACGAAGGCGTGGAGACATTTTCTCATTGGAAACCATTGTGAAGTATATACGGATCACAAGAGTTTGAAGTACATCTTCACACGTATGAATTGAATCTCAGACAAAGGAGATGGTTAGAGCTTATCAAGGATTATGACATGAGATTGCACTATCACCCGGAAAGGCTAATGTCGTAGCAGGGCGCATTGAGCCGTAAGAGCCACGTCAATACCCTAATGATGGGAGGAATACCCAATGAGTTAGCCGAGGACCTTGAGAGCTATGTTTGGAAATAGTTCCAAGAGGCTATGTAGCAGCATTGGAGATTCAGTCTCGTTGATGGACAAAATCAGAGAAGCCCAAAAGGCAGATAAGGAAGTTGCCTCTATAAAGGAGAAAATGAGCAAAGGAAAAGCTAAAGGATTTACGTGAGGATGAGCACGATACCCTATGGTTTGAAGACCGTGTTTATGTGCCCAATGACCCGAGAGATCGGGAAGTTGATTTTACAAGAAGCTCATGATTCACCCTACTCGATTCACCAGGAAATACCAAGATGTACTTGGATTTGAAGAATACTTTACGGTGGACGGAATGAAGAAGGATATTGCGGAGTATGTAGCAGTTTGTGATGTATGTCGAAAGTAAAGGCAGAGCATCGAAGCCAGAGGATTGTTACAACCATTGCCGATACCGAATGGAAGTGGGATAAACTAGGCATGGATTTTATCACAGGATTGCCAAAGACTCGTTCAGGATATGACTCGATTTGGGTCATAGTCGACCGTTTGACAAAGGTAGCTCATTTTATTCGATCAAGACTACCTATAGCGGTGCTAAGTTGGCAAAGATATACATGACCAGAATTGTGTGCATACACGGAGTTCGAGGAGCATCGTATCGGATAGAGGAACCCGGTTTACCTCGAAATTTTGGAACCAGTTGCACGAAACATTGGGAACCCGATTGGAATTGATACAGCTTTCCACCCGCAGACCGATGGACGGTGAGAGAGAGTCAATCAGATTACGGAGGACATCTTTGAGAGCTTGTGCCCTAGATTATGGATCTAGCTGGGATGATAATTTGCCGTATGCAGAATTTTCCTACAACAACAGTTACCAAACCAGCTTGAAGATGGCACCTTTCGAGGCTCTGTATGGAATAAGGTGCAGGACACCGTTGTTATGGGACGAAACTGGAGATCGTCAGTTGTTTGGACCAGATTTGATTAAGGAGTCTGAACAGAGAGTTAAGTTGATTCGAGACAGGCTCAAGGTAGCCCAGTCCCGACAAAAGAGCTATGCCGATTCAAAGCACAAAGCGATTGAGTATGAAGTTGGAGACAGTATATCTCGAGTATCCCGCTTGAGGAGTTAAGCGTTTTGGAGTTAAAGGAAAGTTAGCACCCGTTTCGTTGGACCGTATAAGATTTTGCAACGCATGGGAGAAGTTGCTTATAAGTTGGAATTACGGAAGGACTGTCGAGGAGTTCATGGCGTATTCCATGTTTCTCGATTGAAGAAATGTCACCCGAGATAGCAGAGGTACCGTTAAGAGACCACGGTGCCACCGGAAGCAATTCAGTTGAAGGATGACTTGACATATGAGGAAAAACCGGTTAAGATTCTCGATTATGCCAGAGTTACCCGCATGACAAAGTAATCAAGTTTTGCAAAGTTCAGTGGAGCCACCACACCGAGGATGAAGCCACACAGGAAAGAGAGGAAGTTTTGCTCAAGGACCACCCTCACCTATTTTCTAGCCAACCCGAATCTCGAGGGCGAGATTCATCTTAAGGGTAGGTTTGTAACATCCCAAATTTTCAATTTGGAATGTTATACATTAGGTCATCATGCATATCATATTTTTCTCGCATTTTTCCGATCCTAGAAAATTTCACGCAACTCAAGGACCCTCGGAGAGAGTTGGAAGTTTCATTATTTTCATATTTGGGATTTCTCAAATTTTGAAAATAGGATCATTGGATTTATTTAATTATCTTCATAAAGTTTTTCCTATAAAAAAACTTAAGAGAGGAAATAATATGACTTTCCCAATATTTAGGAAAAATGAAGGTATTATAAATAAATCCAAAAAAAAATTGGTTTTGGAAGATTTATTTTGCTTAGGCAAAAATGAGCATTTTAAAAATATATGCATGTTTGCCTTTTTTAAAGTTCATTTTGTTAGACTCATTTTTAGGAGTCGGGAAAATTATTTTTATTAAAATCGGAGTTCGTTTGGTATTTTTTTAATCCGTTTTGTTTTGTTTAAAAAAAAACTACTTCCCCACAGGCCAAGGCCCTGCCCGGCCCAGCCGCGCCCGGCCCAGCCGCCCGGCCGCCTCCCTCTCCCTCCTGCCTTGGCAGTCTCCCGCCGCCCGAGAATCCGCCTCACGCCCGGCCCCGCTGCCCCCTCCCCAAGGCACCGCCACCCCCTCCTATTTAACCCCGCCCCCCCTCCTCTCCCCTCAACCCGCCCCGCCGCCGCCGCCCTCCACCGAGCCGCCGCGCCGCCAAGGCCGACGTCGCCGGAGCCACCCGCCGCCCCTCGCCGGCCTTGAGCCTCGTCGCCACCCACCGCCCGTCGCCCGAGCCCTGCTGGCCGCCGGAGGTAGCCGCCGCCGCACCCCGATCCGGTTTTTTTTAAAAGACCCGGTCCGGTTTTTTTTTTGATATGTTCGGTTTTTTTTTTCAAAACCTAGATGGTTTTTTTTTTATTTTTTCGGTTTTCTTAATTAACGAACGTTCACCGACCCGTTCGTTTCAATGAACGTGTTCGTTGGATTAGTGCTGTTAACGAACGTCCGTTATTTAATCCGTTCGTCGTTTTCTTTTAATCGGATTAAATCCGTTATTTTTCAGATTCGATTTCCGATCCGATTTTCAAATCTGTTTTATTTCTTGCTCGTTTATCGGAATCAGGTGATTCAAGCGCCTGGAGTTTTGTTACGAAACCGCCGTTCCGACTAACCTACTTACACAGAGTTTTGCTACTGTAAAATTTGGACTTAGTTTCAGATTTGCTAAACCGAGTCGTTCTCTCTCGAGTTCCGACTTTCGATGCTTTATTTGATTCGATTCTTTTGCAACCAGGGTTCTTAAGTTGAACTATCTGGTTAGATCTTTTATTCGAGATTTCCCTGTGCATTAGATGAGTACTTATTGTATGCTTGTTGTTTGTCTGCGTTAGATCACGGAGTGCGCCGCTTGTTACTTCGAATCTCTAGGTCTCGCGGATCATCAGCAAGGCAAGTAACACTTTGATCATACCTTTTCTACTACCCAGTTTTTATGCATTAGATCAGCCCTCAAACACTTGCATGTTTAGGATCTAATTAAATTGTGGGATGGGAAGTAGATTGAGGTAGTACCTATTACCTGTTTTACTTATGAAACCTTTGGGAGTTACTTCTACGTTTGCTTATTATGCCATGCTATGCTAGTAGACGTGGATTGGGTGAGTGAATATCCATGACAGATGTGAGATTGTTAATTAAGGTTTATCTAAGGTGGCAACCTAAACACACATCTGGGTGGATTGAGGCACCTGGTTTCTATCAGGACTTACTGTATTTCTTGGACCGCCACCCAGGCTCTAAGGGATCATAAGATTATTCAAACTGGAAACTTCCGTGTGCAGCCACAAGCCATTATGGGCTCTGGCATAGTTGACTAAGTTGTGCGAACTCTTACGGGAAGACCAGCAGATGTAGGGGAAAGTAGGTGTGCGGTCTACCCACAAGTAAGGTGCTAAGCGCTCGAAGACTGTGTCTCGGTCATCCGTCTCTCAAACACCATGTAGTCACGAGAACCAAGCGGAGGCGATCGAGTCTTGTGGGGAAAAGTGCGCAAACCTCTGCAGAGTGTATAAACTAATCATGATTAGCCGTGTCCCCGGTTATGGATATCTTGAGTATCTAGTACTTGAATATCATGTGAATCTCAACATGTTACTTCTAATAATAAATGTTATTGGGTTTTTAATGAGTACTTTCTAATTGGGATTGAGGATGCTGTCAACCATTCTCAATGTTTAACAACCACCATGATAGTTAAATAAAATTATTCCTTTGATGTAGGAAAAACCAGCTTTATGCAAAAATGTAACCGTAGAGCCTTACCACCAGCCATATATGCATGTAGTATAGGCTTGTTGCTTCATTGTTCTCTATGTGTTACATTGCGGCATATTCCATGTCTTGACCCGTTTTCGGGCTGCAACTTTCACGTTGAGACTTTTTCGCATTTACTGGCAAGTAAGGTGTTAGGTCGTGGTTCTATACTCGATGATGCCGATGGAGTTGATGGACTCACTATTCTTCCAAGCCTTCGCTGTTATTATTAGATGGCATTAAGCCATATTATTGTATTCAGTTCCCTTGTGGACATCGATGTAATAAGTGTGTGATTGCTACTCTGCTATAAATCCTTGAAATCTTGTGTGGTGTCGACATTCTTGATCCGAGGATGACCTTGAGCACAGGCGCTAGATCCATTCGGTGCAGTCGCTCTGAGAGAATGGTATCGAGCACACTGTTGCGTAGGACACGACCACTAAGATAAAGCCATAGATCACTATTCTCTTCCCATTTTCTAACTCCTCATCTTTTCTACTCTCTTTAGGATGAAGGACGCGAAGATCAAGTACACCCAACCGGATGAAGGCACACCGTTTGGATTTCACTTGAAGGAAGTTACCAAGTGCACGAACATTGGACTACCAAGCTTCACGGGACTTTCAACGCCACTCTGCACTGAAGTTGGTATTTGGAAGATTCAAGCTCACGTTCGGGAAGGACATTCGCCCCCAATCACCAAGCCTATAGATAGTGTTTTCGATTGCACCAACTTGGAGTGCAGGAAAGAGCATGGCAGCTCACATCACCATGGGACGCATTGGAGAAGTTTATCAAGAAGACCTCAAGGACACTATCTACCAGATTTGCGGACGCCGAGATGACAAATGGGACGTCGTCAGCACCAAGAAGGATAGATCCATTGCAGCATTCATCCAGGAGTTAAACCAGCACATTCGACGCCAGGAGAACAAGATGTGCAATGATATGTTGGAGTTGCAGAATGCAAAGGGAAGGATCATCGAACTTGAAGAAGAACTAAAGACAACTTCGCAAAGGACTATATGGACGAGATCGTAGCTCTAGAAAGACACAATAACGATCTTAAGTACGAGATTGAAGAACTCAAGAAGAAGTTGGCGCTCAGGAATGAAGACCAGTATGTCGATTGCCCAAGCGACTACATCAACATCGACGACACCGATTCGGATCCAAGTGAACCCGACTTTGAAGACGAATCTGAGCAGAACATTATGGAGTCTTCCACGGTTCAAATTAGTAGAAGACCCCCACATATTAGTAGTATTTCCCTCCATGTAAACATTATAGTACACGCACTTTTGCGATAGTTAGATCGTTGTAAGCTTTTTTTGATTGAATGAAGTGATTTTGTGTGTATTTGCCAAGGGGAGGAGGCGCGCCAAAGGGGGGGGGCAATCCTACTCCAAGTAGGTTTTGCCCCCCTTTCCTATTCCAACGAGGAGAAGGGGGAAGGAGAAGGTGGAGGGAAGGAAGGAGAAGGGGGGCCGCCGCCCCCTTCCCTTTCCCAATTCGGATTGGGGCAAGGGGGCCGTGCGCCACCTCCTTCTGCCCCTCCTCTTCCACCACTTCGGGCCCATGAGGCCCAATAACCCCCGGGGGGTTCAGGTAACCCCCCGGTACTCCAGTGTATATCCGATAACCCCCGAAACCATTCCGGTGTCCGAATATAGTCGTCCAATATATCAATCTTCATGTCTCGACCATTTCGGGCCTCCTCGTTATGTCCGTGATCACATCCGGGACTCCGAACTACCTTCGGTACATCAAAATATTTTAAACTCATAATATAACTGTCATCGAAACTTTAAGTGTGCGGACCATACGGGTTCGAGAACTATGTAGACATGACCGAGAAGTCTCCGGCCAATAACCAATAGCGGAACATGGATGCTCATATTGGCTCCCACATATTCTACGAAGATCTTTATCGGTCAAACCGCATAACAACATACGTTGTTCCCTTTGTCATCGGTATGTTACTTGCCCGAGATTCGATCATCGGTATCTCAATACCTAGTTCAATCTCGTAATCGGCAAGTCTCTTTACTCGTTCTGTAATACATCATCCCGTAACTAACTCATTAGTCACACTGCTTGCAAGGCTTAAGTGATGTGCATTACCGAGAGGGCCCAGAGATACCTCTCCGACGATCGGAGTGACAAATCCTAATCTTGAAATACGCCAACCCAACAAGTACCTTTCGAGACACACCAGAGCACCTTTATAATCACCCGATTACGTTGTGACGTTTGGTAGCACACAAAGCATTCCTCCGGTAAACGGGAGTTGCATAATCTCAGAGTCATAGGAACATGTATATGTCATGAAGAAAGCAATAGCAACATACTAAACGATCAAGTGCTAAGATAACGGAATGGGTCAAGTCAATCACATCATTCTCCCAATGATGTGAACCCGTTAATCAAATGACAACTCATGTCAATGGCTAGGAAACATAACCATCTTCGATCAATGAGCTAGTCAAGTAGAGGCATACTAGTGACACTCTGTTTGTCTATGTATTCACACAAGTATCATGTTTCCGGTTAATACAATTCTAGCATGAATAATAAACATTTATCATGATATAAGGAAATAAATAATAACTTTATTATTGCCACTAGGGCATATTTCCTTCACGCGTTGCCTGCCCTGGCTACCCCTCCTCTTCTCCACAAAGGCCCATCTTGGCCCATTAAACCCCCAGGGGGGGGGGGGTTCGAAAACCCCCAGTACTCCGGCAAAATCCCGATTTCACCTGGAACACTTCCGATATCCAAATATAGGCTTCCAATATATCAATCTTTATGTCTCGACCATTTCGAGACTCCTCGTCATATCCGTGATCACATACGGGACTCCGAAATACCTTTGGTACATCAAAACACATAAACTCATAATATAACTGTCATTGAACTTTAAGCGTGCGCACCCTACGGGTTCGAGAACTATGTAGACATGACCGAGACATGTCTCCGGTCAATAACCAATAGCGGAACCTGGATGCTCATATTGGCTCCTACATATTCTAGGAAGATCTTTATCTGTCAGACCGCATAATAACATACGTTGTTCCCTTTGTCATCGGTATGTTACTTGCCCGAGATTCGATCGTCGGTATCTTAATACCTAGTTCAATCGCTCGTTACCGGCAAGTCTCTTTACTCGTTCCGTAATACATCATTAGTTGCAATGCTTGCAAGGCTTATAGTGATGTGCATTACCGAGTGGGCCCAGAGATACCTCTCCGACAATCGGAGTGACAAATCCTAATCTCGAAATACGCCAACCCAACAAGTACCTTCGGAGACACCTGTAGAGCACCTTTATAATCACCCAGTTATGTTGTGACGTTTGGTAGCACGCAAAGTGTTCCTCCGGTAAATGAGAGTTGCATAATCTCATACACATAGGAAAATGTATGAGTCATGAAGAAAGCAATAGCAGAATACTAAATGATCGTGTGCTAAGCTAACGGAATGGGTCAAGTCAATCACATCATTCTCCTAATGATGTGATCCCGTTATTCAAATGACAACTCATGTCAATGGCTAGGAAACATAACCATCTTTGATCAATGAGCTAGTCAAGTAGAGGCATACTAGTGACACTCTGTTTGTCTATGTATTCACACAAGTATTATGTTTCCGGTTAATACAATTCTAGCATGAATAATAAACATTTATCATGATATAAGGAATTAAATAATAACTTTATTATTGCCTCTAGGGAATATTTCCTTCAGTCTCCCACTTGCACTAGAGTCAATAAATCTAGATTACATAGTAATGATTCTAACACCCATGGAGCCTTGGTGTTGATCATGTTTTGCTCGTGGAAGAGGCTTAGTCAACGGGTCTATAACATTTAGATCCGTATGTATCTTGCAAATTTCAATGTCTCCCACCTGGACTTGATCCCGGATGGAGTTGAAGCGTCTCTTGATGTGCTTGGTTCTCTTGTAAAATTTGGATTCCTTTGCCAAGGCAATTGCACCAGTATTGTCACAAAAGATTTTCATTGGACCCGATGCACTAGGTATGACACCTAGTTCGGATATGAACAACTTCATCCAGACTCCTTCATTTGCTGCTTCCGAAGCAGCTATGTACTCCGCTTCACACGTAGATCCCGCCACAACGCTTTGTTTACAACTGCACCAACTGACAGCTCCACCGTTCAATGTAAACACGTATCCGGTTTGCGATTTAGAATCGTCCGGATCAGTGTCAAAGCTTGCATCGACGTAACCATTTACGACTAGCTCTTTATCAACTCCACAAACGAGAAACATATCCTTAGTCCTTTTCAGGTATTTCAGGATGTTCTTGACCGCTGTCCAGTGATCCACTCCTGGATTACTTTGGTACCTCCCTGCTAAACTTATAGCAAGGGACACATCAGGTCTGGTACTGCTAACTCTTGAGCACTGCGTTGGATTCCCTTGAAGAGAGGAAAGGATGATGCAGCAAAGTAGCGTAAGTATTTCCCTCAGTTTTTGAGAACCAAGGTATCAATCCAGTAGGAGACTATACGCGCGAGTCCCTCGTACCTACACAAAACAATAACTCCTCGCAACCAACGCGATTAGGGGTTATCAATCCCTTCATGGCCACTTACGAAAGTGAGATCTGTTAGAGATGATAGATAATATTTTTGGTATTTTTATGATAAAATACAAAGTAAAATAAAAGAAAGGTAAAAAGCAAAAGCAATAATAAAGTGATGGAAGATTAATATGATGAAGATAGACCTGGGGGCCATAGATTTCACTAGTGGCTTCTCTCAAGAGCATAAGTATTCTACGGTGGGTGAACAAATTACTGTTGAGCAATTGACAGAATTGAGCATAGTTATGAGAGTATCTAGGTATGATCATGTATATAGGCATCACGTCCAAGACAAGTAAACCGAGTCCTGCATGCATCTACTACTATTACTCCACTCATCGACCCCTATCCAGCATGGATCTAGAGTATTAAGTTCAAGAAAAAAGAGTAACGCTTTAAGTAAGATGACATGATGTAGAGGGATAAATTCATGCAATATGATAAAAACCCCATCTTGTTATCCTCGATGGCAACAATACAATACGTGCCTTGCCGCCCCTCCTGTCACTAGGAAAGGACACCGCAAGATTGAACCCAAAGGTAAGCACTTCTCCCATTGCAAGAAAAACCAATCTAGTAGGCCAAACCAAACTGATAATTCGAAGAGACTTGCAAAGATAACCAATCATACATAAAAGAATTTAGAGAAGATTCAAATATTGTTCATAGATAATCTTGATCATAAACCCACAATTCAACGGTCTCAACAAACACACATAAAAATAAGATTACATCGAATAGATCTCCACGAGAGAGGGGGAGAACATTGTATTGAGATCCAAAAAGAGAGAAGAAGCCATCTAGCTACTAACTATGGACCCGAAGGTCTTAGGTAAACTACTTACACTTCATCAGAGAGGCTATTGTGATGATGTAGAAGCCCTCCGTGATGGATGCCCCCTCCGGCGGAGCTCCAGAACAGGCCCCAAGATGGGATCTCGTGGATACAGAAGGTTGCGGTGGTGGAATTAGGTTTTTGGCTCTGTCTCTGATCATTTGGGGGTACGTAGGTATATATAGGAGAAAGGAGTACGTCGTTGGAGCAACAGGGGGCCCACGAGGGTGGAGGGCGCGCCTGCGGGGTAGGCACGCCCCCCTACCTCGTGGATTCCTCCTTTATTTCTTGACGTAGGGTCCAAGTCTCCTGGATCACGTTCGGTGAGAAAATCACGTTCCCGAAGGTTTCATTCCGTTTGGACTCCGTTTGATCGATATTCCTTTTCTCCGAAACACTGAAATAGGCAAAAAAACAGCAATTCTGGGCTGGGCCTCCGGTTAATAGGTTAGCCCCAAAAATAATATAAAAGTGGAAAATAAAGCCCAATAATGTCCAAAACAGTAGATAATATAGCATGGAGCAATCAAAAATTATAGGTACGCTGGAGATGTATCAGGCATCCCCAAGCTTAATTCCTGCTCGTCCTCGGGTAGGTAAATGATAAAAACAGAATTGTTGATGCGAAGTGCTACTTGGCATAATTTCAATGTAATTCTTCTTAATTGTGGTATGAATATTCAGATCCGAAAGATTCAAGACAAAAGTTCATATTGACATAAGAATAATAATACTTCAAGCATACTAACTATGCAATTATGTCCTCTCAAAATAACATGGCCAAAGAAAGTTCATCCTACAAAATCATATTGTTTAGTCATGCTTCATTTTCGTCACACAGGAATGTTCTCATCATGCACAACCCCGATGACAAGCCAAGCAATTGTTTCATACTTTAATAATTTCAAACCTATAAACTTTCACGCAACATATGAGCGCGAGCCATGGACATAGCATTGTGGGTGGAATAGAGTATAATAATGGGGGTTATGTGGAGAAGACAAAAAAGGAAAAAGTCTCACATCAATGAGGCTAATCAATGGGCTATGGAGATGCCCATCGATCGATGTTAATGCAAGGAGTAGGGATTGTCATGCAACGGATGCACTACAGCTATAAATGTATGGAAGCTCAACAAAAGAAAACTAGTGGGTGTGCATCCAACTTGCTTGCTCACGAAGACCTAGGGCATTTGAGGAGGCCCATTGTTGGAATATACAAGCCAAGTTCTATAATGAAAATTCCCTCTAGTATATGAAAGTGACAAAACAAGAGACTCTCTATCATGAAGATTATGGTGCTACTTTGAAGCACAAGTGTGGCAAAGGATAGTAACATTGTCCCTTCTCTCTTTTTCTCTCTTTTTTTCTTTCTCTCTTTTTTCTCTTTTTTTTGGGCCTTCTCTTTTTTTACGGCCTTTCTTTTTTTTTAATCCTCACTCCGGACAATGCTCTAGAGAATGATGATCATCACACTTCTATTTATTTACAACTCAATGATTAAACTCGATACTAGAACAAAGTATGACTCTATATGAATGCCTTCGGTGGTATACCGGGATATGCAATGAACCAAGAGTGACATGTGTGAAAGAATTATGAAGGGTTGCTTTGCCACAAATACTATGTCAACTACATGATCATGCTAAGCAATATGACAATAATGAATGTGTCATGATAAACGGAATGGTGGAAAGTTGCATGGCAATATATCTCGGAATGGCTATGGAAATGCCATAATAGGTAGGTATGGTGGCTGTTTTGAGGAAGATATAAGGAGGTTTATGTGTGAAAGAGCGTATCATATCACGGGGTTTGGATGCACCCGCGAAGTTTTCACCAACTCTCAATGTGAGAAAGGGCAATGCAGTGCATCAAGAGGCTAGCAATGATGGAAGGGTGAGCGTGCGTATAATCCATGGACTCAACATTAGTCATAAAGAAATCACATACTTATTGCAAAAATCTACAAGACATCAAAAACCAAAGCACTGCGCGCATGCTCCTAGGGGGATAGATTGGTAGGAAAAGACCATTGCTCGCCCCCGCCGCCACTCATAAGGAGGACAACCAAAGAACACCTCATGTTTCAAATTTGTTACATAATGTTTACCATACGTGCATGCTATGGGACTTGCAAAATTCAACACAAGTATTTCTCAAATTCACAACTACTCAACTAGCACAACTTTAATATTATTACCTCCATATCTCAAAACAATTATCAAGCATCAAACTTCTCTTAGCATTCAACACACTCATAAGAAAGTTTTTACTATTTTTGTATACCTAGCATATTAGGATTATTTAAGCAAATTACATGCTATTTAAGACTCTCAAAATAATATAAATGAAGCATGAGAGATCAATAGTTTCTTTAAAACAAATCCACCACCGTGCTCTAAAAGATATAAGTGAAGTACTAGAGCAAAACTATATAACTCAAAAGATATAAGTGAAGCGCAAAGAGTAGTCTAATAATTTCCAAATCATGTATGGCTCTCTCAAAAGGTGTGTACAGCAAGAATGATTGTGCTAAACTAACCAACAAAGACTCAAATCATAAAAGACGCTCCAAGCAAAACACATATCATGTGGTGAATAAAAATATAGCTCCAAGTAAAGTTACCGATGGAAGTAGACGAAAGAGGGGATGCCTTCCGGGGCATCCCCAAGCTTTGACTTTTTGGCGTCCTTAGATTATCTTGGGGGTGCCATGGGCATCCCCAAGCTTAGGCTCTTTCCACTCCTTGTTCCATAATCCATCAAAAATCTTTCACCCAAAACTTAAAAACTTCACAACATAAAACTCAACAGAAATCTCGTGAGCTCCGTTAGCGAAAGAAAACAAAAGACCACTTCAAGGTACTGTAATGAACTCATTCTTTATTTATATTGGTGTTAAACCTACTGTATTCCAACTTCTCTATGGTTTATAAAATATTTTACTAGCCATAGGTTCATCAAAATAAGCAAACAACACGCGAAAAACAGAATCTGTCAAAAACAGAACAGTCTGTAGCAATCTGTAACCAACGCAAACTTCTGGAACTCCAAACATTCAGCCAAAATAGTATGGCCTAGGAAATTTCTTTATTCATCAGCAGCAATTGGAATCACTAATTTATCACGTTCTGGTGATTTTTGACAATTGTTTTCGTGAACAGAAAGTTTCTGGAAATTACAGCAAGATCAAATAACTATCATCCAAGAAGATCCTATAGGTTTAACTTGGCACAAACACTAATTAAAACATAAAAACAAATCTAAACAGAGGCTAGAACAAAGATTTATTCAACAAAAGAAAGGAAATATATTGGGTTGTCTCCCAACAAGCGCTTTTCTTTAAAGCCTTTTAGCTAGGCATTGATAATTTTAATGATGCTACTTAAAAAGACATGAATTGAAGCACAAAGAGAGCATCATGAAGCATGTGAAAAACACATCTAAATCTAACATACTTCCTATGCATAGGCATCTTTTAGGCAAAAAAATTTATCAAGGCAAGCAAATCCTAGCATATGCAAGGAAGAAGAGAGAAACAATAGCAATCTCAACATAACGAGAGGTAATTTATTATCATGAAAATTTCTACGACCATATTTTCCTCTCTCATAATAATTACATGTAGGATCATAAGAAGATTCAACAAAATAGCTATCACAAAGTAAATTTTCAACACGATCCACATGCATGCAAAGTTGACTCTCTTCGAAATAGTGGGATTATCATTAACTAAAGTCATGACCTCTCCAAACCCACTTTTATCAAAAACTTCATAAGATTGAACATTCTCGAAATATGTGGGATCTAAAGTTGACACTCTTCGGAATCCACTTTCAATATTATTGCAAACAATATTATCAATCTCATATTCATCATGGGGCTTAAATAAAATTTCAAGATCATAAGAAGAATCACCCCAATCATGATCATTGCAACAAGTAGTAGACATAGCAAAACTAGCATCCCCAAGCTTAAGGTTTTGCATCTTATTAGCACAATTGACATCAAAAGAATTTATGATAAAATCATTGCAGTCATGCTTTTTATTCAAAGATCTATCGTGAGTCACTTCACGGATTTCAGGCAAAACCTTATAAAGATAATCTAGTGCATCCAAATCACTAGGAATTGGTTCATCATAATTGGATCTCTTAAAAAGATTGGCAAGCGGATGAGGATCCATAGATAATGGCTTCTCTGTTTAAGAATAAATACTCAAACTATTTCAACCAAACAAGCAAACGAGCCAAGTAAGACATGAAGGCAAACGAAAAGAGAGGGCGAATAAAATGGCAAGGGTGAAGTGGGGGAGAGGAACACGAGAGGCAAATGGCAAATAATGTAATGCGGGAGATAAGGGATTGTGATGGGTACTTGGTATGTTGACTTTTGCATAGACAAACGGCGCCAGAGATGGCTCGTTGTCAGGAGTCCAGATCTTGTCTTGACATTTGCGTAAGCCTCCCCGGCAACAGCGCCAGAAATTCTTCTTGCTACCTCTTGAGCACTGCATTGGATTTCCTTGAAGAGGAAAAGATGATGCAGCAAAGTAGCATAAGTATTTCCCCTCAGTTTTTGAGAACCAAGGTATCAATCCAGTAGGAGACTATACGCCATGAGTCCCTCGTACCTACACAAAACAATAACTCCTCGCAACCAACGCGATTAGGGGTTGTCAATCCCTTCATGGCCAATTACGAGAGTGAGATCTGATAGAGATGATAGATAATATTTTTGGTATTTTTATGATAAATATGCAAAGTAAAAAAAAGAAAGGTAAAAAGCAAAAGCAATAATAAAATGATGGAAGATTAATATGATGAAGATAGACTCGGGGGCCATAGATTTCACTAGTGGCTTCTCTCAAGAGCATAAGTATTCTACGGTGGGTGAACAAATTACTGTTGAGCAATTGACAGAATTGAGCATAGTTATGAGAGTATCTAGGTATGATCATGTATATAGGCATATCGTCCAGGACAAGTAAACCGACTCCTGCCTGCATCTACTACTATTACTCCACTCATCCACCGCTATCCAGCATGCATCTAGAGTATTAAATTAAAGAAAACAGAGTAACACTTTAAGTAAGATGACATGATGTAGAGGGATAAATTCATGCAATATGGTAAAAACCCCATGTTGTTATCCTCGATGGCAACAATACAATACGTGCCTTGCTGCCCCTGCTGTCATTGGGAAAGGACACCGCAAGATTGAACCCAAAGCTAAGCACTTCTCCCATTGCAAGAAAAACCAATCTAGTAGGCCAAACCAAACTGATAATTCGAAGAGACTTGCAAAGATAACCAATCATACATAAAAGAATCCAGAGAAGATTCAAATATTGTTCATAGATAATCTTGATCATAAACACACAATTCATCGGTCTCAACAAACACACCGCAAAAACAAGATTACATCGAATAGATCTCCACGAGAGAGGGGGAGAACATTGTATTGATATCCAAAAAGAGAGAAGAAGCCATCTAGCTACTAACTATGGACCCGAAGGTCTGAGGTAAACTACTCACACTTCATCGGAGAGGCTGTGGTGATGATGTAGAAGCCCTCCGTGATGGATGCCCCTCCGCGTGAGCTCGAACAGGCCCCAAGATGGGATCTCGTGGATCTGAGAAGGTTGCGGCGGTGGATTTAGGTTTTTGGCTCTGTCTCTAATTTTTTGTGGGTACGTAGGTATATATAGGAGGAAGGAGTACGTCGGTGGAGCAACAGGGGGCCCACGAGGGTGGAGGGCGAGCCTGGGGGGGTAGGCGCGCCCCCTTACCTCATGGCTTCCTCCTTTGTTTCTTGACGTAGGGTCCAAGTCTCCTGGATCACGTTCGGTGAGAAAATCACGTTCCCGAAGGTTTCATTCCATTTGGACTCCGTTTGATATTCCTTTTCTTCGAAACACTGAAATAGGCAAAAACAAGTAATTTTGGGTTGGGCCTCCGGTTAATAGGTTAGCCCCAAAAATAATATAAAAGTGGAAAATAAAGCCCAATAATGTCCAAAACAGTGGATAATATAGCATGGAGCAATCAAAAATTATAGATACGTTGGAGACGTATCAGGTACACAACATTGCATACATGATAGAGCCTATGGCTCAAGCATAGGGAACATCTTTCATCTTCTCTCTATCTTCTGCAGTGGTCGGGCATTGAGTCTTACTCAACTTCACACCTTGAAACACAGGCAAGAACCCTTTCTTTGCTTGATCCATTTTGAACTTCTTCAAAACTTTGTCAAGGTATGTGCTTTGTGAAAGTCCAATTAAGCGTATTGATCTATCTCTATAGATCTTGATGCCCAACATATAAGCAGCTTCACCGAGGTCTTCATTGAAAAACTCTTATTCAAGTATCCCTTTATTCTATCCAGAAATTCTATATCATTTCCAATCAGCAATATGTCATCCATATATAATATCAGAAATGCTACAGATCTCCCACTCACTTTCTTGTAAATACAGGCTTCTCCAAAAGTCTGTATAAAACCATATGCTTTGATCACACTATCAAAGCGTTTATTCCAACTCCGAGAGGCTTGCTCCAATCCATAAATGGATCGCTGGAGCTTGCACGCTTTGTTAGCTCCCTTTGGATCGAAAAACCTTACGGTTGCGTCATATACAACTCTTCCTCCAGAAATCCATTTAGGAATGCAGTTTTGACATCCATTTGCCAAATTTCATAATCATAAAATGCGGCAATTGCTAACATGATTCGGACAGACTTAAGCATCGCTACGGCTGAGAAAGTCTCATCGTAGTCAATCCCTTGAACTTGTCGAAAACCTTTTGCAACAAGTCGAGCTTTGCAGACAGAAATATTACCGTCAGCGTCATTCTTCTTCTTGAAGATCCATTTATTATCAATGGCTTGCCGATCATCGGGCAAGTCAACCAAAGTTCACACTTTGTTCTTATACATGGATCCCATCTCAGATTTCAATGCCTCAAGCCATTTTATGGATTCTCGGCTCACCATTGCTTCTTCATAGTTCGTAGGTTTGTCATGGTCTAGTAACATAACCTCCAGAACAGGATTATCGTACCACTCTGGTGCGGATCTTACTCTGGTTGATCTACGAGGTTCAGCAACAACTTGATCTGAAGTTTCATGATCATCATCATTAACTTCCTCACTAATTGGTGTAGGTGTCACAGGAACCGGTTTCTGCGATGAACTACTTTCCAATAAGGGAGCAGGTACAGTTACCTCATCAAGTCCTACTTTCCTCCCACTCACTTCTTTCGAGTGAAACTCCTTCTCTAGAAAGGATACAAATTTAGCAACAAAAGTCTTGCCTTTAGATCTGTGATAGAAGGTGTACCCAATAGTTTCCTTTGGGTATCCTATGAAGACACATTTCTCCGATTTGGGTTTGAGCTTATCAGGTTGAAGTTTTTTCACATAAGCATCGCAGCCCCAAACTTTAAGAAATGACAACTTTGGTTTCTTGCCAAACCACAGTTCATAATGCCTCGTCTCAACGGATTTCGTTGGTGCCATATTAAACGTGAATGCAGCCGTCTCTAAAGCATAACCCCAAAATGATAGCGGTAAATCAGTAAGAGACATCATAGATCGCACCATATCTAGTAAAGTACGATTACAATGTTCGGACACACCATTACGCTGTGGTGTTCCGGGTGGCGTGAGTTGGAAACTATTCCGCGTTGTTTCAAATGAAGACCAAACTCGTAACTTAAATATTCTCCTCCGTGATCAAGTCGTAGAAACTTTATTTTCTTGTTACGATGATTTTCAACTTCACTCTGAAATTCTTTGAACTTTTCAAATGTTTCAAACTTATGTTTCATTAAGTAGATATACCCATATCTTCTTAAATCATCTGTGAAGGTGAGAAAATAACGATACCCGCCGCGAGCCTCAACATTCATCGGACCCCACACATTTGTATGTATGATTTGCAACAAATATGTTGCTCGCTCCATGGTTCCGGAGAACGGCGTTTTAGTCATCTTGCCCATGAGGCACGGTTACATAAGTACCAAGTAATTCATAATCAAGTGGTTCCAAAAGTCCATCAGTATGGAGTTTCTTCATGCGCTTTACACCAATATGACCTAAACGGCAGTGCCACAAATAAGTTGCACTATCATTATCAACTCTGCATCTTTTGGCTTCAATATTATGAATATGTGTATCTCTACTATCGAGATTCAACAAAAATAGACCACTCTTCAAGGTTGCATGACCATAAAAGATATTACTCATATAAATAGAACAACCATTATTCTTTGATTTAAATGAATAACCGTCTCGCATCAAACAAGAACCAGATATAATGTTCATGCTCAACTCTGGCTCCAAATAACAATTATTCATGTCTAAAACTAATCCCGAAGGTAGATGCAGAGGTAGCGTGCCGACCGTGATCACATCAACTTTGGAACCATTTCCCACGCGCATCATCACCTCGTCCTTAGCCAATCTTCGCTTAATCTGTAGTCCCTGTTTCGAGTTGCAAATATTAGCAATAGAACCAGTATCAAATACCCAGGTGCTACTGCGAACATTAGTAAGGTACACATCAATAACATGTATACCACATATACCTTTGTTCACCTTGCCATCCTTCTTATCCACCAAATACTTGTGGCAGTTCCGCTTCCAGTGTCCAGTCTGTTTGAAGTAGAAGCACTCAGTCTCAGGCTTAGGTCCAGACTTGGGTTTCTTCTCCTGAGCTGCAACTTGTTTGCTGTTCTTCTTGAAGTTCCCCTTCTTCTTCCCTTTGCTCTTTTTCTTCCAACTGGTGGTCTTGTTGACCAACAACACGGGCCATCTATCTACAATCAACATAGACAAGCAAAATACTATCAGGTACTAAGTTCATGATAAATTTAAGTTCAATTAATCATATTACTTAAGAACTCCCACTTAGATAGACATCCCTCTAATCCTCTAAGTGATCACGTGATCCAAATCAACTAAACCATGTCCGATCATCACGTGAGATGGAGTAGTTTCAATGGTGAACATCACTACACTACTAGAAAAACCACTACTAATGGCGCACCTAATTTGGCTATTAATGGCACATCTGTGGTGCGCCATTAATAGCACGCCATTAGTAATTTTTACTAATGGCGCACCACCTGGTGCGCCATTAGTATCTGGTATACTATTGGCGCAACAACTGGTTCGCCATTAGTATATGCGAGGGTGCGCCATTAGTATGCCTCCCAGGGGGCATGTATACCCAGGTGCTTTGGCATACTAATGGCGCACCACCTCTGAATGCACCATTAGTAACCGCGGCATACTAATGGCGCACTACCCAGTGATGCGCCATTAATAACCATGGCATACTAATGGCGCACTGACAAGTGATGCGCCATTAGTATGCTTTGTCATACTAATGGCGCACTGTCATGTGATGCGCCATTAGTATGAATATTAGGTTTTTTTATTTTTTTATTTTCTGTTTTTTGCACAGGTTACAAAATATTTAATTTGACAAAATATAGACAGCACACATCAACAATAGATTCATCAGATACAATAGAAGATTAGTCTTTGAATACAATTCATCATATTAGTCTCCGAATACAATTCATCATATTAGTCTCCGAATTGAAAAGACCGAACAAAGATAGAACATTATATTACAAGTCTCGAGACCGCGAGTAGCGAGTTTGTCTTCACATTACAAGTCGATATCGATCATCTAAACTACCATCACATAGAAGAGAGCTGCGGTCATCGCGATGAGCATCATCACGATGAAACTCGTCTTCATCCGGTTCCTCCAACGCTCCCTCCCCTCTCCCGCTAGATAGCGGGCGTATCTAGATTCGGCCTCGGCCCTAGTGGTGTACCCTTTGTAACTGTTACCGCTGAATCGGTGAACCTGTCTCCGACACTCCTCCCGATCATCGTAGACTCCGGGAACCTTACCCTTGTACACGACAAACGTCGGCATCGCTATGCACTAGCCAAGCGAAGCGTTAGTACCAATTCACGCACAATACATAAGCAATATATAAGTATGCAACAGAACGATCGGAAGAGAAAAGCAAGACATTAATAGCATCGATTACATCTAAGTTGAACGACTCTCGAAACCAAAGAGACATACTACAAGTTCATTAAAGTTTAATTACAACATGAGCCAATCGATGTTTCAGAACTAGACAACTCGACTCAAGGGACCGGAGCGTGGATGAAGCCGCTGTCTATCGTGGGAGTCATGAAAGAACAGGCGTTGTCATCCTGCATTTGTAGCATTGTGTCGATGTCACTGTTGGACGGTTGATTTCTGAGGTAGAACTGCCCCGAGGTAATGGCGACATCTTGATGGATGATTTCCGCAAACTCCGATTTGGATGCGAAAGAATTCTTGTCGGAGGTCCGCGTCTGGATTGCCGACACGCTCGCGGCCCAATCTTGGAGTTTACTCGGTAGCGAAGTTGATGATGGTCCCGCATTTATCGCCCGCATGTGATGGATGGCGTAGTAGGCACCCTTCGACCGCCCGGTTGCTTGGCCTTGTGAGCGTCGTATTGTGGGAGAACACGTGCTTGCTGTACTTACGAATAGGCCTGGTGAAGGTGCCTCCAGATTTGGCGTGGCAGGGAGAACATCATCAAGAACCTTCTTGACATTTGTGTAGTCTACGCTCAATCGACGGTCCGGGTCGAAATACGTGGCCATGGAATATTTGGGGCTTAGGAGGATGAGCGTGCAACGTGTGTCACTGCAGAAAACACGGAATGCTAAAAGAAAAGCGATCGAAATGTAAGAATTCATATGTTACGGGCGGTTGAGGGAGGACTTACTCGGGAAAGTAAGGCACGAGGAAGTTATCCTTATCTTGGTTTGCGAATGACGCCTTCGAGGTAAGAACTCGCGACTTGCGGTCCCAGCGCTGCCCAAGAACTTGGCACGCATGTAGAAGGGTCGACTATCGCGATGTCCGGGGTCTTGTCGCGAATGATCCGCATCTCCATACTCAGCGAAAATAGCCGAACGAAGGTGTAGTGCAGCGGATGAAGGTTCAACATAGCGTGGATGTCATCAAAATGCAGGACGATCATACGCCCGATGGAGTTATCCACAAAGCCCTTGCCCTCTGGCACCTTGGCCATGAAACCGGGTATGCCACATCCTTCTCCACGAGACGCAGCTTCTCCAAAGAAAGAACAACATCATGCAGACTCCGCATAGCACCGGTTGCAGCATTGAGCATATTTTTTCGGTAGCATCGCCCTACCCGCCACATGCACCCTCCTCGAGATATCCTGCGGTGAAGGTGGCCCGTCTGAGCACGGATCGTACTCGGTGCCGGCTGGCTCGCACCCTTCTTAGTCTTTCTTTTGCGTGCCTTCTTCTTCTCCTGTAATGGGACCGAGTTTTGCTCACAGACCGCCTTCTTGAGTGTGTTGGGGCTGATAATATTTCGCACCTCGCCTATCTCGAGGCTCGGTGAAGTCGGCAATGGAGGCGTCTCCCGAGAGCTGAACGCCGACGGCGCTGTTGCAACTTGGCTTCTCCATGATACGAGCTAGATCGCACACGTCTTTTTGTTGGGTTTGGTTCTTGAGAAGGAGGCCCCATGAAGTCGCCATCGTACCCATGCTCGGCAAAATCTTGATCGACGTTGCCAAATGTATCATAGTCGCCGTAAATGCGTCGTTACGATCCTGCCATATGCATGTTTGGATCGATGGCATAGGGATATACGGCACCGTTCTGGCGGTCTTGCCATGGGGCCGACTTGGCGCCGGCACGATTGGCGGTGTTGTCTTTGGGGTGGTGTCCCCGCCCCAAACGAATCTGGCTCTTCGCCAAAGCAGGGCCAGCTCAGGCGCCGAGGGTCATCACGTCATCATCGTCGGCCCCGACGGGTTCATTCGGAGGTAACAAGTCGTCGCCTGGCAGCACCGAACCAGTTGTTGAACCCTAAACAAGTTGGGTGGCATCTGGGTACCGTGGAACAAGGGTTGCCCGGTTGAACGATTTTGCCCTTGGCGACATCGACCAACTCGTTGTTCACGTAGTGGAGGAGAGTGCACGCAGGCGTCGGCGGTGCCCTGCGAAAACATGTAGGGCGTCGAGGATGCCCGATCAAAGGCAAGGAGATGAAGTCCTCGGCGAGAGAGGCTTAATTAGTTACCGTGATGATGGCGTCGAGCTCGGCTAATGTAGAGGCACCGCCAACGGTAGCGTGCGATTAATGAGGGGCCGCTTGCTGCAGAGGTGCCTGCGGCGCGTACCCGGGTGCATTAAGCTCCGTGCGGCGTCGGAGACACCAATGCCGCCTCCGCCGGAGGCACCAATGGCCCGCCATCGCATTATGCGAAGTTGCTGGTCGTGAAGCTAGGAATCGGGGCGGCCCTGTTGGCCGCCCGCAATCCACGACTCAACCCCGAGATCAAGGTAGGCACAAGGCGGTGATCGTCGCTCCGAGTCGTTGTTCCACTTGCTCTTGGACAATCTCCGGAATCCGCGCCACTGTGCCTTGAGTTCTTGAACCTCTCGCGCTGGCTTTACGAGCTGGTCTTTTTCTCCTTCCGCACACCGGTATAGTATGACCCCATTTTGTCGACAAGCCTTTGCCGCCACCACGACCAGCTGACGCCGGCCATCGAGCTTATCCTTGTTCTTCATTACATTCAACCCCCTATTTAGAGTGGTGTCCCAAGGGTTGCTCTGAGTCGACCCCGCGCTACTGCTTTCAGTCGCCTGCGGAAGGAATGTGAACCATTTAGAAATTCGGCTTCATTAATTAGAATGCAACCATATGGAGCTAATTACGCGGGGGTGTATTCCTTACCAGAACAAGCTAAAGCTGCCTGGTCTTCGGATCCGTGGTAAGCTCCTTTGTTTTCGGGTCCTTCTTGTACCGGGCCCGACAAAGTTCTGGTCTGCTTGTCACCGTATGTATCGAAGAGGCGGTAGGCCTTGCTCGGCACGCTCCGCCTCCTCCTTGTCCCATATAGGCTCCGCCACTCTGTAACCGCGGGACCGAGTGTGTGTTCCCTATGTTCAGCTCCGCATTTGTTTCCCCCACTCACTTGATTGGGAGCTTGCGGTGCTTGAGCAATTGATCTTGAAGTCGTTGTAGTCATCTTCGGTGATCGAAGGATTTTCTCCTTGATCTTGATAACTCTCACCTTTCTCGATCATTCTCTTCACATTGCTTTTCCAAGTAGACAGGGCCTTGCTCATCTTCGTGAGGGCAGCATTGTTCACTTTATTCCCTTTGAGGCTTGTGTTTTCAAATTCAGCGAGGAACTTGTATCGTTCGTGCAGCTTCGTGAAGAGGAGGTTGCGCAACTTCCCTCGGTCAGGATGCCTCAGGTTCTCGGTGTTGATCGAGACGGTGCTCCGGAGAATGCACCTGAGCTGAAGCGAGTACCCCTTGACTATTCGTTCGGGCGCCGTTGGATTCCCGTTGGAGTCCACTTCAGTAACTTCCTCCTTGAGGGTGCGGAGCACGATCGGGCGCCGGTCCTTCCGTTGCCTCTTCGGTTGGCTGCCATCTGTGTGTGCGCCGCCATCATCGATGGTGGCATCCTCGGCGGCACCATCGGTGGTGGCATCGATGGGGTCATCCTCGGCGGTACCATCGTGGTCTCGAGGATCGGTGGGGAAAGGCGGCGGCCTCATACAAGTGAGGTTGTTCCTCCATCTCCTGGGACAGCTCGAGAATGCCTTGCCGCTTGAACCCCGGCCTCATCGTTAGGTCCATGTTTCTCTCTAAATAGAAACAAAGTTTGGTCAAATAGTTGGTTATTGTCAAGGAACAAGATCATGGTCTCATCATTTAGGGTTTGTCGACACCGAGGCATCCTAAAATCTAAGCTTTTATCATTGAGGGTTTCTCGACGCCGAGGCACCCTAAAAGCCTAACCTTTCATCATTTCGGTTTTTATCGACACCGAGGCACCCTAAAAGCCATGCATTAGTCACAAGTACGCCGGGGCAGTTGATCCTACTTAATTAACTACTAAGATACCCCAGCCCATGCATTAGTCACAAGTACCCCATATGTCCTATTTTTAGCAAAGTCATGCTAAAATTCACGGAAAATTTCAGCATGACCTTTGCTGAAAATAGGACATATGGAGTACCTGAATTTGCCGAACGGAAGTTAATCGACATTCCGCAAACTCAAGGGCCTCTCGGGTACCTGCAAAATCATTATCCCCGCGTAATGAAGTCGCCAATGGGTCATTTCAGGAAGATCACAATGAGACTACCCTTGACAATTGTCTTGAACCCAACTCAAGACTTTTGTCATGGGATTCCACAAGCCCACATTGGTAACAATTGTACTTCAAACATGCTGTTACCAGCCAACAACAACTCCGGAATGGAGTTAGCAGAGAAGAAAAAGCACTATAGACATTCATCTAAAAACTCTTAAACGGCACAGTGCAGAATCGTAAGCAAGATAGCAGGTGAAGCAACTACATCATACATTAGCAGCAGTTCATAGCAAAACTAGATGAATGTTTGGCCTCTTGATAAAAATCCATACATCAGCAAAGATCACATACATCATACAGGATACGGCAGCAATTGATCAGCAGACATGTTGATGACTTCTAATTTAACAAAGTATCCTATTATTTTACCCTAATGAGACTAACCAACTGTTGAGGAGTTTGGCATATCTTCATTTTGCACCACAAATATATTTGAAAAAAAAAACTTTTACACGTGTGAAAATCTTCTCTACAAATATTAGAAAATAGATATAACTTGGGTCGCCATGTATCTCTGCCATTGATCATCAAAACTAAATCAATAGAAGAAAATATGGTGAAAACTAAATCAGACAAGATATTTGAAAACATTGCATTGTTTCAAGATGAACAAAAAGAGTCAATGCAGTGTTTAGTATTAGCAATGACTAAGCCAACATTTTCCCCAAACAAATGTATGGTAAGTTGTCAAGATTCCTCTACATCACATTGTGTCCATTTGATGTTCCAATATTGTTAGAATGCACGTTTACAGACTTTGGTGTAGTCAAATATACTCTTTTTTACCGCAGTTTAATCATTGAACAGCAGAGGGGTAGTGCAGTATTAGATGATATACATGTAATCGATGACCTTCCCTATACCGACCTTTCGAATTTAACTCATTACACAGGTCCAAGTGATTTCTTGGTTTCTCCTGCATTAAGAGAAATTCAGGACAGTGGACAATCAATGAATGGCCCTGGTTACAAGAAACTGGAAGAAACACATAACCATCAAATAATACTAGCAGAAATCAAGCACCTAAACAATGGCAGCTCTGTTACGGTTGATTGGACAAAAGAGCACTCTACAATGTCAGGAACACCGTTGAGCCCCTTCAAGCATGCATCTCCAAAAACTGCACCAGCATATCTGGAAAAACAAAAGATAAAATACTTATCAGCCAAAACCAAATAATGCAAAAGAGTCCAGTCTAAAACCACTTGATATCTTCTCTCGCTTTCTAAATAGCTGGCAGTCTGTATGGTTTTTGCTTTCAATTTTAGTGAGTTGGTTTCATCAATGAAATCAAGATTCAACTTCATTTCATCAAAAAGAAAAGAAAATCTTCACGAAAGCATGCTGACACAATAAAGTTATGCACACTTACATTTGCTCGAACTTAAATTGATGCCATCATTGCTTAAGACCATGATCTTTTGGTACCATTTTTGCGAACAACTAGTCACGGACGAGCAAAGCACGACACGATCTAGGACACCTAGCCTCCATGGTATGGTAGGAGGCGTCCCCGATCCAATCACCGTGCATCAAGAGGGAGAGGGACACAACCTAGTCCAAGCTGCCGACGGTCACCGCAAGACAGCCCGGCACTGGTCCTTGACCTTGGCCGAGTCAAACTCACACGTTGCCACAGCTCTTAGCACCCACTTTTCCTTTTTGTTGCTTTGGGAAAAAGGAGGACACTTTGCTAAGCTAATGGTAGTGGACCGTCGATGCTTTTTCCCAAAGGAGGACACTGCTAATGCAATTTTACTTTCTTTGTCCCTAGGACAACCACCCCATTACTCTTACTAGTAACACTTATATTACTTGATGCCAACCTATTCCTTTTTGTTGCTTTTGGAGTACCTAATGGTATTTCCAATCAACTGGTCGGTCGATGCATCACAAAATCACCAGCTATAAATCATAATACAAAGATCAAGTACAATTAATCTTCTCAGGAAAATTTCTTGTATCGTTGGTGCTAAAGCAAAACTTTCTTTAACCACAGTAACAAGAGCCAAGACGACGGTAGTAAAAGCTCTTCATAGCTACATACATATAATTAACACATGTTGTCATTAAGCTCTCCCTCCTAAACCAAAAGACCACGACACACTACTAGTAGAAAACTAGGACATCACCATCAGTAACAAAACAGTAAGCCTGGCCTGCTTTTAACTGAAGTTGAACTAGGTTGGTAGTATGGACAATCTGTCTAAAACTGACTTTTGGAGATCATGCTTGCTTTATCAGTCACATTTTCGCACAAGACTAGACTTAAGATGTTGTAGTAACTAGGAATACTAATTCTTATCCGATGAAAAACCCTTACATTACATCCAATATAAGAAAAAGGAAGCTTACGCTCTGTTAACTAAGCCAAGATAGTATTTACGACCATAATGGCTACTCAAAAAGGCAAACATCGCAAAACTTTGTAAACCAATCATAACAACAATATTAAAAAATTAAAACAGGTCAGATACTTTGACTTAATAGGAACATACAATGCAGGAACATGACAGTTATGAAATGTCTAAGGCTGCTTGGGAGCACATCTAGTTAAGACAGATGAGTTGCACCCTCAAATGGCCCGGATGAGCATCGATGCTCATTTCATATGTGCCTCCTAACTAAGCCAAGACAGTATAAATGACCGTAATGGCTACTCAAAGAGGCAATGGTGTAACACCAAATGGAAACTACAAGCCATACAACATGTATTTAAATCCAATCTGGAACGCATGCAATTCTAAGTATTACAGGACCCAACATACAAGAGCAAGTGTCAAATTATTAGCCATAGAAAGCTGTATGAATCCATGTAACAAAGGATCTACAAAAACTGAAATAGGCAAAAAAACAGCAATTCTGGGCTGGGCCTCCGTTAATAGGTTAGCCCCAAAAATAATATAAAAGTGGAAAATAAAGCCCAATAATGTCCAAAACAGTAGATAATATAGCATGGAGCAATCAAAAATTATAGATACGCTGGAGACGTATCAGGCATCCCCAAGTTTAATTCCTGCTCGTCCTCGGGTAGGTAAATGATAAAAACAGAATTTTTGATGCGGAGTGCTACATGGCATAATTTCAATGTAATTCTTCTTAATTGTGGTATGAATATTCAGATCCGAAAGATTCAAGACAAAAGTTCATATTGACAAAAAATAATAATACTTCAAGCATACTAACTATGCAATTATGTCCTCTCAAAATAACATGGCCAAAGAAAGTTCATCCTACAAAATCATATTGTTTAGTCATGCTTCATTTTTGTCACACAGGAATGTTCTCATCATGCACAACCCCGATGACAAGCCAAGCAATTGTTTCATACTTTAATAATTTCAAACCTATAAACTTTCACGCAACATATGAGCGCG
Source organism: Aegilops bicornis (assembly GCA_021605145.1). NCBI lineage: Eukaryota > Viridiplantae > Streptophyta > Magnoliopsida > Poales > Poaceae > Aegilops > Aegilops bicornis. Next base: position 60,151,895 of record CM038675.1, on the reverse strand, counting down.
AGCCATGGACATAGCATTGTGGGTGGAATAGAGTATAATAATGGGGGTTATGTGGAGAAGACAAAAAAGGAAGAAAGTCTCACATCAATGAGGCTAATCAACGGGCTATGGAGATGCCCATCGATCGATGTTAATGCAAGGAGTTGGGATTGTCATGCAACGGATGCACTACAGCTATAAATGTATGAAAGCTCAACAAAAGAAAACTAGTGGGTGTGCATCCAACTTGCTTGCTCACGAAGACCTAGGGCATTTGAGGAGGCCCATTGTTGGAATATACAAGCCAAGTTCTATAATGAAAAATTCCCTCTAGTATATGAAAGTGACAAAACAAGAGACTCTCTATCATGAAGATTATGGTGCTACTTTGAAGCACAAGTGTGGCAAAGGATAGTAACATTGTCCCTTCTCTCTTTTTCTCTCTTTTTTTCTTTCTCTTTTTTTCTCTTTTTTTGGGCCTTCTCTTTTTTTACGGCCTTTCTTTTTTTTAATCCTCACTCGGGACAATGCTCTAGAGAATGATGATCATCACACTTCTATTTATTTACAACTCAATGATTAAACTCGATACTAGAACAAAGTATGACTCTATATGAATGCCTTCGGCGGTATACCGGGATATGCAATGAACCAAGAGTGACATGTGTGAAAGAATTATGAAGGGTTGCTTTGCCACAAATACTATGTCAACTACATGATCATGCTAAGCAATATGACAATAATGAATGTGTCATGACAAACGGAATGGTGGAAAGTTGCATGGCAATATATCTCGGAATGGCTATGGAAATGCCATAATAGGTAGGTATGGTGGCTGTTTTGAGGAAGATATAAGGAGGTTTATGTGTGAAAGAGCGTATCATATCACGGGGTTTGGATGCACCGCCAAGTTTGCACCAACTCTCAATGTGAGAAAGGGCAATGAACGGTACCGAAGAGGCTAGCAATGATGGAAGGGTGAGCGTGCGTATAATCCATGGACTCAACATTAGTCATAAAGAAATCACATACTTATTGCAAAAATCTACAAGCCATCAAAAACCAAAGCACTGTGCGCATGCTCCTAGGGGGATACATTGGTAGGAAAAGACCATCGCTCGTCCCCGGCCGCCACTCATAAGGAGGTCAATCAAAGAACACCTCATGTTTCAAATTTGTTACATAATGTTTACCATACGTGCATGCTATGGGACTTGCAAAATTCAACACAAGTATTTCTCAAATTCACAACTACTCAACTAGCACAACTTTAATATTATTACCTCCATATCTCAAAACAATTATCAAGCATCAAACTTCTCTTAGCATTCAACACACTCATAAGAAAGTTTTTACTATTTTTGTATACCTAGCATATTAGGATTATTTAAGAAAATTACATGCTATTTAAGACTCTCAAAATAATATAAGTGAAGCATGAGAGATCAATAGTTTCTTTAAAACAAATCCACCACCGTGCTCTAAAAGATATAAGTGAAGTACTAGAGCAAAACTATATAACTCAAAAGATATAAGTGAAGCGCAAAGAGTATTCTAATAATTTCCAAATCATGTATGGCTCTCTCAAAAGGTGTGTACAGCAAGAATGATTGTGCTAAACTAAAAAACAAAGACTCAAATCATAAAAGACAAGAGACGCTCCAAGCAAAACACATATCATGTGGTGAATAAAAATATAGCTCCAAGTAAAGTTACCGATGGAAGTAGACGAAAGAGGGGATGCCTTCCGGGGCATCCCCAAGCTTTGACTTTTTGGCGTCCTTATATTATCTTGGGGGTGCCATGTGCATCCCCAAGATTAGGCTCTTTCCACTCCTTGTTCCATAATCCATCAAAAATCTTTCACCCAAAACTTAAAAACTTCACAACATAAAACTCAACAGAAATCTCGTGAGCTCCGTTAGCGAAAGAAAACAAAAGACCACTTCAAGGTACTGTAATGAACTCATTCTTTATTTATATTGGTGGTAAACCTACTGTATTCCAACTTCTCTATGGTTTATAAAATATTTTACTAGCCATAGGTTCATCAAAATAAGCAAACAACACGCTAAAAAACAGAATCTGTCAAAAACAGAACAGTCTGTAGCAATCTGTAACCAACGCAAACTTCTGGAACTCCAAACATTCAGCCAAAATAGGATGGCCTAGGAAATTTCTTTATTCATCAGCAGAAATTGGAATCACTAATTTATCACGTTCTGGTGATTTTTGACAATTGTTTTCGTGAACAGAAAGTTTCTGGAAATTACAGCAAGATCAAATAACTATCATCCAAGAAGATCCTATAGGTTTAACTTGGCACAAACACTAATTAAAACATAAAAACAAATCTAACCAGAGGCTAGAACAAAGATTTATTCAACAAAAGAAAGGAAATATATTGGGTTGTCTCCCAACAAGCGCTTTTCTTTAAAGCCTTTTAGCTAGGCATTGATAATTTTAATGATGCTCGCAAAAAAGACATGAATTGAAGCACAAAGAGAGCATCATGAAGCATGTGAAAAACACATCTAAATCTAACATACTTCCTATGCATAGGCATCTTATAGGCAAAAAAAATTTATCAAGGCAAGCAAATCCTAGCATATGCAAGGAAGAAGAGAGAAACAATAGCAATCTCAACATAACGAGAGGTAATTTATTATCATGAAAATTTCTACGACCATATTTTCCTCTCTCATAATAATTACATGTAGGATCATAAGAAGATTCAACAAAATAGCTATCACAAAGTAAATTTTCAACATGATCCACATGCATGCAAAGTTGACTCTCTTCCGAAATAGTGGGATTATCATTAACTAAAGTCATGACCTCTCCAAACCCACTTTTATCAAAAACTTCATAAGATTGAACATTCTCGAAATATGTGGGATCTAAAGTTGACACTCTTCGGAACCCACTTTCAATATTATTGCAAACAATATTATCAATCTCATATTCATCATGGGGCTTAAATAAAATTTCAAGATCATAAGAAGAATCACCCCAATCATGATCATTGCAACAAGTAGTAGACATAGCAAAACTAGCATCCCCAAGCTTAAGGTTTTGCATCTTATTAGCACAATTGACATCAAAAGAATTTATGATAAAATCATTGCATTCATGCTTTTTATTCAAAGATCTATCGTGAGTCACTTCACGGATTTCAGGCAAAACCTTATAAAGATAATCTAGTGCATCCAAATCACTAGGAATTGGTTCATCATAATTGGATCTCTTAAAAAGATTGGCAAGCGGATGAGGATCCATAGATAATGGCTTCTCTGTTTAAGAATAAATACTCAACTATTTCAACCAAACAAGCAAACGAGCCAAGTAAGACATCAAGGCAAACGAAAAGAGAGGGCGAATAAAATGGCAAGGGTGAAGTGGGGGAGAGGAACACGAGAGGCAAATGGCAAATAATGTAATGCGGGAGATAAAGGATTGTGATGGGTACTTGGTATGTTGACTTTTGCATAGACAAACGGCGCCAGAGATGGCTCGTTGTCAGGAGTCCAGATCTTGTCTTGACATTTGCGTAAGCCTCCCCGGCAACAGCGCCAGAAATTCTTCTTGCTACCTCTTGAGCACTGCATTGGATTTCCTTGAAGAGGAAAAGATGATGCAGCAAAGTAGCATAAGTATTTCCCCTCAGTTTTTGAGAACCAAGGTATCAATCCAGTAGGAGACTATACGCGCGAGTCCCTCGTACCTACACAAAACAATAACTCCTCGCAACCAACGCGATTAGGGGTTGTCAATCCCTTCATGGCCAATTACGAGAGTGAGATCTGATAGAGATGATAGATAATATTTTTGGTATTTTTATGATAAATATGCAAAGTAAAAAAAAGAAAGGTAAAAAGCAAAAGCAATAATAAAGTGATGGAAGATTAATATGATGAAGATAGACCTGGGGGCCATAGGTTTCACTAGTGGCTTCTCTCAAGAGCATAAGTATTCTACGGTGGGTGAACAAATTACTGTTGAGCAATTGATAGAATTGAGCATAGTTATGAGAGTATCTAGGTATGATCATGTATATAGGCATATCGTCCAGGACAAGTAAACCGACTCCTGCCTGCATCTACTACTATTACTCCACTCATCCACCGCTATCCAAAGATGCATCTAGAGTATTAAATTAAAGAAAACAGAGTAACACTTTAAGTAAGATGACATGATGTAGAGGGATAAATTCATGCAATATGGTAAAAACCCCATGTTGTTATCCTCGATGGCAACAATACAATACGTGCCTTGCTGCCCCTGCTGTCATTGGGAAAGGACACCGCAAGATTGAACCCAAAGCTAAGCACTTCTCCCATTGCAAGAAAAACCAATCTAGTAGGCCAAACCAAACTGATAATTCGAAGAGACTTGCAAGGATAACCAATCATACATAAAGGAATCCAGAGAAGATTCAAATATTGTTCATAGATAATCTTGATCATAAACACACAATTCATTGGTCTCAACAAACACACCGCAAAAACAAGATTACATCGAATAGATCTCCACGAGAGAGGGGGAGAACATTGTATTGATATCCAAAAAGAGAGAAGAAGCCATCTAGCTACTAACTATGGACCCGAAGGTCTGAGGTAAACTACTCACACTTCATCGGAGAGGCTGTGGTGATGATGTAGAAGCCCTCCGTGATGGATGCCCCCTCCGGCGGAGCTCCGGAACAGGCCCCAAGATGGGATCTCGTGGATACAGAAGGTTGCGGCGGTGGAATTAGGTTTTTGGCTCTGTCTCTAATTGTTTGTGGGTACGTAGGTATATATAGGAGGAAGGAGTACGTCGGTGGAGCAACAGGGGGCCCACGAGGGTGGAGGGCGAGCCTGGGGGGGTAGGCGCGCCCCCTTAGCTCATGGCTTCCTCCTTTGTTTCTTGACGTAGGGTCCAAGTCTCCTGGATCACGTTCGGTGAGAAAATCACGTTCCCGAAGGTTTCATTCCATTTGGACTCCGTTTGATATTCCTTTTCTTCGAAACACTGAAATAGGCAAAAAACAGTAATTTTGGGTTGGGCCTCCGGTTAATAGGTTAGCCCCAAAAATAATATAAAAGTGGAAAATAAAGCCCAATAATGTCCAAAACAGTGGATAATATAGCATGGAGCAATCAAAAATTATAGATACGTTGGAGACGTATCAGGTACACAACATTGCATACATGATAGAGCCTATGGCTCAACCATAGGGAACATCTTTCATCTTCTCTCTATCTTCTGCAGTGGTCGGGCATTGAGTCTTACTCAACTTCACACCTTGAAACACAGCAAGAACCCTTTCTTTGCTTGATCCATTTTGAACTTCTTCAAAACTTTGTCAAGGTATGTGCTTTGTGAAAGTCCAATTAAGCGTATTGATCTATCTCTATAGATCTTGATGCCCAACATATAAGCAGCTTCACCGAGGTCTTCATTGAAAACTCTTATTCAAGTATCCCTTTATTCTATCCAGAAATTCTATATCATTTCCAATCAGCAATATGTCATCCATATATAATATCAGAAATGCTACAGATCTCCCACTCACTTTCTTGTAAATACAGGCTTCTCCAAAAGTCTGTATAAAACCATATGCTTTGATCACACTATCAAAGCGTTTATTCCAACTCCGAGAGGCTTTCTCCAATCCATAAATGGATCGCTGGAGCTTGCACACTTTGTTAGCTCCCTTTGGATCGAAAAAACCTTCTGGTTGCGTCATATACAACTCTTCCTCCAGAAATCCATTTAGGAATGCAGTTTTGACATCCATTTGCCAAATTTCATAATCATAAAATGCGGCAATTGCTAACATGATTCGGACAGACTTAAGCATCGCTACGGGTGAGAAAGTCTCATCGTAGTCAATCCCTTGAACTTGTCGAAAACCTTTTGCAACAAGTCGAGCTTTGCGTATGTAAATATTACCGTCGGCGTCATTCTTCTTCTTGAAGATCCATTTATTATCAATGGCTTGCCGATCATCGGGCAAGTCAACCAAAGTTCACACTTTGTTCTTATACATGGATCCCATCTCAGATTTCAATGCCTCAAGCCATTTTGCGGATTCTCGGCTCACCATTGCTTCTTCATAGTTCGTAGGTTTGTCATGGTCTAGTAACATAACCTCCAGAACAGGATTATCGTACCACTCTGGTGCGGATCTTACTCTGGTTGATCTACGAGGTTCAGCAACAACTTGATCTGAAGTTTCATGATCATCATCATTAACTTCCTCACTAATTGGTGTAGGTGTCACAGGAACCGGTTTACTGCGATGAACTACTTTCCAATAAGGGAGCAGGTACAGATTACCTCATCAAGTCCTACTTTCCTCCCACTCACTTCTTTTCGAGTGAAACTCCTTCTCTAGAAAGGATACAAATTTAGCAACAAAAGTCTTGCCTTTAGATCTATGATAGAAGGTGTACCCAACAGTCTCCTTTGGGTATCCTATGAAGACACATTTCTCCGATTTGGGTTTGAGCTTATCAGGTTGAAGTTTTTTCACATAAGCATCGCAGCCCCAAACTTTAAGAAATGACAACTTTGGTTTCTTGCCAAACCACAGTTCATAATGCCTCGTCTCAACGGATTTCGTTGGTGCCATATTAAACGTGAATGCAGCCGTCTCTAAAGCATAACCCCAAAATGATAGCGGTAAATCAGTAAGAGACATCATAGATCGCACCATATCTAGTAAAGTACGATTACAATGTTCGGACACACCATTACGCTGTGGTGTTCCGGGTGGCGTGAGTTGCGAAACTATTCCGCGTTGTTTCAAATGAAGACCAAACTCGTAACTTAAATATTCTCCTCCGTGATCAAGTCGTAGAAACTTTATTTTCTTGTTACGATGATTTTCAACTTCACTCTGAAATTCTTTGAACTTTTCAAATGTTTCAAACTTATGTTTCATTAAGTAGATATACCCATATCTTCTTATATCATCTGTGAAGGTGAGAAAATAACGATACCCGCCGCGAGCCTCAACATTCATCGGACCCCACACATTTGTATGTATGATTTGCAACAAATATGTTGCTCGCTCCATGGTTCCGGAGAACGGCGTTTTAGTCATCTTGCCCATGAGGCACGGTTCGCAAGTACCAAGTAATTCATAATCAAGTGGTTCCAAAAGCCCATCGGTATGGAGTTTCTTCATGCGCTTTACACCAATATGACCTAAACGGCAGTGCCACAAATAAGTTGCACTATCATTATCAACTCTGCATCTTTTGGCTTCAATATTATGAATATGTGTATCTCTACTATCGAGATTCAACAAAAATAGACCACTCTTCAAGGTTGCATGACCATAAAAGATATTACTCATATAAATAGAACAACCATTATTCTTTGATTTAAATGAATAACCGTCTCGCATCAAACAAGAACCAGATATAATGTTCATGCTCAACTCTGGCTCCAAATAACAATTATTCATGTCTAAAACTAATCCCGAAGGTAGATGCAGAGGTAGCGTGCCGACCGTGATCACATCAACTTTGGAACCATTTCCCACGCCAAGCATCATCACCTCGTCCTTAGCCAATCTTCGCTTAGTCTGTAGTCCCTGTTTCGAGTTGCAAATATTAGCAATAGAACCGTATCAAATACCAGGTGCTCTGCGAACATTAGTAAGGTACACATCAATAACATGTATACCACATATACCTTTGTTCACCTTGCCATCCTTCTTATCCACCAAATACTTGTGGCAGTTCCGCTTCCAAAGGTGTCGGTCTGTTTGAAGTAGAAGCACTCAGTCTCGTGCTTAGGTCCAGACTTGGGTTTCTTCTCCTGAGCTGCAACTTGTTTGCTGTTCTTCTTGAAGTTCCCCTTCTTCTTCCCTTTGCTCTTTTTCTTCCAACTGGTGGTCTTGTTGACCATCAACACTTGATGCTCCTTCTTGATTTCTACCTCCGCAGCCTTTAGCATTGTGAAGAGCTCGGGAATTGTCTTATCCATCCCTTACATGTTATAGTTCATCACGAAGCTCTTGTAGTTTGGTGGCAGTGATTGAAGAATTATGTCAATGACGCTATCATCCGGAAGATTAGCTCCTAGTTGAATCAATTGATTATTATACCCAGACATTCTGAGTATATGCTCACTGACAGAACTATTCTCCTCCATCTTACAGCTGTAGAACTTATTGGAGACTTCTTATCTCTCAATCCGCACATTTGATTGGAATATTAACTTCAACTCCTGGAACATCTCATATGCTCCATGACGTTCAAAACATCGTTGAAGTCCCGGTCCTAAGCCCTAAAGCATGGCAAACTGAACTATCGAGTAGTCATCAGCTTTGCTCTACCAGACGTTCATAACATCTGGTGTTGCTCCTGCAGCAGGTCTGGCACCTAGCGGTGCTTCGGGGCGTAATTCTTCTGTGCAGCAATGAGGATAATCCTCAAGTTACGGACCCAGTCCGTGTAATTGCTACCATCATCTTTCAACTTTGCTTTCTCAAGTAACGCATTAAAATTCAACGAAACAACAACACGGGCCATCTATCTACAATCAACATAGACAACCAAAATACTATGAGGTACTAAGTTCATGATAAATTTAAGTTCAATTAATCATACTACTTAAGAACTCCCACTTAGATAGACATCCCTCTAATCCTCTAAGTGATCACGTGATCCAAATCAACTAAACCATGTCCGATCATCACGTGAGATGGAGTAGTTTCAATGGTGAACATCACTACACTACTAGAAAAACCACTACTAATGGCGCACCTAATTTGGCTATTAATGACGCATCTGTGGTGCGCCATTAATAGCACGCCATTAGTAATTTTTACTAATGGCGCACCACCTGGTGCGCCATTAGTATTCTGATATACTAATGGCGCACCACCTGGTGCGCCATTAGTATATGCGAGGGTGCGCCATTAGTATGCCTCGGGCATGTATACCAGTGCTTTGGCATACTAATGGCGCACCACCGGATGCGCCATTAGTAACGCGGCATACTAATGGCGCACTACCAATGATGCGCCATTAGTAACCATGGCATACTAATGGCGCATCGACAAGTGATGCGCCATTAGTATGCTTTGTCATACTAATGGCGCCGTCATGTGATGCGCCATTAGTATGAATATTAGGTTTTTTATTTTTTATTTTCTGTTTTTGCACAGGTTACAAAATGTTTAATTTGACAAAATATAGACAGCACACATCAACAATAGATTCATCGATACAATAGAAGATTAGTCTTTGAATACAATTCATCATATTAGTCTCTGAATACAATTCATCATATTAGTCTCCGAATTGAAAAGACCGAACAAAGATAGAACATTATATTACAAGTCTCGAGACCGCGAGTAGCGAGTTTGTCTTCACATTACAAGTCGATATCGATCATCTAAACTACCATCACATAGAAGAGAGCTGCGGTCATCACGATGAGCATCATCACGATGAAACTCGTCTTCATCCGGTTCCTCCAACGCTCCCTCCCCTCTCCCGCTAGATAGCGGGCGTATCTAGATTCGGCCTCGGCCCTAGTGGTGTACCCTTTGCTGAATCGGTGAACCTGTCTCCGACACTCCTCCCAGTCATCGTAGACTCCGGGAACCTTACCCTTGTACACGACATACGTCGGCATCGCTATGCACTAGCCAAACGAAACGTTAGTACCAATTCACAGACAATACATAAGCAATATATAAGTATGCAACAGACCGATCGGAAGAGAAAAGCAAGACATTAATAGCATCGATTACATCTAAGTTGAACGACTCTCGAAACCAAAGAGACATACTACAAGTTCATTAAAGTTTAATTACAACATGAGCCAATCGATGTTTCAGAACTAGACAACTCGACTCAAGGGAAGGAGCGTGGATGAAGCCGCCGTCTATCGTGGGAGTCATGAAAGAACGGGCGTTGTCATCCTGCATTTGTAGCATTGTGTCGATGTCACTGTTGGACGGTTGATTTCGGAGGTAGAACTGCCCCGAGGTACGAAGGACATCTTGATGGATGATTTCCGCAAACTCCATTTGGATGCGAAAGAATTCTTGTCGGAGGTCCGCGTTCTGGATTGCCGACACGCTCGCGGCCCAATCTTGGAGTTTACTCGGTAGCAGAAGTTGATGATGGTCCCGTACGATCGCCCGCATGTGATGGATGGCGTAGTAGGCACCCTTCTGACCGCCAGGCGGCTGCTTGACGCAGCAGAACGTCGTAGTGTGGGAGAACACGTGCTTGCCGTATTTACGAATAGGCCTGGTGAAGGTGCCTCCAGATTTGGCGAGCCGGGAGAACATCATCAAGAACCTTCTTGACATTTGTGTAGTCTACGTTCGACTGACGGTCCGGGTCGAAATACGTGGCCATTGAATATTTGGGGCTTAGGACGATGAGCGTGCAACGTGTGTCACTGCAGAAAACACGGAATGTTAAAATAAAAACGATCGAAATGTAAGAATTCATATGTTACGGGCCGGTTGAGGGGAGGACTTACTCGGGAAAGTAAGGCACGAGGAAGTTATCCTTAACTTGGTTTGCCGTAATGACGCCTTTCGAGGTAAGAACTTCGCGACTTGCGGTCCCAGCGCTGCCCAAGAACTTGGCACGCATGTAGAAGGGTCGACTATCGCGATGTCCGGGTCTTGTCGCGAATGATCCGCATCTCCATACTCAGCGAAAATAGCCGAACGAAGGTGTAGTGCAGCGGATGAAGGTTCAACATAGCATGGATGTCATCAAAACGCAGGACGATCAGACGCCCGATGGAGTTATCCACAAAGCCCTTGCCCTCTCGGCACCTTGGCCGCGAAAACCGGGTATGCCACATCCTTCTCCACGAGAGGCAGCTTCTCCAAAGAAAGAACAACATCATGCAGACTCCGCATAGCACCGGTTGCAGCATTGAGCATATTTTTTCAGTAGCATCGCCCTACCCGCCACATGCACCCTCCTCGAGATATCCTGCGATGAAGGTGGCCCGCCCCGAGCACGGATGCATTACTCGGTGCCGGCTGGCTCGCACCCTTCTTAGTCTTTCTTTGCGTGCCTTCTTCTTCTCCTGTAATGGGACCGAGTTTTGCTCACAGACCGCCTTCTTGAGTGTGTTGGGGCTGATAATATTTCGCACCTCGCCTATCTCGAGGCTCGGTGAAGTCGGCAGTGGAGGCGTCTCTCGAGAGCTGAACGCATGACGGCGCTTGTTGCAACTTGGCTTCTCCGCTGCACGAGCTAGATCGCACACGTCTTTTGTTGGGTTTGGTTCTTGAGAAGGAGGCCCCATGAAGTCGCCATCGTACCCATGCTCGGCAAAGTCTTGATCGACGTTGCCAAATGTATCATAGTCATCGTCGTCGTCGTTACGATCCTGTGCCATATGCATGTTTGGATCGATGGCATAGGGATGTCCGGCACCGTTACGGCGGTCTTGCCATGGGGCCGACTTGGCGCCAAGACGATGGCGGTGTTGTCTTTGGGGTGGTGTCCCCGCCCCAAACGAATCTGGCTCTTCGCCAAAGCGAGGGGCCAGCTCGAGCGGCCGAGGGTCATCACGTCATCATCGTCGGCCCGATGGGTTGATTCGGAGGTAACAAGTCGTCGCAGCCTGGCAGCACCGAACCAGTTGAACCCTAAACAAGTTGGGTGGCATCCGGGTACCGTGGAACAAGGGGTTGCCCGGTTGAACGATTTTGCCCTTGGCGACATCGACCAACTTCGTTGTTCACGTAGTGGAGGAGAGTGCACGGAACGTCGGCGGCGCCCTGCGAAAACATGTAGGGCGTCGGGGATGCCCAGTCAAAGGCAAGGAGATGAAGTCCTCGGCCGAGAGAGGCTTAATTAGTTACCGTGATGATGGCGTCGAGCTCGGCTAATGTAGAGGCACCGCCAACGGCGGGCGCGATTGACGGAGGGGCCGCTTGCTGCAGAGGTGCTCGCGGCGTACACCGGTGCATTAAGCTCCGTGCGGCGTCGGAGACACCAATGCCGCCTCGCCGGAGGCACCAATGGCCCCGCCATCGCATTATGCGAGTTGCTGGCCGTGAAGCTAGGAATCGGGCGGCCCCTGGCCGCCCGCAATCCACGCACTCAACCCGAGATCAAGGTAGGCACAAGGGCGGTGATCGTCGCTCAGTCGTTGTTCCACTTGCTCTTGGACAATCTCCGGAATCCGCGCCACCTGTGCCTTGAGTTCTTGAACCTCTCGCTACCGGCTTTCTCGAGCTGGTCTTTTTCTCCTTCCGCACACCAGCGGTATAGTATGACCCCATTTTGTCGACAAGCCTTTGCGGCCACACGACCAGCCGACGTCGGCCATCGAGCTTATCCTTGTTCTTCATTACATTCAACCCCCTATTTAGAGTGGTGTCCCAAGGGTTGCTCGAGTCGACCCAGCGCTCTGCTTTCGATCGCTGCGGAAGGAATGTGAACCATTTAGAAATTGGCTTCATTAATTAGAATGCAACCATATGGAGCTAATTACGCTGGGTGTATTCCTTACGGAACAATTTGAAGCTGCACGGTCTTCGGATCCGTGGTAAGCTCCTTTGTTTTCTGGTCCTTCTTGTACCGGGCCCCGACAAAGTTCCTGGTCTGCTTGTCACCGTATGTATCGAAGAGGGCGGTAGGCCTTGCTCGGCACGGTCCGCCTCCTCCTCCTTGTCCCATATCGGCTCCGCCACTCTGTAACCGCCGGGGCCGAATGTGTGTTCCCCTATGTTCAGCTCCCGCATTTGTTTCCCCCACTCACTTGATTGGGAGCTTGCGATGCTCGAGCAATTGATCTTGAAGTCGTTGTAGTCATCTTCGATGATCGAAGGATTTTTCTCCTTGATCTTGTGATAACTCTCACCTTTCTCGATCATTCTCTTCACATTGCTTTTCCAAGTAGACAGGGCCTTGCTCATCTTCGTGAGGGCAGCATTGTTCACTTTATTCCCTTTGAGGCTTGTGTTTTCAAATTCAGCGGGAACTTGTATCGTTCGTGCAGCTTCGTGAAGAGGAGGTTGCGCAAATTCCCTCGGTCAGGATGCCTCGGGTTCTCGGTGTTGATCGAGGCGGTGCTCGGAGAATGCACCCGAGCTGAAGCGAGTACCCCTTGACTATTCGTTCGGGCGCCGTTGGATTCCCGTCGGAGTCCACTTCAGTAACTTCCTCCTTGAGGGTGCGGAGCACGGTCGGGCACCGGTCCTTCCGTTGCCTCTTCGGTTGGCTACCATCTATGCGTGCGCCGCCATCATCGGTGGTGGCATCCTCGGCGGCACCATCAGTGGTGGCATCAGTGGGGTCATCCTCGGCGGTACCATCAGTGGTCTCAGGATCGGTGGGGAAGGCGGCGGCCTCATACAAGTGAGGTTGTTCCTCCATCTCTGGGACAGCTCCTGAATGCCTTGCCGCCCGAACCCCGGCCTCATCGTTGTGGGCCATGTTTCTCTCTAAATAGAAACAAAGTTTGGTCAAAAGTTGGTTATTGTCAAGGAACAAGATCATGGTCTCATCATTTAGGGTTTGTCGACACCGAGGCATCCTAAAATCTAAGCTTTTATCATTGAGGGTTTTTCGACGCCGAGGCACCCTAAAAGCCTAAGCTTTCATCATTTCGGTTTTTATCGACACCGAGGCACCCTAAAAGCCATGCATTAGTCACAAGTACGCCGGGGCAGTTGATCCTACTTAATTAACTACTAAGATACCCCAGCCCATGCATTAGTCACAAGTACCCCATATGTCCTATTTTTAGCAAAGTCATGCTAAAATTCACGGAAAATTTCAGCATGACCTTTGCTGAAAATAGGACATATGGAGTACCCGAATTTGCCGGAACGGAAGTTAATCGACATTCGGCAAACTCAAGGGCCTCTCGGGGTACCTGCAAAATCATTATCCCCGCGTAATGAAGTCGCCAATGGGTCATTTCAGAAGATCACAATGAGACTACCCCTTGACATTTGTACTGAACCCAACTCAAGACTTTTGTCATGGGATTCCACAAGCCCACATTGGTAACAATTGTACTTCAAACATGATGTTACCGGCCAACAACAACTCCAGAACAGAGTTAGCAGAGAAGAAAAAGCACTATAGACATTCATCTAAAAACTCTTAAACGGCATTGCAGAATCGTAAGCAAGATAGCAGGTGAAGCAACTACATCATACATTAGCAGCAGTTCATAGCAAAACTAGATGAATGTTTGGCCTCTTGATAAAAACCATACATCAATGACATCACATACATCATACGAGGATACAAAGACAATTGATCGGCAGCATGTTGATGACTTCTAATTTAACAAAGTATCCTATTATTTTACCCTAATGAGACTAACCAACTGTTGAGGGGTTTGGCATATCTTCATTTTGCACCACAAATATATTTGAAAAAAAAACTTTTTACACGTGTGAAAATCTTCTCTACAAATATGAGAAAATAGATATAACTTGGGTCGCCATGTATCTCTGCCATTGATCATCAAAACTAACTCAATATAAGAAAATATGGTGAAAACTAAATCAGACAAGATATTTGAAAACATTGCATTGCTTCAAGATGAACAAAAAGAGTCAATGCAGTGTTTAGTATTAGCAATGACTAAGCCAACATTTTCCCCCAAACAAATGTATGGTAAGTTGTCGACATTCCTCTACATCACATTGTGTCCATTTGATGTTCCAATATTGTTAGAATGCACGCGTTTACATCGGTGTAGTCAAATATACTCTTTTTTACCGCAGTTTAATCATTGAACAGCAGAGGGGTAGTGCAGTATTAGATGATATACCTGTAATCGATGACCTTCCCCTTGCGCTGACCTTTCGAATTTAACCTGTTACTCAGGTCCAAGTGATTTCTTGGTTTCTCCTGCATTAAGAGAAATTCAGGACAGTGGACAATCAATGAATGGCCCTGGTTACAAGAAACTGGAAGAAACACATAACCATCAAATAATACTAGCAGAAATCAAGCACCTAAACAATGGCAGCTCATTACGGTTGATTGGACAAAAGAGCACTCTACAATGTCGGAACACCGTTGAGCCCCTTCAAGCATGCATCTCCAAAACTGCACCAGCATATCTGGAAAAACAAAAGATAAAATACTTATCAGCCAAAACCAAATAATGCAAAAGAGTCTAGTCTAAAACCACTTGATATCTTCTACGGTTTTCTAAATAGCTGGCGATCTGTATGGTTTTGCTTTCAATTTTAGTGAGTTGGTTTCATCAATGAAATCAAGATTCAACTTCATTTCATCAAAAAAGAAATAAAATCTTCTGAAAGCATCTTTGACACAATAAAGTTATGCACATACATTGCTGTTCGAACTTAAATTGATGCCATCATTGCTTAAGACCATGATCTTTTGGTACCATTTTTTCTAACAACTAGTCTCTGGACGAGCAGCACGACAGGATCTAGGACACCTAGCCACCATGGTATGGTAGGAGGCGTCCCCGATCCAATCACCGTGCATCAAGAGGGAGAGGGACACAACCTAGTCCAAGCTGCCGACGGTCACCAAGACAGCTGGCACTGGTCCTTGACCTTGGCCGAGTCAAACTCACACGTTGCCACAGCTCTTAGCACCCACTTTTCCTTTTTGTTGCTTTGGGAAAAAGGAGGACACTGCTAAGCTAATGGTAGTGGACCGTCGATGCTTTTTCCCAAAGGAGGACACTGCTAATGCAATTTTACTTTCTTTGTCCCTAGGACAACCACCCCATTACTCTTACTAGTAACACTTATATTACTTGATGCCAACCTATTCCTTTTTGTTGCTTTTGGAGTACCTAATGGTATTTCCAATCAACTGGTCGGTCGATGCATCACAAAATCACCAGCTATAAATCATAATACTGATATCAAGTACAATTAATCTTCTCGGGAAAATTTCTTGTATCGTTGGTGCTAAAGCAAAACTTTCTTTAACCACAAGTAACAAGAGCCAAGACGACGGTAGTAAAAGCTCTTCATAGCTACATACATATAATTAACACATGTTGTCATTAAGCTCTCCCTCCTAAACCAAAAGACCACGACACACTACTAGTAGAAAACTAGGACATCACCATCAGTAACAAAACAGTAAGACTGGCCTGCTTTTAACCGAAGTTGAACTAGGTTGGTAGTATGGACATTCTGTCTAAAACTGACTTTTGGAGATCATGCTTGCTTTATCAGTCACATTTTCGCACAAGACTAGACTTAAGATGTTGTAGTAACTAGGAATACTAATTCTTATCCGATGAAAAACCCCTTCATTACGTCCAATATAAGAAAAAGGAAGCTTACGCTCATTAACTAAGCCAAGATAGTATTTACGACCATAATGGCTACTCAAAAAGGCAAACATCACAAACTTTGTAAACCAATCATAACAACAATATTAAAAATTAAAACAGGTCGAGATACTTTGACTTAATAGGAACATACAATGCAGGAACATGACAGTTATGAAATGTCTAAGGCTGCTTGGGGAGCACATCTAGTTAAGACAGATGAGTTGCACCCTCAAATGGCATGGATGAGCATCAGATGCTCATTTCATATGTGCCTCCTAACTAATCCAAGACAGTATAAATGACCGTAATGGCTACTCAAAGAGGCAATGGTGTAACACCAAATGGAAACTACAAGCCATACAACATGTATTTAAATCCAATCTGGAACGCATGCAATTCTAAGTATTACAGGACCCAACATACAAGAGCAAGTGTCAAATTATTAGCCATAGAAAGCTGTATGAATCCATGTAAGAAAGGATTTACAAAAACTAGCATCCTTTTCATATATATATATATATATATATATATATATATATATAAGGATTCAGATTTGCATATGCCCTTGTCTGAACCGAATGAGAATGTGAATCTGCATCCAATTATTCGAGGGCAATGCATCTACTACTAATGATCAAAGACACAGTCCGTTCCTAAAACGCATAAAAATGGCAAATTACAGATGTGAGCCTATATGAAACCCGACAATGGAAGGGTGCGACATAAATCAGACCCTGTTAAGAAAAACAAACGGGTAACAATTTGTTCTATGCCCTGTCTGAACCGCTGGGAACGGGAATCCATGGCCAATTATTCGAGGGCAATCCGCTCTCTGATGAATTCCTACAGAAATGCATCAATCTCACAACGGAAACCTATGCAACACCTCCGACAGATCCAGCAATTCCCGCACCCAGACGCGCGAACCAACCGCACTACCACGCCATCTAAACGGCGTCGGAGGAGGGGGAGGAGGAGGGGGAGCTCACGGGGGTGGTGGTGCTCCGGCGACGGTGGTTGAGGCGGGTCGAGGTGGGGCAGCGCGCCGGGCGGGTCGAGGTGGGGCAGCGGCTGGGCGGGGTCGAGGCGGCGCTGGGCGGCGGGCAGCGTCGAGGCGGAGTCGGGCGGCGTGGGCGGCGGGTCGGCCGAGGCGGCCGAGGCGGCGGGTCGCGAGGCGGCGTCGGGGCGGGCGGGTCGGCCGAGGCGGCGCTGGGCAAGGCCGAGGTGGCGGGACAGTGGCGTCGAGGGAGGCGGGCGAGGGAGAGGGAAGGCGAGGAGAGGGCGAGGGAGGGAGAGGGCGAGGGCGAGGGCGAGGGTCAGGGCAGCGGCGGCGGCGGCGGTGGATCGAGAGGGAGAGGGAACTGGCGAGGGGGAGAGGGAAGGGGGGATCGGGCGAAGGGGGAGAGGGCAGGGGGGATCGGCACAATACTAATGGCGCACCTCACCGTGGTGCGCCATTAGCATGTCCACACTAATGGCGCACCTCACCGTGGTGCGCCATTAGTATTTTTTTTTTATTTCAACTCGAGCCGAAAGGTTATGTAGTACCAAAACCTTTCCATGTCAAGCCCACTCTACTAGCTCGATTTGGTCACCGCGCCAGTTCTCACACCGGGAGGTCTGGGTTCGACTCCTGTGCTCCACAAAATTTTTTTAGCATTTAAAAAGCTGTTTGATACTTATTTATGTTTAAATATGTTCAAACTTGTTTAAATAATAACAGTAATATTTTTTATAAGACAGTAGCATTTAAAAAGCTGTTTCATACTTATTTTTTATTAGGCGGTGCTGGGTGCGGGGTCGGCGACGGCGGTTGAGTAGGGGAATCGAGGGTGCGGGTTCATGGCGGCGGCCGGTGGTCTGGGGTGCTCGGCGGTGAGGGCCGGATCTGGCGAGGTGGGATAGCGATCGAGATGGAGGGGATCGAGATCGAGTGTCCATGAAATTTAAAAATATTCATGATAGTTCAAAAAGTACCCATGAAATACAATCGAGAAATGAAGGCTACGATTTAAATACAATCGATCTTAGCAAGCTATCTGTTCACAATCTTCTTGCCCTTCTTTTCGCAAATGGAGTTCTTACGTGGAGCAGACGTCCTTTAGGTAGGGTGGTCCTGCTTCTTCTTGTGGTGTATGCTGCTACTTCATCATCGTCGTCATGTTCCATCTTCGGATCCCCGTACTTGTCGAAGTCTTGCTCATTGGCGAATCCATCCATTCCGAAGATCTTCCATTTGCCTCTCCTCACGACAACACGACTGGGCTTTGGCGGGTCGGTAACGAAGAAGCATTGGTCCACTTGGGAAGCGGTACCCATGGCTCATTTTTTCGGTGATGTTTGCGCTCATGGGTCTTGGATTTGGCTTCGGGTATAACCATGGTGGTGAAATACCGGTCTTCTTTTATGACGTTCTTGGCCCATCCGACACGGAACATCGGGACCTTCTCTCCAAAGATAGCTCAGCTCCAGATCTCCTCGATCCTTCCGTAGTATCTGTCCTTGTCGTTACCAGTGTAGGATTCCATCGTTACCCCGGAGTTACGATAACCATCGCTCTTCATGTCCTTGGCCTCGATTGTAGAATGTGTAGCCGTTGATATCGTGACGCCTCATAGGTCATCGAGGTTGTGCTCGGCGCCTGTGACAAGGCGAATATGAGTTGTTCTTCCGTGGAAGAATCCTCATGTAAAGGGTACGACGAAGCTTACGCTTGAACCAACGCGTGAAACATGAGTTGTGCTCTTTGAGTGTATCTCCGTCCGTCCTCTGTTGGCCTCGGTCATTGTCGTCTTTTAATAAAGGTTTTGTGCTCTACCACCCAAGGATCGACCACGTCTATGTGTTGTAGCGCGACTAGGTTTGCTCTTTCAAAGTCGGCGAGTCGACCCTCGAAGTCGACATGCATTTCGCGGCGACCCTCACGGTGACCCCATCCAGCGAGCCTGCCGAGGTGCTTGTTGACGGGCAGACCAACGGGGTTCTCGATGCCTAGATAATTTGTGCGATGGGAGATGCACTCTTCGGTCGAAAGCCCTGGCTATGCTTCCTTCGGACGTGACATGTTGCGAACGTATCCTTTGATGACACCATCCATCCTTTCGAACGGCATCATCTTTGTGCAGGAACGTCGCCCGAGTTGGATGATATCCTCCACTATATGGACCAGCAGATGCACCATAACGTCGAAGAATGCGGGCGGGAAGTACATCTCAAGCTCGCATAGTATCACCATGATCTCTTCCTGTAGCCTTCTGAGTTGCCTCACGCCAATCGACTTCCGAGAGATGACGTCGAAGAAGTTGCATAGGCCAAATAGCGTTTCACGGACTTGCGCGTCCATGATCCCACGGATTGCAACTGGAAGTATCTGCGTCATCAAGACGCGTGACGGTCGTGAGACTTCATCCCGCTGAACTTCGCTTGGCTGGGTCTAGGTATCTGCTTATCTTCCCACAGAACCGTAAGGAAGTTTTACTCCTAGGAGGCAGGTGAAAACTGCTCGATCTCCTCCTGACATAGAGTGAAGCACGCGGGAGGGTAGTCATTTCCGGTTTTCTTGGCCTTTTTGCCTTTGCGACGACTTTCTGTGTCCTGCTTCGCCTCATCATCATCATCATCATCATATATAGCGTGATGCTCCTGCCTGATGCCCATTGATTTCAAGTCTGCCCTTGCTTTCGGCCCATCTTTGGTCCTCTCTAGCATGTTGAGCAGGGTACCAAGCAGACTCTCGCACACGTTCTTCGTGATATGCATGACATCAAGGCTGTGAGGCACACGGTGGATCTTCCAGTACGGCAAGTCCCAGAAAACAGACCTCGTTTTCCATACCTTCGGCAGCGGCTCTGGCGCCTTTCGCTTCTTTCCCGACAGTGGGCAGTCTATCCAATTTTTCAACAGCTTGTCTATTTCCTCGCCGCTCCTCGTGACAGGCGTTTCGGGTTCGGTTTCACCATCGAACAGATCCTTGCGTTTCCTCCACGGGTCATCGTCGCGAAGCCACCTTCGATGTCCCATGAACACGGTTTTCAAGACCCGGATCTCTATCTAGCTGGCGATACGTTGTGTCATCCATGCACCTGATGCATCCAGAAAATCCGTGGACCACCTGCCCCGCGAGATATCCGTAACCGAGATAGTCGTGCACCGTCGTGAGCAGTGCGGCTCTCATAGGGAAATATTCTTTCTCTGCGGCGTCCCACATATTGGCTGGCGTTTTCCACAGCGTGTCAAGCTCCTCTTTCAGCAGCCCGGACATGATTGATGTCGTTCCTCGGTTGTTTCGCCCTTCAATTAGCATACTCATGTGAATGTACTTCCTCTTCATGCACAACCAGGGGAAGGATGTACATCCACACAAACACAGGCCAGGTGATATGTGTGCTTCTCCGGCTGCCAAACGGATTGACTCCATCGGTGCTCGCTACCAAAGACGATGTTCCTTGGATCGTTCCCAAATTCCGAGTCTTGAAGTTCAACGCTTGCCACTGGCTCGCATCCTTAGGGTGACTCAGCATCTTGTCTTTTTTATCTATCTCCGGATCATTTGCGTCATCTTCCCGCTTCTTCTCCTCTCTATCCGCGTGCCAACGCAGGAGCTTTGCTACCTTAGGGTCCGCGGAATAGCGTTGTAGACGAGGAGTGATCGGAAAGTACCACACCACTTTTCGAGGAGCTTTCTTCCTCTTCTTGTATCGAGTGACGCCGCACACCGGACATATGGTAGACTCCGCGTGCTCGTCCCGATAAATGATGCAATTGTTCATGCACACATGGTATTTCACGGCGGTAAATCGAGAGGACACACGATTTTCTTCGCCTCCTCCAAACTGGTCGGGCACTTGTTCCCCTTGGGAAGACGTTCGTGCGAATGACATGTTCTCGTCGAAGCACGCGCCGGTCATTTTGTGTTTTACCTTCATCTCCAGAGCCATGAGCGTTACTTTCGGCGGGTATCCTCGGCCTGCATCCTTCATACAATGGAGTAACCGCGTCTAACTCAAGTTGATCCATCTTGGCTTTCTCTCGGGCGGTACCTCTTGCGTTATCCGTCTGCTTGAGAAGCAGCTCTTGAATATGAGGGTCCTGCACCCAGCCCATCGATGGTCCAGCGTCGTCTGATCCGCCGGCATCATCATCTTCATGATCATGCCCGTCGCCTGCTCCGGCATCTTCCTCATCATCATGTCCTACATCTTCTACATGATGACTGTATGCAACATCACGATCGTGATCATCTCCGGGATTCTTCGTCTTCTCGCCCGCCCGAGCCGCGGTGGTTGTCTTGCTGCCCTTCCTCATTTCTTGCCCGCCCGCATGGACGACTTCGTAGTCATCTTCATCACCTTGCCACCGATAGCCATCCATGAAACCACGCAACAGCAGGTGGTCCCGCACCTTCCGGAATCCGGGTCCGCAGTAAGGCTCTTGACTTGCATCTTCGACACGGACATCTTATCTCCGTCTCGTTCTTTTGAAGCATCTCGGCCTTCGCGGACCTCAAAAACCTATTCACGATGCCTTCGGTCATCGTATAGGACCATGGTCGCTGCGAGGGTAGAGCAAAACGATATTTTAGAAACAAATAAAAATTTGACACGACTTTCCCTAAAAATAGGAACAAAAAGAATGCTTAATGCAAAAATTCTCGCCGAAACGGAAATGAATCAACATTCAGGCAAAATATTGGCAACTATCGCATTTCAAATACCGGTACACCTCCAAACACAAACACATATGCAACACCACAAACATATGCAACACCAGAACATACATAGATCTAGCTAGGTCGTAAAAAGTGCATGTGCACATTGTTGTAGGGAGAACAACCTAAATATAGCTTCCCCTTACTTACCTATTAAAACAAGGTAATTTAACCACTTAATTTGAATGAATCTATGGTGGAAATGAGGTGAAAAAGAGGAGGCACCGAGACAAGGAGGAGGTGGAGAGAATGAAGTGGGGAGAAAGTGAGTGTGTGGGTAGGGAGAGGCTGCCCCAAATATCTTGTTGCTGCCCACTTACTAATGGCGCACCTCTTGCATGGTGCGCCATTAGTAGTTACAACTACTAATGGCGCACCTAAGCAGGATGTGCCATTAGTATGTTTGGATAGGCGCACTAGTTCAAAAAAAGAATTTCTATACTAATGGCGCACCCACAGCCTGGTGCGCCATTAGTAGTTACAACTACTAATGGCGCACTTGGGCAGGATGCGCCATTAGTAAGTTTGGATAGGCGCACTAGTTCAAAAAAAATTCTATACTAATGGCGCACCAACTGCCTGGTGCGCCATTAGTAGTTACAACTACTAATGGCGCACCCGGTCAGGATGCGCCATTAGTATGTTTGGATAGGCGCACTAGTTCAAAAAAAAAATTTCTATACTAATGGCGCACCCACAGCCTGGTGCGCCATTAGTAGTTACAACTACTAATGGCGGACTTGGGCAGGATGCGCCCTTAGTATGGTTGGACAGGCGCGCTAGTTAAAAAAAAATTGATACTAATGGCGCACCCTTTGCCAGGTGCGCCATTAGTAGTTTAAACTCTAATGGCGCATCAGATTGTGGTGCGCCATTAGCATATACTAATGGCGCACCAGCTCTCTGGTGCGCCATTAGTGTCAATCCCATCTATAGCCCTTTTTCTAGTAGTGCTATGTTGATCATATCTACTATATGATTCACGCTCGACCTTTCGGTCTCAGTGTTCCGAGGCCATATCTGCATACGCTAGGCTCGTCAAGTTTAACCTGAGTATTCTGCGTGTGCAACTGTTTTGCACCCGTTGTATTTGAACATAGAGGCTATCACACCCGATCATCACGTGGTGTCTCAACACGAAGAACTTTCGCAACGGTGCATACTCAGGGAGAACACTTATACCTTGAAATTTAGTGAGAGATCATCTTATAATGCTACCGTCAATTAAAGCAAAATAAGTTGCATAAAAGATAAACATCACATGCAATCAATACAAGTGATATGATATGGCCATCATCATCTTGTGCTTGTGATCTCCATCTTCAAACCACCGTCATGATCACCATCGTCACCGGCGGGACACCTTGATCTTCATCGTAGCATCATTGTCGTCTCGCCAACTATTGCTTCTACGACTATCGCTACCGCTTAGTGATAAAGTAAAGCAATTACAGGGCGATTGCATGCATACAATAAAGCAACAACCAAATGGATCCTGCCAGATGCCGCTAACTGGTTACAAAAAATGATCATCTCATACAATAAAATATATCATCATGGCTTGACCATATCACATCACAACATGCCCTGCAAACACAAGTTAGACGTCCTCTGCTTTGTTGTTGCAAGGTTTATGTGGCTGCTACTGACATGAGTTGTCATTTGATTAACGGGATCACATCATTGGGAGAATGATGTGATTGACTTGACCCATTCCGTTATCTTAGCACTCGATCGTTTAGTATGTTACTATTGCTTTCTTCATGACTTATACATGTTCCTATGACTATGAGATTATGCAACTCCCGTTTACCGGAGGAACGCTTTGTGTGCTACCAAACGTCACAACGAATCGGGTGATTATAAAGGTGCCCTACAGGTGTCTCCGAAGGTACTTGTTGGGTTGGCGTATTTCGAGATTAGGATTTGTCACTCCGATCGTCGGAGAGGTATCTCTGGGCCCTCTCCGCAATGTACATCACTTAAGCCTTGCAAGCAATGTGACTAATGAGTTAGTTACAAGATGATGTATTACGGAACGAGTAAAGAGACTTGCCGGTAACGAGATTGAACTAGGTATTGAGATACCGACGATCGAATCTCGGGCAAGTAACATACCGATGACAAAGGGAACAACGTATGTTGTTATGCGGTTTGACCGAGAAAGATCTTCGTAGAATATGTGGGAGCCAATATGAGCATCCAGGTTCCGCTATTGGTTATTGGCCGGAGACGTGTCTCGGTCATGTCTACATAGTTCTCGAACCCGTAGGGTCCGCACTCTTAAAGTTTCAATGACAATTATATTATGAGTTTATATGTTTTTATGTACCGAAGGTAGTTCGGAGTCCCGGATGTGATCACAGACATAACGAGGAGTCTCGAAATGGTCGAGACATGAAGATTGATATATTGTACGACTATATTCAGACACCGGAATGGTTCCGAGAGTTATCGGATATACACCAGTACTGGGTTATTGGAACCCCCCGGGGGTTATTGGGCCTCATGGGCCCAAAGTGGTGGAAGAGGAGGGGTAGCAGGAGGTGGCGCGTGGCCCCCCTTGCCCCAATCCAAATTGGGAAAGGGAATGGGGCGGCAGCCCCCCTTCTCCTTCCTTCCCTCCACCTCCTCCTTCCCCCTTCTCCTAGTTGGAATAGGAAAGCGGGGCAAAACCTACTTGGAGTAGGATTTCCCCCCCTTGGGAGCGCCTCCTCCCCTTGGCCGGCCCTCTCCTCCTCCCCCCTTTATAAACAGAGGAGGGGGCTTCCCATAGACAACAATTGATCGTTTGATCTCTTAGCCGTGTGCGGTGCCCCCCTCCACCATAGTCCACCTCGATAATACTGTAGCAGTGCTTAGGCGAAGCCCTGCGTCGGTAGAACATCATCATCGTCACCACGCCGTCGTGCTGACAAAACTCTCCCTCAACACTCGGCTGGATCGGAGTTCGAGGGACGTCATCGGGCTGAACGTGTGCTGAACTCGGAGGTGCCGTGCGTTCGGTACTTGATCGGTCGGATCGTGGAGACATATGACTAAATCAACCGCGTTGTGCTAACGCTTACGCTTTCGGTCTACGAGGGTACGTGGACAAGACTCTCTCCTCTCGTTGCTATGCATCACCATGATCTTGCATGTGCGTAGGAAATTTTTTGAAATTACTACGTTCCCCAACAGTGGAATCCGAGCCAAGTTTTATGCGTAGATGTCATATGCACGAGGAGAACACAAGTGAGTTGTGGTCGATATAAGTCATACTGCTTACCAGCATGTCATACTTTGGTTCGGCGGTATTGTTGGATGAAGCGGCCCGGACTGACATTACGCGTACGCTTACACGAGACTGGTTCTACCGACGTGCTTTGCACATAGGTGGCTGGCGGGTGTCAGTTTCTCCAACTTTAGTTGAACCGAGTGTGTCTACGCCCGGTCCTTGCGAAGGTTAAAAGCAACAACTTGACAAACTATCGTTGTGGTTTTGATGCGTAGGTAAGAACGGTTCTTGCTAAGCCCTGTAGCAGCCACGTAAAACTTGCAACAACAAAGTAGAGGACGTCTAACTTGTTTTTGCAGGGCATGTTGTGATGTGATATGGTCAAGACATGATGCTAAATTTTATTGTATGAGATGGTCATGTTTTGTAACCGAGTTATCGGCAACTGGCAGGATCCATATGGTTGTCGCTTTATTATATGCAATGCAATCGCCCTGTAATGCTTTACTTTATCACTAATCACCCTGTAATCGCCCTGTAATCGCCCAGAGATACCTCTCCAACAATCAGAGTGACAAATCCTAATCTCGAAATACGCCAACCCAACAAGTACCTTCGGAGACACCTGTAGAGCACCTTTATAATCACCCAGTTACGTTGTGACGTTTGGTAGCACACAAAGTGTTCCTCTGGTAAACGGGAGTTGCATAATCACATAGTCATAGGAACATGTATAGGTCATGAAGAAAGCAATAGCAGAATACTAAACGATCGTGTGCTAAGCTAACGGAATTGTTCAAGTCAATCACATCATTCTCCCAATGATGTGATCCCGTTAATCAAATGACAACTCATGTCAATGGCTAGGAAACATAACCATCTTTGATAAACGAGCTAGTCAAGTAGAGGCATACTAGTGACACTCTGTTTGTCTATGTATTCACACAAGTATTATGTTTCCGGTTAATACTATTCTAGCATGAATAATAAACATTTATCATGATATAAGGAAATAAATATGAACTTTATCATTGCCTCTAGGGCATATTTCCTTCACAACTAGCCCTATGGTGTGATCCACGCACGCTCTCATATGATGGGCACCAATGGACAGCAACATAACCATAAGCATATTAAAACAATCATAACAATTCATCAACCACCGATAGGACAATGAAAATCTACTCAGACATCATAAGATGGCAACACATCATTGGAAAATAATATGAAGCATAAAGCACCATGTTCAAGTAGAGGGTACAGCGGGTTGAGGGAGAGTGAACCGCTGTAGATAGAGCGGGGAAGGTGATGGAGATGTTGGTGAAGATGGCGGAGGTGTTGGTGAAGATCGCGGTGTGAGAGGGGCCCCTTCTTCTTCTTCTTCCTTGACCTCCTCCCTAGATGGGAAGGGTTTCCCCTCTGGTCCTTGGCCTCCATGGCATGGGAGGGGCGAAAGCCCCACCGAGATTGGATCTGTCTCTCTGTCTCTCTCTGTTTCTGCGCTCCCCCTCTCTGTTTCTGCCTCCTGTTTCACCGTTTCTTATATATCCGGTGATCCGTAACTCCGATTGGGTTGAAACTTTCGCCCAGAGTTTTCTCCAAAAATTAGCTTTCTTGCATCCGAAGAAGAGCAGCAACCGCCTCACGGGTGGCCCACGAGGGTCAGGGGCGCGCCCAGGGGGGCAGGCGCGCTCCCCTGCCTCGTGGCCACCTCGGGAACCGTTTCGCGTTGATTCTTCCTCCCAGATTTTCCAAATATTCAAAATATATTCTCCGTCCGTTTTTATCCCGTTTGGATTCCAGTTGATATGGGGTTTCTGCGAAACATAAAACATGCAACAAACAGGAACTGGCACTAGGCACTGGATCAATATGTTAGTCCCAAAAATAATATAAAAATTTGCGAAAAGTATATGAAAGTTGAATAATATTGGCATGGAACAATCAAAAATTATAGATACTATCAGCATCCCCAAGCTTAATTCCTGCTCGTCCTCGAGTAGGTAAATGATAAAAAGATAATTTTTGATGTGGAATGCTACCTAGCATAATCTTGATCTTGTAATCTAATCATGGCATGAATATTAAGACACGAGTGATTCAAGGCATAAGTTTATCATTTGACATAAAAACAATAATACTTCAAGCACACTAATAAAGCAATCATGTCTTTTCAAAATAACATGGCCAAAGAAAGTTATCCCTACAAAATCATATAGTCTGGCTATGCTCCATCTTCACCACACAAATTATTCACATCATGCACAACCCCGATGACAAGCCAAGCAATTGGTTCATACTTTTTAACGCGCTTCAGCTTTTTCAACCCTCACGTAATACATGAGCGCGACCCATGGATATAGCACTATAGGTGGAATAGAATAGGATGACAGGGGTTATGTGGAGAAGACAAAAAAGGACAAAGTCTCACATCGACGCGGCTAATCAACGGGCTATGGAGATGCCCATCAATTGATGTCAATGCGAGGAGTAGGGATTGCCATGCAACGGATGCACTAAGAGCTAGAAGTGTATAAAAGCTCACACTGAAACTAAGTGGGTGTGCATCCAACTTGCTTGCTCATGAAGACCTAGGGCATTTGAGGAAGCCCATCGTTGGAATATACAAGCCAAGTTCTATAATGAAAATTCCCACTAGTATATGAAAGTGATAACTCAAGAGACTCTCTATATGAAGAACATGGTGCTACTTTGAAGCACAAGTGTGGGAAAAGGATAGTAACATTGCCCCCCTTTTTTTTCTTTTTTTTTCTTTTTTTCTCTTTTTATGGCGGGCTTCTTTGGCCCCCTTTTTTTATTTAGGCTTCTTTGGCCTCTCTCTTTTTTCTTGGGGCAATGCTCTAATAATGATGATCATCACAATTTTATTTACTTACAACTCAATATTACAACTCGATACTAGATCAAAGATATGACTCTATATGAATGCCTTCGGCGGTGTATCGGGATGTGCAACGATCTAGCATAGCAATGACATCAAAAAATGGAAAAGCCATGGAAACATCATGCTAGCTATCTTACGATCATGCAAAGCAATATGATGATAAGTGCTCAAGTCATGTATATGATGATGATGAAAGTTGCATGGCAATATATCTCGGAATGGCTATGGAAATGCCATGATAGGTAGGTATGGTGGCTGTTTTGTGGAAGATATAAGGAGGCTTATGTGTGATAGAGCGTATCATACCACGGGGTTTGGATGCACCGGCGATGTTTGCACCAACTCTCGAGGTGAGAAAGGGCAATGCACAGTACCGAAGAGGCTAGCAATGATGGAAGGGTGAGAGTGCGTATAATCCATGGACTCACATTAGTCATAAAGACCTCATATACTTATTGCAAAAGTTTATTAGCCCTCGAAGCAAAGTACTACTACGCATGATCCTAGGGGGATAGATTGGTAGGAAAAGACCATCGCTCGTCCCTGACCGCCACTCATAAGGAAGACAATCAATAAATACCTCATGCTCCGACTTCGTTACATAACGGTTCACCATACGTGCATGCTACGGGAATCACAAACTCCAACACAAGTATTTCTACAATCCACAACTACCCACTAGCATGACTCTAATATCACCATATTTATATCGCAAAACTATTGCAAGGAATCAAACATATCATATGCAGTGACCTACAAGTTTTATGTAGGATTTTATGACTAATCATGTGAATGACCAATTCCTGTCATCTCTCTAAATAGATATAAGTGAAGCAAGAGAGTTTAATTCTTTCTACAAAAGATATGCCCATGCTCTAACAATTATAAGTGAAGCAAAAGAGCATTCTACAAATGGCGGTTTTCTATGTGAAGAGAAACAGGCAATCCAAACTTCAAATGAAGCATTCTATAAAGCCATACTCAAAAGATATAAGTGAAGTGCAAAGAGCATTCTATAAATCAACCAAGGACTATCTCATTCCAGCATGGTGCATAATAAGAAAAAATGAAAACTAAATGAAAAAAATTCTCCAAGATTGCACATATCGCATGAATGAAACGAATCCGAAAATATGCCGATACTTGTTGAAGAAAGAGGGGATGCCTTCCGGGGCATCCCCAAGCTTAGACGCTTGAGCCTCCTTGAATATTTACTTGGGGTGCCTCGGGCATCCCCAAGCTTGAGCTCTTTCCTCTCTTCCTTCTTCTCACATCGAGACCTTCTCGATTATCGAACACTTCATCCACACAAAATTTCAACAGAAAACTCGGTAAGAACCGTTATAGTATAATAAAGAAAATCACTACTCTAAGTACTATTGCAAACCAATTCAAATTTTGTTTTTGCATTATGTCTACTATAATATAACTTTTTCATGGCTTAATCCACTGATATAAATTGATAGTTTCATCAAAACAAGCAAACTATGCATCAAAAACAGAATATGTCTAAAACAGAACAGTCCGTAACAATCTGAACATTCACCATACTTATGATACTTGAACAATTCTTCCGAAATTAGGAAAAATAAAAAATTTGTATAGAAAGACAGTGCAAAAAGTTTCAGAACCATTTGACGTTCCATTAATAAATTTAAAATCGCGCACTATAGCCAAAGTTTATGTCCTGCTCCGCACAAACCAACAAGCATTATAAACATCCTAAAGGCAAACCTTGGCACATTATTTTTATACTTATACTTTATAAAAGCACACAACAGAAATAAATGACTCTCTAAAACTTCTGGGTTGTCTCCCTGGCAGCGCTTTCTTTAAAGCCATTAAGCTAGGCATATAGTGCTCAAGTAATGGATCCACCCGGATCCCAAGGTATATCAAAGCCAATTTTAATTAACAATGATTTGTAATTTAGTAGTGAGCACAAAGTAACATATATCATGCAACAACAAAGTCTAGCTCTCTTCCTATGCATTGGCATGTCATAAAAGAATAATTCATGCACACATAGTAAAGGCCAATGCATAGTATAAACAGTTTCTTGCAATTTTATCATATTGGAAACATAGAGATGTGGAGATATAGTTCCTCTCTCGTAATAATTGCAAGTAGGAGCAGCAAGCACATGCATATTATATTCATCAAAATCATCATGTGTAACGGTAAAAGCCAATCAATCAATATAATCCTTAATAAGAGCAAACTTCTCCGATATAGTGTAGTTTGGAGAATTCAAAAACATAATAGGACTATCATGCGTGGGTGCAATAGAAACAATTTCATGTTTAACATAAGGAACTATAGCAAGTTCATCTCCATAAGCATAATTCATATTGGCATCTTGGCCACAAGCATAGCAAGCATCATCAAAAGGGATATTTCAAGAGAATCAACGGGATCATAACAATCATCATAGCAATCATCCTTCAGTAAGCACGAAGGGAAATTAAACAATGTATGAGTTGAAGAGTTACTCTCATTAGAAGGTGGGCACGGGTAGCTAATCCGCTCTTCCTCCTTTTGTTCTTCGCTCTCGTCAGCATCTTTTTCATCCAATGAGCTCACAGTTTCATCAATTTCTTCTTCCATAGACTCTTGCAAAATATTAGTATCTTCTTGGACAGCGAAGACTTCCTCAATAAATGCATCAATATCGGCATTATATTCATAATTCTCATAGCAATATTTAAGTATAGCAAAATTTTCAGGTCTGTAAACAGCATCATCCAGATTTTCACATGCTTTAAACAAAGATTCAATTTCATAAGCACCCATAAAAGCAACAAATTCTTCTATTTGTTCCACATCATAGTAATCATATATACCATTAGCATAAGAAGCCAAGGTTTCATTATCATTAAATTTGCATGAAAAGGAAAGGTGTGGAGCCTTCATCCTAGAGCGACAAGTATAATCATATCTCAAGCATAGTTGACGAGCATACCAATGCAACATATGAATTTGATCCCATAATAGTTTCCCTTTTTGATTCAAGCAATAATCCCTAAAGTATTCACGTTGATCCAACGTGTCTCCCATAACATAATTGAATGGGGTTTTCTCAGGATTATCAAAGTAGTACATAATATCTTTCACATAACCAGCATTAGGGGTTTTAGGAGGTTCCCCGTCTCCATGAGTAGCAAGTACACCTAATTTTTTTGTTATTTCGTGTTCCATATCCATGACTAAAGATAGAGAACAACTTGGAATACCAAATAAAAATTACTTAGTGATAAAGCAAACAAGCACACACGAGAATATTCACCCCACGCTGTGACTCCCCGGCAACGGCGCCAAAAAAAGGTCTTGATAACCCACAAGTATAGGGGATCGCAACAGTTTTCGATAAGTAAGAGAGTCGAACCCAATGAGGAGCTAAAGGTAGAAAAAATATTCCTTCAAGTTCTATCGACCACCGATACAACTCTACGCACGCTTAGTGTTCGCTTTACCTAGAACAAGTATGAAACTAGAAGTACTTTGTAGGTGTTTTTGGATAGGTTTGCAAGATAATAAAGAACACGTAAATAAAAAGTAGGGGCTGCTTAAATAAAGAAACAATAAATTTAGTATAGCGGGTGTGGAAAAGTGGTGGTAGGAGTTGTGAAATTGTCCCTAAGCAATTGACTACTTTACTAGACCGATATCAAGTTTTATGAGTGAGAGGCCACTGCTAGCATGTCATCCGTGACTTGGAATTCTATGCACTTATGATTGGAAGTATTAGCAAGCATCCGCAACTACTAACGTTCATTAAGGTAAAACCCAACCATAGCATTAAGATATATTGGTCCCCCTTCAATCCCGTATGCATCAATTTCTATGCTACGTTGAAGCTTCTGTAACTCTTGCCCTCCAATACATAGTCTTATCAACATACAACTAGCCCTATGGTGTGATCGACGCGCGCTCTCATATGATGGGCACCAAAGGACAACAACATAACCACAAGCAAATTAAATCAATCATAGCAATTCATTAACCACCGATAGGACAATGAAAATCTACTCAGACATCATAGGATGGCAACACATCATTGGAAAATAATATGTAGCATAAAGCACCATGTTCAAGTAGAGGGTACAGCGGGTTGTGGGAGAGTGGACCATTGTAGATAGAGGGGGGAAGGTGATGGAGATGTTGGTGAAGATGGCAGAGGTGTTGGGTAAGATCGCGGTGATGATGATGGTGGCTGTCGGTGTCAAAACCGGCAGATCTCGGGTAGGGGGTCCCGAACTGTGCGTCTAGGCGGATGGTAACAGGAGACAAGGGACACGATGTTTTTACCCAGGTTCGGGCCCTCTCGATGGAGGTAATACCCTACTCCTGCTTGATTAATATTGATGATATGGGTAGTACAAGAGTAGATCTACCACGAGATCAAGGAGGCTAAACCCTAGAAGCTAGCCTATGATATGATTGTTGTTCGTCCTACGGACTAAAACCCTTTGGTTTATATAGACACCGGATAGGGTTAGGGTTACACAGAGTCGGTTACAATGGTAGGAGATCTACATATCTGTATCGCCAAGCTTGCCTTCCACGCCAAGGAAAGTCCCATCCGGACACGGGACGAAGTCTTCAAATCTTGTATCTTCATAGTCTTGGAGTCCGGCCAAAGATGATAGTTCGGCTATCCGGACACCCACTAGTCCAGGAGTCCCTCAGTAGCCCCTGAACCAGGCTTCAATGACGACGAGTCCGGCGCGCATATTGTCTTCGGCATTGCAAGGCGGGTTCCTGCCCCGAATACTTCATAGAAGGTCTTGAACACAAGGATAGTGTCCAGCTCTGCAAAACAAGTTCCACATACCACCATAGAGAGAATAACTTTTGCACAGATCTGCTGACGTATTCCGCGGCGTGACATCACACCACGGCCAGGCCTTTATATGAATCATTTTTTAATGTTCCACCTTAGCGCATTTAGCGATGTGGTTTCCTTGGCACGTCTTATCAAAGCGTAGATCGTGCCCCCTTATTCCGGGATTCTCATCAATACGGACGTGGGTAACCCAACCGTGCTCGTTGGCACGCCTCCTCTATCGAAGGCGAGTCCTAATCGTCCACGGGGAGGGCTCTTGGTATTCAACCTCTTTATAATGAGACCAAGGCCCTCTTCTTTTTTTCACCCTCCATCGAGTTCGCCTCGTGCTTCGAGTTCTAACACCCAAAGCTCAAGATTTAGGCGCTTCGGACCTTCGACGATGTCTGGCTCCGACCAGCTCGGCTGATGGATGTCTTCTTCCGTCACAGAAGAAGATGTGCTAAAGGTGCGAGACGCCAGGTATCTAACTGGCGAGATCTCGCATAGGCTGCCTGCTCCAGGGCAGGTCATTCCCACTCCCAAGCCCGGCGAGAGCGTGGTGTTCGTGTCTCACTTCCTTCGGGGTTAGGCTTCCCGACGGATCCCTTTGTGCGGGGGCTCATGATTTATTATGGGCTGGATTTCCATGACTTGAATCCGGAGTCCATCCTCCATATCTCGTCATTCATTGTCGTATGTGAGGCCTTCTTCCATATTACCCCTCACTTTGGATTATGGCTCAAGACCTTCAAGGTGGAGCCAAAGATGATCGAGGGGCAACAAGCAGAGTGCGGAGGGGCGGTCATAAGCAAGTGTGCTGATGCTCCGTGGCCCGAGGGCTCTTTTCAAGAGGAGCTTGGTTTGTGGCAACGGGAGTGGTTTTATACCACCGCTCCCAGGGGCACCAAATGGGTGGTGCTTCCCGCCTTGTGCTCAGGTCCACCACAGCGGCTGGCGTCATTGGTCAATAAGGGGCTCGACTGAGGGCCGTCCAAGGACGTTCCTTTGTTGCAGGGCCGTATTCGAGACCTCCAAGAAAGAGAGATTAATCTGGTCGCAGTGGCGCGGGTTATGTTGATTTGGCGCCTTCTGCCCTGCAAACGTCGCCCCCTCCGTCTGTGGGAATTTAATCCGGAGGGACCACGAGCTCTCCAACATTTTATGGGCACGACGCTCGTGGAGATGTATAAACTGTTCTTCGGATCACAAGGAAAGTGTCCGGACCTGACTGAGGACGCAGGACTAAGCTGCCATTGCCCAGATACTCAAGTAAGTAGTGATGTACCTAGAGAGGCTATCCGTTCATTTATCATAAACTTGCCCATAAAGGAGTTTTTTCTTGAACAGGAGTGGATAGCGAAGGCAAAGTTGATAAGGTGTCCGGCTCCCCTCCCAGAGACCACGCCGGATCCCATGCTGACCAAGATGTTGAAGGCCGCTCCTTTTAAAGAAGGCGAAGGGGATAGCAGGGGAGCTACTGACTCCACGAAGGAGGCTTTCGAGGAAGGGGGGATCAAAAGTCCCTCCCTCCAAGGAGAGAAGAGGACCGCTTCGGAAGATCCAGAGGTCAAGGCCTCAAAGAGGGGAAAGAAATCTTCGTCAGAGAGTCCGGCACTGGGAAGTACCCCAGCCGCACTATTTCCCCAAGGGGATCAGCCCTCCAGCGAGCCGTAAGTAAAAAGAAGGGGTCTTGTAATAAAGGTCATCCCTATATGTATTTCTAAAGATAACCGAAATTATACCTTGTAGTTCGGATCTCAGCCCTTCTCAGCAGAGCTCGTCTTCGGGGGATCTTCTTCCGGAGATGATGGAGAGCGAAACGCCTCCACCTGTCGCACCTTCATGCGAGGTGAACGACCCTGAGGTGTCGTCGCCAAGGGTTTCCCCCAGTCCGGCGGGGCCGGAAGGTCCGGCACCAACTGGCGTGCGGTCGGAGGAGCTGAAGGATCTGCTCGGGCGAGCGGCTATCTCAGAAGATCACCGTGCGCTAATGGGTACGGTGATTGAAAGAATTGCATCCGCTGAGAGTGGATTGCATGAAGCCGTCAGAAGCTTCTTGTGACGGGTTCGAGGTACGCAAAAATGATGTACCTTCCGACAGTTATGCATATAGAATGCGCCCTGTATAGATAGTAGCCCCTGAGACTCGGTATGTTGTCAAAATTGACAGCGTGCCGAGGATCATAATCTCAGTTATAACATATCGCCGCTCCTAAATAGGTGGCGGGGCATCCGGTGGCCAGCTGGACTGATGAATTTGCCAAACTAAAGTGGCAACTTGACGAGGCAGATGCGGACATCGCACTTGTTAATAAGTTGTTTGACGAGCCACAAGGTATGCGACTTCTTCGCGGACACCTGGTAAGGGAGCTTGACGCCCGTGCCTTACTACTTGTATGCTTAATGCAGGTGGTGCTGCTACTGTAGAGGAGCTACGGGCGGAACTCGCCCGAGCTAGAGAGCAAGCCAGAAATAGTAATGCGGCCGCTTTAAGGGCGGCCGAAGAGCTAAAAGCCGAACGGGCTGCTCACTGCCGAAGCAAAGAGGAAATGGCCGATATGGCCATAAAGTTGAAGAATACTACCGACCGCTGCGAGGTTCTTGACAAAACGTCAGCGGAGCAAGAGGGCCTGAAAAAGGCCACCGCTGAATCAAGGATGCCCGTTCGGTCCGAGAGCTGCCAAGGAGGAGCTGAGTCGCCGGGCTATTATGGCTGGAAAACCGTTTACGCTGCGGAGGAAATATCACGGATCCGAAGTATGCTCGGTTGGACAAGTTGTGGAGTTTGGAGGATGCTTATCTCGGACTTAGCGGCGGCGCTGCGACGCGATTGAGCACTTCCGAGGGCGAAGGGGCACAGAAGGGAAGATCTATATTGGTCGCAATTCCATAGTCCGCAGCGCCCTCTTCCGTTGACCGATTGGTTGGCCGAATGGGCCGAGCTGAATCGATTATCCGGACTTGCCATGAAGCATGTCATGACTCATCTGTGGCCAGGCGGACCCCAGCCGAAGAGTTATTTTGGCTTAGTGCAGCAGTTCCTTGGTGCGGTACCGCGTATCGACGCAATGAAGCGGTCGGCGTGTATTGAGGGAGCGCGGATGGCTCTGGCCCGTGTCAAGACATACTGGGCGGAGATGAAGGCCACCGATGTTGCATCCCAAGATTCGGACAGAAGCCGAGTACCTGTCGAGCACTATTTTGAGGAAGTCCTGCAGGGCGCTCATTTAATAGAGACGCAGTGCTCAAAGGATATTATGTTTTAAATGACATGTATGATTTGTGAAAACAATGTTTCAATATAATATAAGAGCTTTTTATACTTGTGCGTTCAAGTAGTAAACTACTCCTGCGTGCCATCGATGTATATGTATATATAACTTTGAAAGATGGCAGTCTTTGGCTTCAGCCCCCACGCACATAGTGCGGGGGTGTTTGCAAAGAAGGCGCTTTTCACACTTAATCCAACGTCTTGGTCCTATTAAGGAGGTGGTAGCGTAGCAAACTAGGCAACCGGACTATAATGCTTTATCACTTTCACTTAGCCATAGGAGTTCGACGGTGGGGCTACTATATAGCCCACAGGGGCACCGCACTCTCCGAATTCGAGTGCGTATGTGCTGACCGAAAACGGTCCTTCGTTAATGCGGAGAAATTCTAAACATTCCGGTGAGTCATCGAGTGGTTGACCAGTCTCTCGCTATATCATGACGGTCGGTTTTGGCTTTCTCTCGAGGTGCTCGCTTTGGCGAACCGGGCACAATCGCGATAGTTCTCCGGTGCCGCGTTAGCCGATAGAAGCGGGCGTAAGGCAGCAAAACACAGGAGCCGGGCAAACCCAACATTTGACCAAAGACATGATTCAAAGCTGATGCATATAAGGCCTAACTCGAGACGCCGAACACTCCCTAAGGTATTCGGTCTTTATAAAAACAGGCAGAATAATGCCCAAAGCCCCTGGTGTCCAGGTACGTGCAAAAATTCTGGTGTGGCCGATGCCAAAACACCAGCCTCCTCCTCGGTTATAGCTAGAAACCAGGGGATGTGTATCAACAAGAGACCATTAAAAAGGTTTACGCAGGGTCTTAATCTGAAAAGAATCCTTGCAACGGGTCCCTACTGCACGTCTGCGCCTA
Organism: Aegilops bicornis; assembly: GCA_021605145.1. Taxonomy (NCBI): domain Eukaryota; kingdom Viridiplantae; phylum Streptophyta; class Magnoliopsida; order Poales; family Poaceae; genus Aegilops; species Aegilops bicornis. Next base: position 60,114,839 of record CM038675.1, on the reverse strand, counting down.
TGTCTCCGTTGTGCCGTATCCTGGACGGGTATAGCACGTTCTTCATCTGTAAAAAAGAGGAACTTAGTTGAAAAGAAAAAAAAGATCGTGTGAAAACTGTACTTTATATTAAATAAAAAGAGTACGATTCGAAAAGTGAATAAATTTGAGCTTTATTGTCTCTTGTTGTACATGCGTGCAGCCCCTTCTATGGGGGCATGCTGCTAGTAAGCGCCGGACTCTTCTAGCCGTGTCCGGGGTTTGAATGACCTATTCAGGTGCTTTGATTAGCGGAGCCGGATAGGTGTGGGGCTGTCAAGGCAGTCTCACGTTCTTCCATGCTCGAGTAACACTTAATACTCCCTTTTAATGAGATGATGCCGCGTGGACCGGGCATTTTAAGTGTAAGAGATGCATAATGCGGTATTGCGTTAAAGCGGGCGAAAGCTTCACGCCCTAGTAGTGCTTGATAGCTACTGTCGAATGGGGCGATGTGGAAGGTTAACTTTTCGCGGTGGAAGTTGTCGGATGAGCCGAACACAACTTATAGCAGAAGGGAGCCCGTACAATGGGCATACGGGCCTGGCATTACCCCTTTGAAGGAGGTGTTGCTATGGCGAATTTTGGTTGGATCTATCCCCATGCTGCGGATTGTGTCCTGATATATCAGGTTTATGTCACTGCTGCCATCCATGAGGACTTGTGTAAATTGGAATCCGTCAATTATAGGATCCAATATCAAGGCAGTCCATCCTGCGTTGCAGATACTTTCGGAATAGTCCTGATGGTCGAAGGTGATTGGTTTTGACAACCAGTGTTGGTACTCCGCTAGGGTAGTTTGTGCGGTGCGCATTTTAGTGGGCGCCGCTCTGTTTTTCCCTTTGATCATGTGAAGTGAGTTTACTGTTTTAACCTCTTGTGGGAAATTCTTTTGTTTTCCGGGGCTCTGCTTGTGGTGCACGTCATCATCTTCACTTGGTGTGTCGAGCCCCTTGTGTTCGGCGTTGAGTCTGCCGGACTGCTTGAAGACCCAACAATCTTTGTGGGTATGGTTTGCAGGTCTCCCGGGAGTACTGTGGATTTGGCATATCTTGTCCAAGATTTTGTTTAAGTTGGATAGCTCATCGCTATTGTCCTTAAGGGGCGGTTTTTTATTGTTCTGCCGTGAGCTTTTGAATCCGGCGTTGACTGCCGTGCTCTTTGGACCGTTCCCCTTAATCCGGCGCTGGTCCTTGCTGCGTCGTGGTTTCCCATTTCCAACCCTTACTTCGGATGTACTTGGATCGCTGGTACTGCATCTTGTCAGCCAACTATCCTCTCCCGCGCAAAAGCGGGTCATGAGGCTTGTTAATGCAGCCATGGTTCTTGGCTTCTCCTGGCCGAGGTGTCTAGCGAGCCATTCGTCTCGGACGTTGTGTTTGAAAGCTGCTAAGGCTTCGGCGTCCGGATAGTCGACTATTTGGTTCTTTTTGGTGAGGAACCTGTTCCAGAATTTGCGGGCTGACTCTCTGGGTTGTTGAGTTATATGACTTAAATCGCTTTGATCCGGAGGACGGACATAAGTCCCTTGAAAATTTGCCGAAAAAGCATCCTCGAGCTCTTCCCAACTTCCAAAGTGGTATTTTCAGGGAGGCTTTTGAGCCAATGCGGGCTGGGCCTTTGAGCTTGAGGGTAAGTATTTTATGGCGTGGAGATCATCTCCTCTAGCCATGTGTATGTGGAGGATATAGTCCTCAATCCAGACTCTAGGGTCTGTTGTTCCGTCGTATGCCTCTATGTTTACGGGCTTGAATCCCGCTGGAAATTCATGATCCAGCACCTCATCGGTGAAACATAGGGGGTGCGCGGCGCCCCTGTATTTGGGTGTGCCGTGATGTTCGGATATTTGATGTGTTGTATTGCTTTGAAGAGCTTGCTTTCTCAGCCCATAGATGGACCTAACTGGGCCATCCTTTTGATGTGAATCCTTATGCGTATCGCGTATCGGCTTGCGTGTGGTGCCATTTGCCGCTTTCTTCTTGACGTGGGGTCGTCCATCCGACCGGGTGGCCTTCTTACTTTTTGATTGTGGGGGCTCTACGGCCTCCTCATCAAATTCGGGCAGTAGCTTTCTCTTTGGGTAGCTCTTTGTTCGGCGACTGTCGCCGTATTTATCTGCGGTTTGCTCCATCTGATTCTGAGTGCATCTTCCGTTGTTTTGAGCTTCCGCTTCTGCTTTTTCAGGCTACTGTAGCGATGGCAGCCTTTTGTGGAGGTTCTTCTGCTCCAACAATTTGTCCGGCGTGAGATCGTCCGGACTATTATCTTCGCCGGGGACGGGTGGTTTCTCCAAGTTGTCCTGTTCGGACGGTTGCTCGATAGCATGTTCGTCGTCCACCGGTTCGCCCTGCTCTATGGCTGGGTCTTTGTCGAGGCGGGACTTTGTGCGGCGTTTACGTTGCTGTTTTGACTGCTTTTCAAGGGATTTATCCTTCGTATTGTCCCGTCGTTCCTCGTCGTCACTTCCTTTGGGTGTATCCACCATGTATACATCATGGGATGAGGTGGTTGTCCAGTATCCTATAGGTACTGGTTCATGGTTGTCTCCTACATCGCCGTCTGCACTGGCCGATGTCTTCGGAGTCGAAATCGAGCACGTCGTGTAAGCTTTCGACAGTGGCTACAAAGTGGGTGGTGGGTGGGCGTTGAATTTCTTCGTCGTCCGCATCCCAACCTTCCTGACCGTAGTCCGGCCAGGGCTCTCCTGATAAAGAGAGAGACTTTAGTGATTTCAAGATGTCGCCAAAGGGCGAGTGCTGAAAGATGTCCGCGGCAGTGAACTCCATGACCGGCGCCCAATCGGATTCGATTGGCAGGGGCGCGGAGGGTTCGGAGTCTGGAGAGGATTCCGGCACCTTGGAGTCATGGTCTTCGCAAAGAACAGGGATGGAGTTCGGCTCAATCGCCGTAGAGATTTCAGCCTCCGAGGTGGTGTCCAACCAACCATCCTCGATCGGCAAGATCGGCTCCGAATCAATGGTCGGAGCGGACACTCGTGCGGCCTCTAGGACACTGTTCGGCGGCAGAGTTAGATCATGCCCATCGAGATAGTGCGGCGCGCTTGGCTGCGGCTTGGATCCGTCGAAGATCGAGTCTCCGCGGATGCCGGTCAGGTAGTTTAAACTTCCAAATCAGACCTGACGGCCAGGGGCGTAGCTTTCGATTTGCTCCAGATGGCCAAGTGAATTGGCCCGCAGTGCAAAGCCGCCGAATACGAAGATTTGTCCGGGGAGAAAATTCTCACCCTGGACCGCGTCGTTGTTGATGATCGAAGGAGACATCGGGCCTATAGGTGACGACACAGAGGAACTCTCAATGAAAGCACCAATGTCGGTGTCAAAACCGGGGGATCTCGGGTAGGGGGTCCCGAACTGTGCGTCTAGGCGGATGGTAACAGGAGACAAGGGACACGATGTTTTTACCCAGGTTCGGGCCCTCTCGATGGAGGTAATACCCTACTCCTGCTTGATTAATATTGATGATATGGGTAGTACAAGAGTAGATCTACCATGAGATCAAGGAGGCTAAACCCTAGAAACTAGCCTATGGTATGATTGTTGTTCGTCCTCGGACTAAAACCCTCCGGTTTATATAGACACCGGATAGGGTTAGGTTTACACAGAGTCGGTTACAATGGTAGGAGATCTACATATCCGTATCGCCAAGCTTGCCTTCCACGCCAAGGAAAGTCTCTTCCGGACACGGGACGAAGTCTTCAATCTTGTATCTTCATAGTCTTGGAGTCCGGCCAAAGATGATAGTTCGGCTATCCGGACACCCCCTAGTCCAGGACTCCCTCAGTGGCCATGGCAGCGTTCCGGCGCCACCGGAAGAGAAGGGGAGAGGGGCCCCTTCTTCTTCTTCTTCTTCTTCCATGACCTCCTCCCTATATGGGAGAAGGGTTTCCCCTCTGGTCCTTGGCCTCCATGGCATGGGAGGGGCGAAAGCCCCTCCGAGATTGGATATGTCTCTATGTCTCTCTCTGTTTCTGCGCTCCCCCTCCCTGTTTCTGCCTCCTGTTTCACTGTTTCTTATATGTCCGGAGATGTGTAACTCCGATTGGATTGAAACTTTCGCCCAGAGTTTTCTAAAAAAAATTAGCTTTCTTGCGTCCGAAGAAGAGCAGCAACCGCCTTACGGGTGGCCCACGAGGGTCAGGGGCGCGCCCAGACGGGCAGGCGCACCCCCCTGCCTCGTGACCACCTCGGGCACCGTTTCGCGTTGATTCTTCCTCCCAGATTTTCCAAATATTCCAAAAATATTCTCCGTCCGTTTTTATCCCATTTGGATTCCGTTTGATATGGGGTTTCTGCGAAACATAAAACATGCAACAAACAGGAACTGCCACTGGGCACTGGATCAATATGTTAGTCCCAAAAATAATATAAAAAGTTGCCAAAAGTATATAAAAGTTGAATAATATTGGCATGGAACAATAAAAAATTATATATACGACGGAGACGTATCACCCGCCACCTCGGCCAAGAAAAACCAAAATCTATGGCAGCCCTCATGGCACTCATGACCCGTTTTTGCGCGGGTGAGGATAATTGGTTGGCTCGTAGCAAAAACACAGCCAGTGAGGCAGGCCCCTCTGAGGTTAAGAACAGCAACGGCAAGCTCCAACGTAACAGACACAAACGTCGAAGCAATGGTGATAATGTCAACGACACTACAGTCAACACCGGATTTAGCGGCTCCAAATCCAGCCAGCGGAAGAAACCGTACAAAAGAAATAACCAGGGAACATCCAACCTGGACCGCATACTCGATCGCCCGTGCCAGATACATGGCACCCTAGACAAACCAGCTAATCATACGAACAGAGATTGTTGGGTTTTCAAACAGGCCGGCAAACTAAACGCCGAGAACAGGGAAAAGGGATCACACAGCGAGGACGACAACGAGGAGCCCCGACAACCGAACACAGGGGGACAGAAGAAGTCCCACCCCCCCCCCCCCAGTCAAAATAGTAAATATGATATATGCTACACACATCCTTAAAAGGGAACTCAAGTGTGCATTAAGGGACGCTGTCGGTGTCAAAACCGGCGGATCTCGGGTAGGGGGTCCCGAACTCTGCGTCTAGGCGGATGGTAACAGGAGACAAGCGACACGATGTTTTTACCCAGGTTCGGGCCCTCTCGATGGAGGTAATACCCTACTCCTGCTTGATTAATATTGATGATATGGGTAGTACAAGAGTAGATCTACCACGAGATCAAGGAGGCTAAACCCTAGAACCTAGCCTATGGTACGATTGTTGTTCGTCCTACGGACTAAAACCCTCCGGTTTATATAGACACCGGATAGGGTTAGGGTTACAGTCGGTTACAATGGTAGGAGATCTACATATCCGTATCGCCAAGCTTGCCTTCCACGCCAAGGAAAGTCACATCCGGACACGGGACGAAGTCTTCAATCTTGTATCTTCATAGTCTTGGAGTCCGGCCAAAGATGATAGTTTGGCTATCCGGACACCCCCTAGTCCAGGACTCCCTCAGTAGCCCCTGAACCGGGCTTCAATGACGACGAGTCCGGCGCGCATATTGTC